>JAKSZU010000026.1:6427986-7027986 GCA_026018925.1 Tupaia tana
GCAAAGAATAGTCGCTGACAACAGCATCTGTGCTCGCTTTAAAAAGACAAAGCCAAAAGCCAGGCCACTTACTGCTCTGGGTCAATGCCAAGTGACAGAGAGAGACGTGCGATATCTTTGCACTTTTCAGACGAATCTTTCCCTTTTGTTGTCATGCCCTTTCAGTCCTTGTTTAATTGACTGGGCGAATGAACTGCAGCGTTTTTTGCAGAAGCCCAAGGAGTATTGAATTTCTTAGAACCCAGATCCACACAAGTGAACTTCAGGATATGTTGCAACCGCTTTCCAGAAAGGGGAGGGGAGCACAGGCTAGAAGGAAGTATTAGTCAACATGACCAGGAGGATTTCCTGCCCACACACTTGGCATCTCAACGTTACTTAAACGGCTCAGAAATGACTGCTGCCGCTGCCTCCTCCTCCTTCTTCTTTTTATTTTTTTAAAGAATTATTTTATTTAAAAATTTTATTTGTTATTATTTTCCAATTTGACCAGAGAGAAACAGAGAGAGAGAGAGAGAGAGGGGAGAGGGAGGGAGGGAGGGAGGGAGGAGAGAGAGAGAGAGAGAGAGAGAGAAAGAGAGAGAGAGAGAGAGAGAGAATGCAAAAAAAGGGAGCCTCCAGGTCTGGGACTTGAACCATGGTTGGCCATGTGGGAGTTCAGCACCTTTAACCACTATGCCACCTGCTGGCCCCCAGAAATGGCCTTCTTTAAAAATGTATCAATAAAATTAAACCAAAGCAACTAGGATGAATATTTCTAGCTTGTGAAATTTCATCCACTTCTAGAAAGGTAATGAAGTCCTATGCACTCAGGTTGTTTCATTCTTTTTCTTTTTTAAAACATTATTTATTCCATAAGTAAGACAAAAAGAGAAAGACAGAGAGACAGCACCCCTAACGGGGTCTTGATGCCAAGATCCATGCCCAGCCTCAACCAGCTCTGATCATGGGCATCTGGCCTGACTGGTGAACTCAGGAGGTCTCAGACTGAGAACCAGCAAGCTTCCGTGTGGATCTGCTCATCAGTGTCAGGTTTTACCACACGTGTCACCATCAGGCCACCACCCAGGTTACTTTCTTAGCTGTGACAAATGTACCACAGTCATTTAAGATGAAACGTCAGGGGAAATTGGAACGGAGTAAGGGGTATACATCACGCTTTCTGCAAGATTAAGTTTCAACTTCAGTCCCATTAGGGAAGCAAAAATGTCACGTAGACACTTGCTCTTAGGTTGGCCTGTAGCATTGTGGTTAAGTGCATTGCATACAGGAACCCCCGGGAGTCAGGTTTCCCAGGGCCAACTGGGGTTTGTGACCCAGCCCTGGAGGCTAGAAAAATACACTGCATACACATGTGAATGTGCCCCAAATCCTGACAGGATGCAGAAATAGAGAAAAAAAGGATTGCAGTGTCACCACACCCCCGCAGGTTTGCTTTCTCTCATTCTCATTCTCTTTCCCAGTGAGCACGCACCATATGTGCATGCCCAAGATACTGAGAGGAGAGTAGAGGAGAAGGGATTACTGTGTGGCCATCCCTCCTGGGGGGGGGGAGGGGAGGGTGATTTCTTGCTTTCTGTCTCTCCAGTGAGCGCACATGCCCTATAGCAAAAATTTCTCTAAAAAAAGTAATTTACTCTTCAAATACCTTTCTAGTTAGAAGCTAAATCATATAGTGATCAATCACCAAAAATTATTTTTATTGAACTCTCAACTGACAACTTAATCTTGTCTTCCATTAACTTTATTGAAAATGAAGAATTAGAACCCCTGGAGTTGGAAAGGGATTTGTTACTTGGTGATGAGGGTAATTTTTTTTCTCAATACTATTACCAATAGCTAGACTACTCTAGTGTTTGGGTAAGAAAAGGATCTACTGGGGCTGGCAGGTAGTGTAAAGGTTAAGGTGCTGGACTCCCACATGGTGGCTGGCTTTCTCACTTTCCCTTTCTCTCTCCAGTCAAATAATAATAAAAAAATAACAAAATTAAAGAAATAAATATATACTTTTTTCAAAAAGAAATTATTTTATGCAACTTTATTTATTTATTTATTTGACCAGAGAGAACAGAGGGAGGGGGGGGGAGAGAGAGAGAGAGAGAGAGAGAGAGAGAGAAATCTACCAGGTCCAGGACTTGAACTGTGGTCAGCCATGTGGGAATCCAGAGCCCTTAATCACCATGCCACCTGCTGGCCCCAATAAATATTTTTTTAAAAGAGTCTTCTTGGGGCCAGCAGGTGGCGTGGTGGTTAAGGCACTGCATTCACACACTGACCAGGCAAGATTCAAGTCCTGGACCTGGTGGCTTGCTATCTCACTTTCTCTCTCTCCTTCTGGTTAAATTTTAAAATAATAATATTAAATTTAAAAAAATTAAAGTGTCTACCCTTTGCAGATTGCTAGAACGGCCGTCAGAAAAAGAGGATGGAAAAAGAATCTCAGAGGCACCATTTTCTCAGGCACACAGATTTTGGAAGATTTTATCCATGTACCTATAACTGACTTGGAAACTCTTTGTGTACTCTTAGGGTGCATGCCCTGTAGTTCTAAAGTCACTAACTCAGCTACTTAAGCTAATAAGTGTCTGAGATCAATTTTTTTTTTTTTTTGTCAGAATGCATGCATGTGCTTTCCAGAGAGAGAGAGAGAAAGAGAGAGAGACAAAGGGAGGGGCAAAAAGCACCCCTCATTGGAATATGGTAACATCACAATTCTTTCTCTTCCATTTTCCATTCAGTAAGGATTAGGGACATGCACACGGACACCTGAAATGTTTTTCTTTTTTTTTTTTTTAATAATTTTATTTTATTTTATTTATCTATTTATGTTATTTGACCAGAGAGGGACAGAGAGGGGGGAGAGAGAGAGAGATGGAAAGTGAGAAAGCAAGCCGTCAGGTCCAGGACTCAAACCAAGGTCAGCCATGTGGGAGTCCAGCGCCCTAACCACTATGCCATCTGCTGGCCCTGGAATGTTTTTCAAATCACCAGGGCCAGAATTTGAACCTTGTAATCAGCCATGTGGGATCTAGTTCCCTTAATCATCGAACCATGGGCTGACCCTGGAATTAATTGTTTTGAATACCTTTTCTCTGAGCAAGGTAGAACTCTTTTATTTCTTTTATTTCTCATGTATATTAAACATGTTTTGACTTAAGATGAGTTTATAGGGACATAACCCCATGGTATGTCAAAGAGCATCTGTATTCAACTGCAAATATTAAACACAACTGAACACCCTGGGCTGGCCTCTGGCATAGCAGTTAAGTCTGCATGGGGAGCCAGATCACACATGACTGGCCACGGTTAGAATCCATGCCCCAGTGGCTTGGAAAATATGCCAGGCACATGGGCATGTGCCCCAAATCCTGAAAGGATGGAGAAATGGAGGAAAAAAGAACTGCTGTGTGGCCATGCCCCACTGGGAGGTGTTTTCTCTTGCTAGCTCTCTGGCAACTACATGCCTTCTCTAGGGAAACAAGAAATTAACACCTTAATTTTTTTTTTTTTTTCCAGTTTTGCTATAGGGTTCATGTTCTAACCGGAGAGAGATGAGAGACAGAGAAGGAGAGAGAGAAAGTGAGTAACCTCCATCAGGGTTACTACCATGCTGCAATCCCTTTTCCTTTACTCTCCTCTCTCAAGATTTTGGGCAGCATATACACACGCCTGGTGTTTTTCAAATTACTGATCTGAGACTTGAACTGTGCAGTCAGCATGTGGAATCCAGCTGTCTTAACCACCATGCTACCTGGCTGGCCCCATCCTAATCATTTCTAAGTATACAGTTCAGTGGTATCAATTGTACACATTGTTGTGCAACCATGCAGGACATTTAATTTAGACTAACCACATTTCAAGTGTTCAATAGCCACAGGAGGCTTGTAGTTACCACATTAGATGGAGCAGTTCTTGAATCTTAGTTTCAGATTGTTGCTTTTTTTTTTTTTTTTACACTGACATTTATTTAGGCTGAATGGGTTACTGGTTAATTTACTCATCACTGCTTCTTGCACTTGTAAAGACTGAGAACTTTGTATTTTATACATTTTATAGCTCTTATCTCAGGTGGCTAGTAAACGTTCAAAGACATTAATGACATCTGACCCGAGAGTTATCAGATTGATCTTACAGAAGAGGATATGGAACTGTTCAAGGGTTTGGACTTCATGAACAGCAACTTGCAGTGACTCAAATGATTGTTTTTAGTATGATTTGAAAATGTTTGTCAAAAAGCTAAATGTCTTTAAAAAAAAAAAGCTGGGGGAGTGAATTTCAATATTCCATTTCTAGCTCATTAACCAAAGCTAAAATCCAATCCGTCGACTTCTCTGCTGCTGCATCGTGTGCCATTTCCACACAGTTACTCATCTGTACCCTGCTGGATAATAAAGCCATTATGCATTTTTAAAAAAATGCCTAAGTGCTTTAAATTTCCTTTAGGAAAAAAAAAAAAAAAAGAAGAGTTCTTTCAGTTTCCCTGGGATGCCTTATATAGTGCCAGCATTCTCTTGGCATTAATAAATGTTAACCTGGGACCAGCAGATGGAATAATGGTTATGTCACTGGACTTTCACGTAGTCTTCTACCATTTAAGTACCGAAATCAGTGACTTAAAACTCACACCAGGCGCGTGTGTGTGCATGCCCAAGATCCCAAGAGAAGAATGGAGGAGAAGGGATTGTGGCATGCCCATCCCACCTGGAGGGTAATTTCTTGCTTTCTGTCTCTCTGTCTCTCTGGCGAGCACAAGAGCCCTATAGAAAAAAATCTCTCTTAAAAAATAAAAAATTATAAATAAAAGAAAATAAATATTAACTTAATAAAAGGCTGCATGGGGTCCAGCAGGAGGAATAGGGGTAAGGTGCTGGACTCCCACGTGGCTGACCGCTGTCCCAGATCCAGCGACTTGAAACTCACTCCGGGCGTGTGCATGCATGCCCAAAATCCCAAGAGGAGAATGGAGAAGAAAGGATTGCAGAGTGGCCATACCCCCTGGGGGGGGTGATTTCTCGCTTTCTGTATCTCTGTCTCTGGTAAGCATATGCGCCCTATAGGAAAAATTTCCCAAATAAAATAAAATTAATAAAAGGTTACATGACATAATTACATGAACTTTCTATAGCTTCCCAAGGTCCTTTAACATAACCTCTAATCTCAACTGGCAAACATCTCCAAAGACTCTGAAAAAGTCTCAGAAGCCAGGAGTGAGTCTCCTGAGGCCTGGAGGCAAATCATTAGAGAACCCAGGTAGCTCAAGGCAGATGCAAATTAAAAAGGAGGTAAGGTTGGGAACCAGCAGTTAGCGTAATGGCTATGTCGCTGGACTCCCACGTAGTCGACCGCGGTTCGCGTCTCGGACCCGGTGGCTTACAACTCACGCCGGGCGCGTGTGCGTGCGTGCCCAAGATCCCGAGAGGAGAATGGAGGAGAAGGGATTGCGGCGTGACCATCCCCCCCTGGGGGGTGATTTCTCGCTTTCTGTGTCTCTGTCTCTCTCTGTCTGTCTGGCGAGCGCACGCGCCCTATAGTGAAAACCTCTCCAAAAAAAAAAAAAAAAAAAAAAGGAGGTAAGGTTTTTGTCCCTGAGAAATTCTGATCACTTCCACCTTTTTTCCAACTCACAGAAGCAGGGTGCTTAGAGGACCCTGAGCTGGACCAGCTCAGTTTAAAGAAATAAATAATTGCTGATCTCCCTTAGCCAACAGGAAGGAAGAAAATACATGTTAGGAGAACTCATGGCCTACTCCTGGGAATAATTAAAATGGTGTCCTTTTAAAGGGCCTGGAGATCAAACGATGGAATTGCTTTTAATTCTTTCTTCCCATCCTGTTCTCTTACCACTCAAATATAACCGAAGAGTTAATCTGACTTAATAACACCAGTTACTTAGAACTCTGCTGTCTTTAACATTTCACTTTTCTCATGTCTTCTAACTACTAGCTACCAGTCTTAACTAAACTCTGCATCTGTACAACCTGGGACAGTGAGAAAGCAACAACTAGGAGGGAACTTCAGATAGTTCTTGGAAAAATGAAATTCAAGTATGAGTTTATTTTGGTACAAAAAAATTGAAAACCATGCATAGTTTTCTCATAACACATATTTGCCATAAACTTTTTGAAGAACCCCCTTTCTTACTTGCTCAAGAAAGTATTGTTTTGTAATTCTAAGGAACATAATGTCCTGTAATTTGCTTCAAAAAAGTGAATATGCAGGGACCAGTAGGTGGTGTGATAGTTAAGGCACTGGACACTCCCATATGGCCAACCACGGTTTGAATCTTGGACCTGGTGAGTTGCTTTCTCACTTTCCTTCTCTCTCCGTGTCTCTCCCTGGTCAAATTAAAATAAATGAATGAATAAGTAAATTTAAAAAAAATAGTGGTAAATACAACTTAAAAAAATAAATAAAATAAAAAAGTGAACATGTGGGTTTGGCAGGTGGCATGGTGGTTGGGAAAGAAAGAAAGGTAGAAAGAGGGGGAGGGGGAGGGAGGGAGGAAGGGAGGAAGGGAGGAAGGAAGTTAAATAAAATAGTTCTTTAAAAAAAAAAAAAAAAGTGAACACACAGGGGCCAGCCTATTGTGGTGGTTAAGATGGCTAGATCCCATAAGGTCCACTGCATTGTGGTGGTTAGGATGGCTAGATCCCATAAGGTCCAGGACTGAGAGTCCTGGACTCCTGTGGCTGTGTGTGCAAGTGCCAAAAAAACAAAAGGAGGGAGAGATGGCGGAGAAGGGATTGCAACATGATCATTCTGCACATGGGAGTGCTTTCTCACTTTCTCTCTCTCTCCAGCAAGCATACATGCCCTCTAGCAAAATTTAAAAAAAAAAAAAAAGGGAAACATGCACATGTGAGTTTTCTCCATGTCAACATTCTTATGTCTAAACCGCTCCCTTGTTATTGTCTGAAGGTTCTGCTTTCACAAACCTATAGCTCTTCTTGGTCTACCAGCCTCACGCTTAGAACTCAACCTCCCCACCAGCGAGGGGGCTCAGAGAAAACAGGGAGCGGTGTCCTCCGAATTTATACGTGATATTTTGTCTCCTCATTAAGAAAATAATAAAATACGTTCACAGTACAAAGTTTAGAAATGCAAAGAAAAGCAAAAGTACATATATTCCCGCCACGAATAAAAGATAGATGGAGATAATGTCTACCGTTTATTCAGCTCTCCCTAGTTTGTGCTAAATTTAGTTTTGAAATGCGCGACCTTATTTTCTAGACAGTTATTTTGCAAAATTTCTTTTTAGGCTTTTTCTAACCCAAAGCCCCACCTAAAGCTCTCTCGACTTTCTGCCCCAATCCTGGCCCTAAGTGACGCATAAGGTAAAATGTCAAGGCGAAATCTGGTGTCAAGGTGGAAGTCTGCTTAGTCTCAGTGAAAATTTCTCGCTCTGGAAATGTGTGGGTTTGGAGCTCGATTTTGTTCATTCTGGGGAAAAATGCGCTAGCCTGGGGAGTTGGGGGAAAATCCGTTTGTTGAAGAAATTCCCCACCTCGCACCGGGCCCCTTATGCACTACCTTAGGGTACCCGCGGTTCCACACAGGCGCCCAGCGCCAGATGCCAGTGACCGCTGCGGAAAACGCCCTCGGCTCCCTCTGCGGGGGACAAGACAGCTGTGTCCACGCCGGTAGCCCTGGCTCCGCCTCCACTGAGCCCAGCGAACCAATAAGTGCTGAGCTCGACCGCGCGTCACGCGGCGCTGGCCAATCGCGGAGGGCCACGACCGTAGAAAGGCTGGGGGTCAGCGGCGCGGCTGACCGCTGGGCGGCGGCGGCGCGCGCGCTGGTGTAGACAGTCTCCGGCCATGGTGGTGGTGGCAGCCGCGCCAAGCCCGGCCGCCGGGGTTCCCAAGGTACTGCTTCTGTCTGGCCAGACCGCCGCCGCCGCCGCCGCGGGAGCCCCGGCTGGCCCGGCGCTGCCGCTCATGGTGGCGGGCCAGAGAGGGGCCAGCCCGGAGGCGGCTGGCGGAGGGCCGCCCCAGGCGCGCAAGAGACAGCGCCTCACGCACCTGAGCCCCGAGGAGAAGGCGCTGAGGAGGTGGGCGAGGGGCCGGGGTCTGGGAACCGATCTGAAGCCGGGACAGCGGGCTGAGGGCCGGGACCAGGCGCTGACGACCGCGCCGCGCTCGGGAGCCCTGGGCCTGGCGGGTCCAGTGCCAGCGTGGCGCGGGGCGGGGCGGAGCAGGAAGCCCGGACTGACCCGGATCCGTCGCGCTGGGTGGAGTCCATGGCTGCCAGGGCTTTTTCTTTACTTCTCTGTCATTAAGGACGACCGGACTGGGGATGCACGCACCTGCGTTCCTGCTCGCCTGCCCTGTGACCAGCCCTGTCTTTCAGTCTTTCTGTACTTCGGGTGTAACTTGAGTCGAATAGCCTCTTCTTAGTTTACCTGCTTTTTTGGAGAGGTCTGTTCTTAGTGGACCTGCTCTTTTGGAAGAGCACAGAGCTAAAAAGACAGGGCTGTTGAAAGGGCTCTGGAAGGCTCCCAGGTCAAGCTCAGTTTGCGTCCTTAAGATGGTACCTACTTCAGGTCTAACATTAGGGAGAGTGAGACATCGTCACTAGCCCTCCGGAATGTTCATTCCTGTCTGATGATTGTGCCTTTGGTGATTTACGAAGTGTCTTTTGAGCAAACACAGGTCAAGGTTTCAGCTTCTATACCTGAGTTGGATGCGGGGAGGGAGGGCTGATGTCATAGCTGGATTTCAACCCTGGTAGATTCAATCAGTCCAGGTTGGATCCAGTTTGAGGGAATTGCAGTCAGAAAGCAGGGAGGAGTAGGAGGGGGAGGAGGAAAGTTTCCCTTATGATGCAAGATGAATAGTGCTGTGTCCAGCCCCACGTGGCCCTGCTGAGATGGAGGTGGATGATGCAATATGGGAGAATAAAGCAGGTCTTCAAGCTCAATTGACAGAGGCTGTATTTTTTGTTTTGTTTTATTGAGGGGAGGAGCCAAAGTGTATTTTCCCATTAATCTACCTTATACTGTAAATGGAAATGAAAGCACCAGCTGGCTAAGTTTTCAAATAAAGATATAAATAAAGTTTGGAGGTGACTCAGTGTGGTATGTTTCTTCTCTTCGCAGGAAACTGAAAAACAGAGTTGCAGCTCAGACTGCCAGAGACCGAAAGAAAGCTCGAATGAGTGAGCTGGAACAACAAGTGGTAGATTTGGAAGAAGAGGTAAAACTACTGAAGGCCCAACCCTCTTAGCCATTGTGTTTCCTTCCTCGGTGAATGTTCTGATATGTGCTGCACAATCTAAGTTGTTTCTGTCCTTTTAGAATATGATTGAATCTGTCATTAGAACTTAAACTCCAACCATCCCCCTAGCCTAGTGGTTAAGGGGGCTGGATTCCAAATGGTTGACTGTAGTTCAAATCTTGGCTCAGGAGGCTTGAAAAATACACCGGGCATGTGTGTGTGTGTCCCAAATCCCAGAAGGATAGAGAATTGGATTGCAGTGTGATCATGCCCCATTGTTGGGGATCTTTCTCTTTCTCAATAGTGAACTTGACATGCCCTCTGACAATTAAAAAAAAGGTTAAAAAAAGAAAGGAAATGAAACAAAAACGTTATACTAATCCAAGTTAGGGTAATACTATGAATTAGGTAGTTGATGAAGTGGTGAAGCTTATTGAAAGCAGAAGTGATTGGCTCTTTGGCATTTGGAGCTAGATCTATCTCAGGGTTGGTGATTTCAGTATTTAGTGAGTTAGTACTAAGAAATTAGCAAAAGCAGATAGGAAATCATTGTTTAAATTTGCCAGATTCTTCCTGGCTTGACAAGAGTTCTCTAGAAGTTCCTTTCCCCTTCTATGGTTTCGTCTTAAATTGCTGCCAGTTATACATCTTGGATACATATGGATTATTTATATATATTTATTTAATTCTGCTATAAGGCACGTATGCTCACTGGAGAGAGGGAGAGAGAGAGAGAGAGCAGAGAAAGCAACCCCGCAGAGGAGATGGCCATGCTGCAATCCCTTCTGTATTTCTCCTTTTTGGATTTTAGGCATGCACATACACATACCTGGCGTGTTTTTCTTTTTTCTTTCTTTCTTTCTTTTTTTAAATAATTATTTAACATTATTTTTCTATTTGTGTATTTATTTTAATTTGACTAGAGAGTGACAGAGTGAGAGACACAGAAAGTGAGAAAGCAAGCCTCCAGGTCTGGAACTCGAACCATGGTTGGCCATGTGGGAGTCCAGCACCCTTAACCACCACTCCAGCTGCCCCCTTTAACGCCCCCCGCCACCCCGTATTTTTCAAGGTGCATGGTCTGGAACTTAAATTGTACAGTTGGCCATGTGGGATCCAGCTGCCTTAACCACCATACTACTGGGTGGCCCTATATTGTTCTTTTTAAAGTTTGAATCATTAGCTGGTTTATATAAGAAACATGAGTCATTCAGGAGCAGTTTGCTTTTACTTATTTTGGTTTTATAGTCCATTACTCCCACTATCACTTTTATTATTACCTGCTGGTTTAAGCTAGTATTATTTTTTTCCTTTATTCATGATAGAGCTCGTGCATATATGTGTGAGAGAGCGAGATGAATGCTTCATAGAATGTGGTAATGCCACAATCCCCTTCCTCCAGTCCTCCAGCCCATTGGACCTTGGGTTCTTGCACGTGTGCCTGGCATGTTTTCAGGTCAGCTGGGCCACCGTCTTGAACAGTATTTGCTATGTGGGATTTAGTTTCTCTCTCTTTTTTATTTTTTAAATTTGCTACAGGGTACGTGCATTTGCCATAAACACAGAGATCTAGGGAAGGTGAGAAAGCACCTCCCAATGGCTATGACCACTTTGCAATCCCTTCTCCTCCATTCTCCTCTCGGGATCTTGGGCACACATACACACGTGCCTGGCTTGAGTTTTAAGCCACCGGTTCCGGGACGTGAACCGTGGTCGACTATGTGGGAGTCCAGCAACATAGCCATTACGCTAACTGCTGGTCCCTATCTGGTGTGTTTTTCAAGTTGCTGGGTCTGGCACTTGAACCATGCTGTTGGCTATGTGGGCTCCAGCCTTTTTAACTGCCACGCCACTGGGTGGCCCAGATTTAGCTTCACTTAAGCAGCACATTACCCGCTCTACAGAGCTAGCACTAGTATTTTCTTTCTTTAACATTTTTTTTTTTTTAAGTTTTTTGCCATAGTGCTCATGTGCTCTTCAGACAAGAGAGAGATAGTGAGAGGGAAAGTGAGAAGTCACCCTGTGGGTGGGGTGGCCATGCCGCAACCCCTTCTCCTCCAAGGATTTTGGGCACACATGCACACATGCCTAGCATGAGTTTAAAGTCTCCAGGTCTGGGACATGAACCACGGTCAGCCATGTGGGAGTCCAGCGTCTTAACCACTATGCCACCTGCTGGCCTCAATCTTTTTTTTTTTTTTTTTTTTTTTAACATATCTAAATGCCACAAGTCACCTTTTCCTGAAGTCTATATTAGTAGTTGGAGGCACTGTGCTATTTTTGACCACATGAAATAGCTTACTTTCCATAATTCTGGCCTAGCCTTCTAATACCTACTATGAATAACTGCATAAGCAAAAAAAAAAAAAAAAAAAAAAATAACTGCATAAGCAAAGATTTTTCTCGCCCAGAAGTTCAAGATTGAAAGGAAACCAATCGTAGTGAAAACTGCAGTCGGCCATGTGGAAGTCCAGCACCCTTAACCAGCATGCCAGCTGCCAACCCCAGAATAAGGTGTCTTAATAGCCTCTTATGAATTTTTTTTCAGAACCAAAAACTTTTGCTAGAAAATCAGCTTTTACGAGAGAAAACTCATGGCCTTATAGTTGAGAACCAGGAGTTAAGACAGCGCTTGGGGATGGATGCCCTGGTTACTGAAGAGGAGACGGAGGCGGAGGCCAAGGTAAATCATATCCTTTGTTCAGTGCTGCATATGAGAACTGGTTCCAAGCCACATGACCCAGTGGTTATGTTTATGTTCTAGGCCTCTGATTAAGGGTTCTAGATATTTTCCTTTCTTTTTTTAAAAAAGAATTATTTTATTCAACTTTATTTATTATGGTGATTATTTTCTAGTTTGATCAGAGAGAGACAAAGAGAGAGGGAAAGTGAGAAAGCAATCCACCAGGTTGAGGACTTGAACCATGGTCAGCCATATGGGAGTCCAGCATCTTTAACCAGCATGCCACCTGCCGGCCCCCATTTTCCTTTCATTTTAAGACATTTCCATACAGGTAGGGTATTCTTTAACAACACATTACTTTATCCAATATGTAATGAATAATACTAAATCCCAGTGATAAAAATAAGTTACATGGCTCTCTAAGAGCAAGAACTAACAAACGCCAAATAAACCAACAAGGTGTACCATGTAAGTATTAAGGAGGACTGGGGGAGGAAAGCCAGTCAACTCAGATTTTGAGTGCTATGAAAAATATAATAGTTCATTGATAAATATGAATGAATAGGGAGAGGATTTGTTGTGATAGTGGCAGTTCTCTGATAAGGGTGATGTATGAGGAAACTTAAAAAAGTTCATGGAAAAATGGAATTAACCCTGTGAAGGGTGCTCATATATCTCTCTCTATTTCTGTACTCCATCTCTGTCACCCTCATATGTGCACACAAGTGGTCTATCATAAACTTTTTAAAAAATTACAGAAGACTTGATTCACTGTCACAGAACTGTACCTCAGTTATGTTTAGAGAAAAACAAAGCAAGAACCAAAAGAGAACTTGTCAAAAGTCAAAAAATACTTGTTTGTAAATATATTTTAAAAAGAAAGAAAGAAAGAAAAAGGGAAAAGTATGAATTTGATTTGGTGCAAAAAGATTTTGAAATCCCAGAACCAGCAGTTGGCGTAATGGCTATGTCGCTGGACTCCCATGAAGTCAACCACGGTTCGAGTCCTGGACCTGGTGGCTTAAACTCACGCCAGGTGCGCGTGTGTGTGCCCAAGATCCTGAGAGGAAAATGGAGAAGGGGTTGTGGCGTGGCCATCCCCTCTGGGGGATGATTTCTCGCTTTCTGTCTCTGTCTCTCTCTTTCTGGCGAGTGCACGCGCCCTTTAGCACAAACCTCTCCCCTCCCACACACAAAAAATGTGAAATCCCTCCATGATTTTTATATAATATACATTTTCTACTAAAGTTTTTGAAGCTGCTTCATATGAGTTTTAGTCTATGACTTGTGTCAAATTCAATGAAACCAATTAAAGTCTTGGATTGACAATATGGCAGTTTTAAGTCTGTAAAGAGAATGTTCAGGAAGAACTTTAAAAATTTCAACTATAAAAGAGTTGGGCCTGCCCTAGTGGTAAAGGGAGCCAGATTCCACACGGTCGACCTTGGTTTGAATCCCAGCTCTAGCAGCCTGAAAAACATTCTGAGCACATGTATGTGTGAGACAGAGACAGAGACAGAGAGAGAGAGAGAGAGAGAGAAAGAGAAAGTGAGAAAGCAAGCTGCCAGGTTCGAGACTCGAACTGTGGTTGGGCATGTGGGAATCCAGAGCCTTTAACCACCATGCCCACTTGCCAGCCCCTATTATATAATTTTTTAAAGAATATTGTTGTGGGACCAGCAGGTAGTATGGTGGTTAAGGAGCTGGAATCCCACATGGCTGACTGTGGTTTGACTCCTGGACCAGGCGGCTTGCTTTATCAGCTCCCCCATCTTTCTTTGGTCAAAATAATAATAATAATAATAATAATAATAAGTAAAACTAAATAATTCTTTTAAAAATTATCATACTGAGACAAATATCATTAAGGCATTTATCAGTCTTGCCTGAATCTTTGCTTCGAGAGGAAAACTGTTTCATTGCAGAGAAAACGACAATGAAAAGTTAGTCTTACCTCCCTTTTCTCATTTCTTGAGGAGGATTTAAGAAAATGGAGGATTCAGCCAGGGTGGTGTGCACTGCTAAGATGCTGTGCTCCACAGTCTGGGACCACATGGGAAGCCCGGGTTTGATTCCTGGTCCAGCCTAAAGGCCAGGCATGGTGGTGCACACTTGTTTAGTTTCCCAGGTGGGAGGCCAAGGCAAGAGGACTGCAACATGGCAAGATCCTGTCTTAAAAAAGGAAATGGGGGAAAAAATGTAAAGATTTCAGTTCTGAAGAAGTTTTCTAGCTTTCTTATGAGCTGCCTAGTGAGCATTTCCTTAGGGACTCACGGTTACTTATTCACTTTGGTTTTTCCTCCCAGGGGAATGGAGTGAGGCCGGTGGCCGGGTCTGCTGAGTCCGCAGCACTCAGACTACGTGCACCTCTGCAGCAGGTGCAGGCCCAGCTGTCACCCCTTCAGGACATCTCCCCATGGATTCTGACAGCGTTGACTCTTCAGACTCTGAGGTAGGGATCACTCGGACTTACCAAGACCTATACAACTAGCTAATTCCAGCTATTAGATGCCTGGCATTCCTAACCAAAGGCAGAAGTTAGTTTTGGTGGGGTCAGAAGTGAACATCAACTACTGTCCTAGTGCCAGATGATTTAGGTCATGGAGCGAGATGTACATAAATGGGCCTGGTGGGTCCTGAGGTCATCTTGGAGCATAATGGTTAATTTACAATATGGAACCCAGTACTGGGTGCTCTAGATAGATTCTCACGTGCATTCTGATAGTTACACTCTGTTTCATTTTTGCCTCTTCCAGTCTGATATCCTGTTGGGCATCCTGGACAACTTGGACCCAGTCATGTTCTTCAAATGTCCTTCCCCAGAATCCACCAGCCTGGAGGAGCTCCCTGAGGTCTATCCAGAAGGACCCAGTTCCTTACCAGCCTCCCTTTCTCTGTCAGTGGGGACGTCATCAGCCAAGCTGGAAGCCATTAATGAACTGATTCGTTTTGACCACATATACACCAAGCCCCTAGTCTTAGAGATACCCTCTGAGACAGAGAGCCAAGCTAACGTGGTAGTGAAAATCGAGGAAGCACCTTTCAGCCCCTCAGAGAAGGATCACCCTGAACTCATTGTCTCAGTGAAGGAGGAACCTACAGATGACTTCATTCCAGAGCTGGGTATCTCCAATCTACTTTCTTCCAGCAACTGCCTGAAGCCATCTTCCTGCCTGCTGGATGCTTATAGTGACTGTGGATATGAGGGCTCTCCTTACCCCTTCAGCGACAGCATGTCCTCTCCACTTGGTGTAAACCATTCCTGGGAGGACACTTTTGCCAATGAACTCTTTCCCCAACTGATTAGTGTCTAAGAAGTGACCCTGTCGCCCTTTCCCTTGACTGTCACACTGCCTGGAGGATAGCTGAGAAACATGTTTTCTGTGCTTCATTCAAAAAGCCAAAGTAGAGGGTGCACAGTCCTAAAGAATTTCTCTAAGGTATTTGTTTGTTCAAACCTCATAGATGATCCCAAACATTGTCTTTTGACATCCAGCGGTCCGTTGTATTCAACTATATTACTATAATTCAGAACTACAGTCTTTGATTTGCTTTTATCTTGAGGACTGTAGTTCTGTAGTTTGCCCTAAAGTATAAGGGACGTTGGACAAGCGTCTTAAAGTAGTCATGGAATTTATGGCTGGCCTTTTATCATTTCTCTTCCCTTTCTCTGCATCCCGGGCTTGCCTCTGATTTTAGGTCTTTTAGTTTGCTTCTGCAAGCAGAGTGAATACCTACCTGAGGGGGCTCCTTTTCCCTCATGTACAGTTCAAGTAAAGATCAAGAATCTTTTGTCAAATTACAGAAATTTACTATGTAAATGCTTGATGGAATCTTTTCCTGCTAGTGTAGCTTCTGGAAGGTGCTTTTTCCATTTATTTAAAACTACCCCTGCAATTAAAAAGTGCAATGCAGCATCTTTGTTCTTTGTTTCCTTCTAGGTTTTAGAAGAAATGTTTGCCATGGTAATAATTTATCTAACAAAAGTGAGCAGGGCATTTAAAAAAAAATATTTTGCTAGAGGGCACACACTTAATGTAGAGTGAGTGAGCAAGCATGCACCCCCAGGGAAGATGGCCATGCCACAATCTCTTCTCCTCCAGTTCTCCTTCTGGGATTCTGGACATGCATGCACATGTGCCTAGCATGTTTTTCAACCTGCCAGGTCCAGGACTCAAACCACATTTTTGGCCATGTGGGATCCAAGCTGCCTTAACCACCACACCACCAGCTGAACAAAGGATTTTCTTTTTTCTTCTTTTTTTTTTTTTTCAATTATTTTACTTTACTTATTTGTTTTTAATTTGACCAGGAGGTGGGGGGAGAGAGAGAAAGCAAGCCTCTGGGTCTGGGACTCGAACTGCATTTAGCCAGCCATGTGGGAGTCTAGCACCCCCAATCACCACACCACCTGCTAGCCCTGAACCAAGTTTCATCTTAATTACTGCCTTCTTCAATTCCTAGCTGTCGTAAATGGTATGATCTACAATTTAAGTAGTTGCTCTCTGAGACAGTTTTTTTTTTTCAGCTTTATTAATATCACAGCTAGTAAGTAGCAGAGTTAGAACCCTAACCATAATATCTTAAAATGTTAGAGAAGGGCATGTCATAAAATACCAAGATTCTCTTAGCATTATCACAAGGATGAAGAACATTTTCTTTTTTTTTCTTTCTTTTTTTTGGAGAGATTTTTTGCTATAGGGCACATGCACTCGCCAGAGACAGAAAGCGAGAAATCACCCCATCAGCAGGGATGGCATGCTGCAATTACTTCTCCATTCTCTTGGGATTTTGAGCATGCATGCACACACACCCGGCATGAGTTTAAGCTGCTAGGTCCAGGACTCAAACTGGTCAACTATGTGGGAGTCCAGCGATGTGACCATTATGCCATCTATTGATCCCCAAGAACATTTTCTAGACTCAACCTCCTAGGTTGAGTCAACTATGCCACTGGTGAGCTGGGTTGTATCCACTTACTCTTCATCTGTAAAGGGTGAAAATAGTATTTCAAAAGGTTGTTGACAGGATTAAAGAGATGATGCATTTGCTCCATAGACTCATGGTTAAGGGAGCCAGATCTCACATGATCGATCATGGCTTGAATCCCTTAGAAGCCTGAAAAACATGCCATGCACACGTAAGTGCCAAAATCCCAATGGGATAAAGAAATGGAAGAGCTGGGGTCAGCACATGGCATGGTGGTTAAGGGTGCTGAACTTCCACATGGCCGCCCACGGTTCTAATCCTGGACCTGGTGCTTTGCTTTCTCACTTTTCCTCTCTCACTCTGGTCAAATTAAAATAAGTAAATAAAGTTCTTTTAAAAAAAAAAAAGAAAGAAAGAAAGAAATGCAAGAGAAGGGATTGTGGTGTGACGAGGTCCCATTGGGAAGTGCCTTCTCTTCCCTGGGTCTCTGGTGAATGTATACACCCTCTGGCAATTAAAAAAAATAGAGGATGTATATAACCGTGTAGAAAGTGCCAGGCACTTAGTACTTGAAAGCTAGCTATTATCTTTTAGTTACTTTGGAAGGGTTTTAATCTCTTACAGAATATTATTTACTCAAGAACTTATTTCACAAAAGAATAAACCTGTTGGGACCAGCAGTTGGCCTAATGGTTATGTTGCTGGACTCCCATGTAGTCGACTGCAGTTCAAGTCCTGGACCCAGTGGCTTAAACTCACGCCAGGTGCGTGTGTGTGTGCCCCCAATATCCCGAGAGGAGAATGGAGGAGAAGGGATTGCAGTGTGGCCATTCCCCCCGGGGGGTGATTTCTTGCTTTCTGTCTCTTTCTGGTGAGTGCACGTGCCCTATAGCAAAAGCCTCTCAAAAAAAGGATAAACCTGTTCAAGAAAAAAAGTCCTAGAGACATAAGCACAATCCCCAAACTGCAGAGACTTGATAACATGATCATCCTTCATGATGGGAAGATTCCCTTTACTTTGGAAATCTTATAAGATATTAAAGGACTTCCTCTACTTATAGAATTTATTTCATTGGGGCCAGCCGTGGTTGTGAAGGTGTTAGTTCCCCCACAGCCAACTCCACAGTTAAGTCCTGGACCCAGTGGCTTGAAAAACACATTGGGTATGTGTGCATGCATGCCCAAAATCCCAAGAGAAAAGATTGAGGTATGTCTGTCTTCTGGGGGTAAGAGGCTGATTTCTCACTTTCGCCATCTCTCTGTCTCTGGTGATTGCACATGCCCTATAGCAAAAAAAAAAAAAAAAAAAAAAAAAAGAAAGAAAGAAAGAAAGAAAATTCACCTATGCCAGCAGATGAAATCATTCTTTCTGTTTTTAAAATTTATCTTATTCATGAAAGAAAACATATGCATGTGTGAGAAAGAGTGAGAGAAGCACCCTTGACAGTTCTGGCCACACCAGTAAATCCCTTTTCCCCAGCCCTCCAGCTCATCAGGACCTTGGGGCCACATGCATAACCCAAGGATCAAACCCACAGAGGTTGCAAGCACTGCAGTTCAGTTTGCAGCAGACTGTACCACCAGGCTGGGCCAGTTTCCTATTATGAAGACTAGCTGTGGGGAGGTCAACGTGAATGAGACAAAGGGAGGCAGGATTCAGGGAATTCCAAGCAAGGCAAAGACGACTATAGTTTTAATCAAGTACAAGGGACTGTTTGGTGTGGGGACTGGAGGCACATTTCAAGTCAAGTCAGCCTAACAGTTGAAGCCAGAGCCCCTGATAGGCCATGTGGGAGTCCAGCACACCAAGCAGTGTGCCACCTGCTGGCCCCATCAAAACCCAATCTTAGTGCTCAGCAATGCAAGCTGGCTTAGGTTCACTTTCTGTATTGTAAATTAAAGACAACCTCCAGCTGCATGTTTAAAAATTTTATCTCACCCGATTTTCTGTAACTCTGAACACTTTAATGCCAAGGATCTATTTAGGGATTGTATAGGCAGATGTCAGCTACAGATGCATCTGAACCTCTGTAATAGCACAAGCATCTGGAGATTGAGGCTCACGTCATTTACATTCAATGACACCATATGAAAGAGGCAGCTGCACTAGCAGGACAAGAACATACATAACCTGTATAGATTTTCAAGGTTTTCATTTCCTTCACAAATGGGTAAAAATGACTAAACAGTGAGCTCAGCTTTGAGAAAACACCTGGTATTCAAGGACATTTTCATACTCAAACACCAAATTGAATGGTTAGAAATAAAAATCAAGACCATTCCAGAAAACCAAAACAAGATTTCCACTAAAGACAGAGGGTTGTCCCATAATTGAGATGAAAGATAATAGGTGACAAGATGCCTGCATACCATTTTTTCAAGCTTTGCCACACCAACCTATGTCTATCTCCTGGCTTTTCTACTAGATATGGTACTAGAGCAAAGACAAGGCAGAGACAGAACTGTAGGCAGAAGGAACTACTGCCTACTCAGAAAATATCTGAAGGTATCAGTTAAATTCTAGCAGATGACGTAATGGTTACTTTGCTGGACTCTCATGTAGTTGACTATGGTTTGAGTCCTGGATCTAGCAGCTTAAAACACACACTGGGCTGGGAATAGCAGATGGCATAATGGTTACTTCACTAGACTCCCAAGTAGTCTACTGTGGTTTGAGTCTTGAACTCAGTGGCTTAAAACTCACACCAGGTGTGTGTGCGTGCACACGTGCACTACAGCAAAAATCTCTAAGAAAAAAAAAACCTCACACTGGGTACATGTGCATGCATGCTCAAAATCCTGAGAGGAGAATGAAAGAGAAGGGACTGTGGTGTGGCCATCTCTGCTGGGGAGTGATTTCTCGCTTTCTGTTTGTGTCTCTGCAGTGAGTGCACATACCCTATACCGAAAATCTTAAAAAAAAAAAAAATTATAATTTTCTAAGCATTAAATCTTTACCCTTGAGACCCCCCCCCCCCCCCTTTTTGCACTAGAGGGTGAGTGCACTTGCTGTAAGGAGACACACAGAGATAAAGTGAGAAGTCACTCCCTAGGGGGGATGGCCACATTGCCATTCCTTCTTCCTTGTCCTCTTGGCATTCCAAAATGGAATCCATTCAGGATTTTGGGCACACATGTACACATGTCCAACATGATTTTTAAGCCACTGGGTCTGGGACATGAACCATGGTCAGCCATATGGGAGTCCAGTGCCGTAGCTACCATGCTACCTGCTGGCCCTGTATCTTTTTTTTAACCCCCCTAATTTGCTAGAGGGTACATGAACTTGCTGGAGAGAAAGAGAGAAAGTGCAAGAAAGTGCTCTCACACCACCCATGGGAATAGTCACAATGCAATCCCTTCTTCCTCATTTCTTCCTTTCAGGATTCTGGGCATGCATGCACACATTCTCAGTGTTTTTTTTTTTCAAGCCACTGGATCCAGGACTTGAACTGCATGGTAGGCCATGTGGGATCATGCCGCCTTAACTACCAGTCCACAGGCCTACTTTTTAAAAACGCTATTTTTGGGGAACCAGCAGTTAGCGTAATGGCTATGTCACTGGACTCCCACGTAGTCGACCGCGGTTCGCGTCTCGGACCCGGTGGCTTACAACTCACGCCGGGCGCGTGTGCGTGCATGCCCAAGATCCCAAGAGGAGAATGGAGGAGAAGGGATTGCGGCGTGACCATCCCCCCTGGGGGGTGATTTCTCGCTTTCTGTCTCTATGTCTCTCTCTGTCTGTCTGGCGAGCGCACGCGCCCTATAGCGAAAAACCTCTCAAAAAAAAAAAAAAAAAAAAAACACGCTATTTTTGGGGGCTGGCAGGTAGTATGGTGTTTGGGGCACTTAACTCCTACATTGCTGACCATGGGAGTCCTGGACTTGGCAATTTGCTTTCTCATTTTCCCTCTCTCTCTGGTCGAATTTAAAACTAACAATAATGATGAATAAAATTACATAAATTTTTTTTTTAATGGCATTGTCAGGATCAGCAGATGGCGTAGTGGTTACATTGCTGGACTCCTGCATGGCAAATCGCAATTTGAGTCCCGGACCCAGTGGCTTGAAAATCACACTGGGTGCATGTACATATGTGCCCAAGATCACGGGAGAATGGACTGTGGTATGGCCATGCTCCTGGGGCTGATTTCTCACTTTCCCTCTCTCTTCCCCCCCAAGCAAGTACACACGCCCTAAAGGCAAAACCATAATTAATAAATAAATAAATAAATAAATAAATAAATAAATAAATAAATAAATAAATAAAATGCCACTGTTGGAGACCAGATGGTGGCACAGTGGTAATGGAGCACACTATGAGGTTGATCCACATTGGAAAATTACCTGGTTTGCATCTGGAGACCTTACTGAATACACTGGCAGTTCACATGCCCTGGGGCTCACTGAGGCTGGGCTAGAATGTGACCTGGAGACCTTGCTGGGATGCCTATCTGCCTTGGTGAGGAAAGAAGAAACTTTAAAAACTAAAATAAAATACCACTGGTAGTCTAAGTAGGAAATTAACAGAACTAGGTGATTTGAACGAAACAGATATACACAAAACTATATTTCATCAAAGAGTTTTACACTGCTTGAATCCCACTTTGTTGTAGATTATTTCAATGAAATCTAAATGGGAACATCTTAGGTACTGCTGCACAGACTGTAAAACCAGTTAACTGGTCAAGTGAAATGAACATTGGACCTGGTGAGTTGGATTATACTACTTAACTGTCACTCATTATTTTAGACTTTAGTTTCCAAATCTGTAAAATAAATAAAATTAGGTAACTTTTAGCTGTGCTTTCCAAAGATTGGTTAACAATCTTGCTCAACAAATCAGAGACCCAGATTTATCAAGAAATGACTGTAAACTTGCAGGCAATACTGCCCCCCAGTGACCTGTCAGATCTTAAGAAAGGAAGAACCATTAACTGAACACAATATAACTTTCCTATTCATCTCTGTGAACCCTATATACCATTTCCAACCCCACATTTAAACTTTTTTTTTTTCTTTTTTCTTTTTTTTTTTTGCTAGAGAGCACATGCACTTGCCACAGAGAAACAGAGAGAAAGAAGGAAAGGAGAAAGCACCCACCATGGAGCAAAATCATACCACAGTCACTTCTCCTTCTCCCTCCCTTCAGGAATTCTGGCACATATGCACAGGCACTTGGCATGTTTTCCAAGATAGCAGGTTTAGGACTTTAACCACATGGTCAGCCATGTGGGATCCAGCTGCCTTAAGCACCAGGCCATGGAGCTGGTCTTGAACATTTTTGGACTCAGTCACTATTGCCATCTGAATATTGATGGCATGCCCATAGTGATCCTACATGCCCAATCATGCAGTTGGAGTCCCAGACCCAGTGGCTTGAAAAATACAGAAGTGTGTGAATGCGAGCCTGCCCAAAATCTTGAAAGGAAGATGACTGCAGTGTGACCATTCCCTATGGGGGACAGGGTGGGGAAGGGGGGCTTACTCTATTTCCCTTTTTGTCTCTCTCTGGTGAGTGCACGTGCCCTTTGGTAAAAAGAAATAAAAAACGAAAGAGAAGAAATTCAGGAATACAAATACTTCAAAAAGTCCAAAACACTTAAGTTTTATTGAAAAATGAGAAAATACAGAAACACCAGATTCTTGTTTTAAAATAAAATGACAGCATCTTCTAGAATTTTCCTAATACTGCCCCATTCTTGTCACTATTAAACAAAACCACATTCCAGATCCAAAATAACAAATGACCGTGCTGGTAGACAATTTTCTAGCCCCCACCTTAGTATTCTAATTTCATATTTGTACCTTTTTAAGAATGAATAACAGTTTCTTCTTAACTGATTAACATTTGTAAGAACTGGGACTTACTTGCTTCATATTAAAACAAAAACCACACACACCCTTAGTCAAACTCAGAGAAAATATACATTTGTTCATTAAAGCTCACCTGCTTTAGATAATTTTTTCTCTTCACACATTAGCATAGTAAGCCAATGTTTGATCCATGCTGCAAAAGCTGTACAAAATGAAAAGAACTGCTAGTCCCCCATGGAAACCTTAAGGCAAAAGCAAAAAAAAAAGAAAAAAAGAAAAAGAAAAAAGCCTTATGCTACAAAAGGAAAAAACAAAAAGCAGAGGCATTGGGACTGTGGAGACGGCTCAGATGAATAAGCACCACAAGGATAAGGAAGAAGACAAAATTTTGTACTAACATATGCAATTGGATAAAAGTCCAAAAAGGAGCATTTATTATCCATTTCCTGCAGAAATAATGTTAGATAACTTGACTCCTGAAGCAAGTTCTGTTTGGAGTTTTTAATGAACAGAACCTCAGTCTTCTTTATTTGCCAACAGTATTGGTGCCTTGCTTAGGGCTCTTCCTCCCTCCTTTTCATTGTATAGACCTTTGACGAGAGGCCTTCTCAACAAATCCATAGAAGATAATCTTGGTGTGTGTTGGGTCCTTCTTTGGAAAACTGTCATCTCCCTTTCCGCCCTAACACTGGGACTAACTCCAAACTCTGGGCAGTCCCATCATGCTTCCCAGTTATACGAAAACAAATTATTTCGGCATAGAATTTTCTTTAAGGCTACAAACTTTACAAGTTGGTCCCATTAAACAATGACCTCAAGGCAGTTTTTCAAGCGGCATGAATCAAACACTTGCACATTTCAACAGAATATAGTTTACATTCATCTCTAAGTCTGAGATTAAGAAACTATTAGCTGGTTTCCAACTGGTTTCAATACTGGTTTGAAGTTTGAATAATTATACTGTGTAGACATTAAATATGTTGTTTAAATATTAAACATTAAATTTTTTCCTGACTATCCAGACAGAAATAGAGAAAGCAGGGACAACAGGCAAGCGAAGAAACAGTCCAATGAACAGACTTGTGACTTCTACACCGTCTGTAACAGGGGAGGGACTTCAGATGGGTCTCCAAAGTGCCTGGAAGCTGGTTTCTACAAATTCACCTCTACTTGGAATAAAGCATTTTTTTCCTACAAAAGATATCTGACTCCTAAAAAGGGGGAAGAAATCCAGGAAAAAAAAAAAAAGAATTGGAATGGTCTCCTGTTGTGTGATGAGAAGGCCAGTATTACATCATTAACTTGTGTAATAACTTACAGTGGATATTCTGTAGCAATAAAGGAATTGTCATTTTACTTTATACTAGGAGTCCATACAGAAAGAGCACTTCCTGAGAAATAAACACTTCTATCCTGGATATCCCAAAAGGACATCTTGAGCCTGGTTTAGGTACTCAAGAAGATGAAGACTTCCTGTAGCAGGAAGCTATTCTCTACTAAGTTTTAGGCTTACTGCATAATAGTTTAAGCACCAAATTAGCTATTTCAGGAAATCTCAATTTCACACCTATTCTCAGTTAATTACTCACTGCTTTCTAGTGAACATTTAAAAAACTCAACTTGCTAAAACAAGTACAACCTTTTTTTCAACCACAGAAGTTATCAATGCAGATCTAGCTGATACAGCTCTCCCTTAGTATTATCGAAAGGATGCTTCTCCCATGGGTAACTTGCAGGTTAACCTCTCAATCTTTTAAACTATCACTCAAAGTTAATTCGGTTGTAAACATTACTGAATAACTCAGCTTATCAATTATACAAAGGAAACCAAGAATCAACAGTAACACAAGGCAAAAACACCTTGAAGTAAAAACCTGTTCTTTGTATTTTCACTGCATTTTCAGAGGCAAAGAGGAGAGGCACAGTGCTACTGCCTACTTAATCGATACAACTATATTTAATTGACAACTAATATACAGGTTTCAAAGCTTCTGTTAAATTTCCTAGCAATGGGCTTAAGCTTCTGCTAGTTTCCTACCCTCCTCCCCTACCGTACATAGTCATCACTGTGTACGATAGCTCATATCTGCAGACTAAGAAACTGTAACTCAACTGTCAAGGTACAGCTGCAGAAGAACCATCCTTTCTTAATCTTTTTCAGCCCAAGGAACTATCCTCCACATGTCTGACTGGTTTAGACAATATGACATATGACTTAAGCCAACCTTACACACACAGCTTCTATACTTGCCTCTGAAAAAATTTTAACCTAACATTCCTTTAGTAAACCCCCTAGAAAATTGCTTTTCCCTTGAGACAGGCTTCCTTGGCAAAAAGCTAAATTCAATAAATGGCTACCCAAAATGAGAGTCCCACCCCAAAACACAGGTGGAGATATTACTACACCCGTTTCATCAAACTTTCAAGTCCCTATCCTGTACCAGTAGGCTCATGACTGAATGCAGAAGCCTTCTAAAATTTGACAACTTAGCACAGAAACTGGTTTCTAGAGTTCCATCTCTTCTTCTGTGTTAGCAGCTGTCTCCAGATTATTATAAAGAGGCATCCCTGTTTGCCGAGGTTCCAAGAATAGTTCAGTTCTCTGAGGGAAGGCAGTGCCAGCAGCTACATGCTTGGTTTGGCTCTCTCCTGTGTAGTTCTTAGCATTAGATGATGGCTTTGGCTTATCAGAAAGGAGTTCAGGGAGAGGTTTCCAGAGCACGAGCTCCATGGAAGGACGGCTCCTAAGACATAAATTACAGATTCTTATCAAAATTTTTGGAGAGGAAAACAGCTTCATGTTGAAAAGCTAATGCTTGCTACCTAACACAGTTAAGAATCAATTAAAACAGACTTAGAAACAATCTAAACGGATCTTTAGAAAGGTCACTCAAATACATAAAATTTTAGTTCTGCATGTGTTGTTTTGTTTTAGTTTTTGCCATATGGTGTGTACACTTGCCAGACACAGAGAGAGGGGAAAGTGAGAAATCAACCCCCAGAGACGATGGCCACACTGCAATCCCTTCTCCATTCTCCTCTCAGGACCTTGGGCACACATGCATGAGTGCCCGGTGTGATTTTCCACCTGCTGGCCCCTCTATGTGCTTTTTTTTCCATAAGGGATTTTTTTTTTTTTTTTGCCATAGGGTGCATGAACTAACTAGAGAGAGACAGACAGTGAGAGGAAAAGTGAGACGTCACCCCCTAGGTGGGATGGTCACACCACAATCCCTTCTCCTTCATTCTCCTCCTGAGATGCTGGACACGCACACACACACCCAGAGTGATTTTCATTTTCATGCTGCCAGGTCCAGAACTCAAACCGCAGTCGGCCATGTGGGAGTCCAACACTGTAACCGCTATGCTACCTCCTAGCCTTTTTTTTTTTTAAAGAGATTTTTGCTATAGGGTGCATGTGCTTGCTAGAGAGACCGAGAAACAGAAAGTGAGAAATCATCCCCCAGGGATGATGGCCATGTTGCAATCCCTTTTCCTCTTTCCTCCTCTTGGGATTTTGGGCACACATGCCTATGTGCCAGTGTGAGGTTTAAGCCATTGGGTCTCGGACTTGAACTGGTTGCCCGCAGCTGACTATGTGGGAATTCAGTGATGTAACCATAATGCCATTTGCATGCATTTTTAACTAAATTAACTGTTGTTCTGACTCTGTGATTAGAAGTAAACATCCAAAATGAAAAACAGAGTCACTGGTTGAATTTAATGTTAAAATTTTTTTCAAAACTGTAATTAATAATTGGAGAGATGGGTAGCTAGCTTGTACTACATCATCCTAAATGAGAATTAAACACTGGACAAACTTATTGAAGGATCTTAAGATGACTTTACTTAGTTCAGTTCTAAAGTACAATGCTCAGCAATTAAGCCAAAATGATTATATGTCACTCATACAGCATTCTCCCAACTCCCTGTCAGTGACAGTTTCTGGGACCCAAAAACAGGTAAGAAAAAAATAAAACAAACAATGAAGAGCACTCGAAGTCTAGCTTCTGAAAAACTACCAAGAATAGAAAGTGCCATGTTTTAGGCTTGAAGGCAACGTGGCCTGCTTACTTGTGACTAAACTATTTACCCATCCCAGGATTGGGTAGTTAATCAGAAATTCACGCTAGGGCACCAATGCAGAATCTCTATAATCTAAAACCAAGTAACATCAGCTCAACCTCTGAGCCCAAATCACTTCCTCTGTGTCCATCCAAGGGTCATGCTGCCTCATCTGTGTGGCATCAATGGGACTGGTGCCCTAATAGGCTTTTTTTTTTTTTTTTTTTTTTTTTTTTTGCTATAGGGTGTGTACGAGAGACAGAGAGACAGAAAGCAAGAAATCATCCCCTGGGGGGATGGCCACACCGCAATCCCTTCTCTTCCATTCTCCTCTCGGGATCTTGGGCATGTGCACACATACGCCCAGCGTGAGTTTAAGCCACTGGTGCCAGGACTCAATCAGTGGTCGATTACATGGGAGTCCAGCGACATAGCCAGTATGCCATATGCTGGTCCCCCAATAGGTTTTTTTAGCTATCTGAAACTTACCTCAGAGTAGCCAGTCTATCTGAAGTCTTTTCAAGGCAGTATCTAAAAGTCACTTATAACGTGCTCACTATTTCATATAATGAATAATGACAACTTGAGACCATCTCAGGAACTATGGATTGCATGGCTAATCATTAGCTCTTAGATTAATTACCCCAGGCCACTTTGCTTATTAGGTTATTATGTTTACTTTCTAGACTCCTCTCTTGTCCTCACTATGTAATCACTATTCCTTCTAGGAGTTTCTTTAAAAAAAAAAAAAAAAAAAAAAAAAAAAAAAAAAAAAAAAAAGTCAAAGGGCACATGCACTCACCAGAAAGAGAGGAGAGAGAGCATACACATTACACACTCCCAATGGGACATGGTCACACCGCAATCCTTTTTCCTTCAGTTCTCCATCCTGTCAGGATCCTGGACACACACTCGTACACGCCCAACATTTTTTTTTTTTTTTTTTTTAAAGTTTTTGCCATAAGGTGCGTGCCCTCACCAAAGACAGACACAGAGTGTAAAGTGAGATATCAACCCCTAGGCGGCTGGCCACACTGCAATCTCTTCTCCATTAGCCTGTTGTGATTCTAGGTGCACCTGCACCTGGCATGATTCCCAAGCTGTTGGGTCCAGGACTTAAACTGCAGTCGGTCATGTAGGAATCTAGCACTCCAGCCACCATATCACCTACTGGCCCCAAACCAGCATGTTTTTTAAGCCTCCAGCATCAGCTATGCGGGAGCTGACCTCCTATGAACAAGACATAACCTGCTGCACTATGGGGCTTGCCTTGTTTTACTCTTGGTCGCTGTTTCTGTATTTCTACTCTGATGATCAGATAGACAGGCTCATAAAACTGTTTAAATTAAGAGTAAATAAGCTTTGCTAAAGAAGATTCTGAGAAGCCATGCTATAATCCCAAAGTATGAGCTTTCGTTTGTGGCCTTTGTGATTAATTATTTTGATAGCCATGACATTTTGTTTCTTAGGTCTCAGTGGTGTTCCTGAATAACAGAGAGCCAGGAAAATAAGAGGTTTCAAAATATGGCTTCCAGAACAGTCAGTTGTGTTGCAGGATTACAGGGTGTGAGCATGCATGCGTGCACTCTCTCTCTTCCCCTGGCAAGTGTACATACTCACTAAGAATTAAAAAAAATCGTAGTTCCTAGGGACCAGCAGTCAGCATAATGGCTATGTCGCTGGACTCCCACGTAGTCGACCGCGATTCGAGTCCTGGACCCGGTGGCTTAAACTCATGCCGGGCGCGTGTGCATGTGTGCCCAAGATCCCGAGAGGAGATTGGAGGAGAAGGGACTGCGGCATGGCCCCCACCCCTGGGGGGTGATTTCTCGCTTTCTGTCTCTCTGTCTCTCTGTCTTTCTGGCGAGCACACACGCCCTATAACAAAAAACCTCTCCAAAAAAAAAGAAAAAACGTAGTTCCTAAATCCTATCAGAAGAACTTAAAAAAATGAGTTCTCAAAAAAAAAAAAAAAAAAAAAGAAAGAAAGAAAATGAGTTCTCCTACTCTCAAGTATTAGACTAGAGTGCATTTCAGTACTTCCAAAGAACCAAGGGCTAAGTAGGCAAGGTGGCCATTCCTGTATACTTCAAATTATTGTTTGCAAGGCAACCCCAATAAACTAAGAAAGAACCTGTCTCCAACCTGAACTAAATATAAAATCTATTGTGCTTTCACTTGCCTGGTGATCAAGAGATGAAGAACTGACTAAAATAGAACAGACTACCTAGAGATTCTAGGTGTTCCCCCCAAAATCATAATTAAATGCAAATCAGGTACCCAAACTTACATGGACTCAATCATTTTCTTTGTAAAAACTTCATCAAATTCCCTCTTTAAGCCTGTTTTCATGGTATCAGAAAGGACAAGACTGGGGAGATGGTTAATGTGTCTGTCAGCTTCCACTTCTTCATCTTCATCAATTATCCTAAATAAGAGCAGAAGCAGAGGATCATGCTATTATATATTTTATAAACAACTGGATAAAATTTTAAAACTAAAAAAGATAAAATCAACAGGTGCTATCACAAAAGCCAAGAAGAAAATGAGGCTGTACCTAGATGAAAAAGTACTACTTTACATGATTGTTCAACATTTCAATTTAGCAGAAAAAATTTTACATACAATTACATTTGAAAAATGTAGTCCAGAAAGCGATCTCCTAAACAAAAAACTATATTGAGAGACAGTAAGTAAAAATGCTTATTAATTTTATTTTTTGAGTTGTTTTTTTTTTTTTTTGCCATAGGGAGTGTGCACTTGAGAGAGACAGTGATGAAAAGTGAGAAATCACCCCCCCAGAGGGGATGGCCATGCGTAAATTCCTTCTCCATTCTCTCCTCGGGATTTTGGCCATGCACGCATATGGCCCAGCATGATTTTCAAGCCTTTGAGTGCCTAGGTCAGGCACTCAAACCACAGTTGGTCAGGTGAGAGTCTTACATCTTAACCTCCTTGTCGAGTGCTGGTCCCCAAAATGTTTATTATTACAAGAAGAATCAATTTAACATTTAAGTACATACTTTGAATTCCCTAGTCTTACGGTCTCTGAGAAGTTGAGGATCAAGGTGTCTCCAAATGATGAATCAGATTAGCTTAAAAGGTTACATAAAGGGGCCAGCGAAGGTGCTGGCCTCCCACATGGGAAGACTCCCACATGGCCAACTACACTTCTAGTCCTGGGCCCAGTGGCTTCAAACTCATGCTGGGTGCATGTGTGCCTAAGATCCTGAGAGGAGAATGGTGGAGAAGGTATTGCAGCGTGGCCATTCCCCCAGGGGTGATTTCTCATTTTCCCTCTCACTGTCTCTTTATCTGACAAGTGCACATGCCATATTGCTGGGACCAGCTTGGAATGAACACGTTTTTTTTTGAATGGGAAAGGCTGTGGATTAGAAATAGATGCATTAACAAACACACAAAGACACACAAGTATAGAAAAGCGAGGATTGGATGGGCACAGCTTCTCTGATGGAGAAGTTGCAACCAGAACCAGTCTCAGGTTTATTCTTGTAAAGGGCAGAAAATTGGGGAAGAGAAAAATGGGATGGAAAAGGAATGGGGAAGAAGGAAAAGGAATGGGGAAGAAGGAAATGGAATGCAAAGAGAATAAGGGAGGAGAAATTGGAATGTAAAGCCAGTTGTTTTTGCATGTAAATCGTCTAAAGATGTGAAAATGACTGGCGCCATATAATTTTCAAAATCTTTTGGGGTGGGGAACCAGCAGTTAGCGTAATGGCTATGTCGCTGGACTCCCACGTAGTCGACTGTGGTTCGAGTCCCGGACCCGGTAGCTTAAAACTCACGCCAGGCATGTGTGCGTGAGTACCCAAGATCCCGAGAGGAGAATGGAGGAGAAGGGACTGCGGTGTGACCATCCCCCCTGGGGGGTGATTTCTTGCTTTCTGTCTCTCTGTCTCTCTCTGTCTGTCTGGCGAGTGCATGTGCCCTATAGCCAAAAAAAAAAAAACCTCTCCAAAAAAAAACAAAAACCAAAAAACCAAAATCTTTTGGGGTGGACAATCTAATAAAAGCATGTGATTTAGAGTATTAAATATCAACAACAACAACAAAACAACCATTAACAACAAGCAAATACTACTGTCGTATGTAAATACTTCTCAACAGACCTGCTAAAATAGCTTACAGAAGCGCGGAAGAGCGTTTCTGCATGTGTCTACAGGCCACATGTTTTAATCACATGTTTTCAAATTGACTGCGCTCTACACCCTATGGCAAAAACATCTAAAAAAAATTAAAAATAAAAATAGATGTTATGTAGGAACAACAAGAAGCCAGTAATACACACTACCCGTTTACCTGTCTTCAATCTCCTGAAGCCTTCTTCGGGCAACTTCACACTGTGGTTCTCCAGTTGTCTGATCCATTTCTTCACAAGTAACATCTAACATGCCAGGTATGGAAAGGCCACCAGTGCATGAACTTACTCCATGACCTTCTACATCCTGGTGTGCACAAAGAATCCAGTCATTAGGGCCAGCACAGAGATCTGTTTCAGTTAGTCTTTTCTTTCTTGCTGGACAACTAGAAAAAGAAAACAAAAAAGGCAAAAGTTAATGAAAATCCCAACCAATATAAATGAAATATACATAATCCTCATTTCTAATAAAAAATATGTTTAATGTGAGTACACGTGCAGGTAAGCGTATACAGGAGAGAGAGGTATTTCTGACAGAATTTCTCTGTATCAGTATCCTTCCTGACTCAGTCTCTAAGTCAGCCAGGACCACAGATGCATACCTCCAGGCCCAGTCTGTTTAAATTGGGCCAGTACTGAATCTGGACACCTCATGCAGCCTCCAAGTTGTGCCATGGTAGCTGGGCCTCTGATCGATAATTAAAAAATAAAAATAAAACTACTTTAGTTTTCTTGATACTGTGTGATTACAAGATAGAAAAGCATACATTTTCCTTTTCTCATTCTCGTAATCTCACAGAAATATTGTCTTTCACTGCTCTTTGTCAAATTAAGCTGCACTTGCAAGAGTTAGTCTTCTCAGATTATAAATTATCTTTATTTTTCAAAGAATTATTTAACTGTTTATTATTAAGATTTTTTATTTGGTCAGAGACAAACAAAGAGAGAGAGGGAAAGTGAGAAAGAACTGTCAGGTCCGTGACTCAAACTGTGGTTGGCCAGCACCTTAACCACCATACTACCTGCCAGCCCCTGGGTTATGAATTTACTTTTTCTTTTTTTTAGTTTTTAAGAATTATTTTATTTAGCTTTATTTACTTATTTATTTTAATGTGACTAGAGAGGGACAGAGAGAAAGAGAAAGTGAGAAAGCAAGTTACCAGGTCCAGGACTCAAACTGCAGTCAGTCATATGGAAGTCCTGTGCTCTTAATTACCATACCACCTGCTGGCCCCAGGTTATGAATTTTCAATGTGAGAAAATGTTGTTCTTTCTTTCTTTCTTTTTGAGAGGTTTTTGCTATAGGGCGCGTGCGCTCGCCAAACAGACAGAGACAGACAGAGAGACAGAAAGCGAGAAATCACCCCCCGGGGGGGTGGCCACGCAGCAATCCCTTCTCCTCCATTCTCCTCTTGGGATCTTGGGCACGCACGCACACGCGCCCGGCGTGAGTTTAAGCCACCGGATCTGGGACTCGAACCGCTGTCGACTACGTGGGAGTCCAGCGACGTAGCCATTACGCTAACAGCTGGTCCCAATGTTGTTCTTTCTTATCTGTTTCTAGGAACGGTTAATTGGAAAGTAAAGTAACCAAAAGTCAGACCAGCCAGTGGTGTAGTGGTTAAGGTGGCTGGATCCCATACGGCCGATGGCACCATTCAAGTCCAAAACCTGGCAGCTTGAGAAACATATTAGGCTGTGCATGTGTGCGCCCAAAATCCTTAGAGGAGAATGGAGAAGGGATTGCACCGTGATCATCCCACATGAGCGGGGCTTTCTTCTCACTCCCCTCAATCTCTGTTTCCTGCAAGGGCTCATGCCCTCTAGCAAAACAAAACAAAACAAAAAAAGGGATGGTGTAATGGTTATGTCGCTGGATACCCACATAGTCGACTGCTATTTGAGTCCTGGACCTGGTGGCTTAAAGCTCACGCTGGGCGCAAGTTCATGCGTGCCCAAGATTCCAAGAGAATAGAGGAGAGGGGATTGCAGTATGGCCATCCCCTCAAGGGGTGATTTCTCGCTTTCTGTCTGTCTCTAACAAGTGCACTCATCCTAGAACAAACATCTCTCTTAAAAAAGAAAGAAACAAAATATCAGGGCCAGCAGGTGGGATGGTGGCTAAGGTGCTGGACTCTCACATGGCAAACTGTAGTCTGAGTCCCAGACCTGGCAGCTTGCTTTCTCACTTTCCCTCTCTGTCTTCCTCTAGTGAGTGCACATGCCCCACAGCAAATTAAAAAGCAATACGAATAATAAACAAAATAAAATAATTCTTTTTTTTTTTTAAAGAATTATTTTATTTAACTTTTATTTATTATTACATCATTATTATTTTTCAGTTTGATCAGAGAGAGACAGAGAGAGAGGAAGTGAGAAAGCAAGCCACCAGGTCCGAGACTCGAACCGCGGTCGGCCATGTGGGAGTCCAGCGCCTTTAACCACCACGCCACTTGCCAGCCCCAAAATAAAATAATTCTTAAAACAAATCACAAAATAGCATCTCGACACCAGATACATTTTGTTGTACTGCTTCTGCTCCACATCAAATATACGAGGAGGTGGTTTGGCACATATCCTAAAATGCCTTAGGACACATCATCAGGTCTGTTCCATGTACTACAGGTGCAGCTGATACCTTTCATTTCTTGAACTCCTCCAAAATGTCAGAGGCTGTCATTTTATTTTTAAGCCCTCACCCAATGATGTGGTCCACTTTTCTCCAACCTTGTAACATACTATCTTCACTTCACATACACTAAGCATGTACTTCAAAGAAACCTGAGAATTCAACAAATCCAATTTCTTTCTTTTGGAGATTTGGAAACTAGAACCTTGAAAAGCTAACCTGGCCTCTCCTAAGTTTCAGTATAGTTGTGAGTTGTATGTTAGGACCAAAGCACCCAAGTTCCACCTTTGTCATTTTCACTAAACCCTTCTGTCTCCTAAAGGAAGTTTGGCTGCTCAAGCTCCTTTTGCGAACTAGTATCAGAAAATATTACTATGTGCCTAGAGTCGGTGGAATGTTAAATAGACACTGGCTCTGTTCTACTTAAGTCTGTAGATGAAAAGTGCAGAACTGCCCTGGGCATCATTAAGTGCTATCCCAAGACCAGAACACAGGTCTGGAAAAAAACATCATTTATAGCTACCACAGCTTCATGTTCTAAGGGTCAAAGGAAGTGGTGTGTAAATAGTCTTTAAAAGTTCAGAAAGGGACCAGCAGTTAGCGTAATGGCTATGTCACTGGACTCCCATGTAGTTGACCACGGTTCAAGTCCTGGACCCGGTGGCTTAAACTCACGCCAGGCACGTGTGCGTGCGTGCCCAAAATCCCGAGAGGAGAATGGAGAAGGGATTGCGGCATGGCCATCCCCTCTGGGGGGTGATTTCTCGCTTTCTCTCTCTCTGTATCTTTCTGTCTTTCTGGCGAGCGTACGTGCCCAGAAAGAAAAACCTCTCAAAAAAAAAAAAAAAAAAAAAAAGTTCAGAAAAATGTGTAATATCAAAAAACTAGGAGTGGATTTCAAAAATTTTGCATCAAAATAAATTCACACTGCTTTTTTTTTTGTTCTTTTTCACACTGCTTTTTATAGAGGTTTTTGCATTAGGGTACCTGCATTCACCAGAGAGAGAGAGAGAGAAAAAAAAAAAGTGACATGCGAAGTGAAAAATCACCTTTGGGGGGAATGGTCATGCTACAATTGCTTCCCCTCCATTCTCCTCCCAGGGTTTTAGGTATGTGTGCACCCACCCTGTAAGTTTCAAGCCATGGGGTCTGGAACTCAGGGAGTCCAGCAAGGTAACCACTATGTCATCTCCTGGCCCAAAGAAACTCAAATAATAGTAAGTTTTTTCTGAGAGAGATTTTTTTGCTATAGGGTGTGTGCACTCACTGGGTAGACAGAGAGACAGAAAATGAGTCATCACCACCTGGGGGGATGGCCATGTGTCAATCCCTTCTCCATTCTCCTCTCAGGATTTTGGGCACGCGCTTGGCCTGAGTTTTAAGCCACCGGGTCCGGGACTTGAACGGTGATCAACTACATGGGAGTCCAGTGACACAACCATTACTCCATCTGCTAGTTCCATGAACTCAGATTTTAATCCCATGTTTCCACTAACTTTCTGAAGACCATTCATATTTTACAACCACCACCACCCCTCCCCCCATCAAGCACAAATATCATCTGTTAACTTAAAAAAATTAAAAGTTTGTGGCAGCCAGGTGGCATGGTAGTTAAGATGCTGGATCTCATATGACTGACCCTGTAGTTTGAATCCTGGACCTTGCAGCCTAAAAATCATGCTGGGTCTTGAATGGCCAAAATACCAAAAGGAGAAGGAGAAGAAACTATGGTGTGGCCATCCCCCACAGGGGGTGATTTCTCATTTTCTCTCTATTCTCTCTCTGGCCAGCACACGTGCATTTTGGTAAAAATATAAATAATTACTAAGAAATATTAAAACATAAAGAAGAGCTGGGTTTTCCCTTCTAACCCGAATAAGATTCCAGCTAAATTATTTCCCTGCAGGTACATGTTGTGAATAAATTCCCAAGAAAATGTGATCTAACAGACTTATAGGTGCTGATAAGACTGATGAAGGTAGCAGCTGGAGCAGCACACTTCTGGGCATTATACAACAAAATCTCTAACCCTGTGTTCTTCCAGAGCTTCAGCTGCTCCATTTGTAAATTACAAGTGGTTAACATTTTTTTATATCCATGGCAGAGAGACAGTGAGAAATCACCTCCTGGGGGAATGGCCATGCCATAGTCCCTTCTCTTCTGGGGCTTTTAGGCATACACAGTGTGAATTTTCTTTTCTTTTCTTTTTTTTTTGGAGAGGTTTTTGCTACAGGGTGCGTGCGCTCACCAGCCAGAGACAGAGAGAGAGAAAGCAAGAAATCACCCCCCGGGGGGATGGCCATGCCGCAATCCCTTCTCCTCCATTCTCCTCTCGGGATCTTGGGCACACACGCATGCATATGCACCCAACATGAGTTTTAAGCCACCGGGTCCGGGACATGAACCGCAGTCGACTACATGGGAGTCCAGCGACATAGCCATTACGCTAACTGCTGGTCCCCAGTGTGAATTTTCAAGCTACTGGGTTTGGGAATCTAAATGCACAGTCAACCACAAGCAATCCTGCTGCCTTAATCTTTATGCCACCTGCTGGCCTAAAGATAGTTCACTTTATTTATTATTGCTATTTTCAAAATTTGCTATAGAGCACATGTACCAGAGAGAGAGTGAGTGTGAGCAAGAGAAAGTCGCCAGGTCCATGACTCAAACTGCAGTCGGCCATATGGAAGTCCAGGGCTTAACCACCATGCCACCTGCTGGCCCTAAAGGTTAACTTTTTAAGCCAATAGTCCCCCAGTTTTGTCTTATTTATATTAGCACTGGAACATTCCACTCAATAACACCTTAAATAGAACCCCAAAAAGTGAAAGCAAAAAGGTTCTGTGTTATCCACAGCAATCCCAAGGCAATAAAACATGTAAATATTGGGCTCATCTTTAGTTGTACAGAGAGTAGGGAGCCACTGCATAATGCTGTAGCTACATGGCAGGCCCAGATTCAGATTCTGGACCTACCTGAACATGCTGGGGTAGCAGTGCCCCTATGATCCTGGCTGGTAGAAAGGCTGGGGCAGAGGAATTCCAACGTATTTAGATCTAATACATAGATATGAATTCGTAGATGGGAACATTCACTTTTGCCTGTTTTTGAAATGTGCATTTAGGGAACTATACTGTATATGTTCTTGCAATGTTTTTGTTTATGACATGCTTTTAAGACACATAATGTTGTAAGTATACTTGTTTTCCCTATATAGAACTCCATTGCTTGATTCTGTCGTTTATTTTAGCCACTTCATTGTTGAGATATTTGAGTGGTTTCGTTTTGTGCTACCATGAACAAGAATGCTTTGGACTGGGGACCAGCAGTTAGCGTAATGGCTATGTCTCTGGACTCCCACGTAGTCGACCGCGGTTTGCGTCCCGGACCCGGTGGCTTAAAACTCATGTCGGGCGCGTGTGCGCGCATGCCCAAGATCCCGAGAGGGGAATGGAGGAGAAGCGACTGCGGCGTGGCCATCCCCCCTAGGGGGTGATTTCTCGCTTTCTGTCTGTCTGTCTGTCTCTGTCTATCTGGCAAGTGCAAGTGCCCTATAGCAAAAACCTCTTAAAAAAAAAAAAAAAAAAAAAAAAAAAGAATGCTTTGGACTTTCTTGTATGTGTCTCCCAGTGTGCATGCGTATGAACTTTTCTAAGGTACATACTCAGGAAGGAAACTGTTCAATAAAGGGGGATGCATGCCTTCCACTTTATTATATGATGCCAAATTGTTTTCCCAAGTACCTGTACCAACTGACACTTCCACAGTGTTTGAGAGGTCCTGGCACTCCAAATGCATTCTAGTATCTGGTGGTAAAGTGATATTTCACTGTGGCTTTATTTACTTACTTTTAATTTGCCAGCAGGCATGTACACTCAAAAGGGACAGAGAGGAAGAGGGAGAAAGTACCCCTCAAATAAAAAATAAAGCACCCCACAATGGGGCATAGTTATGCTACAATCCCCTTCCTCCTTCATTTCTCCATCCTGTAGGATTTTTAGCACACATATGCACCCAGTGTATTTCTCAAACCACTGGGCCTGGGATTCAAACCATGCAATCAGCTATGTGAGATTCATCTCCTTTAACCACCAGGTCATAGACTCAGTAGCATGAAAAAACACATGGGGAGCATGCATATGCAGGCATAATATTCTGAAAGGTGGAAACAGAGAAGGGATTACTGTGTGACCATTACCCATAAGAGGGAGGGGGTGCTTTCTCACCTTCTCTCTCACTCTCTTGCTCTCTCTTTGGGTGAATACATGTGCCCGCTAACAAAATGTTTTTTTATTTATTTTATTTATTCATTCATTTTAATTTGACCAAAGAGAGACAGAGAGAGAGAAAGCAAGTCACCAAATTTGAGGCTCGAACCACGTGGGAGTGTCCAACACCTTCACCACCATATCACCTGCTGGTCCCAGTCCTCTGACAAAATTTTTTAAAGACATGCATTTCTCAGGCCAGCAGGTGGTATGGTGGTTAAGGGCAATGAACTCCCACATGGCCGACTGCAGTTCAAGTCCTGTACCTGGCAGCTTGTTTGGTCACTTTCTCTCTCATTCTGTCTCTCTCTGGTCAAATTAAAATAAATGAATATGTAAATAAAGTTAAATAAAATAATTCTTAAAAAAATCATGCATTTCTCTAAAAACTAATGAGGTAGAACACTTTTTCATTTGGTTAGTCATTTGGATATACTGTTTGGAGAACTCTTTTAGGCCTTTTTATATTAGACTGCCTATCTGTGAGCTACAATTTTTTTTCACCAATTTGTCAAGTGGTGGCTAAAACTTTGAAAAGGGGCTGGCTGGGGCCGGCAGGTGGTATGGTGGTTAGAGGTGCTGGATTCCCACATGGCCGACCATGCTTCAAGTCCTGGACCTGGCAGCTTGCTTTCCTTTTCTCTCTCTCTGGTCAGATGAAAAATAATAATAATAATAAATAGAATTAAATAATTCTTAAAAAAAAAAAAAAAAGAAGAGGCTGGCAGGTGGCATGGTGGTTAAGGTGTTAGACTCCCAAACGGTTTGAGTCCAGGACCTGGCACTTCGCTTTCTCACTTTCCCTGTCTCTCTCTCTTTCTGGCCAAATTTAAAAAAAATAATAATAATAATAAATAAAGCTGAATAAATAATCCTTTGAAAATTATAACAAAAGACCAGCAGATGGCATAGCAGTTTTGTTGCTGGACTCCCACATGGACAACTGTGGTTTGAATCCCAGGCCTGGGGGCTTGAAAAACAAAGCTGGTGCATGTGCTTGCGTGCCCACGACCTCAGAAGGAGAATGGAAGAGAAAAGATTATAAGAGAAAGGACTGTGGCGAGGCCATCTCCCCAGAGGGTGACCTCTCACTTTCCCTCTCACTGCCTGTCTGTCTAGGAAATGTACACACCCTTAGGCAAAAACGTCTTAAAAAAAAAAAAGTAACAACAAATGACATAATTCTTAAATTGGCAACTACTCTTATTCAAAATTTAAACTTGAATTTAAATTTAAGCCAGCAATTGTGCATTAAGGAATCCATTCATGTACTTGAAAACATATATAAAGAACTTCAAAAGAATAGTCATGGTAGATTTGTTAGTAATAGCCGAAACTATGAAATAATCCAGAAATCCATCAATACAAGACTATTATCTATATACCTAGTCCTACAACAGAGTATCATTCAACTGTTGAGAAAAAGAAATGAGACAGAATGCTGCTTATTGATATGGAACAAGCTATAGGAAAGTAAAATGACAAGATCAATGCATTACACAATGTAAATAGTATCTATATACAAATGTGGAAAACCAAAGGAATATGGTAAGTAACGTAATGTAAATGTAATGTAAATAGTATCTTTCTACAAATGTGGAAAACCAGAGGCATAGGGTAAGCTCTAGCCTAGTAGTTAAGGGAACATGCCTCCTACAATTTGAATCCCAGTTTTAGGCAGTTGGAAAAGCAGGTATGACACATGTGCTCTCATCCTCTGGCAATTAAAAAAAAAGGGGGGGGGGCCAACAAATGGCATAGTGGTTACATTGCTGAACTTTCACATTGGGGATTGTGGTTCAAGTCCCAGACCTGGTGGTTCAAAAATTACGCCAGCATGTGTGCATGAATGCCCATGGAGAAGGGATTGTGGTATGGACATCCCTGAAGGGAGGGAGGTTCTCACTTTCCTGGTCTATCTCTCTGGTGAGCACACACATCCTATGGCAAAAACTTCTTAAATAAATAAAAACAGAAGCTAGGGGCCAGCAGAAGGCATAATGGTTACATTGCTGGACTCCCAGTAGTCCACCCTGGTTAGAGGCCTGGTCCTGGTGGCTTAAAACTCACACCTGGTGCGTGTGCATGCAAGCATGCAGAAGATCCCAAGAGGAGGAGGAGAAGGGATTGCAGTGTGTGTCCCCCCCCTCCCCAGGGGTGGTGGTGGTGGTGGTGGTGGTAATTTCTTACTTTTTGCCTTTCTGGCAAGTGCATGCCCTAGAGCAAAAATCATCCCGCCTCACCCCACAAAAAACAAAACAAAACAAAACAAACAAAAAAAAACACAGAAGCATATGCAATTATGTTTTTAGATTATCTTACACAAAAGAAATAGGAAAACAGGTAACGGGCGTTGCCTCTCTGTAAAGAACTAAGAATATAGAATTTAAGACTTTCCATTAATTACCTTATGAACTCTTTTACTTTGTGTACCTAATAACAACATGTTTCAAATTTAAAACTAAGTTACCACACAGTCAAGTTTCTGTCAGTCATGCATTTACTGTCCCTAAAAGGCAATCAATTTTACTCGTTTTTGTTTCTCCTTTCAGCAACATACCTAATGTTTCTATCTTTTCACTTAAAACAAGTAGTTTAGTCAGGCCACGTGGCATGGTGGTTAAGGTGCTAGATTCCTACGTGGCCCAGCAGGGTTCAAGAACTGGACCCAGCAGCTTGAAAATCACAAATTGCATGGTGATTGGTTTTAGTTCCAGACCGGATGGCTTCAAAATACATGATGGCTTCAAAAACCACGTTGGGTGTGTAAGCATGCCCAAAATCCTGAGAGGAGCTTGGCCAGGCCACCGTCCTGGAGGGCTGTGTTAATTTCTTACTTTCCATCTCAATGAGTCAGTCAGTCGGTCTCTCTCTCTCTCTCTCTCTCTCTCTCGGCCCCAAACCCGATGGCTTCAAAATCAAAATCACATTGGGCATGTGCACATGCCCAAAATCACAAGAGATTGGCCAGGCCATCCTGTGGGGTAGGTGTAATCTCTCACTTCCCATTTCAATGTCTCTCTCTCTCTCTCTCTCTCGAACGCATGTGTCCTGTGCTAAAAAACACACACACACACAAAAACCTTTAAAAGAAAAAAAAAAGGGACACAGATTAAGTTAACAATGTTCATAAAGTTAATAAATGGCCCCTGAAACTTACTCATCGTCGTCCTCTTCTCTCTTGTGTTTTTTTTTACAGTGAACTGAAACACTGTTAAAACAAAAACAAATAAACATCAGTGAACTGAGGTTGGGCTTGTGCTTCTGCATCCCTTTTCTTCCTCCAAATCATCTTACTTATCCCGCACGTAGCAAACGTCCCTTCCCTAGCTAACTGGGATGGATACACGCCACAAGGTAAGCCAGGTGACGTCGGACGGTCCCAACATGACCAGACATTGAAACCAAACTTCCGGTGTCATGAGAAGGGGAAAGAGACTCGGGAAGAGCAAGGCAGGGATAAGCGCTCTGCAAACGCCGTGCACCGTCCCGTGCTTCCACCTCACTGGCGGGGCCCGCCTGCCCACACCGCGCGGATGAGGAAACTGAGTGTCCGAGAGCCACTGGAAGTTGCTGCGGTCAACGGCCGCGCCGCGGTCTGGCAGGGAGCGCAGCGGCAGGCGGGGACACCGGGGCGCCCGTCGCCCGCGTTCCAGTGGGGCAAGTCTCCCTTCTCGGGGGCGCGGCTGGGCCGGCGTTCGAAGCGGACCTGGGCGGTGCGAAGTCAGGCGGCTTACAGTTAACGTCTCTGGGGATCAGTTTCCTCAGCTGTAAACTGGGCTGAGAAGCCTCCGCGGGGCGGTGAGGAGAGGTGAGGAGGGTGGGGTGGCCTGTCGTGGCGCCCGGCCCGCCTCCCGCCCGCCGCCCGGTGCCCGCCGGGCTCCTCACCGTCCGCGCGCCGCGCTCCCGCCGGGGCTGCTCGGGGCAGCGCGGGGGTCCCGGCCGCGGGGCCAGCTCGGCGCCGTCCGTCCCCGGCGGGAAGGCCCGGCCGGGGAAGGCCGGTGGCGGCTGCAGGAAGTCTGGGCTGCCGCTCAGGGGGAGGCCGCTGAAGGGCCGGCCGAGCGCGGCCATGGCCGGCGAGACGAGGAGGCTGCGACCGCGGCCCGGTCCGCCCGCGTCCCCAGACCCGGCAGCTGCGGCCACTGCGACTGCAGAGAGTCGCCCGCCTCCGAGCCCGCTCTCGACCCCACGTCACGCCTTCTAGAACCCTCCACCCCGGGCCGCCCAGGGGCATGTCGGGATTTGTTGTGTGTAGAGAGCTGCCATCGCGAGGGATGCCGGGAGTTGCAGTCCGTGCGGACTACAGACAAGATGGCTTCTCCCGCTTTGGTGCTGAAGACGGGAATCCTGACTCCACGAGTTAGGACGCCTCTGTACCTCAGCTTCGTCTGCAGTAAAACGGGGGGTAGCCGTGCTCGTCTTCACGGGGTTGACGTGAGGAGGAGACGAAGTACAGCTGCTAGAACCTTAAAACACTGCCTGGGGTCGGCAGGTCGCGCGGTGATTAAGGCGCTATTACTCCCACGTGGACGGCGCACTGTCCGTCTTGGACATGCTTGCTTCTCACTTGCTGTTTGTCTCTCGCTAGTCAAATTTTAAAATAACGATAACAAGTTGAATTAAATAATGATTCTTTAAAAACATACACACACACTGGGACCAGCAGTTGGCGTAATGGCTTTGTCGCTGGATTCCCATGTAGTGGACCATGGTTCGAGTCCTGGACCCGGTGGTTTAAACTCACGCCGGGCATACGCGTTGGCTTAAACTCGTGCCAGGCGCGTATGAGTGTGTACCCAAGATCAGGAGAGGAGAAAAGAGAAGGGATAGCAGAGTGGGCACCCACCCCCCACCCACTCCCCACCCACCCCCACCCACCAGGGGTGATTTCTCGCTCTCTGTCTTTCTGGTGAGCGCATGCACTCTATAGCAAAAAACACACTCTCAAAAAAATAAAAATTATTATTTTATTTAGCTTTATTTATTTATTTTAATTCGACCAGAGTGAGAGAGAGAGGGAAAGTGAGAAAGCAAGCCAACAGGTCCAGGCCTCAAACTGTGGTCAGCCATGTGGGAATCCAGTGCCCTCGACTACCATGCCACCTGCAGGCCCCAGTCCCCTTGTCATTTATTTGTTGACTAACTGGATTATCTGGACACTGGCATGATTATGGTGCACTTTGATGGCAGTGATGAGGCACCTTCATGTGGCTTTTCAGGACCAGTAACACAGGGATCTGGAGCAGAAGAGAAAGGGCATGGCAGCTGATACCACCTACTGGGCGAAGAAAAGTCCCAGTAGGTGGTAGATTCCTCTTAGAAGCAAGTGGCTCTTTCTTTTCTTTTCTCTTTCTTTCTTTCTTTCTTTCTTTCTTTCTTTCTTTCTTTCTTTCTTTCTTTCTTTTTTTCAGAAATTTTTGCTATAAGGCATGTGTGCTCACTGGAGACACAGAGAAAGATGGAGAGAGAAAGTGAGAAATCACTCCCAAGGTGGATGGCCACATGGCAATCCCTTCTCCTCCTTTCTCCTCTGGAGATTTTGGGCATGTACGCATATGCGCCGGGTGTGATTTTCAAGCCACAGATCTGGGTCAAAACTGCAGTCAGCCATGTGGGTGTCCAGCACCACCACCACTATGGCATGGGCTGGCCAAAGCAAGTGACATTTTACAGAGGGACTGAGGATATCCATAGTAGCATGATCCCATTGGTTTCACTAGCTTTTTAGCTTCCTCAACTGGTCTTGACTCTCCAGCCCTCTAGCCATAGTGCAGCCAGAGAGATCTGTCCGTCATGCAATTCTGATGTGCTCATCTACTGCTTTAAACTTTTTCATGTCTCCCTGTTATTTTTTTTTAACTTTTTATTTATTTGTTTGATTTTCAAGCGGCTGAGTCCAAGACTCAAACCACCGTCGACTATGTGGGAATCCAGTGTCCCAACCACCATGATACCCTATTATTCCTTGGAGAGGGTCCAATCCCCTTTTCAGGCTTCATGCACCTTCAGGATCCTCCCTTGCTTACATCCCAACTTCATTTCCTCCTTCTCCACCTTATCTCTACATCCAGCTGTTTGGACTTTCTCCCATTTTCTACTTGATTTCGCTCAGTTCCTCTCTCATTTCCAAATTTTCACATACATTCATCCTTTTCCCTGATTAACAACTATGGTTTTTTGCTTCCAAACAGGGCGTTCCTGTGTATCAATTGTTTTTGGTGCTTTTGGAACCAAAAGGTTGGTAAATTGCAGGCAGTTAGAGGTCTTACTTTAAACTCTTGGAATGCCATTTGGACTGTATTCTGTCAAAAGTATGCTTGAAAACAGGAAATGAGGGACTTTCACACGCCCTGTTGGGGTTAACATCAGTGAGAATGCCCACGGTGTTCCTGGGTTTCCTTGGTGCCCAGGACTGAGTCAGAAGAAATGGGCAATTGGTCTGAGCAGTGAAGCATCTCCCTTGTTTCCATGTTGTTGAAGGGAACAATGGAGAGGTTCCTGAATACACTCTTAGTTATTCATTATACTTTGTTCTCATGACTGTCTGTCGCATGTGTTTAAAAAAAAAAATCAAACTGGGTTTATTAAAGTTTTACCTAGAGACATTTCCCTGAGAAATAGCCTATTATTCTCTTTATATTTTCTTACAGTTTGATAGACTGTAGGTGTTGGCATTGGTTCACCTCAGGGTAGGTCTGCCCCTCCCTAACCACAATTCGCATTCCTGGGGTGGGTAGGAGACTTAAAGTGCATCCTTCTAAAGTATCTGGAAAGTCATGACATACTTTGCTACGTTTTTCTATGCAAAAATGTGTAATGGCTTTCCCGACCACCCAATAGTTCCTATATGTGCCTTAACTATTTTTCAGTCTTCAGAGCTCTAGAAGTTTCTGCTCATTAACATTATTAATGGGGGGAAGGTGGCAAGTGGTGAAAGGTTAAGAGTCCTGGACTACCACATGGCGGACTGCAGTTCGAGTACCGGACCGGACGTGGCAGCTTGCTTTCTCATTTTCCTTCTTTCTTTCTCTCTCTCTCACTCTGTCCCTCTCTCATCAAATTAAAATAAATAAATAAGTAAATAAATAGTTAAATAAAATAATCCTTTAAAAAATTATCAATGGGGGCTAGCAGGTGGCGTGATGGTTGGGTCGGCTGGAATCCCACATGATTGACTGAGTCCTGGACCTGGCAACTTGCTTTCTCACTTTCCTCCTCTTTCTCTGTCTCTATCTGGTCAATTTCAAAAAATAAAATAGGGACCAGCAGTTAGCATAATGGCTATGTTGCTGGATTCCCATGTAGTCGACCGCAGTTCAAGTCCCGGACCCAGTGGCTTAAACTCACGCGGGGCGCGTGTGCGTTTGTGCCCAAGATCCCGAGAGGAGAATGGAGGAGAAGGGATTGTGGCGTGGCCATCCTCCCAGGGGGTGATTTCTCGCTTTCTGTCTCTCTGTCTCTTTCTGTCTGTCTGGCGAGCACACGCACCCTATAGCAAAACAAAACAAAACAAAACCTCTCCGAAAAAAAATAAATAAATAAATAAATAATAAAATAATGGTAATGGATAAAATTAAATAAAATAATTCTTAAGAAAAAACATTATTAGGAGATAGCAGGTGGCGTGGTGGCTAAGAGTGCTGGATTCCCATAAGATCAACTGCGGTTTGAGTCCTGGACCTGGCGGGTTGCTTTCTCACTTTCTCTCTTTCTCATTCTATCCCTCGCTGGTCAAATTAAAATAAATAAAGTTAAATAAAAATAATTCTTTTTAAAAAAATTATCAATGTTTGAATGGGTTTTCCTTTCCTTTTTTTTAATTACTAAAGAGAGTGTCATTTAAAAAAATTATTTATTGGGGACCAGCAGGTGGTGTGGTGGTTAAGGCGCTGGACATTCCCACATGGCTCACCATAGTTCATAGCTCTGGACCTGGCAGCTTGCTTTCTTACTTCCTCTCTCTCTCTGTTTCTCTCTGGTCAAATTAAGATAAATGAATGAATAAATAACTTAAAAATAAAAGACTTTGCTCTCTCTCTCGTTTCTGTGTGTTTCTCATTTAAAAAAATTATTTATTTAATTCCATTTATTATTATTTTTTAATTTAGACAGAAAGAGACAGAGCAAAAGAGAAAGTGAGGAAGCAAGCTGTCAGATCTAGGACTCGAACTATGGTCAGCCATATGGGAGTATCTAGCACCTTAACCACCACGCCATCTGCTGGTCTGAAGAGTGTCATTTTTAAATTTAGCTTTCTGACTCTGTGCTTGTGCCTTCAAGACTTTCACGACAATTTTCTGTTCCTCTGTAAGGGAAGCACACTTGATCTAGTCATGGATGCATTTTGTGCGTAGTAATTAAAGTGCTGGACTCCCATATGGCCAACTTTAGTTTGAGTCTTGGATCTGGCAGCTTGAGAATCGAGTCTCAAATCCCAGGAGAATGGAGGAGAAGGGACTGTGGCATGGTCATCCTCCACATCGGGTGATTTCTCACTTTCCCTGTCTTTTTCTGTCGAGCATACATGCCCTATGACAAAAAACAAAAAAGAAAGATTAAGAAATAAGTGGGATTCAAACCCAGATGTATTAGGCTGCCAAGGAGGCCATGAAACACAGACTACATGGCTTTAATAACACTTTTTTTTTTTTTTTTTTTTTTTTTTGAGCGAGAAATCACCCCCCAGGGGGGATGGTCACGCCGCAATCCCTTCTCCTCCATTCTCCTCTCGGGATCTTGGGCACGCACGCACACGCGCCCGGCGTGAGTTGTAAGCCACCGGGTCCGAGACGCGAACCGTGGTCGACCACGTGGGAGTCCAGCGACATAGCCATTACGCTAACTGCTGGTTCCCAATAACACTTTTTTTTTTAATAGAGAGATTTTTTGCTATAGGGCATGAGCACTTGCCAGAGAGACAGAGACAGACAGACAGAAAGCGAGAAATTCCCCCACCCCCCCCGCAGGGAGGACTGTCACATCGCAATCTGTTCTCCATTCTCCTCTTGGGATCTTGGGCACACATGCACATGTGCCTGGCGTTGAGTTTTAAGTCATTGGATCCAGGACTCAAACCGCGGTCAACTACGAGGGAGTCCAGGGACATAACCATTTCGCCATCTGCTGGTCCTGAATAACAAAATTTTATTTTTGTAGTTATGGAGACTGGAAGTCCCAGTTCAGGTGTATGGTCAGTTTTAGTTTCTCTTCCTGTCTTGCAGAATCATAATTACTTCCTTACAGGCTCCAAATACAATATCCTGGAGGTTAGGACTGCAACTTACAGTTTGTGAGAGAGGGATGAACATTCAGTACATCAGCCCTGTACCCCACAAGGGCCTGGGAAGAAATGGTCACAAATTAGTCAAAACTTTTACCTTGTTCTGATACCACAAGGTACCATGAGGAAGGATGAGGAAGGAGAGGTGAGTGGGTGCTTAATTTGCCTCACTCATTGGCCAGAATTTGGTCAGAAACTTTTGTGCAATTAGGACTACCAACCTTTCAGCTGTCTAGAAACATAGACCTCCAAAGCGTGTTAGAAGGGAACATTTGAAGTTTCCTGGATTTAGAAGGCCAGCTAAACTTGGAGTTCAGATGAAAAGGAGAAAATTCGGAAGAGGAAAAAAATTATAAATAAAGACAAGCAATCCTATTGACCCCAAAAGTAATGACCCAAGAACAATATCTTTTTTCTTTTAAAAATATTTTAAAAGAATTATTTTGGGTCCAGCAGTTAGCATAATGGCTATGTCGCTGGACTCCCATGTAGTCGACCGTGGTTAGAATCCCGGACCCAGCGGCTTAAACTTACACCAGGCACGTGTGTGTGCATGCCCAAGATCCCGAGAGGAAAATGGAGGAGAAGGGATTGCGGCGTGGCCATCCCCCCCCGGGGGGTGGGTGATTTCTCGCTTTCTGATTCTCTGTCTCTGTCTTTCTGGGGAGCGCACGCACCCTATATAGCACAAACCTCTCCCCCTCCCCCCCCAAAAGAATTATTTTATTTAACTTTTTTTTTAATTAAAATTTGATCAGAGAGGGACAGCGTAAGAGAGAGAGAGAGAGAGAGAAAGCAAGCCAGGACTTGAACCGCAGTCGGCCATGTGGGAGTCCAGCACCCTAAATCACCACGCTACCTGCGAGCCCCAAACAATGTTTTTTTTTTTTTTTTTTTTTTGGAGAGGTTTTTCGCTATAGGGCGTGTGCGCTCGCCAGACAGACATAGAGAGACATAGAGACAGAAAGTGAGAAATCACTCCCCAGGGGGGATGGTCACGCCGCAATCCCTTCTCCTCCATTCTCCTCTCGGGATCTTGGGCATGCACGCACATGCGCCCGGCGTGAGCTGTAAGCCACCGGGTCCGAGACGCGAACCGCGGTCGACTACGTGGGAGTCCAGCGACATAGCCATTACGCTAACTGCTGATTCCCAAACAATGTATTTTTAACTTGTCCCCCAAATGAAAAATGATTTGCTAGGAGACCCAGTAGCCTTTTCCTGATGGCAACAGGTAAGGAAAAATTTCTTTGAAGTTCCTCCAAACATACCTATTGATGCAATGTTGATCTAATATTTTTTTTTTTTTTTTTGGTGGTAAGATTGTTTTGGTCCTGATCATTGTTCTGAAGAAGGAATGAAGATTGTCTACAAAAGTATTTCAAGACTTCCTTTCATCTTCTTTGCAGAAGCACCCAATTGAATCAGGGCATTTGCTTGCACTGTAATAATTTATTTAAAGAACTCCTGCTGTTTTCAAACAAGTAACTCATTCTCCTTGTAAGTTGGGAAAGGGGTAGAGATTGTGATGCAGGAACAGAGGGTGCAGGGGTGACTGGGCTCAGCACTCTCAGTGAGACCAGGGTTCTTGTCCCATGCTCAGAATTAGTCACGGACACAGAGAGTGTAGGTATGGCAAAGTGGGGAGTTTACTGAGAGGGATGGAAGAACAGAGCTCCCAAGAAGGGAAGGGTCTCAGAAAATGGGTTGCAGAAGAGGAATTGGGGTGAGGGGTTTTATTTGGGCACCAGGGGCCTATCAGGTTTGTTCTAGGTGGGAGGTGGGGCTCACCCATGCATTCATTCCCCTTAAGGTGGGGAGGGGCACATGCTGGATGGGTCCAATGATTTTCTTAATTTTGGAGTGACCTTGGGGTCAGGAGATTCTTTGTCTAGAAGAGTTGGGCTATAAGAACCACTATTTCGGGACTGGCAGTTGGTGTGGTGGTTAAGGGCACTGGACTCCCACATGGCCGACCAAGGTTCAAGTCCCGAACCTGGAGGCTTGCTTTCTCACTTTCTCTCTCTGTCCCTCTCTGGTCGAATTAAAATAAATAAATAAAGTTAAATAATTAAAAAAAAAAAAAAAAAAAAAAAAAAAAAGAACCACTATTTCATCCTCTTCCTGGATGTGGTGGGGCCTAGGAAAATCCTTTGTTTTAGGCCTAGGTCATGCTGCCTAGGTCAGTCACTGAGTCTCAGCTGCAAGAGGTCTCTTGAAGAGCAAAGAGCAGAGCTGCTTTGTCTCCACCTCAAAACTTAGCCACTTAATGATTCCATTTTGGGCCCATACCCTAACTGTATTTTTATGATCCCTGTCTCCTACCTCAATTATACTGATATTCCCAAGTATCATTTGAGCTAGACTGTTGCTGTGGTTAGTTTGTCTTCTGAAGACTGGTAAATCCTAACCCATTAACTGAGTATAACTGGGTCACCGTTCATGAGACATTAATTTTTAGACAAGAACAAGGAGCTGCAGTCCATGGGGTTGTATTTTTTTTTTTTTTTTTTAGTGGTTTTTGCCTTAGGGCATGTGCACTTGCTGGAGAGAGACACACAGAGACAATGAGAGGGAAAATGGGAAATCACCCTCCCTCTCCAGAGGAAATGGCCATGCCATAATCCCTTTTCTTCCATTTTCCTCCCAGGATCTTGGGCACACACACACGGTTTAAATTTCAAGCCACTGGGTCTGGGACTCGAACTGCCGTCGGCCATGTGGGAGTCCAGCGAAGTACCACTTATGCCCCCTACTGGCCCTGATGTGGTAGGTTTTTTTTTTTTTTTTGAGAGGTTTTTGCTATAGGGCGCGTGCACTCGCCAGACAGACAGAGAGAGACAGAGAGACAGAAAGCGAGAAATCACCCCTCAGGGGGGATGGCCACGCCACAATCCCTTCTCCTCCATTCTCCTCTCGGGACCTTGGGCATGCACGCACGCACGCACACGTGCCCAATGTGAGTTTAAGCCACGGTGTCCGGAACTCGAACTGAGGTCGACTACATGGGAGTCCAGGAACATAGCCATTACACCAACTGCTGGTCCCAGCCTTTTTTTTTTTTTTTTGGGGGGGGGGAGTCCCAGCCTTTTTAAATTTCAATTTTATTTATGATTATTTTTTCAAATGTGCTCACCAGAGAGAGAGAGAAAAAGTGAGAAACCAAGTCACCAGGCCCAAGACTCTGTTGTTAGCCATGTGGTAAATCCGGCACCTCAACCACTATGCCACAAGATCCTTAGGTGGCTTTACCTATTACCAAATGGGATGCCCCAAGGCTGAAGCAGCAAATACTATCTTTTTTATTTTCAATTGAGAGAGAGAGAGAGAGAGAGAGAATCCCTTAATCCTTTCTTCTTTTCTCCATCCTATCAGGATTTTGGACACACCAGTATGTTTTTCAAGTTACTGAAGCTGGGACTCAAACAGCTGTTGGTCATATAGGACCTGGATTTTTTAACCATTAGGCTACAGAGTCGGCCCTGGACTATCTATGTGAAGGTCATGGTATTAGAAAGTTGTGGCTCTTGGGTAGAGGTTGGTAAACCAATGGCCAAATATGAAATACCGCTTGTTGTGTAAATATTGGGTCATTGGAAAAGTCATGCCATATTTTTCTATGAAAAAATGCATTATGACATTTCCAAGGACCCAACAGTTTGGAAAACCTCCCTGTTCACTGGATTCCATATTGTCTGTGGCTATTTTTGTGCTACAATGGCAGAACTGAGTAGTTTTCATGGAGGTCATATAGCTTACAAAGCCCACGACATTTCTTATCTGCACCTTTACACAAAGTTTTCGGACCCATCCTTGTAGGGCGACAAGTCAGTCTGATCCCTATCTCCTCATCCACTGGCTAGTGGGGAGCATGTTGTCTCAACTATCAGATGAAGAACTGATCAGGCCGTTTCCTCTGGTAGGACAAACTTGGCCATCTATTAATGCGTGAGCTGTAGTTTTGCTGTTGTTGTCAGAGAGAAAGAGAGAGAGAGAAAGAGAGGGAGAATAAGAAAGTACCCCCAGGGGAAAGAGCCACACTACAATCCCTTCTCTTTCATTTCTCCTGCTGGGATTATGGGCACACATGCACAAATGCTCAGTGTGCTTTTCAAGTTGCCAGGCCTGGGACTCAAACCACGCAGTCGGCCATGAGGAATCCAGCTGCCTTAACTTTCATGCCACCAGTTGGCCCCAGTCACAGGTTTAAGATGACATAAATGATGTGAAGTGTATCTACTCTCAATCAGCAGAAACCAGAAAATAAATATATAAGCACTTTATTTTTTTTAAGTTTAAATTAGCAACAATTAGAGGGGAATCTTCTTTAACTTGATCTTTTCTTCTATATTTGAAAAGTATCTCATCTTTGTTAAAATCTCCTTGGCTTTTTTGAAGTCATCTGAAATAAACAGACACTGACATTCAGGGTTCGTTTCAAGCAACTCTGGTGACAAATCCTGCCAGATCATCGACACTGAGCTCTGTGCTCTGGAGGGCTCCTCCATTACTCAGCAGAGAGGAAGGAGAACATCTGGCTTGTTAAGGGGACAAAGGGTTTAACCAAAAGGGCATAAGAACATGCTTGTTTACAGGACTCAGATAAACTAGAGAAGCAGGTTATCTTCAGGACAGTCACCAGTGATAAATGGGTTTGTTTTAAAAGTTTCTCCCAACACACATGGTGAGATGACCCTCAAGAGGATGTGAAAGTACCCGGTGCTTCTGCTGAGCCAGGTGCTGGGGCACAGAGCTGCCCCCAGGGGGTTCTAGTCTCTGAGAATGGGGCCCTTAGGTCAGTGGTTTTCCAGTTGAAGTGATTTTTGCTCCCAGGGGGACAGCCTCTTTCCACAACAAAGATTTTTTTTTTTTTTTTTTTTTTTTTTTTTTTTTTTTTTTTCCTGAGAGGTTTTTGCTATAGGGCACATGCACTCGCCAGAGACACACAGAGACAGAAAGCAAGAAATCACCCCCCAGGGGGGATGGCCACACCACAGTCCCTTCTCCTCTTGGGATCTTGGACACGCACACACATGCACCCGGTGTGAGTTTAAGCCACCGGGTCCGGGATGCAAACTGCAGTCGACTACATAGTAGTCCAGTGACATAGCCATTATGCTAACTGCTGGTCCCCAACAAAGAATTATTGATATCTGGCTCAAAAGGTCAGTACTCAGTAGCTCCAACCAAAGTTTAGAAACCCTGACTCAGAAAAATATAACAATGCAATGGCTGCTAAAATGATGATACCTTACAGCCACCACATCGAATCTATCGAATCTAAAATAGTAAGCAAAAAAATAAGACAGAAAAACAGTTAAGGGAACCAGAAGGTGCTGTGGTGGTAAAGATGGCTGGATCCCACGTGGCCAATTGCATGGTTTGATTCCCAGACTCGGTAGCTTGAAAAATATGCCAAGTACACATGTATGAGTGCCCAAAATTCAAAGAGGAGAATGGAGGAAGAGGGACCACAGTGTGGCCAATCCCTTTTGGAGGGATTTTTCACTTTTCTTCTCTCTCTAATGTTGTCTGTTTCCCTCTGGTAAGTGCATGTGCGCTAAGGCCAAAAAAATAAAAAGAAAGAAAAAAAAAAGGGAAGCTAGTGAGTAACACAAAATGCAGGAGAATGCTGGGGAGGGAGATGTTACCAGGATGTGGTGTGCTGGACTCCCACATGGCTGACAGTGGTTTAAATCTTCACTTTCTCTCTCTCACTCTGTCTCTCTCTGGAGAGCATGCTGCCCTACAGCACATTAAAAAAAATGCAATAATAATAAATAAAATTAAATAATTTTTGAAGAGGTTTTTGCTATAGTATATGTGCACTCTCCAGAGAGAGAGAGACAGAAAGCGAGGAATCACTCTGCAGAGGGGATGGCCATAGCACAATCCCTTCTCCTCCATTCTCCTCTTGGGATTTTGGGCATGCACACACACCTGGTGTGAGTTTTAAGCCACCAGGTCCAGGATTTGAACCATGGTCTACTACGTGGGTGTACAACTATTTAAATAATTTAAAAAATGTTTATTTTATTTTATTATTATTATTTTTTGGGGGGAGAGATTTTTGCTATAGGGTGTGAATGCTTGTCAGAGAAACAGAGAGAAAATCACCTGGCATGATTTTCAAGTTGCTGGATCTGAGACTTGAACTGTGGTTGGCCATGTGGAAGTCCAGCAACATAACCATTACGCCACCAGCTGGTCCCTAAAAATGTCTTGTAAAAAAGGAGAGAGGACTAACAGATGGTGTAGTGGTTATGTGGATGCCCAAAATCCTAAGAGGAGAATGGAAGAGAAGGGACTGCAATGTGGCCATACCCTCTAGGGGGGTGATTTCTTACTTTCAAACTGTTGGGTCTGGGCCTTGAGCCATGGTCTGCTATAAGAGAATCCAGCAACTTAACCACTATGCCACCTGCTGGCTCCCCAAGCCCACTGTCAAATAACACTGTACTTCGTGAGGGATAGTGTATTTTACAGTAAGACAAAAAAAAATCCTAATTCCTCCATCTTGTCCCTTGTAACATTGTTATCATTCATTTCACTTATACATAAGCATATATACACAAACATACATATCAAACACATTATTGTCATCATTGTTTTGAGAAAAGTTGTCTGTTAGATTAAGAAAAGTAAGTTTTTATTTGATATTTCCTTATTCCTTTTCTAATCCTCTTCCTTCCTTTACATAGACCCAAGTTTTTGATCCATATCAATTTCTTTCTTTGTGAAGAACTCCTTTTTAACATTTTTTTGTAAGGCAGGGCTGCTGACAACAAATTTCCTCAATTTTTGTACGAATCTTTATTTTTTCTTTAGTTTTGAAGGATAATTTTGTAGGGTATAGAATTCTAGGTTGCCAGGCTTTTTCTCTCATTGGCTTTACATATTTCACTCTAATAGTATTACGTATGTCTTCCTTCTCGCTAAGGTAGAATGAGAATGCTTTTCTGATGTAAGGTTTAGTTCACATACCACTGCTTTTATTTTTTAACTTATTTTATTTATTATTATTATAATAATTTTTTAATGTGCTGTAGGGCACATGTGCTCACCAGAGATAGAGAGAGACAGAGACAGAGAGAGAGAGAGAGAGGAAGTGAGAAAGCAAGCCACCATGTCCAGGACTTGAGCTATGGCCAGCCATGTGGGAATTCAGGGCCTTAACCACCGTACTACCAGCTGGGCCCATCACTGTTTTCAGTACACAGCTTGTTTCTTTAGCAAGACTGAGTCCTTAAAGACAAAAATGCAGATTCATATATATTTTCTCTCTATATACCAACACAGGATGGGTATATCCCAACTACTTACTGAATGAGTGACTATGCCTGAATGGTTACCAATTTCGTATCAGATTTGAGAAAGCCAATAAATAAAGTACCTTGTTCAAAAGCTCTGCTCACATCATCAGTAAATTCCTTCTGTTTAGCTGAAAGAGAAAACCATTATCTTAATTCTTCTATTTAAATAGACTCCTAAAATGAAGATAAGATTTTGTCATCATGCTGATTTGAACACAGCAAAGTAGGGGACGTGGAGTCAAGGGTAAGGCTTCAGAACCTTGTCTCTATGTAGGCAGCTGATGGTTGAAATGAGCTACATTTCAAAAAAAGTTTTTTTTTTTTTTTTTTTTTTTTTTTTTTAAGTACATGTACTCACTAGGATTGGGAAAGGGGCAGAAGGAGAAAGTAAGAAATCACCCCCAAGAGGCGATGGCATGTGCAATCCTTTTTCCTCCATTCTCCTTACGGAATTTTGGGCAGGCACACACAACTGCTGGCATATCTTCCAAGCCACAGGGTCCAGGGCTCCCTGGCCAAGTAGAATCCAGCCTCCTTAACCACACTACTTGCAGAGTCATACTTTCTACCCATGAAAGATGAAGGGCAATCACCTAGACTGAGTGTGTGTTTTAGGCAACGATTTGCAAACTATATAACTTCCCAGAAAAATGAAAAAACTCTGGGACCAGCAGGTGGCGTGGTAGTTAAGGTGCTAGATACTCCCAACATGGCCAACCATGGTTCAAGTCCCAGACATGGTGGCTTGCTCTCTCACTCTTCCCTCCCTTCCCCTGTGTCTCTCTCTGGTCAAATTAAAATAAAATGAAATAATTCTTTTTAAAAAATTGAAAACACTTAGATCATATTGTGTCTTTTTTTTTTTTTTTTTTTTAAGAGGTTTTTGCTATAGGGTGTGTGTGCTCCCTGAAGAGAAAGGGACAGAGAGACAGACAGAAAGCAAAAAAATCACCCCCCGAGTAGGGATGACCTGGCTGCAATTCCTTTTCTTCCATTCTCCTCTTGGGATTTTGGGCATGGGTACACATGCTCCCAGAGTGAGTTTCAAGCTACCAGGTCCAGGATTCGAACGGTGGTGAGCCATGTGGGAATCCAATGCCTTTAGTCACTACGCTGCCTTGTCTGTTCATTGTTACTCACTCATTTAGTAAGTATTTATCGAATCCCTGTTGTATTCCAAGTACTATTCTGTGAGCTTAGGATATAAGGGAAGCCAAAAACCAAAAACCAAGATGTAATTTCTTCTTCTGTGGAACTTCCAGCCTAACGTGATACGGATCAAGATGTCATATACAACAGTAAAGTTATAACCGTGATTTGCGCTGTGAAAGTTATTTAGCAATGCCAAGGTCTGTATGGACTCACTCACACAGAAAGGTCCTGGTTCACAACCCAAGGCCTCTCTGTACATGACATGCTCCTTTTTTTTTTTTTTTTTTTTTTTTTTTCTTTTTTTGGAGAGGTTTTTGCTATAGGGCGCGTGCGCTCGCCAGACAGACAGAGAGAGACAGAGAGATAGAAAGCAGGAAATCACCCCCCAGGGGGGATGGCCACGCCGCAATCCCTTCTCCTCCATTCTCCTCTCGGGATCTTGGGCACGCACGCACACGCGCCCGGCGTGAGTTTAAGCCGCCGGGTCCGGGACTCGAACCGCGGTCGACTACGTGGGAGTCCAGCGACATAGCCATTACGCTAACTGCTGGTCCCTATGACATGCTCCTTTTAAGTGCCTATATTCCAGGCTGGCTGAGGCTGGGTGGACTGCAGTATGAAGACTGCCGGAGGTGACTATCTCTAGCTCTATCTCTGCCAGAACATACAGGGCCTTACACAGCATGCTGAAGAGTTTAGTCTTATACTTGAAAACAGCAATTAAATGTGAGGTGTTTTTTTTTTAAGGGAAGCCAGAAAGACAGAGACAGAAAGTAAGAAATCACCCCCAGGGGGGATGGCCATGCCACTCCCTTCTCCTCCATTCTCCTCTCAGGATCTTGGGCATGCACGCACACACGCCCAGCGTGAGTTTAAGCCGCTGGGTCCGGGACTCAAACTGTGGTCGACTACATGGGAGTCCAGTGACATAGCCATTATGCCAACTGCTGGTCCCATCAATTAAATGTGTTCAAACAAGGCCAAGGACAGTAATTAGTTTTGGGTTTCAGAAAGATCACACAACGACAGTGTAGGTATATCTTAGATAGGGCGTGAGGGTTGAGACAGACCAGTCACAAGTTACTGCAGTTGTCCAGGTAAGACAGAAGAGCAGTTTGGAACAGGGCAGTAGCAGTGAAAACGGAGATGGATGGATGAATTCGAGATACATTTAAGTTGGTTCTTTAAGACCTGAAGATGCACTGACTAGAGGGGAAGGTAGAAGAAGGTTACTAAGGATGCCTCTAAGTATTTACACTTGTGCAATTAAATGGGGTTATTCGTTTAGAGAGGGAACAATGAAACAGAAGCTGGATTTTGGGGGGAGAATGTGAAGAGGGGAGTGAGTTCCCTCTTAAGAATTACATTTTGGACAGGTTCAGCTAAACCTCATGAAGGGACAAGCCATGTCTTTATTGCCCATTGCTTTTTTTTTTTTTTTTTTTTTTTTTTGTCCATTGCTATTTTCTCAATGTCATGCACAGTGTCTGATACTGCAGCACACCATAAATATTTGGGAAGTGCATGTGGTCTGAGTAAGAACCTTGGAGCCTTTTCTATGTGGAATGGCTCATTTTATGTGTCAAATTGGCTACTGTACTATACCCAGTTTGATTAACACTAGTACACATGATACTGTGAAAGTATTTTTTAAATATTAAAAAAAAAATTTAACTTTATTTATTTACTCTAATTTGACCAGAGACGGACAGAGTGAGAGAGGAGAGAGAGATACAGAGAGAGGGAGAGAAAGTGGGAAAGCAAGCTGCCAGGTTCGGGATTTGAACCGTGGTTGGCTATGTGGGAGTCCAGTGCCCTTAACCACCGTGCTGCCTGCTGGCCCCACGTATTTTATAAATATTAACATTTACAAGTTTATTTTTTTTTTTAATTTTTTATTTTATTTTTAATTTGTAGGTGTGTGTGTTTGCCAGGAGGGAGAGAGAGAGAGAAAGTGAGGAAGCACCCATTATGGGGAACAGTCATGCCACAGTTCCTTATTCTTTATTTCTCTTTCCTTTCAGGATTTTGGGCATGTATTCATACATGTTCAGTGTGTTTCTCAAGCCACAGGGTCTGGAACTCGAATCCCATAGTTGGCCATGGGGAATCCAGCTGCCTTAACTACCAGGCCACAGGCTGGCCCCAGTTGACTTTAAATAAAGGAGATAATGTGGGTGGGTCTCAACCCATTAAGTCAAGGCATTAAATGCAAAAACAGGTTTCCTGGTAAAGGATTTTGTCTCAAGAGTGTAAAGCAGAAATTCTACTTAAATTTCTGGCCTGTTGTCCTGCCTTACAGATGTTGGATATGAAGTTCATATAATCACGTAAGCCAATTTCTTAAAATAAGTATCTATCTGCCTATCTATCCATCCCATTGGTTCTCTGAAGAATCCTGGCTGACACAGTACAGAATCAAACAGAAAACAAAGCAATATGGAGTTAGAAAATTTGGGTTTCAATGTTTGTCCTGCAGCATATCTGTAGTATTACTTTGGGCATTACTGTTAACTTCTGAGGCCAAATTTCCATGGATAATGGTATCTAAATAATATCATTTGTGGAAAATTTCACTGTGATTGATGAAATATGATTATATCCTTGGCTTAAGGCTCCCTTCCATAGGGTCATAGCTGTTGCAAGTATAACCTCCAGACAAAATTGGTTGCAGTATGATCAAGAAAAAAGTATTCCTCAAATCATTATGATGATCAGTATGTACTCCTGACATTCTTTTTAAAAAAATTTTTATTTTAGGTTTTTGCCATAGGGTGCATACACTCACTGGAAAGAGACTGATACAGGAAAAGTGAGAAATCACTTCCTAGGGGTGATGGCCATACCATAATCCTTTTTCCTCCTGGGATTTAGGGCATGCATGTGATTTTCAAGCCACCAGCTCTGGGACTCAAACCATGGTTGACAATGTGGGAGTCTAGTGCCTTAACCACCATGCCACCTGCTGGCCCCTTGATACTCATTTTTCACTTAAGCCTGAACAAACACTCCCAACAGAAATAAAATGCATTTGGTGATATTTTGTCTCTTACCTGTGACAATGGATTCGATCTCTTCCACGGCAGCTTCATTTTGAGCTTCTGCAAGTTTTTCATTGATTTCCATTATCTCCAAGAGGAATTGCCCATCCATTTCAAAATCTGTCCCTTCAGAAATATCTATGCCACGGAGCTTTAGCTATTGGGGCAGAAATCCAGAAAAAAACAAGTTTGGTATGAAACTATAGCCAGAGTCAAGTAACACCTACTCACCCGACAGAACATACCATTCATTGGGAACCTTATGCTGTCCCAAGAATGAATAAGGGGGTGCTTGACACTGGTACAGTGATAACATACAACACTCTGTGAGGCTGACCCACATGGGAAGGTTTTTTTTTTTTTTTTTGAGAGGTTTTTGCTATAGGGCGCGTGTGCTTGCCAGAAAGACGGAGAGAGACAGAGAGATAGAAAGTGAGAAATCACCCCCCAGGGGGGTTGGCCACGCTGCAATCCCTTCTCCTCCATTCTCCTCTCGGGATCTTGGGCACGCATGCACACACACCTGGCGTGAGTTTAAGCCACTGGGTCCGGGACTCGAACCGCGGTCGACTACATGGGAGTCCAGTGACATAGTCATTACGCCAACTGCTGACCTCCCTAAGTCCCCATACGCTGTGTAAAAAGGTGTTCTTGATATGCACTCCCACGTAGTCGAGAGACCTCACGCCGGGCGCCCGTAAGATATATCCATCCCCCCATATCTCTCTGTCTCTCTCTGTCTGCTGTGCTCCCAAAAAAAAAAAAAAAAAGGTCAGTGGTAGACTGTGGCATCAAGACCATGTTAAGGGTGCTGTCTCCCTCTCTCAATTGTGGACAGGAAAAAAAGAGTAAAGATAGGGTCTCAAAAGCTTGGACTGACACAGGAGTGCCAGGATAGGATCCTACCCAGTGTTCCGTAACCTTGGAGTAGTAATGACAACTTCCACTTGGAAGTTGAGCTAGCTGTTTGTAAAGATATTCAGTTCTAAAATTTTCCAGATTTAAAACAAACAAAATAGGTGTGTGTGTGTGTGTGTGTGTGTCTAAGTATATATATACACACACATACTAAATATATATATTTAAATTTGACTAGAGAGAGACAGAGAGAGAGAGAGACAGTGAGAAAGCAAGCCACCAGGTCCAGGACATGAACCTTGGTGGGCCATGCGGGAGTCCAACACCATTAATGTCATGCCACCTGCTGGTCCCAAATTTTCCAGATTCTATGATGCTCCAGACAAAAGCAAACAAAGTAAACTCTCAAAACTGTTCTTTCCTGGGACCAGCAGTTAGCATAATGGCTATGTTGCTGGACTCCCACGTAGTCGACCGTGGTTCGTGTCCCGGACCCAGTGGCTTAAAACTCACGCAGGGCACGTGTGAGTGCGTGCCCAAGATCCCGAGAGGAGAACGGAGAAGGGATTGTGGTGTGGCCATCCCCCCGGGGGGGTGATTTCTCACTTTCTGTCTCTCTGTCTGTCTGGCGAGCGCATGCGCCCTATAGCAAAAACCTCTTCAAAAAAAACAAAAAACCAAACAAACAAAAAAAAACCTGTTCTTTCCTGAGAGGCCAGCAGTTAGCATAACGGCTATGTCACTGGACTCCCATGTAGCCGACCATGGTTCGAGTCCCAGACCCAGTGTCTTAAATTCACGCTGGGTGCATGTGCATGCGTGCCAAAGATCCTGAGAGGAGAATAGAGGAGAAGGGATTGTGGAGTGGCCATCCCCCCTGGGGGGTAATTTCTCGCTTTCTGTCTCTCTGTCTTTCTGGTGAGTGCACACGCCAAACCTCTCCAAAAATAAAAATAAAATAAAATAAAAACTACTCTTTCCTAAAAACCATCACTGAATCTTTAAAATTTATAAAAAAAAATTGTTAAAAAATGCAATTGGGGCATTTTTGGCATTGTAAGGTTTACAGAGAATACTCTGAAAATTGTGCACTCATAGTAAAATTGAGGCTAAGTATTGTGAAGTCTGTGGACTAGCTCTAGGTCTCAAGGACTCTTCTGCTGAATGTAGTGGATGCAGCCGTTCTATTGATATGTCACAACGGGTACCAGGAAGTAACACAGAAAGGTTGGGAAATCACCTTACAAGGTATAGTCCCCTGCTCAGGGGAGCCTGAAGAGTCTTATAGGCATCGTTCACCAAGGTGGAATGCTTCTCTGAGAAATCCTTTTCAGTCTGTTAGTAGAGATGAAAACAGTTCTATCACCATCCAAATCAGCCATCACAATCAAACATTCAGACTTCTAGAATACGCTGATGGGCAGGCAGGTAGGACTGTAGCCAAAGTAGAACCAGTGTTGATGAACTGTCTTTATTTCCAGCTGATGGGTTCTAAGTTGTCTGGGAACTCAGTTAAAAGCTGTGAGAGAGGGGCCAGGAGGTGGGGTGGTGTGGTGTAGGAATTGGACTCCTATATGGCCGACTGTAGTTCGAGTCCCAGAGCTGGTGGCTGGTAGCTGGTGGCTGGTGGCTTGCTTTCTTACTTTTCCTTTCTCTCTCTTTCTTTTTGGTGAGCACACATGCCCTATAGTGTACTTAAAAATAATAGCAATAATAGCGGCCAGCAGGTGGCGTGGTGGTTAAAGGCGCTGGACTCCCACACGGCTGACCATGGTTTGAATTCTGGATCTGGTGGCTTGCTTCCTCACCCACCGCCCCCAGCTCTGTCCCTCTCTGTAAAAATTAAAATAAATAAGTAGATAAAGTTAAATAAAATAACTTTTTAAAAAATATATCAATAACAATAAATAAATTAAATTATTTAAAAAAAAAGGTGTGAGTGAATGAGTGTTCCAAGGCCTGGATGGTAAGGCTCAGCCTGCCACATGGTGGAGCTGACTATCCAGCTTTGTCCCTGATAATGACATAACCACAAGGCCACCACCACCCACCAGGTGTGCACACATATTTGGGGATTATTGGGTGTGGCCAGTAAGATACCTGGGACTTCTGGCTGAAGAAATCTGGGTGGATATGACGTTGCAGTTGCTGGTACCTGTGTTGAAGTTTTGCAGTGTCAACTCTGAAGGATCGGTTGCTGGAAGGAAATTCATGCAACAATTATTTATAGATTCATCTACTTTGGGCCTGGTTTCTGTTCTTATGAGGTGAATGCAATGGATATAAAGAGGGGTTGAGACCAGCAGGTGGTGTAATGGTTACGTTACTGGACTCCCACATGGCCAACCACAGTTCAAGTCCTGGATCCTGCAGCTTGAAACATGCCAAATGTGTGTGCATGTGTGCCCAAAATCCTGAGAAGAGAATGGGGGAAAAGGGATTGCGGTGTGGCCATCCCCCTGGGGGTGATTTTGCACTGCCTTTCTGTTTCTCTGGCAAGTGCATGTGCCCTATAGAAAAAAAAAAATTAAAGAGTTAGGGGCCAGCAGGTGGGGGGATCAGGGTGCTGGACCCCCACATAGTCAACCGTGGTTCAAGTCCTGGCCCTGGCAGCCTGCTTTCTCACAACCAACCCCCCCCCCCTCCACACACACACACATACCTGTCTGTTTCTGGTGAGCACATGTGCCCTATAGAAAATTTAAAAAGCAGTAACAAATAAATCTTTAAAAAATATATAAAGGAACCAGCAGATAGTGTAATGGCTATGTCGCTGAACTCCCATGTAGCCGACTGCGGTTCAAGTCCCGGACCTGGTGGCTTAAACTCATGCCGGGTGCGCGTGTGTGCATGCCCAAGATCCCAAGAGGAGAATGGAGGAGAAGGGACTGCGGCGTAGCCATCCCCCCTGGGGGGTGATTTCTCGCTTTCTATCTCTCTGTCTCTCTGGCAAGCGCACTCGCCCTATAGTAAAAACCTCTCAAAAAAAACATGTGTGTGTATATATATACACACACACATATATATATTATTTCAAATAGTCGGCCCAGCATAGTGGCACAGTTGGTAGCAAACTTAACTGCAGTGTTAGAAGCCACATGGCTGAGGGGTTTGGATCTCCAGGTTGGCCTGAAAACATGTCTGGTGCACGTGTACGTGCCCAAAATCCACACGTGAGGTGTGTGTGGGGAACCTGTGGGAAGGGGATCATTGTGAAGAGGTGTTTCTGTCTCTAGTGTATGTGCAAGTGTCTACCATGAATTAAAATAAACAAGGTGCTATAAAGGAAAACAGAACAAGGTTAGAGAGGGTGGCAGTTGCAGTGGACAAATAGATGTCTTCACCTGAGACCTGACTGATGATGGTGAGTATCCAGATCAGAGGAGTCACCCAGGCAGGGGGAGCTGGCAGTGCAGACCCTGAGCTGGGAACAAGACTGGCAGGCTTGAGGAATGTACGGGGTAGTGCTACCACAGCCCACTCTAAGTGCTCAGAGACTGATGGGGGAAAGCACTCAGTTATAGAGATGAGGCATTTCCAAGGCCTAAGTCCCTGCATTCTCCTTTATTTTACTCATTTATTTAAAATGTTTTGCCAGAGAGAAATCGGGAGAAAGCACCCCGCCATGAGTAATGGTCACCTTGCATTCTCATTCTGTCCTGCTCTTGGGCACATACACATGCACAGGGTGTCTCCTAAGTTGCGGGTCAGTAACTACAATCGCGGGGTCAGCCATTTGGGATCCGACTACCCTCATCACCAGGCGACGGAACCTGCCTTCCTGCCCCCCTTTTAAAAATCCCATTCCTTTCGCTTTCTGTTCCGACCCTGCTCTACTTCCTCACCAGTTCAGCTCTGCGCACACCTCCCCCCGCCTCTCCAAGCTCCTCAATCTTCAGTGGGAAAATGACCATGTCTTGGTTCTTCCTCCTCCAAGTCCCAGTTTTCCCTTAGCCCTATTCAGGTTTTCGGCCTTTAGTACACACGTCAGTACTGTTTTTTTAAGTCTGATCCCACTGCCAAGTGTCTCAGCTGCCAGGCCTGGTTTTCAAATGCCCTTCCCTCCAGCCCCGCCCCCCGACTTCTCCTTCCTTTACCCTCTGTAGCCTCTGCCCTCTCTATTCCCCAACTGCCTTCCCCTCCCCTCCAGTCCAGCTCCGCTCTCTCAATCCCTCAAAGTCCCTTCTTTCGGTCCCCGCCCCTCAATTTCCTCTCCCTCTGGACGCGTCTCCTACCCCTTCACCAGAGGGCTCCGCCCACCTATCTCACCAGTCTCGCCTCCCTTCTCGCCCCAGTCCGGTTCCCGAGGTCGCCGCCCGTACCAGTCCATTAGGCTGAAGTAGTCTCGAGTGGGGTCAGGTGGCTGCAGCGCGCGGCACTGCGCGCAGAAGAACCCGTCTCCCACCCCTGGGGCCCCCTGGCTGCCGCAGTTCCAGCACTTGGACGAGCGGCTACCCGCCTGCGACGCAGCATTGCAGCTTAGCAGCCTCCTTCCAGGGACCCCTGCGGGCCACAACGCCCACCCCCGGAGCCAGGACCGAGCCCTCCCGCCCCACATCTGGCCCACCGCCTATGTTACCGCGGTCACTGGGGCGGAAAAGAGGGCGTGGCCAACCAGACTAGAGCCACTGATTGGCTGGGAAGCTGAGGGCCCCGATCCGCCGCGAGAAACCCGGATTCTGTCTCTCTTTACATTTTAAACTACAACTCCCAGCAAGCATTGAAGCCACACGTGATGATCACATCCGCTGCTTCTCATTGGTCAGGCGACTGCAGAGGGCGTTTTGATTGGCTGAGGGTGGAGTTTGTATCTGTGCCTTTAGCGCCACTCTGCTATCTGCGGCTCCGAGGAGCGTGGGACTCCCGGTGGGCTCACGCGGTGAGTCATAGTGGGAAACTTATCTTGGGTGTTAAAGGGTTCGAGTCCCGTCTTCAGGCTCTTATGTTCAGCGGAATCTCTCAGTCTTCCGCATTGACTGAATTTTCAAGCCGGAGGGGGAATGCGTGGGTGACTCTCTTCCTTGTTTGTAGATAATCTTCTAGGTGAAGTTCACTTCCCCTATTCCTTACGAGCTGGAACAGGCCCGGAGGTACAAGTTTAGAAGAAACAGAGTTGCTCTCACAGCCCGGAGGTACAAGTTTAGAAGGAACAGAGTTGCTCTTACAAATCATAACGAAATTGCTTTGTGAAGGCCTCTATAAATGTCAGGAATAAATAAACAGCACTCCTTAGGCTCAGTATCTAAAATCGTTATTGAGAAACAGTATTGGGTGCTAGGCACTGGAAATACTTTAACCTGTGCAGGAGTATCCAAAAGTGTTTGGGATGGACTAGCAAGGAGCGTATAGAAGGGCACCAGTCCTCCTTGGTACTGACTTTCTTTATTTGAAAAGGTTGTGTTGTACTTGTAAGGCCTCTCAGAGTCTTCGAGACTGGGATTCTGACCAGAGTCCTAGAGTTTTGGGTGGAGTGGCTTCTCTCACTACTCCACAGGGCCTCCCAATAAGAATAGCTCCCAATAAGCAAACATTATGGGGGGGGCACTTAATCTTTGCAATTCTAATACTTCTTTTTTATAATTTTTTCATCTTCATTTAACTTTTTCAAAATAATTATTTATTTAATTTTATTTATTTATGATTATTTTTCAATTTGACCAGAAAGACAGAGAGGGAGAGTAAGAAAGCAAGCCACGAGGTCCAGGACTTGAATCGTGGTCTGCCATGTGGGAGTCCAGTGCCCCGGCTACCATGCCACCTGCCATCCCCAGCAACCTTCCTAGTTTTTTCTAATGAGGAAGCTGTCTCAGAGAAGTGATCTTAGTAGATCATGCAAAGGTTTGGATCAAGTGTCTGTACTTAAGAACTGTTTACCTCCTGTCTCTCATAGCTACCTGTTGACACATTTTTCTCCATTTGTCAGGGCAGAGAAGTCTTCTTCAAAAGCTGTGGGAAGGACCCAGTCTTCCTGAGGTTGTATTAAACCAGCAGGTCCTGGAGTGGCAGACTCATCTGTGGCATCACCTTCTTGGTGTGTTCTAAGGAAAATTCATCAGGACCTTTGTATCTTGAAAACTGTGTAAATGCAGTCAGTGTGAGTAATATAATATTGTTTACTGAGTGTGGGGAGGAGGAGACGATGTACATTTTAAAAAAATATGATTGGGTCACCTTTGAAAGTTATTTTGGCTTTATTGATCGTTCTGTTACCAGAATCTGTCCATCAAATTAAAAGGGAAGACAAGATCCTTTGTAGGATCTTAAGTGACTCAGAATGGTTCTTGCAAGATTGCATTGAATATTAAGGCTGGAAGACTATTTAGGATGCTGAAAAAATGGGTTCTCAAATTATTTAGCATCACAAAGGGCAAGATGGAGTTGTTTAGAGCACTCTTCTTTGGGTTCTGCCACTTTAAGTGCCCAGACCCCCCCCCCCCCCTTTTTTTTTTAAGAGTTATTTAAACTTATTTATTTTTAGTATGACCAGAGAGGGACAGAGAGAGAGAAGGTGAGAAAGTAGTTAATGTACAGTTAATTTTTGCCAGTCTTCATACCAAGCCACCCAACCCTTCCCCTTTCTAAATACATATATATGGAATTTCAGTGTAGCATTGATTGTATTAACGTGTTTTAGATTTCTTTTCTAATTCTTAAAAATTGGATAAATGTAAACTTTTAGGAGCCTTCCATACCCCCAACTCAGATTCTTTTTCTTTTTTAAGCGAGATTTTTGTTTTAGGGTACATGTGCTCACCCAAGAGACAGCTACAGACCGAAAGACAGAAAGGGAGAAATCAACCGAGGGGGGTGGAGGTGGGATGGCCACGCCACAATCCCCTCTCTTCCTTTCCTCTCTCAGGATCTTGGGGCATGTATGCATATGCACCTGGCATGAGTTCCAAGTCACTGGGTCTGGGACTCGAACTGCAGTCGACTACAGGGGAGTCCAGCTACCATAGCCATTATGCCAGGGTCTGCTGGTCCCCAATTTCTTTTTCTTTTTTTTTCTTCTTTGTAGACTTAAATGATTTTTTTTCCCCTCTATGATTTATGACCATTAGACAAAACACTGATCTGGGGAAAAAGATACGATGGAAAACCCAAAAGCTTTGTAGATCTAGACAGTCTGGATTTTAATTTTTGCAGGGCATGCTTGTCTTGGATTTATTTTTCCTGCTGTAATATACCTATCCTTAACTCTTGAACTTTTTAAGTCTTTTCCCTTGAGACTCACCTTATTTGTTGGACACTTACTTTTTGAGGTCGTGATGTCCCGGGAGACAAATGTGGAGGGTCAGCAGTCCCAAGCCAGTACCTCCTCACAGTCCCACGGCAGTGGTACCTGTTCACAGCCCCAAAGTGGCGTCACCCAGTCCCACGGCTCTTCCTTGCAGTCCCAGGGCACATCCAGCTCCTCCAACAGCACCGTGCCCACCTCCAGCCAGTCCTCTCACTCCAGCTCCGGGACGCTGAGCTCCTTAGAGACAGTGTCTACTCAGGAACTCTGTTCTATTCCGGAGGACCAAGAACCCGACGAGCCTGTCGCTGCCCCGTGGGCCCGGTTATGGGCCCTTCAGGAGGGATTCTCCAATCTTGGTAAGAACCTATGCTATGTAGCGTAACGTATTGTTCAGGGAAATAATTACAGAATGCTGTTGCAGTAGAAAGCTCAAGACACTACTGGAATGATCTTGTATTTGAAGGTGATGAAAGATAAAATTGAAGGCAGTATGCCGGCTCTACCTGCTGGGAATTCCCTTCATTTATTCTTTTATTAGATACTAACAGGGAATTTGCAATGCGTTGTCCAACTGTGGATCAGTGGAGAGTTGAGGAAAATGCTGACTTATGCAAACTTGCCAGCATTATCAGCTTCTTAAAGAAGCTTCACCAGTTACCTCCTGCTGTGGGCTTTGCACAGCTTCTGTGTCTCCTTATCTGTTCACAATAGGGAAAGCAATTGTTGACTACCCCTTACTTGTTTTTGTCTCAGAACAAGTTGGCAATTTAAATGTGTTGATCCTTCCTCACACCTCCTGGCTCCCATAGTAACTCTTTGCTATGCATCTGTCTGAAATAGCATTTTTCTTCCCTTTCCGTAAAATGACCTTTTCAAGGGCCAGCAGGTGGTGTGGTGGTTAAAGGCGCTGGACTCCCACATGGTTGACCATGGTTCAAGTCCCGGACCTGGTGGCTTGCTTTCTCACTTTCTCTCTCTCTCTCTGATCAAACTGGAAAATAATATAATACTAATAAATAAAGTTAAATAAAAATAAATTAAAAAAAAATCTCTTAAGGAAAAGAAAATTGAATTTGACATTAATACAGTAGAAAATAATGAAATGGATGACTAATGGACCATTTTGTTTCTTGTCACTCACCACCCTTCCATTTCATCTTATGTCTAACTTATTTTTTTTTTTTTTATTTACTAGCCAGTGTATATACTCACAGGGGGCAGAGAGAATGACAGAGAGAAAGTGAGAAAGCAGCAACCCCTGCCACCACCAGGAAGGGTGGCCACACTACAGTCTCTTCTCCATTCTTCTTCCTTTTGTGATTTTGGGCACATGCACTTGCCCAGTATGTTTCTCCAGCTGCTGGTCTGGGACTAGAACCCGAACCATGCAGTCGGCCACATGGCTAACCATATCACCCCTGACTGACCCTTATGTCCTAACCATATCACCCCTAACCGTACCACCGCTGGCTGACCCTTATGTCTAACTTCAATGATTTATGAAAAGATAAGAAAATGGAAAAACGATATAGCAGCATTTTACATTTACACCTTTATTTATTTATTTTTAAGGTCTTTAAAAATAATTATTTTATTTTATTTATTTTTTATTTATTTATTTATTTTTATTTTGGAGAGGTTTTTGCTATAGGGCGCGTTCGCCAGACAGACAGAAAGAGACAGAGAGATAGAAAGCAGGAAATCACCCCCCAGGGGGGATGGCCACGCCGCAATCCCTTCTCCTCCATTCTCCTCTCGGGATCTTGGGCACGCACGCACACGCGCCCGGCGTGAGTTTAAGCCGCCGGGTTGGTCGACTACGTGGGAGTCCAGCGACATAGCCATTACGCTAAAATAATTATTTTATTTAACTTTCTCTCTTTCTTTCTTTATTTTAATTTGACCAGAGAGGGACAGAGTGAGAGAGAGAGGGAAAGTGAGAAAACAAGCCTCCAGGTTGCTTTCAACCACCGTCGGCCATGTGGGAGTCCAGCACCCTTAGCCACCACGCCACCATGCCACCTGCTGGCCCCTATTTATTTATTTTTGAGAGAGATTTTTGTTACAGGGTGCATGTGCTCGCCAGAGAGACAAGAAGCAAAAAATAACCCCCTGGGGGAGTGGCCTTGCCACAATCCCTTCTCCTACAGTCTCTCAGGAGTTTGGGCACCCATGCACATGTGCCCAGTGTGAGTTTTAAGCCACCAGGTCCACGACCTGAACCGTGGTCGACTATGTGGGAGTCCAGCAATGTAACCATTACACCATCTCCTGTTCCCTTAAACATTTATTTATTCATTTGTTGTGATTTTCAAATCTCCACGTTCAAGACTCAAACCACAGGCAGTCGTGGGGGAATCCAGCACCTTTAACCACCATGCCACCTGTTGCCCCACATTTATACCTTTACATTAATTAATTAATTTATTTGTTTTAATCTTGCCAGAGGGCTCATGTGATCCTCAGAGAGAGACAGAGAAAGTGCAAGGGAGGGAAAGAGAGAAAGCATCCCCCATGGGGAATGGTCACACCTCAGTTCTTTCTCCATATCTCCCTCATTTCAGTATTTTGGGCAGTATGTTTTCTAGGTCTGTGTCTTGAACTACAGCATCTTAACCTCCATACCACAGACTGGCTATACCACTGCAGGTGACAGGTCAAAGGAATATGGTGACTGGGAGAAGGGGAATTGTCACCAGATGGAGAGAGACAAAGACAGTGAGAGGGAAAATGAGAAATCACTCCCCCACCCCGGGGCAGTGCTGCAGTCCCTTCTCTGTTTTCTTCCTGGGATCTTGGGTATGCACACACACGCACCTGGTGTGAGTTTCAAGCCACCAGATCCGGGACTCGAGCTGTGGTTGGCCATGCGGATTCTAGCGACGTAATCATTACGCCATCTGCTGGCCCCCACTGGTTTATTTTTGAGGGTAGAAATAAACAGCCATATGGAGAATAAAGGGCAAGGCCTGGAAGGGTTCAAAGCACAGGAGCTTCTCGGAGTGTGCTACCCTCCTCGCATGTGGATAAATTCTCGTTCACCGTCCTGCAAGCCTCACGTATCCAGCCCTCCCGAAGTGCCCCGAACCTTGTCCTTCTGGGTTTTTCATTGACTACGCCTGAAAGTCTGAATAACCATGTAGAACTTAAATTGGATGGAAAGGACAGGCTCTGAAGGAAATAGACCTGTGGGGAAACCCAGCAAGGCTTGTCTGCTCAGATTCTTGGCCTGTCTGTGCAGCATTTCTTCCTCCTGGGTAAGAGGAAGGACCCCTTTGTTGTGGGTCTTACGACTGGGGATCTTATGATCTATCAGACAAGGTAGTTCAGAGAATTTCCGTATGGCCGAGACAGAAAGGTGGGGCGTAGGAGTGAATTAGAGTATGTTTTCAGTTTCTATGGCCTGTCTTTGGAAGAAAAAGGAGAGAGGTTTTGCTTTCTGAGACCCAACGTGTCCCAACGTTATAGCAAAACTCTTTTTTACCTTTATTACTCTGAAACTTATTGCTCCTGAAGCTGCTTCAGGATCCAAGGACAAGAGCCAAGTACTTAAACAAGAGATATACTTGTTCTAGCCACTTAGGAAATAACAAGGGCTATGGGAGTTATGAACTAGAACTCGTGGATGAGAGCCAAAATGTTTATATATTTATATCATCATATCACATATGGCCATTTAGTCTGATCCCTGTTGCTTAATAACCAGATACCACACTGGGTAATTTATCAGCTGTAGAGGTTTATTTTGTTCATGGTTTTGGAGGTCAAAGGGCCATATCTGGTGAGGGTCTTTGGGGGACTCTGCAGAATCCAAAGGTGGTTCAGGGCATCACATAGCAAGAGGACAAACGGACAAGTGTCTCTGTCTGCCTTTACTTAGGAACTCCCCAGGATTCAATCTTGGGGGTTCCATCCTTAATTCTTTTTTTTTTTTTTTTTTTTCTTTTTTTGGAGAGGTTTTTGCTATAGGGCGCGTGCGCTTGCCAGACAGACAGAGAGAGACAGAGAGATAGAAAGCAGGAAATCACCCCCCTGGGGGGATGGCCACGCCGCAATCCCTTCTCCTCCATTCTCCTCTCGGGATCTTGGGCACGCACGCACACGCGCCCGGTGTGAGTTTAAGCCGCCGGGTCCGGGACTCGAACCGCGGTCGACTACGTGGGAGTCCAGCGACATAGCCATTACGCTAACTGCTGGTCCCTCCATCCTTAATTCTAATCACTTCTCCAAGTTTGTCTGTTACTTCCCCCTTTCTTCTTTTTCCCTCTCTTTTCTTTTCCCCTCCCTCCTTCCTTCCTTCCTTCCTTCCTTCCTTCCTTCCTTCCTTCCTTTCTTTCTTTCTTTCTTTCTTTTTCTTTCTTTCTTTCTTTCGATTTTGCCAGAGGGTGTATGTGCTTACCAAAGAGAGAGAAAGCGAGAAAGTATCCCCTCCATGGAATGGAAAATGGTCACACCACAATCCCTTCTGTATTTCTCCCTTTTTTTTTGTTTTTGTTTTTTTTTTTTGAGACTTTGGGCACACAGGCACACATGCCTGGCTTGTTTCTCAAGCCACTAGGGCTGACATTCGAACTACGCAGTTGGCCATGTGGGATCCAGCTCCCTTAACTACTTACTAGGCTATGGGGTGGTCTCACATGATGTTTCCAAGGTCCACCAATGTTGTGTTACATATCAAAACATTTAATCCCTTTTCTGCCTGTGTAATATTCCATTTTCTGTCAATCCCACAATTTGTTTACCGAGTCATCTCTCCAGGACATTTGTAGTCTTTCTTCCACCTGTTGACTGTGGCGAGTCGTGCTGGTCTGAACATTGGTGTATGAGGACTTGCTGGATGACCTGTTTCCGGTTGCTCTGGCGGTATACCTAGGAGTAGAATTGCTCAGTCCTGTGGTAATTCGATGTTTAACAATTCAAAGAAGTCAAACTGTTTCCCATGGTAGCTGCCTAGGTTTACATTCATACCATCAATGTATGAGCATCCTTGTCAACATGTTTTTGCCTATTTTTTTTTTTTAAGGTTTTTGTCATAGGGCATGTATGTTTGCCAGAGAGAGAAAAGTGAGAAATCACTCGATTCACAGGGGAGAATGGCCATGCCACAATCCTTTCTCCTCCATTCTCCTGGGGTTTTGGGCACACATGTGCGTGGCATGACTTTGCAGCCACCAAGGTCTGGGTCTCTGAGCCACCTGTGGGGGAACCCAGCAAGGCCTATCTGCTCAGATTCTTGGCCTGTCTGTGCAGCATTTCTTCCTCCTGGGTAAGAGGAAGGACCGCTTACCCAGGGGTAAGGCCATGTGAGAATCTAGTGCCTTAACCACCATGACTGCTGGCCCTATTTTTTTTTTTTTAATGATAGTGTATAGATGCAAGAGAGAGAGAGAAGCACCCTTTAATAGGGTCTTGTCATTTTGCAATCCCTTTTCTTCAACCTTCCAGCTTATTCGATTCCTGGCTCCTGCATGCACACCTGGTGCGTTTTCCGGGCTGACCCAGCTGAACCTGTGGTTGCCATAAGGCTTCCAGACTTGCAGACCATTTGTGTTACGGCTTTTCCACTGTGGAAAGGCCAGGCCTTTCTTTCTCTTTTTTATAAATAGTTATCATTATGAGTGTGTAGTGGTTGCATATGTAATTTTGATGGATCTTGCCCAACTGTCCTCCCTAGACAGTTACATAGAATGTGTATAAGTTATATTCCTAACAATATATGAGTACCTGCTTCTCCATGCTTTTTGCTAACACAGTGTAACATGAGACATTTTGGTGTTGTAAATCTGATAAGTGAAACATAGAATCTTAAGATAATTCTTTTTTTTTTTTGAATTATTTATTTATTTATTCATTCATTCACTTTTTTTTTTTTTTTTTTGGAGAGGTTTTTTTTTTTGCTATAGGGCGCGTGCGCTCGCCAGACAGACAGAGAGAGACATAGAGACAGAAAGCGAGAAATCACCCCCCAGGGGGGATGGTCACGCCGCAATCCCTTCTCCTCCATTCTCCTCTCGGGATCTTGGGCACGCACGCACACGCGCCCGGCGTGAGTTGTAAGCCACCGGGTCCGAGACGCGAACCGCGGTCGACTACGTGGGAGTCCAGCGACATAGCCATTACGCTAACTGCTGGTTCCCCACATATTTTTTTTTTTAAGAATTATTTTATTTAACTTTTATTTATTATTACATCATTATTATTTTTCAGTTTGATCAGAGAGAGACAGAGAGAGAGAGAGAGAGAGAGAGAGAGGAAGTGAGAAAGCAAGCCACCAGGTCCGAGACTTGAACCGCGGTCGGCCATGTGGGAGTCCAGCGCCTTTAACCACCACGCCACTTGCCAGCCCCATTCACATATTTTAATTTGACCAGAGAGAGACAGAGAGAGAGGGAGAGGGAGAGAGCAAGAAAGCAAGCCACCAGGTCCAGGACTTGAACTGTGGTCAGAGATATGGGAGTGTCCAGTGCCTTTGCCACCATGCCACCTGCTGTCCCCAAGATATTTCTGGTTTTTTAAAAAAGTTTTTTTTGAGAGGTTTTTGCTATAGGGACTGTGCGCTCTCCAGAGAGACAGAAACAGAAAGTGAGAAATCACTCCCACCCCAGGGGGATGGCTACTCCGCAATCCCTTCTCCTCCATTCTCCTCTCGGGATCTTGGGCACACTTGCACATGCACCCAGTGTGAGTTTAAGCCACTGGGTGTGGGACTTGAACTGCGGTTGACTACGTGGAAGTCCAGCGACATATCCATTACTTCAACTGCTGGTCCCTGGTTTTTAAAATTTATTGGCTCAGTCATCTTTTCTGTGTGTTTGAACCATTTCTTTTTATTTATTTTTGGCTAGAAGGTACATGTACTCTTGAGACAGAGAGAGGGGGAGAGGAGAAAGCATCCCCTAAGGGGAGTGGTCTTGCCACAATCCTTTCTCCAACTCTCGCATCTTTCAGGATTTTGGGTGTGTTTCCAAACACATGTGCCTAGTGTGTTTCTCAAGCTCCTGGGTGAGGCATGTGGAGTCTAGCTGCCTTAACCACCAGGCTATGGAACCAGACTGAGCCATTCGTATTTCTATCTCTTGTAAATTGTCTCTTTTTATCTTTACCCATTTTCTACTGGAGTGTTTGTCTTTTTCTTAAAAATTTAATTTGTAGGAGCTTAACTTTTGCTTTGGAAATTAGTCCTTTCTCTGTGATAGGAGTTGCTGATATTTTCCCTAGTCTGTCTGTCTTTATTTGTTTATTTATTTTAGGGAGATTTTTGCTATAGGTCATGTGCCCTTGCTGGAGAGACAGAGGCAGAAAACAAGAAATCACCCCAGCAGGGAGCGTGGCCATGCCGCAATCCCCTCTCCTCCATTCTCCTTTCAGGGTTTTGGGCTTGCACGCACACATGCCTGGCATGAGTTCAAGCCACCAAGTCTGGGACTTGAACTATGTGGGAGTCAGCACCGTAACCACTATACCATCCACTGCTCTCCCCAGTCTATCAATGAATAGTTAACTGTCTACCCTATGCTCTGTCATAGGTGCTGAAATCGTACTCTTTTTTTTTTTTTCCCCCCTTTTTTGGGGGAGGTTTTTGCTATAGGGCACGTGCACTCGCCAGACAGATAGAGAGAGACAGAAAGCGAGAAATCACCCCCCAGTGGGGATGGCCATGCTGCATTCCCTTCTCCTCCATTCTCCTCTCGGGATCTTGGGTACGCACGCACACGTGCCCGGCATGAGTTTAAGCCGCCAGGTCCGGGACTCGAACTGAGGTCGACTACGTGGGAGTCCAGCGACATAGCCATTACGCTAACTGCTGGTTCCCTGAAATCGTACTCTTAAACAGGAAACTGAAGGCTGCCTTCCTGGGATTTGTTTTACTGGGGAGGCGGGGAAACAATACACAAATAACCAGAATAATTTCCAAATAATTTCCAGTTACGGCCCATACTTGGAAATGAAACAATATCACTATGGTAACAGGTGGATATGGAGTGGGGGTCTACTGATATAAAAGCTGAGTGGAAGGACTAGCCCCATAACAACATTTGAGGGAATCAGATCCCTCCCTGCCAAACAGATTGGAATCACTTGAAAAACTCTCCAGGTGCATGTGTGGCATGTTCAGGGTCTGACAGGATGGGGAAATCGAGGAGAAAGAATTGCGGTGTATGGGGCCAGTAGGTGGCATGGTGGTTAAGGTGCAGGACTCCCATGTGGCTAACCTCTGGTTCAAGTCCCAGAGTTGGCAGCTTGCTTTCTCACGTTCTCCATCCCCTCTCTGTCTCTCTGACATGAGCACACATGTGCCCTCTAGGAAATTAAAATAATGATAATAATAATATATCAAGCTAAATAAATAATTGAAAAATGGTATTATGGCTCTATCAGGGAGTGATTTCTCCTTTTCTCCCTCCCTCCCTCTCCTTCTTTCCTGCTTCTTTTTTTCTCTGCTGAGAAATTCTGTGGTAATTGAAGGGGAAAAAAACCTGAGTAGAAGTTCGATCTCTTAGCCTAGTGGTTAATGAAGCTGATTCCACATGGCTGACTATGGTTCACATCCCATCTCAGAGGTTTAAAAAACACGCTAGGCACATGTGGTGCTTGCTCCTAACCCCGCAGGATGGAGAAATGGAGGAGAAAGGATTGCAGCATGACTATGCCCCATTGGGATTTGCTGTGTCCCTCTCTCTGTCCCTCTGGTGAGCACATGCACCCTCTGGCAAGTAAAACAAAACAAAACAAAACAAAAGACTTGAGTGGGAGATATTTGAGGGCAGACACAAAGGTGAGGTGGAATGAGCTATTCAAATTGTTGGGGAAGAGAAAGTGAAAGGCCCCTTGGCTGGTCGCACTGAGCATGCTTGGGGCAGTGAAAGCAGGCCAGTGGGGCTGGGTGTAGCGACCAGGGAAGAAAGACACCAGGTGACACTGGGGTGGGACAGAGGCCAGACCCCAAGCTAGCAGGCTGGAAGGAAGAGCACAGGTTTTTTTTTTTTTTTTTTTTTAATTTTATTTTTTTAAACTATTAGGCGTGTGTGCTTGCTGAAGAGAAAAAGAGACAGAGAGAAAGCACCCCACATACTCCCCCCACAAGGGGATGACCATGCCCCAATCTCTCCTCCATTCTCCTCTCAGATTTTGGGCATGCACCCACATGTGCTCCATGTGTTTCTCGAGCTGCCAGGTCCAGGACTTGAACTGCATGGTCAGCCATATGGGATCCAGCTGCCCTAACACCATGCCACCAGCTGGCTCCCAATACAGATTTTATACTAAGCTTTTGAAAAGTTTTTGGAAGGTAATAAGCAGTAAATTTATTATACTCAAAGTTATTTTTCCAAGTCATTAACGTTATTTGAGGAGTTTTAATGACTGCTTGTTATTTCAAAGTTGTGTATAAACCATCATTTATTAAATTCACTGTTGGAAAATTGTATTTTATTTTTTCAGTTTATTTCTTCCATGAGCAAGAGAGACAGTACTACCAATAGTGGTTTTTTTTTTTTTTATACTTCATAATAGAGGGCATGTGTGTGTGTGAGAAAGAGAGAGAGGGAAAAAGAGGGAGGAAAGAGTATTCTCTGCAAGGTCTGCGGTTCCCTTCGTCCAGTCCTCTAGCCCAGGAACCCCCAACTGCCGGGCTGCAGACTGGAACCAGTGGTCAGCAGGCAAGGGAATGAGGCTTTGAGGACTGGTCTATAGATGCGGCCGCTCCCTATGGATTGGTCTGCGTCTGGGCTCTGCCTCCGTGGATCAGCAGTAGTGTTGGACTCTTATGGCGTGGTGTGATTGTTTCATTTTATATCATGATGTCGTAGTGATGGAAATGGCTTTATGGTGGAGGTGGTGCACTGGGGTCATCCTGCTTCCTTGCCGCCCTGTCTGGAGGAATTGTTTTCCATTAGACTGGTCCCTGTTGCTGGAAAGGTTGGGGACCATTGCTCTAGCACATTGGGTCTTGGGCATCAATGTATTTATTTCAGTTCACCTGGCCAGGGATTCGAATCGTGGTCACCAGGTGGGATCTGGCTTCTCTTCAGCAGTCTCATTGTCATTATCGCTGAACCACAGAGCTGGTCTCCCAACAGGGTCTTTTTTTTTTTTTTTTTTCCTTTTTAAGAATTATTTTATTGGGAACCAGCAGTTAGCGTAATGGCTATGTCGCTGGACTCCCACGTAGTCGACCGCAGTTCGCGTCCCGGACCCGGTGGCTTAAAACTCATGCCCGGCACGTGTGCGTGCGTGCCCAAGATCCCGAGAGGAGAATGGAGGAGAAGGGATTGTGGCGTGACCATCCCCCCTGGGGGGTGATTTCTCGCTTTCTGTCTCTATGTCTCCCTCTGTCTGTCTGGCGAGCGCGCGCGCCCTATAGCAAAAACCTCTCAAGAATTATTTTATTTAACTTTATTTGTTTATTTTATTTTGACTAGAGAGGGACAGAGCAAGATGGGAGAGGGGAGTGAAAAACCAAGCTGCTAGGTCCAGGACTCAAACCATGGTTGGCCATGTGGGAATCCAATGCTCTAATCACCATGCCACCTGCCAGCACCAACTCCAACAGCATCTTGATTTCACAATTCACAACCTATAACCAGCCCTGGATCAGGAGCAAGTGAATGCCAAGCATACTCAGGGAGGTCTCTCCAGTACTGAGAACATTCCTGTGTGGGATCGCCTCAAAGAACTTTGTGTTTGGAGCCAGCAGGTGGCGTAATGGTTACATCAGTGGACTCCCATGTAGTTGCCTGCGGTTTGAGCCCGGGATCCAGCGACTTGAAACTCAAAAGCCATACATGTGTGTGCCCCCCCAGAAGAGAATGGAGGAGAAGGGATTGCAGTGTGGCCATCCCTCCCTCCTAGGGGGTGATTTCTTGCTTTCTGTCTCTCTAATGAGTGTATGTACCCTATAACAAAAATCTCTTTAAAAAAAAGAAAAGAATAAACATGGTTTTACCCCTGTGGCGCTGTCTGGCCCTCTGGAAATTGTTATTTTTTTCCCTTCTAATTGTTACTCTTATAAAAGCTTGATGAGCAAATTTATAATTTTGATTGTCTTCTTAGGCCATTTTCCTACAAGTAGTTTTTATGAGCAGTTTTTAAAGGCGTTTGATATATGCAATTCAACAGCCCTCTTGTGTGTGCTTTGATGTTACAGAGTGTGTTAACGACAACTACTGGTTTGGGAGAGACAAAAGCTGTGAATATTGCTTCGATGGACCCCTGCTGAAAAGAACAGATAAATATAGGACATATAGCAAGAAACACTTTCGCATTTTCAGGGTAGGTGACAAATATCTGTATTCATGGGAGCTGGTAGTCTAGTCTTTGCTCTTAGATATCTTCCCACTATAAATCCTCACTGTTACAACTTTGAAATAAAATGTTCCCGATTTTAGGAAATGGGCCCTAAAAACTCTTACATTGCATACATAGAAGATCACAGCGGGAATGGAACCTTTGTAAATACGGAGCTTGTAGGGAAAGGAAAACGCCGTCCTTTGAATAACAATTCTGAGATTGCACTTTCACTGTGTGGAAATAAAGGTAATTTATTATTTTATGGTTACTGGAATGTTTTCCCCTTCCCATGTAAAGGGAAATGGCATTACAGAGAAATTGACATTAGAGTATGATTTCAGAAAGGGAGATTAAACATTCAAGATTTAACCCTACTTGGGCCCCAGGTGGCATGGTGGTTAAGGTGTTAGATGCCCACATGACTAACTATGGTTTGAGTCCCAGACCTGGTGGTTTGCTTTTTCACTTTCCCTCTCTCTGCAGTGAGTGCATGTGCCCTAAAACAAATTTTAAAATAATAATAAATAATAATAATAATAATAAATACAAATTAAAGAAGCCAGCAGGTGGTGTGGTGGTTAGGGTGCTGGACTCCCACATGGCTGACCATGGTTGGAGACCTGGACCTGGCGGCTTGCTTTCTCACTTTCCCTCTCTCTCTTTCTCTCTCTGGTGACTGTAGCAAACTAAGTAATAATAATAATAATAATAAATAAAATTAAATGATTCTTTAATAAAAAGAAAAGATTTAACCCCACTCATCTAAGTGCATTTTAAAATTATGACAAAGTTTGGGACCAACAGGTGGCATGTTGGTTAAGACAGCTGGACTCCCACATGGCTGACTGCAGTTTGAGTCCTGGACCTGGCAGTTTGAAAATTGTGCTGGGTGTGTGTGTGTGCGTGCCCAAAATTCCAGTAGAATAATGGAGGAGAAGGGGTTGTGATATGACCATCCCCTTGGTGGGGGTGGTGGATTTCTAACTTTCCCTCTCACTGTTTCTTCTCTGTCTTTTTTTGGAGAGTGCATGTGCCCTAAGACAAAATCTTTTTTTTTTTTTTTAAGAGGTTTTTGCTATAGGGCACATGCACTTGCTAGAAAGACAGAGACAGAGAGTCAGAAAGCGAAAAATCACCCCCTGGGGGAATGGCCACACCACAATCTCTTCTCCTCTCGGGATCTTGGGCACACATGCACACACGTGCCTGGTATGAATTTAAGCCACCAGGTTCGGGACTCGAACTGAGTTCAACTACCTGGGAGTCCAGTGACCTGGCCACTATGCCAACAGCTGGTCCTGGTAAATCTTTTAAAAAAAGAAAATTTATGACTAAGTTCTACCCAGAGGCCCAGCTTAGGGGACACAGTAGGCAATGTACCAGGTTGCAGCACTGGAAGCCACGTGGCCAGCTGCTTGTGTGGATCTGTTGCCTGGTTGATCTGAAACACACTAGACGTGTGTAGGCACTGAGGATCTGGAGGACTGGAGGAGTGGGATCACAGGGGATGAGACCCTGTTAGGGTACCCCTCTATGTCTCCTAAATGTGTATGCATATGCTCTTATCATGAATAAAAAGAAAAAATAAAATGGAGGGCCAAAAGATGCTGTGGAGGTTAAGGTGACTGGATCCCACATGGCCGACTGTGTGACTAAACCCTGGACTCAGAGCATGCTGGGAAGTGTGTGTGTGTGTGTGTGTGTATGTCTGTCTGTCTGTCTGTCTAAAGTCCTGAAAGGAGAAATAGAGGAGGAGGGATTGTGACATGGCCTTTCCGTGTTTTCTCCCCCTATTCCTTTGATCCCCAAGAGTACATACGCCCTCTGACAAAATTAAAAAATAAAAAACAACTTACTATGGTAATGTAGTATCTAATGTTTCTTAAAATATTTACATTCCTAGAATATTTTTTTCTGGCCTCAGACAAACTGGTTTTTGGTTCTGAGCATGTGGTAATCTTCATGGTTCCCCCCACCCCTTTGTTTTTTTAAAGATTTATTTAAAATTTTTTATTTATTATCATTATTTTAAAATTTGACCAGAGAGAGACAGGGACAGAGAGAAGGAAAGTGATAAAGCTGCCAGGTCCAGGACTCAAACTATGGCTGACCATGTGGAAGTTCAGCGTCTTAACCACCACACCACTTGCCAGCTTCCCTTTCTTGAATTTGCCAGAGGGCACATGTGCTTGTTGGAGAGAGAGAGAAAGAAAGAAAGTGAGAGAGCACCTCCTATGGGGGATGGCCATGCCATAATTCCTTCTCCCTTTCTCTTCTTTGGAATTTCTGGGCTCATGCACACATGCCTGGTATGTTTTTCAAGCCACGGGGTCTGGGACATGAACTGTACTGCCCGCCATGGAAGATCTGGCCACATTAACCACCACACTGCCAGGTAGCCCCTGCATAAGTACTTTATATTAGTTCAGTTGATTAATATTGTGAGGTCTAGGAATATACAAAGCAGGTATGTTAAGGAATGCCTGTTCTATTGTGTATGGTTCCCTGCAGGAGGACATTTGATTGTCATGTTTTAAGGGCTTCATGGTATATACTAGCCTAGTTGAACAATTCCTTCAGTGTTACATGTTAAATGTAATTACAAACAATTGTCTTTGATTCAGGTAATTACTAAATGTTAGAATCAGTGATCTTCTCTTTATTGATTCATTTAATGAAGCCTATTTCTGTCACTTTTTCCTTCAGTTTTTGTATTTTTTGATCTGACTGTAGATGATCAATCAGTTTATCCTAAAGAATTAAGAGATGAATACATCATGTCAAAAACTCTTGGAAGGTAAATGATTTTTTTCTTTCATAAATTAATTGTATTTCAATTTTAACTATTTGTATAAACGGTTAGATTTTCATTCCTGGTTTTATAACATTCATTATTTCTTCATAATATATTTGTAGGACACCTGTTTGTGCAAGGTATGTTATTGAATTATTTGACAATGAGCAGTTGACAGGAATTTTTTCTCCTTATAAATTTTATTGGTGATAACTTCTTAAAAGCAGCTTTATTGAGCTATAACTCATTATCATATAATTCCTTTATTTAAAATACATAATTTAGTGATTTTACTATATTCATGGAATTGTGAAACCATCGATCCCCACAATCAATTTTTGAATATTTTCATCACTTTCTAAAAACACGCAGTTACTTCATTCCTATGCTGTTCATAATTTGTGCCACCTTGGGACATGAAATGGAACTGTGCAAAGTTCTCAAAATGTTTGGTCACAGGACCCCTTATGTTCTGAAAAATTACTGTTGACGCTAAAGATAATTTGTCTATGTTGCCTAAATATATTAATATTTACTGTATTAGCAATTGAAGTTGAGATTTTTTAAAAATATTTATTAATTCATTAAATAAGCTTGGATGTTAAGTAACATTTTTATGAAAAATAATTTATTAAGAAAATGGTTAGTGAGGGAAGGAGCAGCAGGGAGGCCTAAGGGAGAAGGTAGGAATTGCTACCCCATGTGGGCTGCTGTCATTCTGCCCCTCGCCCATCCAGGAGCACAGGGAGGCCTAGGCCACTTGGCCTGAGCTCTTCAGCCAGACCCCTGCCCAGCCTGCTGTGGGAGAAGAGCCTGCTCTGGCCTGTGCACTGTGCAAGTGCAGTGACCTGTCACCTTACATCCTGCCTGTCCAGCTCAGCCTCAGCCACACTGGGAGCACAAACGGTTGGGATATATGGGAACCCAATCCTTGAAAATAGGAGCTTCTAGAGGATTATTTTTTCCCCATGACCCCCCTCCCCATAGCAGTAAAAGGAGAGAAACTCCCCTCTGGAATCTTTTTTTTTTTCTTTCTTTTTTTTGGGAGAAGTTTTTGCTATAGGGCGCGTGTGCTCTCCAGACAGACAGAGAGAGAAAGAGAGACAGAAAGCGAGAAATCACCCCCCAGAGGGGATGGCCACGCCACAATCCCTTCTCCTCCATTCTCCTCTCGGGATCTTGGGTACGCGCGTACCTGCGCCCGGCGTGAGTTTTAAGCAACTGGGTCCGGGACGCGAACTGCGGATGACTATGTGGGAGTCCAGTGACATAGCCATTATGCTAACTGCTGGTCCCTCCCCTCTGGAATCTTAAACCCACAACTCCTACTGAGAATTCCATGTTCCCACCCACAGTCGAGGAGGGAAACTGGTACAGAGCTAACACACTTTGTAGGGAAGTGCATGAGCACACAGCTATGGAAATTTGCTCCAAAGAAGTAGGAAGAATGGAATATATCATCAGATAACTAAAAGTCAAAGCAGAGGGGCCATCAGATGATGGTTAAGGTGCTGGACCCCCACATGGCAGACCATGGTCTGAGCCCCACTTCCAGTCAATAGAAAATCTCGCCAGGTGCAACACGTACATGCCCAAAAATCCCAAGAGGAAAATGAAGGAGAAAGAATTGCATGGCTATCCCCCTGTGGGGAGTGATTTCTCATCCCTCCACCCCAGCACACGAGCCCTATGGCTGAAACCTTTAAAAAAATAGAAAAATCAAAGCATAGCCTCAAGAAATAGGAGAAAACCAGGAAATACCTCCCCTCTAAAGAACTCTTTACCAACAGTGGATAAAATAAGAGATTACAGAAATGTCAGAAGAAATTTCAGAATACAAAACTAAATGAGATGCAAGAGAAAACAAAACAACGGATTCCAGGAGATCAGAAAATCCCTTTGTGACTTGAAGGAGTAAGTCTGTAAGGGGATGGACACATTGAAAAAGAATTAGAACTTTTGGAGATAAAGGATATGATTCTGGAAATCAAAACTCCCTCCGCCCTCAAAAATATCAATAGCAGATTAGCCCACGCAGAAGAAAGAATCTGACATTGAAGACAAGACCTCTGATTTAGTCCAAGTAACAAAAAAGAATAGAAGAATGACTATTAAAAATGAGGACAATAGATGGGAAATCCTAGAAACTGTTAAACAGTGAATAGCCACTTAATAGGTATTTCAGAAGGCAAAGAGACAAATAAAGACATAGAAAACATCTTTAATGATAAATTAGCTGAAAACTTTCTAAATTGAGAGAGACATGTATACACATCCAAATCTAGGAAATACAAAAGGCAAATAAATATATATAAAACATAAGAAAATCCTCACCAAGGTGTGTCATAGCCAAATTGGTAAAACTTAAAGACAAATATTCAAATAATGGCAAGAGAGAAATGCCCAGTTACTTACAAAGATGACCTTATGTAGCTAACATTAGACCTCTCAACTGAAACAATGCAGGCAAGAAAAGAATGGAAAGACGTAATTATTTTTTTTAAGGAATTATTTTATTTTTAATTTAATTTTCAAATAATTATTTTATGTAACTTCATTTATTTCCTTATTTTAATTTGACTAGTGAGGGATAGAGTGAAGTGACAGTGACAGTGAGAGAGAGAGAGAGAAAGAAAAAGTGAGAAAGTAAGCCATCAGATCTGGGGCTTGAACTGTGGTTGGCCATGTGGGAGTTCAGCACCCTTAGCCACCTTTCCACCTGCAAGCCATCACATCTGGAACTTGAATCACAACCAGCCATGTGTGAGTCCAGCACCTTAACCACCCCACCACCTGCTGGCCCAGGAAGATATATTTAAAACTCTGAAAGCAAAACAGTTTTAGCAGAGAATACTGTATTTTGAAAGATTATCTTTCAAATGGGAGGAAGAAATAAAATCATTCCCAGATAAGAAAAATAATGAAATTCACTAAACCTGAACCAGTTCTTCTGAAAATAGTTAAGGGAATATTACATCAGGAAAAGTAAAGGGAGAGTCCACCACATCGGGACTTGAATCACGGTTGGCCGTGTTGGAATCCAGTGCCCTTAACCATCCTGCCACCTGCCTGCCAACATTCAACTATTTAATTAAATTAATTAATTAATTAATTTTTTGGAGAGGTTTTTGCTATAGGGCGCATGTGCTCGCCAGAGAGACAGAAAGCGAGAAATCACCCCCCAGGGGGATGGCCACGCCGCAATCCCTTCTCCTCCATTCTTCTCTCGGGATCTTGGGCATGCATGCACACAAGCCCGGCGTGAATTTAAGCCACTGGGTCCCGAGCTTTTACCGTGGTCGACTACATGGGAGTCCTGCGACATAGCCATTACACTAACTGCTGGTCCCAGATTATAAACTCTTAATCTTCCACAGTCCTCTCCATGGCAATTATAAATTCTTCTTTCATTGGCTATGTTAAGATTATTTTTGTTTTCAGGGACCAGAAGGTGGCATGGTGATTAAGGCGCTGAACACTCCTACATGGCCAACCATGGTTCGAGTCCTGGACCTGATGACTTGCTTTCTCTTACTTTTCTAATCTTTCTATGTGTGTGTCTCCCTGGACAAATTAAAGTAAATGAATGAATTAGTAAAATAAATAATTCTTTAAATTAAAAAAAAAGATTATCTTTATTTTCTAAAAATCCATCCTTATTTAAGAAACTTTTTTTTAAAAATTATTTTGTTTAACTTTATTTATTTATTTCAATTTGACCAGAGAAGAACAGAGCAAGAGTGAGAAAGAGAGGGAAAGTGAGCAATCAAACCACCAGGTCCAGAACTCGAACCGTGCGTGATTGGCCATGTGGGAGTCCAATGCCCTTAACCACCATGCCACCTGCCGGCCCCTGTTTAAAAAACGTTTTGTCTGGGAACCAGCAGTTAGTGTAATGGCTATGTCACTGGACTCCCACGTAGTTGACCGCGGTTTGCATCCCGGACCTGGTGGCTTAAAACCCACGCCGGGCGCGTGTGCATGCGTGCCCAAGATCCCGAGAGGAGAGTGGAGGAGAAGGGATTGTGGCATGGCCATCCCCTCTGGGGGGTGATTTCTTGCTTTCTGTCTCTCTGTCTCTCTCTGGCGAGCGCACGCGCCCTATAGTGAAAAGCCTCTCAAAAAAAAGAAAAAAAGTTTTGTCGTCTGATTTTTAGTCAATTTGTTTTTCTTTAGAACTGTATTTCACAGTAAAAGAATGGCATAGACAATTCAGTACCTAATTCCAGAATGACCAGGGGAAGGGGTTTGAATGTTCACAACACAGTATGATTTAAATGTTGATGGTGGTGAATATGTTAATTATAACAAACAAACAAATAAATAAATAAATAAATGCTTTTTAAAGAGGTTTTTGCCTTGGGGTGCATGCGCTTACAAAACAGATACAGTGAGAGAGAAAGTGAGAAATATGCCCCCCCCCCCCCAGGGGTGGCCACGCCCCAGTCCCTTCTCCTCCATTCTCCTTTTTGGATTTTGGGCACGCACACACACGCGCCTGGTGTAAGTTGTAAGCCACCGGGTCCAGGACACAAACAGCTTGACTACATGGGAGTCCAGTGATGTAACCATGATGCTATCTGTTGGTCCCAATTTTATTTATTGTTATTACTTTTTAATTTGACCAGAGTGAGACAGAGAGAGAGAAAGACAAAGTTAGAAAGCAAGCCACCAGGTCTGGTACTTGAACTGCAGTGGGCATGTGGGAGTCCAGTGCCTTAGCCACTTCGTCACCTGCCAGCCTCCCTAACAGGGTCTTGTCACATAGATCTACCTCAGCCTTCAGCCAGCCTCAGATCCTGGGCAGGCATGTGCCCAATATACTCAGAGATGTCTCTGGACTAGAACTGGGAACCTTTCCGTGTCGAACAGCCTTGCAGAGCATTTCATTTCACTTCTGCACCATTGTCTAACCCTACAAATCTTTCTGACATTTGGCTTACTTGGAAGGTGGCTATATTCTGACATTTGTCCTTTCATTCAGTTTGTTGTCATGTTACATGCTATGTAGCCTCTAGAAAACACCACTGTACACTCATGAGAGAGAGAATGGAAAAGACAAATCATGTCTTGATATCATTCTGAAAATGTGGATGCCCTGCAAGGTCTTGGTGTCCTTTAGGGGTTGCGCAGTGCAAGTAAGAACTGCTCCCTAAGGCAAATATTGACTATAGGTTTACCACATTACACAAGGTCTTTCACCCAATTCTCCCAATCTGCAAAAGTCTTTCTATTTATTTTTTTTTTGGAGAGATTTTTGCTATAGGGTTTGTGCACTTGCTGGAGAGACAGAGAGAGTGAGAAATCACTTCTCAGGGTAGTTGGCCATGCCACAGTCCCTTCTCCTCCATTCTCCTCTTGGGATTTTGGGCACACAAGCACACGTGCCTGGCATGAGTTTCAAGCCCACTGGGTCTGGGACTTGAACTGTGGTTGGCCATGTGAGAGTCCAGCATCTTAACCAGTACACCACCTGCTGGTCCCATCTATTCATTATTTTTACAAACATGAAAGTAGAATATGCATAGAAAGACCTAGTCATCTATTCTTGCCACATAGAATCAAGCATAGCATCCCTTTTGCAACTATCTTTGGGAGAAATTTTAGTTAATGGATATAAAATTCAGTAACTGATTATGTTTCCATCTTTGCTTTGGCTGATTGGAAGCTCACAGCCAAATATATGTCCCTTTTAAAGAAATATATGGGACTCTAGTGGTTTTTGATGATTCAACACAAATCCTTTAACTTGTAGCAGGCGACAGAAACTTAATTCAAATGAGTCACGTAAGAAATGAAATTTGCTGGCGCTTGCAACTGGGAAATACAGGAGCATAGCCAAACTTCAGGCGTGGCTGGATCTAGGAGTTCATTTGGGCATTATTTCACAGCTGTTTGAGTTCTCATCGTCTGGTTGACTTTATCTTTGGCTGAGTCCAAGGGCTCCCAGTGTCACTAGGATTCTAGCTCCATCTCTGGATTCAGCCACTCTTTCTATTTCTTGCCTTCCTTTACAAATGCCCTCTCTGAGTGGCAGGAAAAAATGGCTACCAGGAGTCCCAGATCTACATTTTCTTTGTAGAAACGCCAGCAGGGAGGACTGTTTCTCTCAGCAACAGCATATGATTCCAAGGGAAACCCTGATTGACTCAGTTTTAGTGAGGAATCTGCTGGGGTCCCAGGAGCGGGTGTTTTCCTGTAGTAGATACCTTCCTAGAACGTCAGGGCCTCAGGGAAGACGTCCCAGGCAAACAGTGACTATTTCCAGAAGGGGAATTGGAAAGTGCTTTGAGCTGATTTGAAAAAATAACAATGACAAGCCAAGGGCATACTTGTGGTCCCAACTACTTGGGAGGCTGAGACAGGAGGATGGTGAATTTGAGTACAATCTGGGCAACATAGTGAGACACTGTCCCTTAAAAAGAAAGTTACATGTGGCCAGCAGTGAGACCTTGTCCCTTAAAAAGAAAGTTACATGGGGCCAGCAGGTGGCATGAAGGTTAAGGTGCTGGATCCCAAAGAGCCAGCTGGGCAGTTTGAGTCCTGGACCTGGCAGCTTGAAAATCCTGCTGAGCATGTGTACGTGCAGAACATTGTGAATATACCTCAAGTATACCTCTGAATGGTATACTTGGAAATGATTACTGTGGTAAATAATATTTTTCTTCATTACCGGAGGGGGCACGTGCTCTCCAGAAAGATAAGGAGAATGTACCTTACAACACCGCAGTGGGGTCACATTGCAATCTCTTCTCCTCCATTTCTCCATCCTGTTGGGTTTTGGGACATGCATGCAAACATGCCCAGGGTGTTTTATAAGCCAGCTGGGGTGGGATTGGAACTGCAGTGGGCCATGTGGGATCCAGTTCCCTTAACCACTGTGCTACAAGACTGTCCCATACAATGGTGAATTTTGTGTATATTTAACACAATAAGAAAGATGTCTTTGCAAATACCTTACTTTACTCCCTCAAAACTCGTAAGTTAAAAAGTAGCCTCTTTAAGTCAGGATAAGGGTGATTAATACTGTAGTGGCTTTTACCTTAGTCTGACTCAAGCTTTGGAGAACAGAGCCTTTGGCAACATCTTGGGTAGCATTCTTCTTCCTTTCGTAATATCTCAATTAATTGTAAATCTTTGTAGGAGATTGCTGCAAGCAGATTGATTGTCTTAGGTCCTCGGAAAGGTCATGACACATTTTTGCATAGAAAAACAGAACAATACACCATGATTTTTCCAATGACCCAACATATTTCTTTTGGCGTCTTTGGTATTCTGACATAATTTTGGGTGCAGTGCGTGGTATCGACTTCTAATGGACTTTCCTTTGAAGATAGAGAATAAGAAAAAGACATTTCCAATTAAAGTAACTTATTTTGCAGATTCTAGTTCTTATAACTTTTTTTTTAAAGAATTATTTAACTTCATTTGTTTATTTTAATATGATCAGAGAAGGACAGATGGAAAGAGAGGGAAAGTAAGAGAGGTTTTTTTTTTTTTTTTGAGAGGTTTATGCTATAGGGTGCGTGCACTCACCAGACAGACAGAGAGACAGACAGACAGAAAAAGCGAGAAATCATCCCCCAGGGGGATGTCCATGCTGCAATCCCTTCTCCTCCATTCTCCTCTCTGGGTCTTGGGCACGCATGCATACGTGTCCAGTGTGAGTTTAAGCCACCGGGTCTGGGACTTGAACTGCGGTTAACTACATGGGAGTTCAGCGATGATAGCCGTTTCTCCATCTTCTGGTCTCTGAGAGTCCAGCACCCTTAACCGCCATGCCACCTGCTGGCCCTTAGTTCTTGTAACTTCTTTGGGGTTCTCAACAGGGGAGACTGTCTTATTTGATGGTTGGTTCTCTGATCTCTGGAATCAGTAACTCCTCTCTCATTTGTTCTTAGTGTCTGAGAATTTCATAATCTGGGACTGTAGTTAAACATGTCTGTGTCACTCAGCTCAAATGTGGAATTTAGAGCCGACTTAGTGTTGGAACTCCCAAAACCATGTAGGCCCTGGACATTTTACACTGGTGAGGTTTTAGATGGGCCATCTTTTTTTTTTTTTTAAGGATTATTTATTTAATCTAATTTACCATTATTATTTGAAACTTATACAGGGTATGTGCACTCACCAGAGAGAGCGGGCGAGAGAAGGAAAGTGAGAAAGCAAGCTGCCAGGGACTCAGAACTTCAGTTGCCCATGTGGGAGTCCAGTGTCTTAACCACCATGCCACCTGCTGGCTTCTGTATGGACCATGTTTAACTTATAGGAGTTGGGGCAGACTCAGAAGAGGTAGGTCATGGTTAAAAACACTCTGACAATCACTGTCTATGTTTTTTCCTCTAGTGGTGCCTGTGGGGAGGTGAAGCTGGCTTTCGAGAGGAAAACGTGCAAGAAAGTAGCCATAAAGATTATTAGCAAAAGGAGGTTTGCTATTGGCTCAGCCAGGGAAGCTGTAAGTACCTATTTGTGGTGGTCTCCTTTGCTTGACATGTAATTTTCCCAAGTGGTCTTTTTAGAGTGTAATTTAGAGACAGAAAGCGAGAAATCACCCCCCAAGTGGATCTTGGGCACGCACGCACACGTGCCCGGCGTTTTTTTTTTTATTTTGGTTTTTTTTTTTGAGAGATTTTTGCTATAGGGTGCATGTGCTCGCCAGAAAGACAGAGACAGACAGAGAGATAGAAAGTGAGAAATCACCCCCCAGGGGGGATGGCCACGTCGCAATCCCTTCTCCATTCTCCTCTCGGGATCTTGGGCATGCACACATGCATGCCTGTCATGAGTTTAAGCCACCGGGTCTGGGACTCGAACTGTGGTCAGCTACATGGGAGTTCAGCGACATAGCCATCATGCTAACTGCTGGTCCCCCAAGTAGTCTTTTCAATCTCAGCAAGAACTAACTGCTTGGACATGAGTTCATGAGTACAAGTAGAGCATCTCTGACCCAAGAACCCCAAATCTGAAATGCTCCAAAATCCAAAACTTTTTCTTAAATTCATGATAGGGCTGTCCCTATAGACTAGTGGTTAAGGGAGTAAGATCCTACATGGCTCACCATAGTTTGAATTCTGGCCCTGATAGCTTTAAAAACAAGCCAGGCATGTGTGCATGTGTGCCCAAAATCTAGATGGAGAAGGGATTGTGGGATGACCGTGACCCATTTCGGATGTATCTTTTCCATGTCTTCCTCTTTCTGTTTCTCTTTGGTGAGCCCACATGCTCTCTGGCAATTTAAAATAAAATAAGTTCATGATGGAGGGTGTGCATGCACATTTGACAGAGCAAGAACCTCCCTCCATCAGATCTGATCTCATCACAATTCCCTTCTTCCAATCCTCCAGCCTGTTGGATCTTGGGCCCTCATACGTGTGTATGACGTGTTTCATGCTGACCAGGCCAGGGACTCAAACTGCGGTCACCCTGTGGGATAGCTTTTCTTTAGCAGTGCAGTATTGCTGCACCATGAAGCTAGCCCCAATCTAAAATTTCGAGAGTGCCGACATGACACCAGTTATAGAAAATCCCACACCTGACATTACATGACCGGTTGTACTCCAAACACTACAAGACAAAAATTTTGTGTCAAATTACCTTTAGGCTGGGGCCAGCAGGTGGCATGGTGGTTAAGGTGCTGGATTCCAACATGGCTGACCACGGTTTGAGTCCTGGACCTGGCAGCTTTTAGATCATGTTGGTTACATGTGCGTTAGGGCCCAAAATCCCAAGAACAGACTGGAGAAGGGATTGTGGCATGGCTGTCTCCCCTGGGGGGTGATTTCTCACTTTCCTTCTATGTCTCTTTCTGTCACATGCATACCTTATGGCAAAAACCTAAAAAAAAAAAAAAAAAAAAAAAAAATTACTTTCAGGCTATGTGTATGAATGTGAAGGATAAATGAATATCATGTTTAGATTTGGGTCCCATCCCCAAGATCGCTTTTGCACTTTATTTATTTATTTTTAGAGGTTTTTGCCTTAGGGCCCATGTTTTCATCAGAGAAAGATCAGAGGAAGATATACAGAGACAGAGATAGTGAGAGGGAAAGTGAGAAATCATCCCTTGGGGGGATGGCCACAGTGCAATCCCTTCTCTTCCATTCTCCTCCCTGGATCTTGGGCATGCACGCATGCGCACGTGCCCATCATGATTTTCAACCCCCTGGGTCCAGGACTCGAACCTCAGTTGGCCATGTGGGAATCCAGCAACGAAACCACTATGCCATCTGCTGGCTCCCCAAGATAGCATTTTATATATATGCAAATATTCCAAAATAGTAATAAAAATAAATCTTATATTTGAAATTCTTCTCGTTATGAGCACTTTGGTGAAGGGATGTTCAACTTGTATCAAAGAACATGAAAAACCTTTTTGAGTATCTTCACTTAATCTAGAAACTTTTAATTACAGATATTTTAGTTCTAAAAATACTGGGTTGTACATCATAGTGTATATAACAGGAAGTTTTTTTCCTTCTCAAGTTCAAAGTTGTTACAAGACTATTTTTACAATAAATGAAAGGAAATTAGAGGAAAAATCCAGCCATAATCCCACCACTGTAACCCCGCAGCTGCTTTCAGTTTTCTCTTTCCTTTCAGTCTTTGTTCATACAAATTCATGTTTTTAGATGGTTGAAATCATATTGTATATACAGTTTTGCATTGTGCTTTTCCACATATGCATTAGAGCATAAACTTTTCCCTAACACATACATTCTTTTTGATGGTTGAGTCTCCGTTTCATCAACTTTATCATAATTTACTCAAACGGTTCTCTGGTAATTTTTAGTTCTTTGTTCTTCTGGGTAAGGCAGTGTGGACTATCTTACTGTTTATGGATTAGTTATAGATTTTTAAAATTTTAATTAAATTATGTTGATAGTTTCTCTATTGAGTAACTGCTCATTTTATTATATTTTTGGTAATCCACATTTACCGTATGAATGAGATGGCCTAATGTATTGGTCTCTCGACACATGACCCAATAAAGTAATGTGAAACCTGGCTCCAATCACGTTTTCCTTGTGGCCAGCTGTTTCTCGCTATTATCCTTTAACATTCTTTAAAGATCTTTTTTTTTTTCCTCCCTAGACAATGCCATTCTCACATGGCAAGAGGAATTTCCTTTCTGTGTTTGCTTTGTTACGGATTTATTTTTCTCTGTGATTCTAGATTTTTCTTCCCATTTGGGAAGAAGAAAATACCCACTATATTGTTAAAAACTTGGAGTAAAATTTTGCTTTTTAATTTTATTCTTTGAATCATACTTAGAACCTCTCTATTATCAGAGGACACCCTGACTTGGTAATGACTTCAACGGCTTTCAGGAAGAGGCAGGCTGTTAAAATTAAACCTCTGAGTTTCTTAGCTGAAGTCCATTTTACATACATGTGTAATTCTATATCCTCTTTGCTTGTGAAGGGTGTAGCCCTGGAGGTTAGTTACTGGTTTCATCTTTCTGGAATTGTAATGGAGAACAACTTCAGTTCCCTGAAGCTTCTTCCTAGCAGAGTCTCAGTAAATATGAGGGGACTTCAAGAAGTTCATGGGAAAATGTAGTAAAATACAAGTTTATACTGGTGCAAAAGTTTGAAATCTACTAATATTTTTTCATAATATGCATCTTTTATGAATTTTAATTTTTGTTTATTTATGTATTTATTTAGCTACAGGGTAAGTGTGCTTGCTGCAGAGAGACAGAGAGGGAAAATGAGAAATCACTCCTCGGTGGGGTGGAGGGGTGGCTGTGCCATAATCCCTTCTCCTCCATTCTCCTCTCAGGGTTTAGGGCACACAATCACACAGCCCTGTGTGATTTTCAAGCTGCCGGGTTCAGGATTTGAACTGCGGTCAGCCATGTGAGAGTCCAGTGTCTTAACCACCATGCCACTTGCTGGCCTTGTATTTTGGGAGAAGATTTTAGGATGCATGTGCTTGCAGGAGAGACAGAGGGACAGAGAAAGTGAGACATCACTCCCCAGGGGGCATGGACATGCCACAATCCCTTCTCCATTCCCCTCTCAGGATTTTGGGCACACATGCACACATACCCAGCGTGAGTCTCAAGCCTCTGGGTCCAGGACTCCAACCATGGTTGGCCATGTGGGAGTCTAGCAACTTAGCCCATATGCCACCTACCTTCCAACTGTGTTCGGCCCTGTGGGACCTAGCTCCCTTAACTACACTAGGCTACAGGGCTGGCCCCATAAATTTTATTTTTTAACTTTCGTTTATTCTTCTGAGAGAGAAGAGAGAGAGACACAGGTAGTTCCTACAGGGTCTTCATACTTTGATCCATTTCTGGTGGGAGCGGGGACTTCGTTTGGAACTCAGGCAGCCTTTACTGAACTAAATTTAACTGTAGATTTTTAAAAAATATCAATCATTAATATTAATAATAAACTCTCATGTTATTCTATTTGTCAAAGGATCCGGCTCTCAATGTTGAAACAGAAATAGAAATTCTGAAAAAACTAAATCATGTAAGTATTTCTATATGACTCATAATTAAATTCATTTATTAAAGTATGAAAAGAATGTAAAGCCTTTTAACCCATAAAGTTAGTGTTAACCTCAGTTTCTTCTTTTTTTTTTTTTTGTTTATGTACTTTTGCCTGAGTGTGTATGTGCTCTCCAGAGAGAGAGAGAGAGAGAGGGAGGGAGGGAGGGAGAGGGAGAGACAGGGAGGTGGGGAAAACAATCCCTATGTGGAATGGTCTTGCTGCAATCCTTTCTGCTTCGTTTCTCCATCCTGTCAGGATCTGGGCATGTACATACATGTGTATGGCATGTGTTTCAAGTTGCCAGGTCTGGGACTCAATCTATGGAGTTGGCTATGTGAGATCCAGTGCCTTAACCACCATGCCACCTGCTGTTCCCCCCAAGTCTTTTATCAAGATATCAGGAATCTCTCTTGAAAGAGAAGAGCTCTCTAATTTTCTAGGGTAGGGTTACATCAGGCATACTCTTTCGATAAACACTTAAGAATTTGCAGAGAATTTTCTCTGATGTCAGAGGATTCTCCAACTGTAACATTTGTACAGATCTGGTATCCAGTGCAGTAGAGAATTTAGAACCTTAAAAAGGACTTATTTTGTGGCAATTTATTTATGAGGGCACATGAAACCCTTAAGCATTGATCTTGGGCACTTGAGTGCATTTTTTTTTTAATTGCCAGAGTGTACATGCATGAAAGAGGGAGAGCACTCCTCACTGGTGGCATGGTCACAAACCACCGTCCTTTTTCCTAAATTTCTTCTTTCCATTAGGATTTTGGGCACTCACACATACATGCCAGGTGTGTTTTTCAAGCTGTTGGCACCCAGGATTCTAACCACAGTCAGCTACGTGGGATCCAGCTTCCAGTGCACACTGCTTTGTGGCCAGCACTGTTTATTATGGGGTCAGCCCCCTTGAGTGCATTTTTATTGGTGGCAATGAGCAGAGAACTAGTGGCCAAGAGCCTGGCCTTTGGTTGAGATGTGGATTTGTTCAGCTGTCAGACACTGTTCATGGCTGGCTATCTTCCAGGCCTAGGCAGCGGTAAGCACAGATGGAGTGTCAATCCATCCCGTGTGGCTTCAGTGTAGTAGAGACAGATGTGGTTCCTAGCCCATTCTTTCCCCGCTTTTGCCCCTCCCTCCCTCGTTCTTTCCCTCTGTTCCTTCCATGAGAGAGAGAACACCCCCCAACAGGGTCTTCCTGTCAGTTGACCCCAGGCTCAGCCAACATGACCACAGGCATGTCTGTGTGCCTGGTATGCACAAAAAGGTAATCCTCCAATGTAGCTCTAGTTGTATTGCTGCTGTGTCACCATTCACGTGGGGAATGATGGTGATCTGAACTCTTTTCTCTGGATAACCTACATGGGAGGTCTGAGTTAGTAGCCTCTGAGTCGTGGTAGAGAGATTCCGTCAGCTCTGACAGCCTTGGCCGGTGAGATGGTGGAGACTAGAGGAGACCGCCCATGCTGGCTCTGAGTACTCCTGCTTCGTCTCCTCCCAGCCCCATGTCTACCTATCCCCTGGTGGTTCTGGTGCTGTCCATTATGAAGCCAGGTAGGACCAAGCAGTTCTCATTTCCCCCTCTAATCTGTTCTTCTTTTTCTATGTGTATCTTCTGGTTTTTCCTTAAAAAGGTAATTTTTATCAAGATAGCACATGTGTACAGAGTTTCCATGGGAGTTCGGGTCCAGGACCCCCTTGTGTATACCAATGTCAAAGAAAGCTGATGTCCTTTATATAAAATGGCGTAGTATTTGCATATAGCCTATGCCCACCCTCCTGTGTGCTATAAGTCTTCTCTAGGTTACTCAGTATTGAGTATGCATTTTCAGGTATGTAGTATGTTCTCCCTGACCCTCAGTGTTCTTCTCTATACCCTATATTGACCACAGGTCAAGAATTATCAGTCATAGGTATACATGTCTCTCTTTAATGCAAAAGTTGTGCTTTAGAATTATTTTCTTTTTCTTTTCTTCCTTTTTTTTTTTTTTTTTTCCGAGGTTTTGCCTTAGGGCACATGTGCTCACTGGAGAGAGAGACAGTGGAGAGACAGTCCCTTCTCCTTCACTCTCCTGGGATCTTGGATATGCACACACATGCACTCGGCATGAGTTTCAAGCCACGAGGTCTAGGACTTGAACTGAGGTCAGCCATGTTGGAGTCCAGCGATATAACCGCTACGTCATATGCTGGCCCCTAGAATTCTTATAAAATTAGAATTTCTTTTCTTGAAAAATGGGAGGATCTTATCAAATGTCACGCCAGTTGACCTATGGTTCTGGTTGCCTGGAGCTTATGTAACTGACAGCAGAGTTGGGCTCCTCATCTGGCCTTTTTTTTTTTTTTTGCCATTGTGCTTGCCAGACAGAGAGAGACAGAGAGACAGAAAGCGAGAAATCACCCCCCGGGAGGATGGCCACGCCGCAATCCCTTCTCCTCCATTCTCCTCTTAGAATCTTGGGCACGCATGCACACGTGCCCGGCATGAGTTTTTTTTTTTTTTTTTGGAGAGGTTTTTGCTATAGGGCGCGACGCTCGCCAGACAGAGAGGCAGAAAGCGAGAAATCACCCCCCCCAGGGGGGATGGCCATGCTGCAATCCCTTCTCCTCCATTCTCCTCTCGGGATCTTGGGTACACACGCACACGTGTCCGGCATGAGTTTAAGCCACGAGGTCTGGGACGCGAACCGCGGTCGACTACATGAGAGTCCAGCGACATAGCCATTACGCTAACTGCTGGTCCCGTCATCTAGCCTTTTTTAAAAGTTTTTTTATTTCTTTGATGAAAGGGGAGAGAGAGACAGACAGCAACCCTTAACAGGGTCTGTATGAGCCAAGATTCTAGGCACATGCCTGGATTGTACAGGGAGGCTGCAGGATTTGAACCTGAGACTTTCCAATTGCACACCACCATCTGCCTCATCTTGATTATTCATGCTACTTGTTGGACTCCTTCAGGTTCCTTCGACTGTCCTTAAATACGTCTGCTCTGGAAGAGGAAGAGACCTAGCCTTTCTTTCTGTTTTTGTTTTTTAAAGAATTATTTATTTATTTAATTCCATTTGTTACTGTTTTTTAATTTGACCAGACAGAGACAGAGAGAGAGCAAGGGAAAGTGAGAAAGCAAGCCATCAGGTCTGGGACTTGAACCATAGTCGACCATGTGGGAATCCAGCACCTTTAAACACCACGCCACCTCCCGGCCCCCCAGCTACCATTCTTAGGTGACATCCTTGCTTACATATGAACTGGTTTCTCTCAATGGAGAGGAGCAGAAAGTGTCTTGCCAGTTCTCGCTAGGACTTGACTCCATTCTGTTCTACCTTTGCCCCGTGTTTGAACTTCAGAGTGTCCTGAGGCAGGAGGCCAAATGCTTGGTCTGGGCCTCCCTGGCTTTTGGGGCAGTTGTCTCATGTTCTGCTGCTCTGGTGGTTTCCTCTTGGAAAGAGGAGATTCTCACTATTTTTCCTTTCTTCTTTTAGCCTTGCATCATCAAGATTAAAAACTTTTTTGATGCAGAAGATTATTACCTTGTTTTGGAATTGTAAGTAGTAAACTTTTAAAATTCATGTTTCCATTTAAACACTCCTAAGCCACCAAAGAGGCTAATGCAGGGTTGCCTTTTCATCCTTGGGGCTCTCAACATAGAACTATAATGGTGGGCCTCTAGAGTGAGTGTACATGTGTGTGTGTGTGTGTGTGTCGGAGGGGGAGGAGTTTGTATCAATTCTAAAAACCCTCCAGTGTTTCCAAAGGAGGCGGGATGGGAGTCCAGGCCCGGTATCTGTAACGAGGCCTGGGTTTGAACTCCATCCTGCAGGTGACTAGTTGACAGCTCACAGTAAGTTGATTTCCCTTTCTGAGTCTCATTTTCTTAATGTTCAATGGGGATAATAATGAGATCCCCCACATGCAGAGTCCTTGGAAGGATTCAATGTTAAGAGGGATGGGAAGCCCCCAGGGCACCTGGCACAGGTCAGTGCGCACCCAGGGTTGGATATTGCTACTTGAAATAACCTGCCTGGGTGAGTCTTTCTCCAGCTCGCAGGACCAGGTTGTATGATGGCACCTGGGTATCCTTCAGCATCCGTAATAGCCTGTCTTCTTTGGTATGATCAAAGTAATCTTCTGTCTCATTCCTGGAAGTCTGTCCTGATATCCATTCCTGCATAAACTTGCAGTGATTCTAGGGGCAACTGGAGACAGGGAATGCTTTGCTTCTGGCTGACGACAATGGCTAGGCAGGTTGACTACTAAGATTATATGAGAAGTCTTAAGAACGTTCATAGAAAATGCCTGTTGTGGGGACCAGCAGGTGCCGTAATGGTTATGTTGGACTCCTACATGGTCGACCACGGTTTGAGTCCCAGACCTGGTGGCTTAAAACAAACTGGGTGCGTATGTTGTGCTTGCCCAAACTCCCAAGAGGAGGATAGAGGAGAAGAGATTGAAGCGTGACCATCCCACTGGGGGGTAATTTCTCGTTTTCTGTCTCTCTGGCAAGCACTTGCACCCTATAGCAAAAATCTCTGTCTCAAAATAAAAAAGCATTGAAAATGTCTATTATGAAAAAACTATGCGTGGATTTCAAAAACTTTTTTGCAACAAAATAAATTCATAGTTTAATTCCTTAATTCCATTGTGTGTGTGTGTGTGTGTGTTTTATTTTTTTGCACCATAGGGTGCATGTGCTCACCAGAGAGAGAGAGACCGATAGAGGGAAAGTGCGAAATCACCTCCAAGGGGGGATGGCCATGCCTCAGTCCCTTCTCCATTCTTCTCCCAGGATTTTGAGCATGTATGCACTCGTGCCTGATTTTCAAACCTCCAGGTCTGGTATTTGAACCATGGTTAGCTCTGTGGAAGTCCAGCACCTTAACTACTATGCCATTTTTCTCGTCCCAATGTGACCAACTTTTAAAAAAATTATTTAATTTTAACTTTATTTAATTTATTTATCTTAATTTGACCAGACAGGGACAGAGAGAGAGGGAAAGTGAGAAAGCAAGCCACCAGGTCCAGGACTTGAACTGTGGTCAGCCATGTGGGAGTCTGGCTCCCTTAACCACGCCACCTACTCCCCCTGTTTATTATTATTTTAATTCTCCAGAGATAAATGAGGTTGGGTGTTGGGGGAGAATTCATGAGAAAACAAGCCTTCAGGTCCGGTATTTGAACCACAACTGGCCATGTGGGAGTCCAGCACATTAACCACCACACCACCATGGTGGCTACAGTCACCAACTTTTTAAAGTCCTTTTGTATAGTAGGAGCCACTGAATGGCCTCTTTAGTGCTTAGGGGAATGTGTGTTGCTGTGAAATAGAAGATTGTTACTTGACTAGATCCAGTTAACACAGCTTATTAATAATGATGATGATAAGACAAAAATAGCTGATAATTATTTTAATAACTTTAAAAATATTTACTTAATTTTATTTAATTAATTCATTTATTTAAATTTGATGAGAGAAAGAGAGAGAGAGGGGGGAAGCGAGAAAGCAAGCCACCAGGTTCAGGACTCGAACCAAGGTTGGCCATGTGAGAGTGCCCAGCGCCTTAACCACCATGCCACCTGCTGTCTCCTTAAATAACTTTTTAAAAAAGAATTATTTTATTTAACTTTATTTATTTTCATTTGACCAGAGAGGGACAGAGTATGAGAGAGAGAGAATGAGAGAGAGAGAGAGAGAGAGAGAGAGAGAGAGAGAGAGAGAGAGAGAGAGAGAGAGAAAGAGAAGGAAATTGAGAAAGCTAGCCGCCAGGTCTGAGACTTGAACCGTGGTCAGCCATGTGGGAGTCCAGCTCCTTAACCACCATGCCACCTGCTTGCCCAATACTTATTAAGAACTTACTGTGAACCAAGTACTGCCACAAGCACATAACATGATCAACAGTCTTACAACAGATGAGTTACTATTGTTAGTCTCACCTTAAAGAAAAGGAATCTGAATAACTTTGCTATATGCTACACTGTGTGTACTTTACTTACATTAATTATCTGTTAATTTTTACAGCCATTGAGGTAGGTGGTATCATCCCCTCCCCCCCCTTTTTTTAAATTAAATTTGTAGGGCACATGAGCTCACCAGAAAGAAAGGGAAAGTGAGAGAAATCATCCTCAAGGGTGTGGGGATGCATGCTGCACTCCCTTCTCCTCCTTTCTCCTCTCTGGACTTTGAGCACACATGCAAACACAACTAGAGTGCTTTTCCAGGACTTGAAACACACAGCTGGCCACGGGGGACCCAGTGCCTTAAACTCCATGCTACCTGCTGGTCCATATCATCCCCATTTTATTTTTTTTAAGAGAGATTTTTGCTATAAGGTGTGTATGCTTGTTGGAGGGGCAGAGAAAGACAGAGAGATAGAATGTGAGAAATCACCCCCAGGGGGTATGGCCACGCTACCATCCCTTCTCCATTCTCCTCTTAGGATCTTGGGTACGCACGTGCATGTGCCCGGTGAGAGTTTTAAGTTGCTGGGTATGGTACTCAAACCGTGATCTACTCCATAGGAGTCCAGTGGTGTAACCATTACACCATCTGCTGGTTCTCCCCGCCCCGCTTTTTTTAAAAAAAGATTTATTTAATTTTATTTATTCATTTATTTGTTTGTTTATTTTTATTGCTATAGGGCATGTGAGCTCGTCAGAGAGAAGCAGATATCAAGGGAAAGTGAGAAAGCAAGTTGCAAGGTGTACGACTCGAACCATAGTTAGTCGTCCATGTGGGTGTCCAGCACCTTAACCATTATGCCACCTGCTGGTCCACGTTATTATTTCTTTTTTAAAGGACCCCAATTGTCTCCAGTGCCCATTGCACACTCCTTCTCTCTTGTTCTTTAGTTTAGAACTGGGACTTCTGATTGTGGATGAGACTTACTATGAATTAGCTCTAAAGGTGGGAGTGGAGAGAGAATATAAATGGCCATGGTTTGCTTGTCTCAGTGAGTATGTCTTGTTTGTGTTATTATCTTTCCTCCCGTAAGTTTCCCCTCCAGGAATGAACTCTTTTCACCTCTGTTTCAGGATGGAAGGAGGAGAGCTGTTTGACAGGGTGGTCGGGAATAGACGCCTAAAGGAAGCTACCTGCAAACTCTACTTTTACCAGATGCTCTTGGCTGTACAGGTAAGAGAAGGCCTCAATTCTTCTGACAGCCTACTTCCTTTCCGATGAATTATTCCATGAGTTGGGCAGAAATGGGAGGACGGGAGATTCAAACTCAGAAGAGAATCGTGTATTTGTTGTTCTTTTCTTTGACAATAATATCCATTTCTTAAGAGACCGTAAGAGAGGCAAGTCCCAGATCACGAGCACATACGTGCCCTATGTAGTGAGGGAGATCCTCAGGCTTGACCTCAACACCTTCCCATATGGGTTAGTCTCATAGAATGTTGCATTTTACTGCTGCACCATTGTCTGGCCTTCTCTTATATTAGTTTATCACCTCCCTTATTTTTCTAGGAATATTAAAATATACTGAGTGCAGATCAGAGGATGTGAAACATTTTTTATTTTTATTATTATTTTTTTTTTTTTGGAGAGGTTTTTGGTGTAGGGTACGTGTACCCACCAGAAAGACAGAGAGACAGAAAGTGAGAAATCACCCTCCAGAGGAGATGGCCACGCCGCAATCCCTTCTCCTCCATTCTGTTCTCAGGATCTTGGCATGCATGCACACGTGCCCGGCGTGAGTTTAAGCCACTGGGTCTGGAACTCGAACCACGGTCGACTACATGGAGTCCAGCGACATAGCCATTACACTAACTGCTGGTCCCGAAACATTTTTGATTTCTAAAGAATCATGACATATGGGGTTGGCAGGTGGCATGATGTTTAAAGACGCTGGACTCCCACATGGCCGACCGTGGTTTGAGTCCCGGAACTGGTGGTTTACTTTCTCACTTTCCCTCTCTCTCTTTCTCTGATCAAACTGGAAAATAAAAATAATAAAAAAGTTAAATATAATAATTCCTTAAAAGAAACCCAACATGACATAGTCTATTGATGTTTCCTTATGGATTTGTTTTTTTAATTTGCTATAGAATGTGTACATTCACCAGAGAGAGACAGAGACAAACAGAGAGATAGGGACAGTAAGAAAGTACCTCCCAGGGATCATGAGCATGGTGTAGTCCCTTGTCCTCCATGATCCTCTCAGGATTTTGGGCAAGTATGCAGATGCGCCCGAAGTATTTTTCGAGCCGCCAGGTCTGGTTCTGTCTGAGATCCAGCTACCTCAACCACCATGCCACCACGTGGCCCACCTTATGTGTTAATTTTTTTAATATTTATTTAATTCCATTTGTTATTATTATTTTTTAATCTGACCATAGGGAGACAGAAAGGGAAAGCAAGAAAACAAGTCATTAGGTCTGGGACTTGAACCACAGTCAGCCATGTGGGAACCCAGCAAGTTTAACCACCACACCACCTGCCGGCCCCATGTGTTCCTTTTTGTATGCTATTTCAGACCACAGAGTTTTCAAAGATTAGGTCAGCCTTTGTGTCATGGAATCAGTTAGCCCTGGGTATTTAAACAGATGATTTACAAATATTTGTTTTATAGAGTCCCTTTAACAATGGTGTTTTTAGTACTGTTACAACCAAACACATCAGTTTGGTGGGATTTTTGTTTACTTTGGCATGTTCTGAAATTATTTTGTATCCACTCATTTAACTCCTTAATTGAAATCTACACCTCACATTTCTGCCACATCTAGCGTTGTTTATTATCTTGAAAGTAACATGAAATATTTATTCTTCTGGGTTGCCTTTTTAATTTCCTAGTTATTAAGAATGTTCTTGAAAATAGATTGGTAAGCACTAACCCCTTTACTGAGCAGCCTTCTCTCATTTAGGGGAACATGGCTGTGCTCCCAGTTCCCCCTAGCTGTGAAATGTGTGTGTTTGTCTTTACTCACATACCTGCTGTCACATCCAAGAGTCATGGCCTCCTTTTTGTGCAGTACCTTCATGAAAATGGCATTATACATCGGGACTTAAAGCCAGAGAATGTTCTACTGTCATCTCAGAAAGAGGACTGTCTGATAAAGGTGAGAAATTATGTTCTGGGGACCAGCAGATGGGGTAATGGTTACATCGCCAGACTCCCATGTAGTTGACCGTGGGTTGAGTCCCGGACCCGGCAACTTAAAAACTCATCCCAGGCACGTATGCGTGCATGCCCAAGATTCCAAGAGGAGACTGAAGGAAAAGGGATTGTGTGGCATGACCATCCCCCCTGGTGTCTCTCTGTCTCTCTGGTGAACATACACACCCTACAGGAAAAATCTCTGTCTTAAAAAAACCCCAGAAAATTATGTTTTGGATGGGGCTACTTCAGTAGATTTCTGTACAAAAAGTATGTTTCAATTCCTCAAGTGAAAAGTGGGAGTATAAAAAGGTTGAAAATCTGGGGCCAGCAAGTGGCATGGTGGTTAAGGCACTGGACTCTCACTGGCCAATCGTGGTTTGAGCCCTGGACCTGGTGGCTTACTTTCTCACTTTCCTCTCCTCTCTCTCTGGTGAGCATACGTGCCCTGTAGCAAATTAAAAATTATATAATAACAATAATTATGAATAAAGTTGGATGAGTAATTCTTTAAAAAAAAGATTGAGAATCTGACTTTTCTGCTCTTGGTAATTATTTTCTAGGAAAGGTGTTATTGCTCCATCCAGATGTAAATGAGCATTTTTTTTTTTTTAAGAGGTTTTCGCTATAGGGCGCGTGCGCTCGCCAGGTAGACAGACAGAGACATAGACAGAAAGTGAGAAATCACCCCCCGGGGGGATGGTCACGCCGCAATCCCTTCTCCTCCATTCTCCTCTCGGGATCTTGGGCACACACGCACATGCGCCTGGCATGAGTTTTAAGCCACCGGGTCCAGGACGCGAACCGCGGTCGACTACATGAGAGTCCAGCTACATAGCCATTACACTAACTGCTGGTTCCCTAAATGAGCATTTATTGAACTCCACCCTTTACAAGCCCATTCGTGGTCAGAGGGAAAGAAAAGGGGTCTGGAATGAATGAATGAATGAATCATGTAACCTATTCCTCCTTGGCTCTCAGGCCTGACTTCCTTTTCGAATCTCCTGATAGGAGGGGCCAGCAGGTGGGATGGTAGTTAAGGTGCTAGACTCAAACATGGCCAACTGTGGTTCAAGTCCCGGACTTGGCAACTTGCTTTCTCACTTTCCCTTTGTCTTTTTCCAGTCAAAATAAAAATAATAATAGCAGGTAAAATTGAGGAAATTTTTAAAAATAATTAAAAAAAAAGAATTACCTAATAGGATTTAAAAAGAATAAAAGCAGGTTAAGGTGCTGGATTCCCACATGGCCAACCACAGTTTGAGTCCTAGACCTGGTGAGTTGAAAATCACAACAAATAGATAGATAGATATATGATAGATAGATAAAATTTAGAAACAAAAACAGGGTTGGCTCCATGGCCTAGTGGTTAAGGGAGCTAGATCCCACATGGCAAACCACGTAGTTTGAGTCCCAGACCTGGCAGCTTGTAAAAGATGCTGTGTGTGCATGTGTGTGTTTGTCTAAAATCCCAACAGGATAGAGAAATGGAGAAGGGGCTACAGTGTGACCATTCCCCATTAGGGGTTACTTTCTCTCTCTGTCTCTCTGGCAGGCACGCGTACTCTCTGGCAAATGAAAAATAAACAAGCAAAAACAAACTGTATGTCACCCAGACTGTCCTTTAGAACCAGAAGGTGGACACCAAAAGTGTTTTTTCCCAAGATTTCCACAGGTATTCCCCTGTGCAGCCAAGTTTGAGAACCTGGGGTCTAAGAAGAACCATGTGTAACGAATTAGAATTTTAAGAGCGTCTGTTGTAAGAGTTATAGCTTTCTTAAAATTACAGACAACATAGGTAAGTTAGAAAACCTCACGCCGGGTGCGTGTGCGTGCGTGCCCAAGATCCTGAGAGGAGAATGGAGGAGAAGGGATTGCGGCGTGGCCATCCCCCCTGGGGGGTGATTTCTCGCTTTCTATCTCTCTGTCTCTGTCTGTCCGGCGAGCGCATGCGCCCTATAGCAAAAACCTCTTCAAAAAAAAAAAAAAAAGAAAAAGACAAAGAAAGAAAACCTGAGTCTTAAGGTTTCTAGGTTTAGGAATTTTAAGCAAAACTAAATACTTGAATTTTTTAAAAATTATTTTTATTTATTTATTAGTAATTTTTGCTGTAGGGTGCATGTGCTTACAGGAGAGAGAGGGAGAGACAGACTGAGTCAGAGAGACAGAAAGTGCGAAATCACGCCCTAGGGGGATGGCTACACTACAATTCCTTCTCCTCCGTTCTCCTCTCGGAACTTTGGGGGCATGCATACATGCACAGGCGTCCAGCATGAGTTTCCAGCCTTGGGATTCAAGTTGTAGTCAACCATGTGGGAGTCTAGTACCTTAACCACCGTACTACCTGGTGGCCCTAAATATTTTAGCCTGTAAAGACACAGATTTGTAGACTCTAGATTAATGCCAATGTGAACTGTATGAGAAATTGATTTATACTGCATATTTTTTAGGACTGGTAGACTACATTATTCATTTGTTTGTTTATTTACTTTATTTTCTTTTATTTTTTTCTGTGTGTGTGGGGAGAGGTCTTTGCTATAGGTCTCATGTGCTCGCCAGAAAGACAGAGGGAGACAGAGAGACAGAAAGTGAGAAATCACCCCCCAGGGGGGATGACCATACCACAATCCCTTCTCCTCCATTCTCCTCTCAGTATCTTGGGCACGCACGCACACACACCCAGTGTTAGTTTAAGCCACCAGGTCCGGGACTCAAACCATGGTTAACTATGTGGGAGCCCAGCAACATAATCATTATGTTATCTACTGGTCCCAATTTACTCCCAGGGAGAATGACCTCACCGTAATCCCTTTCCTCCACTCCCCTCCTGGAATTTTGGACATGCATGCATAACCACCTGGTGTGAGTTTTAAGCTGCATGTGTGTGGTATGTTTTTTAAGGCACTGGGCCAAGACTTGAACCCTGATTGGCCATGTGGGATCCAGCTCCCTCCTACCTGCATTTAAACACTGCTCTACACTTCTGGCCCTGTTAATCTTTTTATTTTATGGCTTCATTAAAAATGATTCTCTTTTGTCCTTAATTTTAGATTACTGATTTTGGACAGTCTAAGATTTTGGGGGAGACCTCTCTCATGAGAACATTATGTGGCACCCCCACCTACCTGGCTCCTGAGGTCCTTATTTCTGTTGGCACTGCTGGATATAACCGTGCTGTGGACTGCTGGAGTTTAGGCGTTATTCTTTTCATCTGGTAAGAAAAGTTTTCATTGCTTCACAGTTTGGTTGTAGGTGAACAGATGAAATCTTAAATGTATTCGGTAGAGAATTTGTGTTTAAGTTAGGTCAGTTAGGGGACTCTCAATGTAATGAATAATCTGATTTTTCATTATGCTGAAAACGAAATTTGTATATAATCTATATATTTGAATGCCACTAGATAATGATTTCCTTTTTCTCTCTACCAATATTAAGCCTTAGTGGGTATCCACCCTTCTCTGAGCATAAGACTCAAGTGTCACTGAAGGATCAGATCACCAGTGGAAAATACAACTTCATTCCCGAAGTCTGGGCAGAGGTCTCAGAGAAGGGTATGGATATGAAGGGGTCAAGAATCTGTGGGTTGTAAAATGTGTGTGTCCTGTGCTGGGGGTTTCTTTTCAAATTCTGTGATTGTTTTCTCCTGTCTATTCTGTTCATTTTGCTCCATTTGAGAGGAATTTACTAAGAGTCTGGATGAGCTCATGTCTGGGTTTGCTCCTTCCTAGCTCTGTGAGCTTAGGAAAGTTATAAAACCTCTCTGGGCCTCTGTTTTCTCTGTCAAGGGGGCTTCAATAATCCTTACCTTAAAGAGTTTTTGTGAGGGTTAAGTGTAATGTACACAAATGCCTGTTACCTTTTTAAGAGTGCCAAGTAATAAGTAACTTTTTAGTTAAAGAGCTTCCTCTGAGTAAGCATGTGTAATAAAAGCCAAATGTCATTAGTTATCTGCTATTTTATTACACAGTGCTACTTTGTAATTCCCTAAAGAAAAAGTAGAAGATTGAAATAAAATGTCAAACAGTGTAACATAGACATTGCTACATGTCTGAATATTTACTGAATAATGTTGTAGTATACTAGCTAGTTTGCAAGTTGTTACTTAATTAAGTAGTCAGGCTTTATATCTGAAAAGCCTGCAGTTTGAGGGAGCCTCTGACTGAGAAACTCTGATGGTCAACCTGTGGGTCTTGAGATCACTGAGCATCCTAAGTGTCTTAGATCAGAGTGGAAATTCAGCTTTTATTTGGCGGGGTGGGGAGTGGGGAAAGACATTTTTGCTGTAGGGTGCATGCACTCACCAGAAAGACAAGAGAGAGACAGAGAGATAGAAAGTGAGAAATCACCCCCCAGGGGGTACGGCCACCCCGCAATCCCTTCTCCTCCATTCTCCTTTCAGAATCCTGGGCACGCATGCACATGCACCTTGCGTGAGTTTAAGCCGCCTGGTCCAGGACTTGAACTGTGGTCCACTGCATGGGAGTCCAGCGACTTAGCCGTTGTGCCAACCGCTGTTCCTGGAAATTCAGCTTTAATTAGTTTGCAATTGAGTCCAGCAACTAGAGACAGAAAAGGGAGCTAAGAGTCTATGATGTCCCAGCCGGGAGAGACTGGTGGTGTTCTTAGTGTCCCTGAGTACTGTGAGAGAGGAGATTAGGGGACCCTGCCCACTCTGCATGCTGACTTCTGGATCGTCTCAGCTCTTTCTCCGCCTTCTGCATGGTGGCCTATAATTCTGGCATACTCAAATAGTGCTGCTTCAATGCAGTTGTCCTTCCTCTGTGATCTGCCTGTTATCTCTTTGTTTTAGCTCTAGACCTGGTCAAGAAGTTGTTGGTAGTGGATCCAAAGGAGCGTTTAACAACAGAAGAAGCCTTAAAACACCCGTGGCTTCAGGTAGGTGTGGGGCAGTGCCTACCAGCATAAAATACCCCGGAAGCCGTGAACCGCCTGAGAGAGATGAGGAACAGTTTGGAAAAATGACATTTGGTTTCGGTGGATCTGCTCGATGTAACTGTTCAGATGAAGCTTTGTGTGTACAGGGTGTGTGTTAGGGGGCTCTTGGAGAGACAGGCGTACTTTACGGTCTGTTCTGGTTCTACTTGGCTGCACAGAGTCTGCAGTTACACTGTGTTTCTTTGGAAGGTTGTTCCGGCTCCACTGTCCAAGTCTCCGCCTTTCTTCCACGGCAGGGTGGGCTTCTATTCCTGTCGTCTTCTACCTTAAATCAGGGAAACTAGGGGAGCAGAGAGGGGGGCAGTCTCCCTGGGGAGGATTCAGGGATTTCCCAAGCCTAAGCGATCTGATATAAAGGGTCCCACTTCTTGTTCGTGGTGAGTAAGCATGCCATCAGGGTGCCTTTGGGGTCTGCATGGCCTCCATGTTCCTGCTGGGGGTTGTGGCTGCCATTAGATTATGTACTCATTTCAAGACCAGCAGTTAGCATAATGGCTATGTCACTGAACTCCCATGTGGTCGACAGCGGTTCGAGTCCCGGACCCAGTGGCTTAAACTCACGTCGGGCGTGTGTGCGTGCGTGCCCAAGATCCCGAGAGGAGGATGGAGGAGAAGGGATTGCAGCATGGCCATCCCCCCTGGGGGGTGATTTCTTGTTTTCTGTCTCTCTGGTGAGCGCAAGCGCCCTGTAGCAAAAACAAAAAACAAACAAAACAAAACTCTCCAAAAAAAAAAAAAAAAGATTATGTACTCATTTCATGGGGCATTGCCAGAGTCGGAAGTGTTTGAGTCTGGGAGTTGGAATTAGTTACCGCCTGGTGCACGTTTTCTGATGTGGGGGTCTCATCTTCTAGTCAGTGTGGCTCCATTCAGCACGACCATGCCTCTTTTTACTAATTCTCCTTTGGTCTGTCTGTTTCCTGTGGGGATGGGGCCCTAACCAGATAGCTTGAGCAAGAGGCTGATCTTCAGGCCACTTACTGGTCTAGGAGCTCCTGAGCCAATCCAGCCTTCGCTCTGTACTTCTCTGACTCTGGGGAACCAGTCCCTGTTCTCTCTTTGAACCCTTCGCATCCAACAGTTTTGCTCAGGATAGCTCAGGTTGAGAACAACAAATCCATAAAAAAAAAAAAAAAAGGCAGATATATGTGTTTTGGATGTTGCCTTGGGAACAACCGTCCCCTCGCTCCTCAGGAAGGTGATTTAGCATTCACTAGACCACACAGATTTGCAACAGCAGGACCCTGGAGAGAAGGAGTTTGGAAACAAGGGTGCCTTTGCATGCGGGGATTTAATTTTGATGAAAAAGAGAAACATGCTTCTTGGCTCTTTTTAGGCGTCCTAATAGGGAAACTCTTAGGGTCTAAGAGTTAGTCTTAGGGGAAAAAAAAGTGGAGTTGGCCAGTTAGGCCTGGGAGTAGAGTCTGCATCTGCCTGAAATTTATGAGCAAGCGGTGCCTATTTTTCTTGTACTTTTTGTCTCAGGAGAAAACTGTTAGGAACAACCAAGGAAAAGGTGAAGCTCAGCCCGCCACAGGGGTCTTATTTGAATACTCCTTTGTCCACATTTTGTTTTTGCAGCAAAGGATGGAGCGGATTTCGAATGGGGACTAAGGCACTGAGTGTCCATCGGAAACATCTGTTAGTGATAGCTTCGTTTTTATTTTGGGGAATTTCAGTGTTTTTGAAGAAACCAAATGGTTTGTGGGTCTGGCCTTGGACGGAGTGTTGGGAATGTGAGTTCTGGTCTCTGTTTTGGTATTAACAGAGTATCCTCTTTGGGAAGCATCCCTTATGACCACTTCTCCCTCACATTTACTGCCTGAAATAGAGGACTCCTTCCTTTCTGCCTTCGGGGATATTACAATGTAATGGTTTTGAACAGACTGTGGGCATATCAGAGGAGGGGTATATTTACAGGAAAACGTTGCTTCCTGTGGTCGTGCTGAGCGACTTCTCCATATTATCGCTATTGGTGATTTGTAAATAAAAGCCTGGGAGCCAGCTGGTGGCATGGTGGTTAAGGTGGCTGAATCCCGTGTGGCCGACTGTGCTGTTTGAGTCCTGGATCCGGCAACTTGAAAAACACACCAGGGGGACCAGCAGTTAGCATAATGGCTATGTCGCTGGACTCCCACGTAGTCGACTGCGGTTCGCGTCCCGGACCCGGTGTCTTAAAACGTGTGTGTGTGTGTGCCCAAGATCCCGAGAGGAGAATGGAGGAGAAGAGATTGTGGCGTGGCCATCTCTCCGAGGGGGTGATTTCTCACTTTCTGTCTTTCTGTATGTCTGGCGAGCACACGTGCCCTATAGCAAAAACCTCTCCAAGAAAAAAAAAATACACACACACCAGGCACTTGTGTGTGTGTGCCCAACATCTCAAGAAGAGACTGGAGGGAAAGGGATTGCTGCATGGCCATCCCTCCCCAGGGAGTGATTTCTCACTTTCTCTCTCTCTCTCTCTCTCTCTCTGTCTCTGTCTCTCTCTGAGAAGCACACATGCCCTTTAGCAAATTTAATGAAAAATAAATAAAACGTAGGTCTGAATAGATCTGTGGTTATTCTGCGTGGCCTCACTGAAGCGCGGCCACCTGGAGGGCATTCTGTCGTGTGTTCATTTGTTTGTGCGTTCATTCCTTCAGAGCCCGAGTAATGAGCTCATGTGTGAAGTACTGTCAGGCACCACGGATGCCAAGAGGAATAAGTCAAGCCCTTGCCTCGGGGAGCTGGCCGTCTGGGGCAGGGCCAGCCCTGTCCACAGTCATTACAGAGCAGTGCAGTACATGTGGTAATGAGGGATACAGAAATGGTTGTGACTCAGGAGGAGGCAGAGCCGCCGCCTGTAGGGCTTTGGGTACCCACATGCTCACACAGCCTCCTGGCGTTGACATGGGGGGGGATAAGCAAGTCAGTATTTTTTTGAGAGGTTTCTGCTATAGGGCACGTGTACTCACTAGAAAGACAGAGACAGAAAGCGAGAAATTACCCCCCTTGGGGGATTATTTTGCTGCAGTTCCTTCTCTATTTTCTTCTCAGGATCTTGGGCACACATGCACATGTGCCCAGTGTGAGTTTAAGCCACTGGATACAGGACTCGAACCACAGTCGACTACGTGGGAGTCCCACAACATAACCATTAAGCCATCTGCTGGTCCTGAGCAGATCAATATTTTTAAACATTTACTGAATCTCTGTCTCTCTCTCTCTTTTTCAGTTTGCTTATAGGGTGTATAAGCTCACTGGAGAGAGACAGAGGGAAAGTGAGAAATCACCCCTCATGCGGGGTGGCTAAGCCATAATCCCTTTTTCATTCTCTTCTCGGGATTTTGTATGCACATGTGCCTGGTGTGTTTTTCAAGCTGCCCTGTCCAGGATTCAAATCGTGCATTTGGCCTCATGGGATCCTGCTGCCTTAACGACCATGCCCATGGGTGGCCTGAACCTGGGACCTTTTCTTGTGGGTCCACTGATATGGAGTATTGTGTTACCTTTGCTGTACCAGACTTGGGGGTGATTCTTGGTGGACAGACTGGTTGACTTTGTCCGTTTCCCCCTTTCTAGGGGTCTTTAGCTCTGTCCTTCTGGGAGCTTTCTTTCCCTCCGAATATACTTACATGTTTTGAATTTCTTCCCAGGATGAGGACATGAAGAGAAAGTTTCAGGATCTGCTGTCTGAGGAAAATAAATCAGCAGCTCTACCCCCGGTCCCAGTCCAGGTAATTCCGACCAGTGGTCATTAAAGGTAGTGTAAGGTCAGCCAGCTGTGTGGTGGTGCAGGCGCCTGGATCCCCCCTGGCCAACTGCCTGGTTAAACAGACCTGGTGGCTTGAAAAACACGCTGGGTGTGTGGGCACGTGTGCCCTAAATCCTGTCAAGAGAATGGAGGAGCAGGGATCACAGTGTGGGCATTCCACCTGGGGGTGCTTGCTTTCTTTCTCTTTGTCCCTGGTGAGTACACATGCCCTATAGCAACAAACTAACCAGACAAAACAAAAGAAAGTAGTCTGGGTTTAGAGAGCTGAGCAGCGATTGCTTAACACTTTTTAAGTACAATGTAGATACTTCGTGTCAACTTGGTTTGCTTCTGCAACCTTAAATTTAATCATGCAGGGTGTGTTTAATGTGTTAGACAAGCACAGCTAGGGCTTGACATCCAGAACAGACTTAAATTGAAATTCGTTGAAAATTTAAAATGTGGGCAAGCAGTTGATGATTTCTTGGTTTCAATCTTACTCTTCTATAAGGACTCTTTTGTTTGTTTTTAATTTGTGAGAAGGTGTTTGCGCTTGTGCGTGACAGGGAGAGGGGGAGAGGGAGAAAGCACCCTTCAGTGGGACATGACCACTCCTCAATCCCTTCTCCTCCATTTCTCTATCTGTTGGGATTTGGGGCACTGCATGCACATGCACTCAGAATGTGTTTCAAGCTGTTGGGCCTGGGATTCGAACTGCATAGTGGCTCATGTGGGATCTGGCTCTCTTAACCGCCATATGAAGGGCCTGGCCCTTGGTATTAGATAGTATTTGTTCATTCCTGTCCTGCTTTCTTTGGTTGAATGAGATTTCTCCCTTTCTGACTCCTCCCTCCCAATCTTATAAATGGGAAAACAACTACGGTACAAAATAAATGAATAAATAAAGTCTTTCCACAAAAGCACAAGACTTGGGGCTCCAAGTAAGAGGTATTACAGTACCTTTAAACTCGGTAGTCTAGCAGAAGTTGATCAAGAAGAGGTTTGCTGTGCTGCTTAGGTTTAATACATTTATCAAGTGGTCAGAAGCCACAAGGGAGAGAAATGGGAATTAGTAAACCTGTCCCTGTCATCAAGGATGATTGTGTTAGGATTCAGTTGTCAAGATGCTGGTCAGTAATTCTTGGTACTAGAAATTTCACTCGAGAGACCAGCAGATGGCGTCATGGTGACATTGCTGGACTCCCATGGGGTCGACCATGGTTTGAGCCCCAGACCCGGTGGCTTGAAAACACTCACCGGTAATGTATACCTGAGAAGAGATTGGAGGAGGGATTAGGCGTGGCCTAGGGGGATTTCTTGCTTTCTGTCTCTCTCTGTAACTCCGGTGAGTGCATGCGCCAGATAGAAAAAATCTCTCTTAAAGGAAAGAAATTTCACTTGAGATATCCCTAGTTTACAGGAAGCATGTTGGGGATAGAAGCCAGTGATTTCTCCCTTTTTCCTTTGTTTTCAGCCATCCACTAGTCAGAAGCGCCCCCTTGAAGGGGAAGCAGAGGACACCGAGGCCACGAAGCGCCCTGCTGTGTGTGCTGCCTTGTTGTGAACCCTGCGGTTTGAATGTGAAAGAAACGGATCTTCTTTAACTCTGCTGTCGTCTTTTTTTTTTTACCTCAGGTTTTTATAGTTTATATTTTAATTATGTGAGAATAATTGTCTTTCTACAATCATTGATAATGATTAAAAGTCTGATGGAACATGAGTTTCGTGCTTATGCTTGATGGACAGCTCTTTGGTTGAATCCTCCTCCTCCCCTTTTATTTTGTTTTATTTTATTTTGATTTTTTAAAAAGAATAACTTGCTTAATTTATTATTATTGTTTTAAATTTTGCTATAGGGCATATGCACTCACCAGAGAGCGAGTGAGCCAGAGAGAGAGGGAAAGTGAAAATGTAAGCTGCCAGGTCTGGAATTTGAACCACGATTGGCCATGTGGGAGTCCATCGCCTTAACCATCATGCCATCTACTGGCCCCATCCCCTTTTATTTTAGTTTTAAAAAATTACTTATTTAAGGGCCAGCAAGTGGTGTGGTGGTTAAGGACACTGGATTCCCACATGGCCAACTGTGGTTCGAGTCCTGGACCTGGATGCTTGCTTTCTCTTTCTCTTTCACAGTCCCTCTCTGGTCAAATTAAAATAAATAAACAAATAAATAAGTTAAATAAAATAATTATTTAAAATTTATTTATTTAATCTTATATTATTATTATTATTATTATTTTAAATTTTCTATAGGGAGCATGTGTTTATTAGAGAAGGACAGAGAGAAAGTGAGAAAATAAGTGGCCAGGTCTGGGACTCAAACTGCGGTTGACCATGTGGAGATCCAACACCTTAACCTCCATGCCATCTGCTGGCTCCCCTTTTTATTTTAAATGTTAGAAGCAGTTTGCCTTTCATCTGGAGACACTTCTTGGCTGTTGTTATCTGGTAGGTTTCTCAGGATTTACCTTGGTTTTAGCCTTTGAGAGCTGAATACAAATTCTTATTTATTTTTAATACTTTTTTTAAAAGTTTATTTCTTTTATGAGAGAGACAGAGGGGCATCCCACCACTATCCACCTCCAGTTTCCACCAGCTGAAATCATGGGCCCACACGCCCTAAGTGCTCAAGAAGGTCCTAAGACTCAAACTTAGGACTTTTCCCTTGTGGGTTCAGCTGCACTACCTCCGTGCCACGACCAGGCACCCTGAATATAATTCATGAAGGCCCAGAGTTGCAGGGAGGAGGCCAGGCAGTGACACATTGGTAGAATGCAATGTTTTTCAAGGCAACCCACATGGAACATTCTAGGTTCCCAATCAAAGACCTCCCTGCATGCACTGGTCATGTGCATGCCCGTGCTCTGGGGCTGGCTGACTCCGGCATGGTGAATGGTATCAAGACCCTGTTGAGGTGCTGCCTCTTTTTTCTATGTGTCTTTTGCTCATGGAATAAATAAATAAACTTAAAAAAGGAGTTGTAGGGGAAGGGGCCCAGGAAGGTTACACTGGAGTTTGCAGTGGCTGGCTGGGTGCTGAAGTTCTCATGAGATGGCAGGTACCTTAGGCCAGTTTTAAATTTGTATCTTACTCTCAGAAAGATACAGGCCCACAGTCTGAAAGCTTACGGCTAGACAAGTTGTGAAATGCAGGTGTTCCAGTTCTGGGAAAGCAATCAGACACATCTAGTACATGTTATCTATAGTACTCCGGTGGAGACTCGTATCCAAACCCCCTACTATTTCTTTTTTTTTTTTTAAATAAATATTTTTATTTATTTTTTAAATGATTTATTTTATCTATTCATTCATTTATTTTAATTTGACCAGAGAGAGACAGAGAGAGAGAGAGAGAGAGAGAGAGAGAGGGAGAAAGGAAGCCACCAGGTCAGGGACTTGAACCGTGGTTGGCCATGTGGGAGTGTCCAGCACCTTAACCACCACACCACCTGCTGGTCCCCATCATTACTATTTCTGTAGCAAATATTCATAGCAAGAAAGAGAAAGATTATCTACAGCCTCATGCCAGTTCATGTCAACCTTGTCTGCCAAGTGAGTTTTGAATGATGTGTTTTGTAGAGCTTGCTATTCTTTGGAAGTGGTAAGACCAGGGCGGCCCTGTGCAAAGCCCTGCTCTTCACTGGTCTCATCCTCACAGTGATCTATGAGGTAGGCCTTCCAACCACCCTCATGTTATAGGTTGAAGAACCCAAGCTTACAGGAATAAAATAACTTTTCTAATCTTACATCACACCGCTGGCAAGTGACAGAGCTGGGGCCCAACTTATGTCTTTCTGACTCTAATGTTCCTTATCTGCTCAGTCACATATTAAGTCAGACTCAAGGATGTTGACTCACACTGACAAAACTCACAAGAGACTGATATCTACATCTTGATTGTCAATGTGTTTAATTATTATAGACATTGAATTGCCAAGAGGAACAAACTCTTGCCTGTGCATTAAGCATGTTCAGTCCCCGTAGGCCAGCTGCAGGAATAGCCCCGTGTCTTATTGACCATGTCGAAAATCTTGGTGACAAGGAACAGAAACCCATCCAAATTGCTTCATGGAAAAGGGGATACGTTTCAGAATTAAAAATGGCTGGGTCTGGGAACCATCAGGAGTGCAGGTAGTTATGATGATTGTCTTCTTTTTTTTTTTTTTTTTTTAAATACTAGAGGGGTTGTGTGTGTGCATGTGTATGTATGTATAAGACAGAGAGAGAAAGCAAGCACACCCTCAAGCAGGCCTGGTTCACTGCAGATGTGGGTTTTTTTTTTTTTCCTCCAGTCCACTCTCTTGTCAGGATCCCGGACACAGGCACATATGTCTGGCATGTTTTTCAAGCCACTAGGGCCAAGATGGAAACTGTAGTTGACTGTGTGGGCTCTAGCTACCTCTGTGCAGCTCTTAGCAGCTGTACGTGGGGCTGGCCCTCTTCTTGTCTCCTTCTGACCTCACTGATTCTGCTGCTTCTCTAACTTTTCCTGGTTGACACTAGGCCACACTGGAGCTTGCTGATCACCAGCGATACCACTGGTGATTCAGCCAAGGCAAGGTCTGGGACTCGCAGCCTTTTCCCCAAGCAGTGGGGTGTGTGGGGAGGGTGGGTGGATGGCATTTTCCATTCGAAGGGTGTGCAAATATTCTGAGGCTTGGCCGGCCTTGGCCTGGCGCAGGGGGCTAGATGGGGATTTAGGTGGTTTGTATATTTAAAGGAATGAGCCTAAGATTGCCAAGCTAGATGGATTTTAGCTCATTTGAATATTTAATGTTCAGGCTGTGGTTTTGCAGGACATTTTTCCTCCTGGGGCAGAGTCAGCCACTCCTCTGTTTCCAGAGCACTTTGTCTTGCCTTCCTGTGATCACATCTACCGTGGTAGGCTGAGTCATGTCCCCAGCCCCCAGGTGTCTTTATCCTCATCCTTGGAACATGTGACTATGTTACTTTATATAGTAAAAGAGACTTTGTAGACATGATTAAGTTGAGGGTTTTGAGTCGGAATTCTCCTGTTGTATCCAGTGGGCCAGTGTTCACAGATGTTCTTTTACGAGGGACACAGGAGGACTCAGAGTCCGAGGTGTTGGCGATAATGTTGACTGAGCAGAGGTGAAGAAACCTGCTTTGGAAACAAAGGAAGGGGCCATGATCCAAGGAATACAGGCAGCCCCTAGCAGCTGAAGAGACAAGAGAATGGATTCTCTATTATTTTAGAATTATTTATTTTATTTATCATTATTATTATTTTTTTTAATTTGCTACGAGGAGAGAGAGAGAGAGAAGAGAAGAGAAAGTGAGAAAGCAAGCCACCAAGTCTGGGACACAAACCACGGTCAGCCATGTGGGAGTCTAGTGCCTTAACCACTATGCCACCTGCTGGCCTTGGGATCTCCCTTTAGAATGTCTTGAGTGTACCTGTCCTTGACTACCTGTTAGCCAAATGAAACCGGTTTCAGGGCTTCTTTCTTTTTTTCTCTGAGGCACATGAGCTCTCTAGAGAGACAGAGAGAGAAAGCAAGAAATCGCCCCCTGGGTGGGGATGGCCATGCCACAGTCCCTTCTTCATTCTCCTCTCAGGCTTTTGGGCACACGTGCACATACGCCTGGTGTACCTCTCAAGCCACTGGTTCCAGGACTCAAAACACTCAGCCGTCCATGTAGGACCCAGCCACCATGCCAGCAGCTGGTTCCTTTCTTTTTTGTGTGTAAGTTTATTTATTTATTGAGACAGAGAGAGAGCTACCACCACCTAGGGGCGTCATCCCATGCTCACCCCTAGTCTTAGCTGACCTGGGTCATGAGCATGGGTGCATACCTGGCATGCTCAGAGTTTCCAGTGCTAGAACCCAAGACCTCTCCCATTGGGTTTCAGGCTTCTTAGAACCTAACACCTCTCCCATTGGATTTCAGGCTTTTGACCTTTAGAACTTTAAGAGTAGATTTGTGTTTTAAGCCACTGGGTTGTGATTATTTGTAACAGTAGCAATAGGCCACAAATACATTTACCAGTACAGAGGCATGACTGCTGATTTGGGGCCACCCAGAGTCTACTTCGTCTCCTAATCTCACACTCTGGGTTTCTTGGAGGAGTTCTTTTACCTATTCCATGAAGTCATGAGGGGAGGTCTGGTTAAGTTAAATGTCTGCCCCCTACTACAGAAACGGACGGGGTTCTAGAGGCTTCTTCTGTAAGGTTCCTCCCACTGGCTGTCTAGCTGGAGGTGGGTATAGTGCTTTAAAAAGGGGCCGGCAGGTGGCCTGGTGGTTAATGGCACTGGATTCCCGTATAGCTGATTGCTGTTTGAGTCCTGGACCTGGCGGCTTGCTTTCTCACTTTCTCTCTCTCCCTCTCTCTCTCTCTTCTCTCTCTCTCTCTGTCCCTCTCTGGTCAAATAAAAATAAAAATAAATAAAGTTAAATAAAAATAATTATTAAAAAAAAAAAGGAAACACAAGCTAATGGAGTTGGGATAGCAACATTAGTGGTGGGAACAAAATTCCACTAACCTAAGCTTCCTAACTTTGGCTTGGGGCACATTGTTTCCAATTGCTGAGCCTTTGTTTCCTGTCTGTAAAATGGGTACAGTCGGAGTACCAGCTTCATATGGTGTTTGTGAGGATTCACTGAAGGAAGGTCCCTGAAGTGTCTGGCACATGGGAAGGGATTTATCAATATTAGCTTTCATCCTGAAAGGTGGGAGAGACTTAGGAGCCATCAATAATTCTTGAGCAGGGTGACGATATCATCTGTTCAGCTCTTTTTGATTGCATACAAGGTGGGTAACTGGGATACATTTGACCAAGCAGTTTTGGAAAATGCCAGTCCTGTGGTGGTTGGTGGCAGCAGAAGAGGAAGGGCATTTCACAGTGACTGCCACTCCTTCCCTTTTGTAGAATAGGCCCTTTGCTCCATGGTAGACCCAACTCAGGCCTCCATAATGGTGCAGTGGGCAACTCGTGTTCATCCAATCCTATACCTGATGCCTCTTGAGTTAATTGCACTCCTATTTTTCAGGAAGAAGCACCTCTTTCCCACTTCTCCCTCTTCCTCTGTTCCGGAAGGGGATGATCTGACCCCAGCTCTTTCCTAGAGCTCTGTATAGCTGAATCTGGCCAATTTGGCAGTGGTGATTGGCTCAGGCAGGTGCATGTGGCCCAAATAGGTCCAATGAAAGCTCTAAGGACTGGCAGGTGGTGTGATGGTTAAGGTGCTGGACTCCCACAAGATCAAAAGTGGTTGGAGTCCTGGACCTGGACGCTTATTTTCTTGCTTTCCCTTTCTCTCTCTAGTCAAATAATTTTATAATAATAATAACACACTGAATTAAATAGTTTTTTAAAACAAGAAAGTGGGGGGCCAACAGGTGGGGTCATGATTAAGGGTACTGGACTCCAGCATGGCCGACTGTGGTTCAAGTCCCAGACCTGGCGGCTTTCTCTCTCTCTCACTCTGTCTGTCTCTGGTCAAATTAAAATAAGTAAATAAATACAGTTAAAATAAAATAATCATTTTTATTTATTTTTTTGAGAGGTTTTTTGTTATAGGGTGCGTGCGATTGCCAGAAAGACAGAGACAGAGAGATAGAAAGCGAGAAATCACCCCCTGGGGGGGTGGCCACGCAACAGTCCCTTCTCCTCCACTCTCCTCTCTGGATCTTGGGCACGCACACACACATGCCCGGTGTGAGTTTAAGCCACCAGGTCCAGGACTCAGACTGCGGTCGACTACATGGGAGTCCAGCAACATAGCCATTATGCCAACTGCTGGTCCCGAAAATAAAATAATTCTTAGAAGAAAGAACGTCAACTCTGGGACTTCGGCTGGGATGATTGGGAAAATGGCGCCTGCTTCTTTGGTCAGAGGTGCCCAGGCCAGGATGTGGAAAGAACCGCCCAAGGATGAAGTCGTCACAGAGGAAGGCAAGACCTGAGAGCGCAGAGAGGCTGTCATCGGAGACTGGGATTCAGCTATGCCCGAAGTGAGGCCACCGTCCCAGGGCTGTTTGATAAGGTGGTTGGGTTGGTTCCCTTTTCTGTTTTACTCCAGGTTGAGTGTTTTGTCACTTGGATCTCACAAAGGCCAGACTAATAAATGTAATCATTTACAAACTCCAAGAAACTCTTGAAAACTCTTTTTTTTTTTTTCTAGCAGCGAAAATGTTCTTTGCTGTTGTTTTTCTGCCAACTTCAGGGTTTTTGGAGAGGTTTGGAGGGGAGTGAATGGAAAGCGAAGATGTGGGATGAGTCCCTGTAGCCCCAAGGTTGGGTGAGCTCCTCCCAGCTAATTATACTGCAGGGGTTGGGAGCAGAGCCCCTTTCATTACACTATGAGTCTTGGACAGACAGGACGGGAATTACACCAGTGGACCTCAGAGCCTGGTGTGTGCCAGGCATTGTGCTGAGGGGTGAACACGCGTATCCCCAAGAGCTCCCATCCACCCAGGGAATACTTCTGTCACATGCAGACATCGAGGCTCTGTCTTGGACTGGTTCATGGTTTCTTAGATTTCAGAGACAGAATCAGGATTCCAACCCATTTTCCAGAGCCCTTGGTTCTTAACCATTGCAACTACTTAAGAGGTCTCGTCACCCAGTCACCTGGTAAGTGCCAGGCCGTCTGGAGGCTTTATCTGGATTGTTTCATTGGGTCCTCAGATTGAAGGAGAAATCGGTCCCAGAAGACCTGACCTTAATGGCACAAGGGTTAGTGGAGATGGACTTGAATTCAGAACTGGAGTGACATCCATTCTTGGCGCTACCTACACTGGCACATGGGCTTGCACACCTTCACTGCGGGGGTCGCCACTAAGGTGGCATCCTTCCCTAGTCAGTCCTTGCGAGGAAGTCCCTCCTGGCCGGGACCCTCGTGCCTGGGCCCCGCGTTGTAGACGAAGGAAAAGGGGTAGCCAGGGAGGGGAAGGGGCGGCCCAGCCCCGGGTGGTCCGCAGTGCGGCAGGCGGTGGCTCTGAGCAGGGAACAGCTGCTCTCCGGGCCGGCGGGCCGGGCGCGGCGGGGGTGGGCGCGGCGCCAGGAACAGCGGCCGGCTCCGGAGGGCGCAAGGCGGGGCGCGCGGGGCGGGGGCGCGGCGAGTGCGCGCGTGCGCGGTGAGTGGGGGGCGCCGCGGGGGCGCGCGTGCGCGGTCGGGCGCGGGGTGGGTTGCCGCGGCAGCGCGCGGCACGGCGGGAACATGGCGCGCGGGACCGGCGCGCGCGCCTAGCTGGCGGGACCGTTAGCTCGAGGCGGACCGGGCCCGCCGGGATGGAGCAGTCGCCGCCGCCCGCGCCCGAGCCGACCCCGGGGACGACCCCCGCACGGAGCCGCAGGAGGCGGGAGCCCGAGTCGCCGCCGGCGCCGGCGCCGGTGAGTGCGTGAGGGGCGCGGGCCGGGAGACTTTCTTTGTGAAACTCCGTCGGTGCGAGCCGGGCCGGGCCTCGGCGGCTGAGGAGCGCCCGCGAGGCGGAAGCCAAGCCGCCATCCGGGTTCGAGCCCCGCCGCGAGCCGTCAGGCAGCGGGACCCGCTCGGCCGCCCGCCTGCCTCAGTTTCCGCGCGAGTCCGCGCGCGGGCGGTATCCAGGCGGCGCCGACGGAGCGCGCGCCCGCCCTCGCCCCATCGCGGCGGGGCGGCCCTCGGGGTCCGGGGCCCTGGGGAGCCCAGGCCGCCCCCCGCGCGGGGACAGGTGTCGGCTCCGCCCGCGAGGCTCCGGGGCGGCCAGCCCGGGTGCGGGCCGGGACTGAGCTCCCCGTCCCGGGCAGGGAGCAAGTCCGCCGGCGCTCCCGCGGGGTGACGTTGAGCGGGCTGTGCGGGGTGCCGGGGCGCGGGGCGCGGGGCGCGGAGCCGGGCGGGCTCGCAGGTGGGGCTCCCGCTGGGTGGGGTGGCCGCCCGCGCGCCCGGCCCCGCACCTTCCTCCCGCGGGCTTCGCACCCGGGGCCCCCGACGGCCGGCCGGCGTGACACCGCGGCGGGGAGCGGAGGCTGACGTTTCCCGAGCTCCCCGACTTGTGCGGACCCGGAGTTGGGCAGGGAAGCTCCCTGCGAGCCAGGGCCTGTCCTGTTGATACCTCCCGGTGGCGTCCTGGCACCCCGCAGGGTAGATCGCTACTCAGTGTTTGTGGGACGACTGAAGGCCTGGGAGTGTGCCAAGTCATTCTTGAGACGTTTTCAGGAGATTCTTGAGATGAATCTCTGTGAGATGTACGGTATTTGTGATTTTTCTCAGTCCCCAGCCTAACTTTTCTTACGTTCTGGGTGAAGCGGGGACCGTACGTGCTGCTTAGTAGAAACAAGCAACTGTATCTCCTAGCTAGGTAAAAGTTCTGCAGCAACCTTCTGAATGGAAAATAAATGCATGCTTTAGGGCCGGCAGGTCAGGTGTGTTGGTAGCTGGATCTCATATGGCTGACTGCCTGGTTCAAGTCCTGCACCCAGGGAATTGAAAAACACTCCTGGCTGTAGTACTTGCCCAAAATCCCCAGAGGGGATTGGAGGAGAGGGATTGCAGTATGGCCATCCCCCTGGTGGGGGGTGCTTTTTCACTTTTTCTCTCTCTCCAGCGTACGTGCCTTATAGCAAGCTTTAAAAAAAAAAAAATGGCATTCCTCCCACCCACCCCCCCCCCCCCCCACACCCACACTTTACCATTTGGGAACACTGGGCTTATAGAATTTTGTTCCTTTGAGAACAGGTAAATATTTACATTTTTATAAAAGCAAATTTGAATTACTGTTTATCTGTTCAGGAAAGTTGGCAATTTGCTTAAACTACTATTTGTAGTCTTTTAGTTGTCTTTCTTTGTTTCTTTCTTAAGAGAGATTTTTGCTATAGGCTGTGTGCACTCACTAGAGAGACAGAGACAGAGAGACGGAAAGCAAGAAATCATCTCCCAGGGGAGATGGCCACACTGCAGTCCCTTCTCCTCCATTCTCCTCTCAGGATTTTGGGCACGCACGCACACGCAGCCAGTGCGAGTTTTAAGCCACTAGGTCTAGGACTCGAACAGTGGTTAACTACGTGAGAGTCCAGTGTCGAAACCATTATGCCATATGCTGGTCCCAGTATTTGAAGTCTTCATGTGATATTTTTGAATTTGAGATTTATGTTTAGTTCAGAGTCGATGCTAAAATAGAATTATTTGAAAATTGAATATTCCAGAGACTTTTTTCACTAAGGTGGACTTCATTTCGTTGGTTTTATTTCAGTTGGGTTTTTGTTGTTGTTCATTGCTCAACATGTGCATGTCTAGGGAGACCAGACTTTTGGAGTTGAGATTGCATGTAAAGAAGAAAAATTGGGCCGACTTCAAGGTCTGATGGTTAAGGCAGCGTGGTTCCACATGGCTGACCATATGGTTTGGGTCCCAAACCTTCTGGCTTGAGAAACATGCTGAGTATGTGTGCGTGCCGGCAATTCTGTAAAGAGGAAGAGAGGGAAGAGACGGAATTGTGGCATGACTGTTCCCCATGGGGGGTACTTTCTCCTGTCCCTCTCTGCCTCTCTTTAGCAAACACACATACCCTCTGGCCCCCCAAGAAAGGGGTGGGGGAAGAAACGTTGAAGGGCCAGGCAATTGCCTAGTGCTAAAATAAGATGTTCTGTGAGGCAGTCCTACATAGGAGGTTTACTGATTCAAGTCCAGAGACCTCCCTGAGTAAGCCAGGCATGAAGAATCTCAATGTCTCCCCTCCTCTCTTCTCTGCTTTTGGAGAGATAAATAAACTTTAAAGAATAGGCACTTTAGTTTCAATGTGTCATTTTATAGTTTATGTGGATTTGGATGTCTTTTTTTTTTTTTTTTAAAGAACACTTCAAAAAAGCTCTGACTGAACTTCGTTGAGAACTTCAACTCTCACAGAATTAACACCTATAGTGTAGAATGTCATGACTTACAGAGTTGTGCAATCATCACTATTCTTTATTTTCAGAGCATTTTCATCACACGCCAATTAACAGTCATTTCTTATTCCCCTTGTCTCTGGCCCCTGGCAGTAACTTTATGAATTTAGCTGTTCTGGACCTTTCACATGTTGGACTCATACAATATGTGGTCTTTTGTATCTGGCTTTTTTCATTTAGCATAATGCTTGCCCAGGTTCATCCAGGTAGCACCATGCCTCAGTATTTCATTGTTTTTTGCTGACTAATATTACACTGAACAGATACACCAAATTTTGTTCACCTCCTGATTTTTTTTTCCCTATTTTTGGTTATAAATAATGTTGCTATGAACTTCTGTGTACAGGTTTTGGTGTGCATGTGTATTTTTATTTCTGTGGGGTATGTTTTTAGAAGTAAAATTGTTACATCATATGATAATACTGTTTAATTTTTTTGAGGAACTGCCAAACTGTTTTCTAAGATGCTGCACATCCCTACCAGCAATGTATGAGAGTTTGATTTCTCTATCTCCTAGCTAGATCATGAAAATATACTCCTATGTTTCCTGACAGAGTTTTATTCTTTTCTTTTCTTTCTTTCTTTCTTTTTTTTTTTTTTTTTTTGGAGAGGTTTTTTTTGCTATAGGGCGCGTGCGCTCGCCAGACAGACAGAGACAGACAGAGAGACAGAAAGCGAGAAATCACCCCCCGGGGGGATGGCCACGCCGCAATCCCTTCTCCTCCATTCTCCTCTCGGGATCTTGGGCACGCACACACACGTGCCCGGCATGAGTTTAAGCCACCAGGTCCGGGACTCGAACCGCGGTCTACTACGTGGGAGTCCAGCGACATAGCCATTACGCTAACTGCTGGTCCCAGAGTTTTATTCTTTTATAATTTGGTCATTGTTCAATTTTGAATTAATTTCTATATATGGTGTTAGTTGTCTAAAATCAATTTTTGCATATAGATATTCAGTTATCCCTGTGCTATGTATTTTTTTTTTTCAAAATTTTTTTGGAGAGGTTTTTGCTATAGGGTGCGTGCGCTCGCCAGTAACACAGAGAGAGACAGAGAGACAGAAAGCGAGAAATCACACCCCAGGGGGGATGGCCACGCCATAATCCCTTTTCCTCCATTCTCCTCTTGGGATCTTGGGCACGCACGCACACGCGCCTGGCGTGTGTTTAAGCCACCTGGTCCGGGACTTGAAACGCGGTTGGCTACATGGGAGTTCGGCGACACAGCCATTATGCTAACTGCTGGTCCCTCCCTGTGCTATATATTGAAAAGATTACTATTTCTCTTATTATTGATTTCCACACCTTATTGAAAATTACTTGGCCTTATGTGAGGTTTTATTTTTAATATCTCAATTCTATTCTTTTGACCTATATGTCTGTCTATTCCTGTGCCAGTACTGCATTATTTTATTACTGTAGCTTTGTAATAGATTTTCAGATTAAGTGCTGTAACTTTGTTCTTTTCTTTTTTTTTTGGAGAGGTTTTTTTGCTATAGGGCGCGTGCGCTCGCCAGACAGAGAGAGACATAGAGACAGAAAGCGAGAAATCACCCCCCAGGGGGGATGGTCACGCCGCAATCCCTTCTCCATTCTCCTCTTGGGATCTTGGGCACGCACGCACATGCGCCCGGTGTGAGTTTTAAGCCGCCGGGTCCGGGACGCGAACCGCGGTCGACTACGTGGGAGTCCAGCGACATAGCCATTACGCTAACTGCTGGTTCCCAACTTTGTTCTTTCCTAAGACTGACTATTCTGGGCCTCTTAGATTTCTATATAGATTTTTTTCTTTAATTACTTAATTTTGGGATCAGCAGTTGGTATAATGGCTATGTTGCTGGACTCCCATGTAGCTGACTGTGGTTTGAGTCCCAGACTCGGTGGCTTAAAATCACTTCAGGCGTGTGTGTGTGCCCAAGATCCCAAGAGGAGAATGGAGGAGGAGGGATTGTGGTGTGATCATCCCCCATGGGGGGTGATTTCACTCTTTCTGTCTCTCTGTCTCTCTCTGTCTTTCTGGTGAGTGCACATGCCCTATAGCAAAAACCTCTCCAAAAAACATTACTTAATTTTATTAATTATTATTATTATTAATAATTTGCTATAGAACATGCACACTTACCAGAGAGAGACTGAGAGAGAGAGAGGGAAAATGAGAAAGCAAGCCACCAGGTCTGGGACTTGAAGTGTAGTCAAGCCATGTGGGAGTCCAGTGCCTTAACCACCATGCCACCTGCTGGCCCTGCTATATGGACTTTTTTTTTTAAAGAACAACTTATTAATTCAATTTAATTAATTAATTAATTTTTAATTTTTGCTACAGGACATGTGTGTGAGAAAGAGAGAAAGAAAGAAAATGAGAAAGCAGGCCACCAGGTCTGGGACTTGAACTGGCCATGTGGGAGTCCAGATTACCACACCACCTGCTGGCACTCCCAATTGGGTTTTTTACAGTTTATTTATTTATTTCTTCCACAACCGAGAGCAAAACAGTGAGACAACACCCTCACAGGGTCCTGACACTGCAATCTACCCCCAAACTTTTTTTTTTTTTTTTTTTTTTTTGAGAGAGGTTTTCGCTATAGGGCACGTGCGCTCGCCAGAAAGACAGAGAGAGACAGAGAGATAGAAAGCGAGAAATCACCCCCCAGGGGAGTGGCCACACCGCAATCCCTTCTCCTCCATTCTCCTCCCGGGATCTTGGGCACGCACGCACACGCGCCCGGCGTGAGTTTAAGCCGCTGGGTCCGGGACTCGAACCATGGTCGACTACGTGGGAGTCCAGCGACATAGCCATTATGCTAACTGCTGGTCCCTACCCCCAAACTTAAGCCCACTCTGGATCATGGGCAAACGTGCATCTGGCATTCCCAGGGAGGTCTCCAAACTTGAACTTGTAACTTTCACATTTGGGATTGCCTTGCAGAGTGTCTGTTCTATTGCTGTGCTGCCATTTGGCCCCCTTCTTTGTGAATTTTAAGATCAGTTTATCAATTTCTACAAAAATGACACTTGGGTTTTTTTTTTTTTTTGACACTTGGGATTTTTATGCTGATCATATTTAATCTGTCCTTTGTTTTCAGAGTAATAGTCTTTTCTTTTTGTTGGTTTGTTTCTTTTGTTTTTGTTTTTGTTTTTGCTGGATAGTGTGTGTGCTTGCCAGAGGGAGAGAGAGTGAGACAAAGTATCCTCCAGTGAGACATGGTCATACTTCAGTCCTTTTTCTTCCATTTCTCTATCCTGTCAGCATTTGGGGCACAAAATGCGCCCAGCAGGTGTCTCAAGACTTTGGGGCTGGGATTTGAATTGCAGTCGGTCATGTCTATGTGGGGTCTGGCTCCCTATGCACTGCACTTAACTGCTGTGCCACTGGGCTGGTCCTCAGTGGTCAGGTCTTGCACTTACTTAAATTTGTTCTCCTATTTTTTCCTAGGTAATTTTATTCTATTTGATGTGATTCTACATGGAACTATTTTTAAAATTTCTTATCTTATTGTCTAGTACAAGACACTATATGGTTGATTCTTGGATGTCTTTTAACTTCATCATTTAATGTTTATCTATTCCAATTTTCTGCCTCAAACCTTCTCCCCAAAATTAGTGAAGAAGAACAAGCTCTTTTATTTTTATTTTTTTTTATGTGTTTGCTATAGGATGTGTGTACTTGCTGGAGAGACAGAGAGAGAGGGAGGGTGTGTGAATGTGAGAAATCATCTCCCAGTGAGGATACAAATGCCACAATACCTTCTCCTCCATTTCCTTTTCGGAATTTTGGGTGTGCGTGCACACATGCCTGCCATGATTTTCAAGCTTCTGGATCCAGGACTCAACTTCAGATTTGACTATGTAGGACCCAGCTGCCTTAACCTCCATGAAACTTGCCAGCCCAAAGAAGAATGGTATTGAAAGCTTCTAAGTATAGACTTAGATGCATGCACACCTAGATTCATATGTCTATGCTCTCCTCTTACTAGTTGTATGAGCTTTGACAAGCCTTAACTATTAGGCATGTCAGTGTTGTCATATGTATAATGGGACAGTAATATTCATCCCAAAGAATTGTTAAATAAAAGAGGATGTAGGTATTTAGAACAATGCCTTGCATGTGGTAGGGATTTGATATTTGTTTATCTTCTTTTGCTGATTAACTCCAGTTAAAAGCAAGCCAAAAATCAAAAAGCAAATAAAACCCAAAACAATCAAAACCAAGATAAATAAAACACTCCAAAACCACAGGAAAAAAAAAACCCACAAAGAAAAGAACCACAAACAAAAACCTCAAACCACTTCCTGTTCCCAGCTGTTTTCTATGACCTAAGAAATGCCTGTATGTGCTGGAAGGAACTGTGAAAGAAGGCAGGCTCACACCCATGGTTGTATTGTAAAAGCCTGGTAAAACCAGGCTGCTGTATAGAGTATTTGACAATGTAATTTTAAGTATTATTAAAAATAATAAAAGTCCGATTTGAAGCTGTTCATTTTTACCCCATAGTTCTTATTTATGTGCTATTCTTTCACTACTTTTCTTATAAAAGTGGAGGCAATATTTTTTCATTAAATTTAATAGGTATAATTCTTGCTTCCTTTGAATTATTTCTATTTTAAAAAAACTTTGCTAGAGAGAAAAGCTGATATTTGAAATTAAACTTAGTATTAATTTTATTTTTATCTTGATGTCTTTTCAAAAGCTGTGGTGAGTTGTTATTTGATACCTAGAATATATACCATGTTCATAGAATGTGGCTTCACTGTGAACCAAAGAAAATAATTGTTTACTGGGTAAATATTATTTTAGCAATTAAAGTTTACCTCCAAAATCATGACTACAAGTATATTTGTAATCCAGAGCCCACAAATTGATAACCCACATTTATATAAAAATTTCCCAAAAGACCAGCAGGTTGCATGGTTCTTAAGGTGCTGGAGTCGACCATGGTTCGGGTCTCAGATCTTGCTTTCTCACTTTCTCTCTCTCTGTCTTTCTCTGGCCAAGTTAAAATAAATGAATGAATAAATAAAGTTAAATAAAAAATTCCTTATTTAAATTAAAGTTAATCTTTATTTTAAAAACATTTTATTACTGGGTGAGCAGGTGGTATAGTGGTAAGGCTCTGAACTCCCACATGGCTGACCACAGTCCATCCTGGACCTGGCATTTTGATAATCACTCTGGAGGGGACCAGCAGTTGGTATAATGGTTGTGTCTCTGGACTCCCATCTAGCCAACCGTGGTTTGAGTCCCGGACCTGATGGCTTAAACTCATGCCAGGCGCGTGTGTGTGTGTGCCCAAGAGCCCAAGAGGAGAATGGAGGAGAAGGAATTGTGGCGTGGCCATCTCCCCTGGGGGGTGATTTCTTGCTTTCTGTCTCTCTGTCTCTCTCTCTTTCTGGTGAGCACACGTGCCCTATAGCAAAAACAAACAAACAGACAAACAAACAAACAAAAAACACAGTCACACACAAACAAAACAAAAATAATACAAAAACCTCTCCAAAAAAAAAAAAGATAAAAAAAAAACAGTCACTCTGGGCATGTGTGTATGCATGCCCAAAATCCCAGGAGGAGAATGGAGAAGGGATTGTGGCATGACCTTCCCCTCCTGGGGGATGACTTCTCACTTTTCCTCTATCTGTCTCTCTCTGGTGAGCATACACGACCTGAAAAAAAATTATTACAAAAACTATGCATTATATGAAATTTTAAAATGTGACACAAGTGACAAAACCCTAGTGCCCAGTGATTACTACTATAAATACCTTAATACATATCCTTCTGCAGCTCATTGTATATCTTTATGTCAATGTTTGTGCACATACGAAGTAGGTATTTTAGCTAAAGTAAGATCAAACTACAAAATACCTTTAATCTAATTATATTCAAAGTCAACTTTAATAGGTTTTTTATATACAATAAAATTTACCAATTTTAAGTGTAAAGTTCCATGAGTTCTGACAAATATAGACAGTTGTATAATGACACCTTAGTCAATACAAGTAACAGAAAATTGTTCTGGTTTATTACTCAGTACTACCTCACTGTATATATTTACTGCAGTTTGCTATTCATTCACCGGTTGGTGGACATTTGGGTTGTTTCCAGGTTTTGGTGATTATGACTAGAGGTGCTGTGAGCATTCACATACAAGTCTTTGTGTGTTTCATGTTTCTTTTATGTAAGGTGTTAAGTATTTAAGCAAAAGATTGCTGGCTTGTATTGTAAACATATAGGCAGTGGGGGCCAGCAAGTGGCATTGGCGGTTAAGGTGCTGACTTCTCCACAGTTTCAGGCTTTGACCTGGTGGCTTGCTTTCTCACTTTCTTGCTTGTGCACATGCTGTGTAATAAATTAAAATAAATAAATAGAAAACATAGACACTGTTTTGAAACTTTTTTCCTTTAGTCAGTGATCTCCCCATTTTTCATTAAGTAAATTTTCTTATTAAATGCCCAGACAATACTCAAATTTTCCCAATCGACCCTAAAATTTTCTCTCTCTCTTTTTTTTTTTTTTTTTTTTGAGAGGTTTTTGCTATAGGGAGTGTGCAATTGCCAGAAAGACAGAGACAGAGAGACAGAAAGCGAGAAGCCACCTCCCAGAGGGGATGGCCATGCTGCAATCCCTTCTCCATTTGCCTCTCAAGATCTTAGGCATGCACGTACACGTGCCCGGCGTGAGTTTGAGCCACTGGGTTCAAGAGTTGAACCATGGTTGACTACGTGGGAGTCCAGTCACAGCCATTATGCCAACTGCTGGTCCCAAACTTTTCATTTTTAAAAAGGGGGCAGTACCAGATTTCTTCATTTGAAGAAATGGTACAAATTAAAGAACTTAAGTGGATGTTTTGGTACAGCTTACAGGATACATGGAAGAAGTCCTAGCATGCATGCACTGCCTTGGTGAGCAGGGAAGTCTTCCTGTGGCTCTGAGGGAGTGAGCCTCAGGCTTAGCTCTCCTTGTCGCTGTCTCCCAGGGTGTGCTTGTCAAACAGATATTCTGCCAGGCCAGATGCAGATTCAGGGGCTCCCATCTTGCACGAGTTAGTGACATGGTCACCCAGTTCTTTGATGGATTTTACCTGCTCGTTCAGGTGGTGCATCTCAATGAACTCATATAAATGGAGGTCACTTTTGTCAGTGGCCAGTTTGTGTTCAGTTGTCACTGGTTCATGTTTTTTTTCCAAGTGTAACACGCACGCCATTGCATTCAGCTAGTCCGGTCATGACGGTCTGGTTTCTTAATACCCTAAAGGAAGATGTGGACACCTCATTGATTCTGCAGCTTCATCAGCTTTTCAGCCTGTTCCCTTTCCTCATGAGATTGGTGGAGAAAGTATTAGGCAAAGTCCTAAAAAGCCATGTCATCACAGTCAAAGTAGTAAGACATGAGCAGGCAGACGTAGGAGGCGTAGAGCGCCAGGTTGCTCCTGCAGCTGATGGCAGCCTCCGAGTCCCGGTGTAGTTCTGGCATATCTGCAAGGGGGATACAGTCATCACTGGGGGTGGCGAGACGGAGGAGAGTCAGCGGTGACGGCAGCTGTGTGGTGCTGTTGCTGTCTGAGGGCGCTGTGAGGAGGTGGCCAAAGACTGGCTCTGGATGGTATTCCAGGATAGGGAAGAGCGCCCAGTTCCATTCAAGCATGGTTGAAGCAGGAAACCATGCATCCCTAAAATTTTCTTTAAGGTATTGTGTGTATCTATACCTGTATCTTTTCCAGGAGCAGGTTGAATCCCAGATTCCGGTGTTCAAAAAAAAAAAAAAAAAAAAAAGCCAGGTGTGTATGCATGTGGGCCCCAAATCCAAAATCCAAGAGGAGAATGGAAGAGAAGGGAATGTGGTGTGGTGCTCTCCCTTGGGGAGTGAATTTTCACTTTCCTTCTCTCTTCCTCTCTGTCTCTGTATCTTTCTGGCAAGCGCATGTACCCTCTGACACATTAAAAAAAAAGGTTCAGAAATTGCCATGCCATGGTGTTGTTTCAACTTATTATGGACCTCATTTTGAAAATGGTAGGACAGATTTTATATCAATATTTCTTTGAGTTACAGAATTGTATAAAGAGGATCACTTTGTTAAAGATGACAGTTACTAAGATTATTGTCTTCTAGTGTCAGTCATCATCAAAGGAAAATCATATTAACATTGATACTTAGATTTTGCCACGCCGGGCGCGTTTTGCCAAACCATACATATAGAAAGATAGTTAGTACTTTTATTTATTTATTTTTTTTTGCCATAGGGTGTGCATGCTCAGCAGAAAGAGACAGACAGTGAGAGGGAAAATGAGAAATCACCCTCTGGGGGGATGGCCACGCTGCAGTCCCTTTTCCTCCATTCTCCTCCTGGGATCTTGGGCACACTTGCACATGCACCTGGTATGATTTTCCAGCTACCAGGTCCAGGACTCAAACTGTGGTCAGCCATGTGGAAATCTAGCACCTTAGCCACCATGCCACTTTCTAACCCCTAGTACTTATTTTTAGAACATAACAGATAAGAAAAAAAGTGTCTGAAGATGAGGAGGGGAAGGAAATACTGCAATAGATGAAATGAAAAATACATGGTGCTAACCAGTGGCATGGTGGTTAAGGTGGCTGGAACCCATGTGGTCAATTGCATGATTCAAGTTTTAGACCTGGTGGCATGAACAACATGCTGAATGGATGTGTGTTTTTGGCTAAAATCGCAAGAGGTATATGGAAGAGATGGGATTGTGGCACAGCCATCTCCCAAGGGGTGCTTTCTCACTTCCCCCTCCTTTCTCTTTTCTCTGCTTCTCTCCAGCAAGTGCATGTGCCCTATAATGAGTTTTTTTAAAAAGGGAAAAGTCATATTGGACATGGGAGGAGAGAAGGTGATGATAAGGTGATTATTATAGTACAGATTCTAATATTAAGATTAAAATATTACTGGAATCTCTGTTTCTCTCTCTCTCTCAAATTTGCCAAAGGGTACATGCATTCTTTGGAGAGAGAGAAAGTAAGAAAGCACCCTTATGGGGAATGGTCACATGGCAATCCCTTCTCCATTTCTCTCTCCTTTCAGGATTTGGGGAATGCACACAAGGCTGGCATGTTTCTTAACCTGGTCTGGGACACCAGCTGAAGGAGTTGGCTATGTGGGATTCAGTCGCCTTAACTACTGTGCCACAGGCTAGCCTTACTGAAATTTCTTTGTAACTGAGCCACTTATCTTTCTTTTGTGATTGGGCTGTGCAGGATCAAGTAAAATGAATGAGTTCAGATATTTGGGACTGAAAGTATTTTGCTTGATTCTTTTGTGTTTAGGTATCGGACTTGATTGCTTAAGGAACGTAGTTTCAAAATGAGAATAAGTCTAACCTTAATGTCCCATATTCATAGACCAGAAGAGCTTAATGTTGTTAAGATGGTAGTATACCCCCAAAAGATTTACAGATTAAACATAAAGTTCCACTTGCCTTTCTTGCAGAAATTAACGAAGCTGTTGCCAAAATCTTTATTGACATTCAGGGTACCCAGAACAGCAAAGATAATCTTGAAAAAGAAGAACAAAGTTGGAGGACTAACACTTCCCAATTTAAAATCAGACTTAAAACTTTAGTAATCAGGACAGTGTAGTACTGACAGAAGGATAACATAGGTCATTGAAATGGTGGTCAAGAAATAAATCCCTATAGCTATGTCAGTTGGTTTTTTTCTTTTTCTTTTTTTCTTTTTTTTTTTTTTTTTGAGAGGTTTTTGCTATAGGGTGCATGCGCTTGCCAGAAAGACAGAGAGAGACAGAAAGCGAGAAACCACCCCCCAGGAGGGATGACCATGCCAGAATCCCTTCTCCTCCATTCTCCTCCTGGGATTTTGGGCACGCATGCACACGTACCTGGCATAAGTTTAAGCCACTGGGTCCAGGACTCGAACCACAGTCGACTACATGGGAGTCCAGCAACATAGTCATTATGCCAACTGCTGGTCTGGATTTTTTTTGTTCTTTAAGAGAGATTTTTGTTAAAGGGTGCATGCACCCACTGGAGAGACAGAGACAAAGAGACAGAAAGCAAGGAATCACTCACCATGTCTCAATTTGTTCTCCTCCATTCTCCTCTCAGGATTTTGGGGATGCACATACACATGTCTGGTGTGAGTTTTAAGCCAGGTTCGGGACTCTAACTGTGGTTGACTATGTGGGAGTCCAGCAACATAACCATTATGCTATCTGCTGGCCCCTGTCAGTTGATTCTTAATGGTGCAAGGACCATTCAGTGCACAGAATGATGTTTGTTTTTTATTTTTCAACAAACAGTGCTGGACAGCTGGATATCCATATGGAAAAGATGAATTTGGATCTTTATCTTACATTGTACATAAAATGAACTCAAAACAGACCAAAAACCTAAATGTAAAAGTGAAAACAATAAAACTCTTGGAAGAAAATGCTAGAGTAAATTTTTGTGACCTTGGATTACATTGTCATTTATTAGATAACAACACCAAAAACACAAACAGCAAAAGAAAAAAGATAAATTGGACTCCATCAAAATAAAGCTTTTGTGTGTTAAAGGATACCATTATGAAAGTGGAAAGAAAACCCACATAATGGAAGAAAATATTTGCAAATTTGTATCTCTGGCAAGAGATTTGTATCTGGGATATAAAAAGAACTGTTATAATTCAGTGAAATGTATGAATTTAAAAATGGACACAAGATCTGAATAGACACTTCTCAAAGAAGATACGGAAATAAACAATAAGTAGGACCAACAGATGGCATGTGATTATGTCGCTGGACTCCCACATGGTCGACCACAGTTCCAGTCCTGGACCTGGTGGCTTGAAACTCATGCCAGGTGTGTGTGCATGCATGCCCAAGATTCCCAGAGGAGAATGAAAGAATGAAAGGGAGAATGAAAGGGATTGCAGTATGGCCATCTCCTCTGAGGTGTGATTTTTCACTTTCCCTCTCAATATCTCTTTCTCTCTCAGGACGGCAGAAACCTCTAAAAAAAAAAATAACCAATAAGCACATGAAAAGTTATGCAACTTCATCAGGGAAATCAGTAGTCATCAGGGACATGCAAATAAAAACTGCAATAAGAGAGACCAGCAGTTGGTGTAATGGCTATGTCGCAGGACTCACATGTAGTTGACTGCGGTCTGAGTCCCAGACCCAGCGGCTTAAACTCACGCCGGGCGCGTGTGTGTGTGTGCATGCCCAAGATACCTAGAGGAAAAGGGATTGCAGCGTGGCCATCCTCTGGGGGGGGGGGGGGGGGGGGGGGGAGGTGATTTCTCTCTTTCTTTCTCTGTCTCTCTCTGTCTTTCTAGTGAGCACACATGCCCTATAGCAAAAACCTCTCTAAATAACCAACCAACAAACAAATAAAAACAACAGCAACAAACCTGCAATAAGATACCATTTCATTTCTACTTGAGTGGCTAAAGCAAAAAAAATACAGATAATAACAAGTGTTGGTGTATAGAAACTGGAGCCCTCATGCATTGCTGGAATGTAAAATGGTGTAGCTATTTTGCAAAACAATTTGGCAGTTCTTCAAAATGTTAAAAACAGAGTTGTTATATGGCCTAGGAATTCTACTAGGTATGCCCCAGGGAAATGAAAACACTTGTTCACACAAAAACTTATGTGTGGACATTAATAGCCACTTTTTGGCTATTATTATTTTTAATAGGCAAAAACTGAAACATCCCACAAGTACATCAACTAACCCATGGATGAACAAAATGTAGCATATCCATACAATGAAATATTAATCTGCTATTAAATAGGAGAAAGTACTTACATATGACACAACATGAATGAACTTTGAAAACATTCCAAGTGAAAGCAATCAGCCGCAAAAGATCACATATCATATGATTCTATTTATGTGAAATAATTCAGCATAGACCAGTCCATAAAGACAAAAAAGTGAATGAGTATTTGCCAGGCATCTTAAAGTATAAGAATAATTATATTTCTACCTGCTAATCTGTTTATAATTCTTCTTAAAAAAGGATTAAAAAACTTAATTTAAAAGTTTGGGGAATCAAGGGAAAGAAGAAAGAAAACATTTAAGGAATACAAAAATGAAAAATATCTGTTCATGATAACTTGTATGATAATATCTTTAACTAGACTAATGTACAGTGTATTCATGCTTGGAAAATTCATTTTCCAAGCTATAATGATATGCGGTGATTGAATGTATAAAAAATTTCTCAAAATGGCTTTGAATTCACAAGTAGACATTTGAAACATAACAGAGTACACAAAATCATAGAGACAGAAAGTAGAATAGTGATTGCCAGGAGGTTGGGGAGGGGAGAATGGGAAGTTATTGTTTAAAGGATATGGAGTTTCGGTTTTACCAGAAGAAAAGGGTTATGGAGATAACTCTTCTACTTTAGAGTAATTTATTTTTAGTTGATGTTAGAAGAGTTAGAATTAATTAATGCATTTACTAGTTAAATTTTTTTCAAATGTGCTTCATTTCCCACTATTGTTATAGCATTTTGATTAATTTTACAGAGCTGTGAAAGTGAATGTGTGTCAATTTGGTTAAAGTTTGTTGGAAAGTTTTGTTTATTTATGTAGTATTTTAGTACTTTTTATACATAGTGACTTTAGATGCAGTAGTACTTTTTTTTAAAGAGAGATTTTTGCTATAGGGTACATGCACTCACCAGAGAGACACAGAGACAGAGAGACAGAAAGTGAGAAATCACCCCCTGGGGGGATGGCCATGCTATAGTCCCTTCTCCTCCATTCTCCTCTCGGAATTTTGGGTATGCATGACATACACCTGGCGTGAGTTTTAAGTCACTGGGTCTGGAACTTGAACCGTAGTTGACGACATGGGAGGTCAGTGATGTAACAGTTATGCTACCTACTGGTCCCAATGCAGCAGCACTTTAGCATTTTTTTTTTTTTTTTTTTAATCCTAAACCGTGAATCATGACGCTAGAAACAAATACTATGTTTGACAATACTGCAAGAAAGTGGGACCAGCAAATGATGTGGTGGTTGGGGCACTGGATTTCCATATGGCCAATGGGGTTTGAGTTTTGGATGTGGCAGCTTGCTTTCTCACTTTCCCTCTCTGTCTCTCTCTGGTGAAATTAAATAATAATAAATAAATATAAGTAAAAAATAGTTCTTTTAAAAATTATTATTTATGTAATTCCATTTGTTATTATTTTTTAATTTGACCAGAGAAAGACATACAGAGAAAGAAAGGGAAAGCAAGAAAGCAAATCAACAGTTCCAGCCTCAAACCACGGTCAGCCATGTGGGAGTCTTATGCCATGATCTGTTTGCCAACCCTTCAGCTGGGATTATGGGTGCTGTGAGCCACCTGACTTCCAGCATTCTAGTCCTCTATGCTATGGACTGAGCCTGGCTTATTTTAAATCCTACATTCACACCACCAGCATATTTTTCTCTTTTTAAAAAAGAATTATTTTATTTTATTTAACTTTATTTACTTATTTATTTTAATTTGACCAGAGAGGGACAGAGTGTGAAAGAGAGAGAGAAAGAGAGAGAGAGAGAGAGAGAAAGTGAGAAAGCAAGCTGCCAGATCTGGGACTCGAACCACAGTCGGCCATGTGGGAGTCCAGTGCCCTTAACCAACATGCCACCTGTCGGCCCCATGTTTCTGCCATTGGACGGGCGCCACCATGCCCGGCCCCATGTTTCTGAACTTCATAAATTGAAGTAATGATTTATAACATAAGTTTTTGTACATGTATAAACATGAATTGATTTACTTCTGATTTCCAAGACTGTAGTGAAGTCGATATTGTGTTGTTGGAAAAGTCTTGACGCATTTTTGCATAGAAAAACAAAAAAATACATCATGACATTTCCTACAGCCCAAGAGTTTTATTTTTCATTGTGAAAGATTATTATCTTTATTCTGTCAATATTTTCTGTATTGATCAGACCACCAAGAAATATGTTGAAAGTTAGATATTCCTAGCAGAGTCTGGAAAAATCCCTCCATGTGTGAAAATTTGATTTTTGCATACATAAAAATCAAAACATAAAATTAAAAAAGCATGTGAGCAAGGGGCCAGCCTGTAGCCTGGTACTTAATGGCACTGGATCTCACATGACCGACCTGTAGTTTGAGTCCCAGACCTAGTAGCTTGAAACACATGCCGGGTGTTTGTGCATGTGTGCCCAAAATCCTGAAAAGAAGGAGAAATGGAGGAGAAGGGATTGTGGCATGACCATCCCCATGGGAGGGAGGTGCATTTTCCCACTCTTTCTCTATTTTTCTGTCTCTCTCTAGTGAGCAGGTGTGCGCTCTGGAAAATTAAAAAATATACATATTAAAAAAAAAAGCATGTAAGCAAGTTGTGCTTAAAAGACTTGCATTTCAAACACTGCTTTAAAGTTAGAGAGTTGTGTATCATGGCATTGTGGCATATCTTGTGGCCGGAAGCATGAGCTCTGTAATCTGATTATCTGGATTTAATCTAAGCCTCTCCGTAACTGTGTGAGTTTAGGTGAGGTATTTATTTTTTCTTTACCTACTATATTACCCTATCTATCAAGCAGAATTACTACCATTGCCTACTTTACAGGCTTTTGTTGTGGGGGTTAAATGAATTAATACATTGTTGGAATCAGCAGATGGCATAATGGTTATGTTATTGTACTCCCACATAGTAGACCATGGTTTGAGTCCTGGACCCAGTGGCTTAAAACTCACGCCGGGTGCATGTGTGTGCACGCCCAAAATCCTGAGAAGAGGCTAGAGGATGGATTGCGGGGTGGCCATCCCCCAGGGGGTGATTTCTTGCTTTCTGTCTGTCTATTTGGTGAGCGCACACACCCTGTAGCAAAAATCTCTCTCTGAAAAATAAAATACATTGTTATACAACTTAAAACAGTTCCTAGCATAAAGTAAGTGCTAAATAAATATGAGATGTGGGTGCTGTTATCATTGGATGTAGATTAACATCATTAATTTTGATCCCCTGTACAAAAATGTGGATTTTTTTCTTTATTCATAATAGAGTGTGTGCATCTAGCACAGCAAGAGAGAGGCACCCCTTGCAGAATCTAGTCTTGACTTGATCTCCTTCCTCCAGTCCTCCAGCCTGTCAGATCTTGGGCACCCATGTGTGTGCCTGGCGTACTCAGGCTGACCTAACCATGTGGGATCTGGCTTCTCTCAGGCAGCACGTTACCGATGTGCCATGGAGCCAGTCGCAAAGTTGTAGATTTTAAACAGATAGTTTTTGTGACCTTAGTACAGAAAATATGCTCCAAATCCATGCAAATCCGCCTTGTTTATTTTAGTTGCAAATCTGTATTGTTTATTCTGCTTTGTGATCCTGGTGCTAAGACTGCATTTCTAGGCTACATTTCTGCTTCGCCAGCTGCTCCCTGTTGCAGGTAGGGGGCAGTACAAGTCTAGATGAGGGAGGGACTTGCTCTTGTCTGCTTCCCAGTCTTCTCTGCTCTTCCTCCTGTGAGTGCTGCCCTGACACTTCATCCCTGCAGTAGCAGTGCCTTCCTGTAGCAGTTGCTGGATCCAGTTTGCAGCGTTTCCAATACTTGTGGACCAGTTTTATCAGGCTGCCTTCAGATACCATGTGGTCTCTGGCCCACTGGCTCTGTCCTCAGAGATCAGAGACACCAGGACTGGTTGAGAGTGCTCAGAAGTCTGAGTTGGGGCCAGCAGGTGATGTAGTGGTTAAGGGTGCTGGATTCCCACATGGCCCACCATGGTTTGAGCCCCGGATCTGACAGCTTACTTTCTCTCTCTCTCTCCCTCTCCCTCTTCCCCCCTCTCTCCCTCTCCCCCTTTCCCTCTCTCCCCTCTCTCCCTCTCTCCCTCCCTCCCTCTCCATCTCTTTCTCTCTCCTTCTGTCCCTCTCTGGTCAAATTTAAAGAAAGAAAGGAAGAAAGAAAGTTAGATAAAATAATTCTTTAAAAAAAAAAAAAAGAAGTCTGAGTTGAAGGTCACAGACCCCTCTGATGAGCTTATGCTTGCCCTGACCAAGGGCAGAGGTGCTGGTTGCTTCCCGCAGTTGATATCTCCGTGATTCCTTAGAATTCTCCTTTTGCTCCTTCAGCTGTTTACTTAAACTTCACACTCAGTTAACACAGTCTTGTACTCTGTTCACATAACTGGTATGATTTGTTTTCTGCCTGAAACCTGACTGATAAAGCTGACATGTCTGGGACTTAAGAACTGGTCATTGTCTATTTTTTTTTTCTTAAGATAGTTCTAAGGTGACTTATTATATTTTGATTTCTTTTCTAGATAATTTGACAAAGTATCTCCTGATCATCTTATAGAGAGGATGAATCTTACAGATTTAATAATATTATAGTTATTGAATTAGACAATTATAGCATTAATAGAAACTTGCAGGAAGTCTATACTAAGATATAGGACTCTGATTTAATTAGTTAATTTTTATTTTTTTTTAAAAAAGAATTATTTTATTCAACTTTACTTATTTATTTATTTTAATTTGACCAGAGAGGGGCTGGGGGGAGGTGGGTAAGTGAGAAAGCAAGCTGCCAGGTCCGGGACTCAAACTGCAGTCAGTCATGTGGGAGTCTAGCACCTCCTCAACTACCATACCACCTGCCAGCCCCAAGTTTTACTTTTTTTTTTTTTTTTTTAAGAGACAGAGTTTTGCTGTGTTGCCCAGACTGGACTTGAACTTGAGCTCCTTCTGCCTCAGCCTCTCATGTAGCTGGACTGTAGGCATGCATCACTGTGCCTGGCCTATTTTCTTTTTTGAAAAAAACATCTAATCTTATTTAATAATAATTTTTCCTGGATGAGGGCATGAGAGGCATGTTTATTGGATTTGTAGTTTTCATGAATATGAGCTGGGCAAAAGCTACACTGAAAGAATCAGGCGCTGAATAGCTATTGATATACAGAACAGCATGATGAAACCACCAAGATATTTTGTAATCTTGAGGGTAAGGACCATGTCTTTTTAAATTTCTTTTTTAAAGTTTATTTTTTATTTCTTCTGAGCAAAAGAAAGCAGTCCCGACAGGGTCTTGATGCCTGTGCTCCACCCCCAGAATCAGCTGGCCCTGGATCATGGGCACACATGTGTCTGCATCCTCGGAAATACCTGGACACAAATCCGGAACCATCCCAGGCGCTCAGCTTTGCAGAATGTTGCGTTTTACTGTTGTGCCAACATCCATCCCCTACTTTCTTTGTTAATATGCATGACAAAGTGTGTGTGCAGGCATGTGAGAGTGAGAGAGGAGAGAAATGAGCACCTACCGCAGGGTCGAATCATGCTGCAGTCCCCTTTCCCTAGTCCTGTAGCCTGTTGGGTCTCGGAAAGCTGCACATGTGCCCAGGCCGGGGACACAAACTGGCCACCATGTGGGATCTGGCTTCTCTTGAGAAGCACAGTATTGCTGTGTCCCTGAGCAAGGTCTGTTTTCCTTCCCTTCCTCCCTCTCCACTTCCTTCCTTCCTCCCTGGTATTCTTGGCACAGAGTATGTGCTCAGTAGTTGAATATATTGATAAGTATGGCAAAATTTATCAATACGAGTGAGGTTCTGTATTTAAGGTTAAATACATGTGAATAAACCTTACCAGTGATTTGTGGAAAATGAGTTTTAGGTTGTCTATAATGTAACACAACCATATTTAATCACTAAGAAGCTAATGAATACAGTCCTGTAGTCTTCACTAACGAGTAGAAAGCTGTTGTTTCTTCTGCATTCTGAGTTTGAGTCCAGTTTCAGGAATCATACTTCTAGAGGGACATAATAGTTAACTAGAGAGCATCCCAAAGGTGACTAGATCATGAGACGAACATTTGAGGGAATTTGGGATATCTGGCTTAAAAAAGAAACATCATTTTTCTACTTCTCAGAACCTAAGGATTTGTAGATGTACTGGGGATGGGTTGAAGTGACAAATTTGTGATAACATTTTTTCTTAAAGAGTATACAAGAAAAAGTCTTACACTGAGGGAAGTGAAAGGAAGGACTAGGCACACACACACCACACACACACACACACACACACACACACACACTCATTCACTCACTCAGTGTGTAAGCCCCTATGTCATGAGCAGTTCCTGGGGTCCTTAGCTAGGTCTCAGTTCTAGGAAAGCAGAAGTGACTTGGTGTACCTAGCCCATAATTACTATTTGCTAGATTGCTGTCCTTTAGCCCTCACAGGTTATTGAGGGCCCCTGGCTTTAAATGGAGGCGTGGTAAGAGAGTTGTCACTTACCAGATAGAAACTCTGCCTGACTTCTGTGATCAGTTCCTTTACAATGTATTCACTCCTCCTCCTCTCCCCACCCTTGCTCTTTCTCTCAAGTGAAAAGGAAATGTTGCAGGGCAGAAATTCAGCACGCAGCAATCCTACAGTGCAGATGCTGCAGGCACGGAAAGGAGTTGTGAGGTCTGTGCCGTCTCGGAAGGAAGATTTGGTATGTTGTGTTAGGGCACGTGGCGCGGGGTGTCTTCTGTCCTCTTGGCGAAGTGACTGGTGAAGGCCTGCAAGTAAAACAAGACATTAACAGGAGAAGGTTTACAGTAAGGGAGGCAGTGAATGGAGTAGCTGGCTTATTAAATGGGTAAAGTTAAAGGCTTATTATATGCCTAACTTAGTAGGGAAAAGGGAGTGGGGAGAAATGGCTTCAAGGGGAAGAACGGATAGGTTTCTTTAGGAAAGACAAATGGGTTTCTAGAAGAGCAAATGGGAGTTAAGAAAGTTTGTGATGATGTTTCTCTGTGGGCCATAACACTCTGGGGAGGAGGGATTTCTGGTTGGTTTATTGTTTTTCCTCCTGGAAGTAGACCCACTCTAAAGAGGAAATTTATAGCAGCCTCATTCTTGGAAGTTGCTATTAGTCAGTTAAGGGAAGTTCTACAAAGTCTTCTTTCTGCATCTGTTGAATTTCAAATGCCTTTTGCTTAAAATAATCTTCCTACTAATCCTGTGGTTCCAGGTGAGTCCTCCCCTCCCCAGGCATAAACTTGAGACCAGTGGGTGAGAGTTTTAGGAAAGCAAATTTAAGCCAATGAAAGGAAAACCTTTTAGGACAGCAAACAATAGAAAGTCGCATTTTCTGGTAAGGGCTTACAACGTAGGTATTCTGTGGTGTATGTGTATACTGAGGGCATATTTATACGCTAGGGGTCAAATAGGCAGATGGTAAGGGTGTTGCCAGTTTCCTTTTGGCAATATTGAGATGCTTAGCCTGGTGTCTCATCTGCTTATGGAACAGGCTGAGGGGTGCCAACAGGCAAGACTGTAAGTTTTTTAAAGAAATGTTTCTCTGTTTTGGCCCTGGGTCAAATCAAATGGTATTCTAAGAACTTTGCAATATAAAACAGGGCTAAGAATATTCTGTTGAGAAAAATTTATAGGCAGGTATTATCAGATGTCTTCATGAACTATAGAACAATTTGTCAGAAATGTTTCCATGGATATATAGTGCTGAACAAGATATTTCCCTTCGAGTTTGCTAGGTCATAAAACGGTCCCTTAGAACATGACTATTGAGGATTTGAACACAAGCCAATTATATTTTTGAAGACATGTAGCAAAACCGATAGTATGGTTGCTAATTGGCCATATTTTCTGATAGCACTCAGATAGCAGAAGTTTGCGTAATGGCTATGCCGCTGAACTCCCTTGTAATCAACCGCACGCGGTTTGAGTCCCAGACTGTCGGTGGCTTAAACTCATGCCCGGCGCATGTGCGTGCGTGCCCAAGATCCCGAGAAGAGAATGGAGGAGAAGGGATTGTGGCGTGGCCATCCCCAGTGTGTGTGTGTGTGTGTGTGTGTGTGTGTGTGTGTGTGATTTCTCGCTTTCTATCTCTCTGTCTCTCTCTGTCTTTCTGGCGAGCACACATGCCCTATAGCAAAAACCTCTAAAAAAAAAATAAAGATAGCAGAATTGATTAACTACCATAAGGTTTATTCTCTGTAGCAAGGAAACCTGAACCAAATCAGTGCTTCTGGGGTTTTGTAGACTCCAAGGAGTCTACATTTTAATTCACACTTATGCCAAACTCTATCTGTAGACAGCACCTCCAACAGTCCTGTTGTTGTCATTCATTTCCCCAGTCTCAGCCAGCCAAGAGTGTGGGCACATACGTCTGGCATACTCGGGGATATCTTTGGTCACAAATCACAACTTTCCCACGTGGGTCTGCCTCACAGAGCCTCGGGTTTTACAGCTGCTCCACTGTCGACTCACCCGGAATCTTAGACCTGAGTTTCTCTCTCCGTTGGAAGATGCCAAATACACAGAGAATTATCTGGTATTAACTATGCATTTCTAGGTTCCTGCTGGGCTGAGGGTTTGTGTTCATTTCTAGCACTACATCCTTCTAGTTACCATCTGGCAGGCTTCTTTCATATTTATCCTAATAGAAGATAGCATCTTTCTCCTGATTCTAGTGTATTGCGTTTTGGAACTATTAGGAAAAATTGTGAAAGACTTGAAATGGACTATCTTGTCTGTTCTGTTGCTAATTACAGAAAATGTGTGAGTATGGGTAGTTTTTAAAAAATAATTGTTTAATTTTATTCATTATCATCATTATTGTTTTAATTTGACCAGGGAGAGAAAGGGAAAGTGAGGAAGCAAGTCCCCAGGTCCAGGATTGGAACCACGATCGGCCACGTGAGAGTCTAGCGCCCTAACCACCACACCACTTGCAGCCCCCCGAGTGTGGGTAATTTATGAAACTAGAGGTTTATTCAGCACATAGTTTGGTCAAAGGGCCAGGGTCCACATCTGGCAAGGGTTTTCTGGCTGCGTTACAAAATGGTGGAGGGCAGGAGCGCACATGTCTGTCTGCTGTCTGCCTCTGGTCTCGTTCTCCTTAGTGACCTACTGGAAGTCAGTGTTGGGGTCCCACACTTAGGACTTTACTTCCAATCTCTTCCCAAACGCCCCACATTTTATTCAACATCATATTAAGTTTTTACCCCTTTAATCTGATTGTAACCAGATCTCAACATATGAATTTTTGGTATTTTAATAGGAACAAGGTCCTTTGGTGGATTTTTTTAAAACAGTTTTTTTCTTCATGCTAGAGCTTGTGAGTGAGAAAGAGAAACAAGGAACGAGCACCCTCGAAAGGGTCTGGTCCACCATGACCCCCTTCCTCCAATCTTGCAGCCCATTAGACCTTGGTCATTTATGTGTGTACCTGTCCTGTTTCAGGATGACAGGATCAAGGATTCAAACCGTGGACACCACGCGGCTTCTCTTGAGCAGCACATTACTACTGTGCCAAGGAACTAGTTCCTTTAGTGGTTTTTATTCACTCGTTCTCTTAAAAGCCTATCAAAAAAGGACTGAGAAAGGACCAGTAAGTCATAGATCAGTAATTGCCTTAGGATTTTTATTATTTGTCATCATTGCTGAAAAACAATGCTTTTAAGCTTTAATGGCTGAGTTGGCCCTGGTGCCTAGTAGTTAAGGGAGCTGGATCCCACATAGCCAGCCTTGGTTTGAATCCTACCCCTGGAGGATTGAAAAACATGCTGGGCATGTGTACATGCATGTCCAAAATCTTGATGGAACAGAGAAATGGAGGAGAAGTGATTGTGCCCCATTGGAAGTTCTCTCTGTCTCTTTCTCTCTGGCAAGTACATGTGGTCTCTGGCAATTAAAAAAATTAATGGAATCTGATATAAATTATCCATGCTTATGTGTTTTTTAAAGAATTATTGGGGCCAGTAGTTAGCGTAATGGCTATGTCACTGGACTCCCATGTAGTTGACTGCGGTTCAAGTCCCAGACCCAGTGGCTTAAAACTCACACTAGGCGCATTTGCGTGCATGCCCAAGATCCCGAGAGGAGAATGGCCATCCCCCCTGGGGGGGGGTGGTGATTTCTGGCTTTCTATCTCTCTATGTCTCTCTGTCTTTCTGGTGAGTGCACACACCCTATAGCAAAAACCTCTCAAATAAATAAATAAATAATAACAATAATGGGACTAGCATATATTTGTGTAATGGTTACATGGCTGGACTCCCACATGGCCAACTGGGGTTCAAGTCGCAGACCCAGGGGCTTCAAACTCATTTCGGGCGTGTGTACACGCATGTCCAAAATCCCAAAAGGAGAGTGCAGAAGAAGGGATAGCAGTGTGGCCATCCCACCTGGGAGGTGATTTCTTACTTTCTGTCTCTCTGTCTTTCTCTGTCTCTCTAGCAAGCACACCTGCCCTACAGCCAAACAAACAAACAAACAAACAAACAAAAAAAGACAAACCCCCCCCCCCCCCAAAAAAAAAAACCTCTTTAAAAAAATAATGAGGAGGGACCAGCAGTTAACGGAATGGCTATGTCACTGGACTCCCATGTAGTCGACCGTGGTTCGAATGTCAGACCTGGTGGCTTAAAACTCACGCCGGGCACGTGTGCATGCGTGCCCAAGATCCCAAGAGGAGAATGGAGGAGAAGGGATTGCGGTGTGGCCATCCCCTCTGAGGGGTGATTTCTTGCTTTCTGTCTGTCTCTCTCTGTCTTTCTGGCGAGCGCACGTGCCCGATAGCAAAAACCTCTCCAATAACTAAATGAATGAATGAATGAATGAATGAGACCAGCAGATGGCATACTGGTTAAATTGCTGGATCCCTACATAGTTGACCATGGGTCAAGTCCTGGACCCAGTGGCTTAAAATTCAAGCCAGGCACATGTGTGTGTGTGCTCAAGATCCCAAGAGGAGAATGGAGGAGAAGGGTTGTTAGCATGGCCATCCTGGCTGGGGGGTGATTTCTCGCTTTCTGCCTCTCTGTCTCTCTGGCGAGCACATGCACCCAATAGCAAAAATCTCTCTTAAAATAATAATAAGTAACTTAAAAAATTTTAATAATTAATTTTGAAGGCTAGCTTGTGGTCTGATGGTTTCTCACTTTCTCTCTCTGTCTCTCTCTGGTCAAATTAAAATAAATGAATGAATAAATAGAATTAAATTAAATAAATCTTAAAAAAAAAAAAGAAATATCAGAATTATGTTTGGTAAATCTCCAAACCAGAGTTTATGTTGAATGGTTTATGGATAGGTCCTAGTATTCATGGACATAGAAACTATGAAAATTAGCAAGTGAATACAGCTTGGGGCTGATTGATCCAGCCTTTCTTTCATTAAAAAAAAAAAAAATTTGTCAGGGGCATGTGCTTGGCAGCGACTGAGAGAAAGCACCCTCCATTGGAGCATGGTCACACTGCAATTCCTTCTCTATTTCATCAAGATTTTGGTCATGCATACCGCGTGCCCAGAATGGTTTTCAACCCGCAGGGGCAGGGACTCAGTGGCAGAGGGCCATGTGGAATCTAGCTCCCTTTAACTAGTAGGCTATGGGGCTGTTCCACTAGCCTTTCTTTAAACAACAAAACCTCAGCAAAAGCAATAAACTGGGAACTGGAACATTTTTAAATGAGGAAAAGTAATTTTGGACACAGTTCTACCATGCCTCATTCAAGTTTCAAGAATGACAGGCCTAAGCATTTTTTTTTTTTAGAATTTCCCAAGCTATAGAGACAAAGTTCTGCATGTTTTAATAGGAATTCTAGGAGGTGAATACAATGTTCTGTTTTCAAATAATTCTGAGAGGAAGTGCATAATGGTTAAGAGCTCTAAGCCAGAGCTAGACTGCCAGTTTGATCTGAGTCCCACTACTGTTACTTTGTTGCTTGTTAGCTTGTTTCTTTCACACCCTCCCTTTTGTTAGTCCCTCTTAGAACATTTTACTGCCTGTTTCTTGTTCTAAAAATGGAAGCAATATTAGCTGGGACTTCTGTGAAGAATAAAGGAGTTAGTATATGTAAAGTGCTTAGGATAGGGCTAGTGTATATTACAGCTCAGTAATTGTAGCAGTAATCTTTGTTTGGAAACTCTGTATATTCTGCCCAATTACTGGAGACTCCCAGTATACCTTAGCTTATTAAAGGCTCCAAAAGAGGCTTACAATAACAAGGTCTGTTTGTTTCCAATAATTTGGAAAGTATTGGCAACTATTGATATAAAGTCAGCTAAAAAGAGATTTCAAATCTTTAAAAAAATTATCATTATTATTTTTAAAATTTGCTGTAGGGTATATGTGCTCACCAGATAAGATAGAGACAGGAAGAGGGAAGTGAGGCAGTGAGCGCCCAGGTCCGGATCGAACAGCAGTGGCCATGTGGGACTCCAGCGCCTTAACCATGTTACTCCCTGGCCCTGAGATTTTAAATCTTTTTTTTTTTTTTTTTTTTAAAGAATTATTTTTCTTTCTTTCTTTCTTTCTCCTCTCTTTCTTTTCTTTCTTTTCTTTTCTTTTCTTTTCTTTTCTTTTCTTTTCTTTTCTTTCTTTTTTTCTTTCTTTCTTTCCAATTTGACCAGAGAGGGACAGAGTGAGAGAGTGAGAGAGAGAGAGAGAGAGAAAGCAAGCCTTCAGGTCCAGGACTCGAACCGCAGTCAGCCATGTGGGAGTCCAGCACCCGTAACCACCACGCCACCTGCTGGCCCTGAGATTTTAAATCCTTTTTTTTTTTTTTTTAAATTAAATTTTACTTATTCATTCATTTTATTTTAATTTGACCAGAAAGAGACACACAGAGAGAGAGGGAAAGTGAGAAAGCAAGTCACCAGGCCCAGGACTTGAACTGTGGTCAGCCATGTGGGAGTGTCCAGCACCTTAACCACCATGCCACCTGCTAGCACTCCCTCCCCCACCCCGTGATTTTAAATCTTAAGAAAAAAATTTTTCAAAAATGTGGGTGAAGGATCTCTCCCAAATTATTTATAGTATCTTTGCCCAAATTGTTTCACCATAGGATGTCTTTTCAAGGATGTCAATTAAGATATTTTCAAGGGGGGCAGATAGAGGCAGAGCGGTAAAATGATACATGGTGAGGCCGACCACATGTGAATGTTCCGGGTTCATGTCTGGAGACCTCCCTGAATGAAAGCGTATGTGGGCTATTTACTCTGGTACATTTTTCTTTTGATTTTGTGGATATTTGGTGGTAGTGAGGATGATGGAGTTCTCTAGTATTCAGAATCTTCCTGCAGTAGTACGAACTCCCATCATGTTTGTCTTTGCTCTTAGAGGTCTTATTAATAGTTCATATCAGTGTTTTAACCAATTTCTGGTCTTGGTAGATGTTCCATCAAATTGATCTCAGGATATGTGGTATCTCCCCTGAGATTCACAGTATGCAAAATGAAATCTCTGAGAAGTCTTTCACTAAAGAAGAAATTTAATTAGCTTTTATTCGCCTCAGTATCCTGAGGACCAAGGTTTCCTTAGAACATATTTTAGGCAGTATTACTTTATGTTACTGCTTGTGGAGGTACTACAACAGAATGAATGCAGGTCCTGCTCCCCTCCCCCGTTTTATTCCTTATTTGATTGTTGCCTATGTTTGCATTGAACTAAAGTTGTTATTATTGTTACTCTTATTTTAGGTTTTTGTTTTAGGGGTCATGTGCTTGCTGGAGAGAGGCAGAGAGAGGGAAGTGAGAAATCACTCCCGGGGGTGGGGGGAAGGTCATGCCACAATCCCTTCTCCTTCATTCCCCTCTTAGGAGTTTGGGCACACATGCACATGTGCTCTGCCTGTTTCTCAAGCCACAGGGTCTAGGACTTGAACCACAAAGTTGGCCATGTGGGATGCAGCACTTTTTTTTTTTTTTTTTTTTGAGAGGTTTTTGCTATAGGGCACATGCGCTTGCCAGACAGATAGAGACAGAGAGACAGAAAGTGAGAAATCACCCCCCCCCCCCAAGGGGGGATGGCCACATCACAATCCCTTCTCCTCCATGCTCCTCTCGGGATCTTGGGCACACACGCACATGCGCCCGGCGTGAGTTTTAAGCTACCGGGTCTGGGACGCGAACCACAATGGACTACATGGGAGTCCAGCGACATAGCCATTACGCTAACTGCTGGTCCCGGGATGCAGCACTTTAACCACCATGCTTCCTACTGGCCCACATGAAACAGAATTATTACTCTGCCATTTTTTATGAGAAGTAGGGAATGCCTTATTTTATTTTTTATTTATAATTATTCATTTAGTTTTATTTATTATTACTAACATTATATATGTATTTTAAATTTGACCAGAGAGACAGAGAGAAAGAGAAGGAAAGTGACAAAGCCAGCCTCCAGGTCTGGGATTCAAACTGCAGTTGGTCATGTGGGAGTCCAGTGCTTCAACCACCACGCCACCTGCCAGCCCTGGAATGCTATAATTTTAGGGTCGTGTCTTTCTCACTTTTAGGCTACTTATGAATCGAACAATGTGTTTTACTTTTAAAGTCTGTTATTGTTGTTTTTATGTCATACTTCTGATTTTTCAGATATAGGATTTTTCTATAACTTATGGCTAGTACTTGCCTTCAGCAAAATCATGAAGACCATGCTCTCCAAAATAAAATAAGTCTTACTTATTGTCACTGTCTTATGCTTTGGTGATGGGGTAAAAATAATTAAAAATCACTCACTTTCAAGTAATATGTGTTATGGTCATAGTTTGAAAAAACAAACAAGTTGGGCCAGCCAGTGGTGTAGTGGTTAAGGTGGCTGGATCCCACATGGCTAACTGCAAAGTTCCAGTCCTGGACGTTGCCACTTGGAAAACACACCGGGCATGTGTGCATGTATGCCCCAAATCCTGAGACGTGATTGCAGTGTGACCATGCCCCATGGGGATGGTTTCTACTTTCTCTCCCCCTACTTTTCTCAGGAAAGCACATGTGCCCTGTGGAAAAATTAAAAACAAGCTATCTCCCTCCCTCCAATTTTAATACATTATTGGTTAGCCAATTCCAGAATGAGGAAGTTGAGGAATATAACTTGGACATCGACTGATATTTGATACTTCTAGGCAATATATATTTATTTGCTAAAGGATGTGTGCACTTGCCAGAGACAGAGAGAGATAGAAAGCAAGAAGTCACCCCCAGGGAGGATGGTCATGCCACAGTCCCTTCTCTTTCATTTTCCTCTTGGGATATTGGGCACACATGTGCCCAGTATGAGTTTCAAGCTGCTGGGTCTGGGACTCGAGCCATGTTGACCACGTGGTAGTCCAGCACCTTAACCACTATGCCACCTGCTGACCACACTTCTAGTATATTTTAATGTTTTGAATTTTCCTGTAGATCTGGAACATAATATCCCTGTGAACAGAGGAAAACATGGTTGCTCATGTGAATGGTTAGATCTGCCTTTCCTTTTCCTCTTTGGGGAATATGTTCTTTTTATTGCAGATACCTCAGTGAGGAGTCTATTACTTTGTGTGAGTTGGTATGCTTCCTCAAATCAGGGGCAACTTTCTTTTGAATGGAGGGTACTGGACTTGGTCTTAATGAGAGATATAGGGAAGAAAATTGTACTTTTTTTTTTTATACTTAAGGTAAGCCTGCTTAGAATTTTGAAATGTATTTTGTGATGCTGCTGTGTTACATTTCTTTCGTTTATATTCTAGTGCTGTTCATTATTTTCATGTTTTAAAAGGAACACTTGACTCATCCACTCCCTAAGGTCAATGCCATAAAGTCATAAAAAACTTAGTGATTTTGAAAGATCAGCAATGAAAATTTCCAGGATATAATATTCAGCTGAAATTCCTTTTCTGATGGTCTTCAAAAGCTGATGTTTGATTTGAAGTTCCATGGTAGTAGCTAAATTACAGTTACCAAATTTGCCAGTCCAAAAAGATTCACAGGTACATTAAAATATTACTTAAAAGTTAATTTTTGGAAGAGATTTTTGCTATAGAATGCATGCGGCAACTGGAGAGACAGACAGAAAATGAGAAATCACCCCCTAGGAGGGATGACAATGTCAGAATCCATTCTCCTCCATTCTCCTCTCAGGATCTTGGGCACACACGTGCACACATCCAGTGTGAGGTTTTTATTTTTTTTGGAGAGGTTTTTGCTATAGGGCACGTGCACTCTCCAGAAAGAAAGAGACAGAGAGATAGGAAGCGAGAAATCACCCCCGTGGGGGGATGGCCACGCCGCAATCCCTTTTCCTCCATTCTCCTCTCAGGATCTTGGGCACACACGCACACGTGCCTGGTGTGAGTTTAAGCCACCAGGTCTGGGACTCGAACCACGGTCGGCAACCTGGGAATTCAGTGACATAGCCATTATGCTAATTGCTGGTCCCTCCAGTGTGAGTTTTAAGCCACCATGTTCAGGACTTGAACCACAGCCGATTATGTGGGAGTCCAGTGATGTAACCATTACACCATCTGCTGGTCTCTAAAAGTTAATTTAAAAAAAAATTTAAAACTTGCACATGCTCATTGCCTAACATTTGGATAAGAGAAAAAAGTTTAAAAGATCCTAAATTCTCTTCTTTTAAAGAATAATTTTATTTAACTTTATTTATTTTAGTTTGACCAGAGAACAGAGTGAGAGAGAGAGAGAAAGTGAAAAAGCAAGCTGCTGGATCTGGGACTCAAACCACAGTTGGCCATGTGAGAGTCCTGCAACCTTAGCCACCATACTACCTGCTGGCCCCAAAATATCCTAAATTCTTATATTTGTAGATAATTTAGCATAGTTAATATTTTGAACTTGTTCTTTTATTATTTTCTTATGTAAAAAATTTTAACATACTTGATATTATACCCTCTATGTATATTTTCATTTTGATTTTTCCCTTTTATAACTTTATTTTATTTAGCTTTATTTATTTTAATTTGACCAGGGAGGGACAGAGTGAAAGAAAGGGAGAGAGAGAGAAAGAGAGAGAGAAAGAAAGTGATGAAACAAGCCACCAGGTCCGGGACTCAAACCAGAGTCAGCCATGTGGGAGTCCAGCGCCCTTAACCACCATGCTGCCTGCCAGCTCCTATTTATATATTTTTAATTTTACCAGAGAGAGATAGAGAGAAAGTGAGGGAGCAAGCTGCAAGGTCCGGGACTCGAACTGTGGTCAGCCACATGGGAGTCCAGCACCTTTAACTACCCTGCCACCTGCTGGCCCCCTTGTATTATTTTAATGTGCCAAGAAAAAAAGCCTAAGCATGCTTGTATTTAATTTATACATTCTGTCAATCAACAAATATTTCCATATATAAATATAAATATGTGCATATGTAACTGTCACATATATACACATGCGTTCAGGGTGCTATGTTGGCTGTTTCTGGAAAGTGTATTGTCTCTAAGGGCACAAAAGTTAACTCTAAGGAATGCCTGTGTTCTGTTGGGGTTCAAACAAGGGACCCATGTGGATTATCTGAACTTTGACAGAGTTTTTTTGTTTGTAGATCCCTCTCTTTGGTACTAAGACTATTGGCCGGAGAAGTCCTGATGGACCAGTACTGAGCAAAGCTGAATTTGTTGAGAAAGTTCGTCAGAGTAACCAGGCCTGTCATGATGGAGATTTCCACACGGCTATTGTTCTGTATAATGAAGCCCTGGCTGTTGACCCTCAGAATTGCATCTTATACAGCAATAGGTCTGCAGCCTACATGAAAATCCAGCAGTATGACAAGGCACTGGATGATGCCATCAAAGCCCGGCTTCTCAATCCCAAATGGCCAAAGGTAGAAATTTTGTTTATTTTCACAGAATCTTTCACGTTGACTTCTTATTTTAATGTAACATTTTTATTGATTCAGTGTAGCTTTTAATATTTTAATAATCTGTACTTTAGTAAAAGGTAGAATGACTTCATAAAGTTGGTACAGTAACAAATGTCTATTTTTTTTTTATGCTTTGCAAGCGTGATTTCTCTGTGCAAGTTGTTTTTCTGTATAAGCTTTGCATTTTTAAAAACTCAGCCTCTTTCTAGTCATATAGATTTTGGCCATCTCTTTTAGAGATGTTTTTATGGGTTATGACTATCATGTTTTTATCTTTCCATTTTGAAATAATTGTTTTTCAAACTTCTTTGACCTAGATTTGAACCATGATCAGCCTTGTGAGATCTGGCTCCCTCTGGGCTGCAGGGCCAGCTACTAGTGTGAATGTTGAGTTACAGAAATAGGTTTCTAAGCATTTCAGGTTACGTGATTATCATAGGAAGAGAACCCAAAGGAACGATGAAACACTAGTAAAGAAAGGTTTCACAGTACGACTTCCCTAATAATTTTCAAGCACACCATAAAATACTTTGTCTTTCTGTATAGATTTAAAGCTCATCCTGAATTCTCCTTCAGTGATTATACCTGGTGACACAATTCTTTCATCAGGCGTAATGCCTGAATGCAGAGTATTAGACCTTGGTATCTGATATTACATATATACCTGAGGTAAGGATGGTCCTTTCTTCCAGCATCAAAGAGGGCACTCTCACATGAGGGTCTTAGGACTTGCTCCAGGGAAGGTCAGAGAATTCTTCCTGCACCTCCTGTTTCTCAGATTCCTTCAGCTTGGAAGATTTAATATGTCAAGGTGCCACATTTTGAAGTAGCATGTCCTGACCGTATCAGTCCCGTAGATAAAGCCATTGAAGCCGGTTGTCACTTTTTCAGTGTCATGGATTATATCACTGTAATAATTCTTATTACCAGCTTGTTCTGGGGAATAATGGCTTATTGTTATTAATATAGGACAGTATTTCATATATCTTAAACATGATTTTTCTCATAGGCTTATAATTTATATGAATTTGAAGTTATGTTCAGGTATTTATAGTCAGTCTAAATTACACATGCATACACACATACTTTTTTAAATTATGAAAGTAAGTAAAGTTCTTTTGGAAAAATTTCAGACAAAAAATATATTCCTCTCTTTTCTACTACTCCCTATTTCAGTCCCTCATTAACAATTTTTCGTTCAGTTTGAGTATTTTTCAATACTTTTTATAGCATATATGTACACATGCTTTCATGCATATCCCTACATACTTTTAAAACAAAAGGGATACTTTTTTAAATGCTGTATTTGCCAGGTGTTCATTTTTATCTGTCAATTTACACACAAACTTATTATTAACATATGTTATGGGGCTGGCCCTGTGGCCTCATGGTTAAGAGAACTGGATTCCCCATGGCAGACTGTGTGGTTTGAGTCCTGACCCCTGTAGCTTGAAAAACATGCCAGGTACATAGGTGTGTACGTGTACAAAGTTGTGACAGGATGAAGAAATGGAGGAGAAGGGATTGGGGTGTGAACACCCCCCCCCCCCCCCCCCCCCCCCCCGCCGTGGCAATATTTTCTCCTTCTCCCTCTCTTCTGTCTTTCCAATGAGTACAGGTACCCTCTGGGAATTAGAAAAATAAACAAATGGGGCCAGCAGGTGGTGTGGTGGTTGAGGTGTTGGATTCTCACATGGTTGACTGTGGTTCAAGTCCTGGACCCTGTGGCTTGAAAATCACTACAGGGGCTGGCAGGTGGTGTGGTGGTTAAGGGTGCTGGACTCCCACATGGCCGGCTATGGTTTGAGGCTTGGACATGGTAGTTTGCTTTCTCATTTTCCCTCTCTCATTCTCTCTCTCACTTTTTCCCTCTCTGCCCAGATCAAAATAAATGAAGTTCCATAAAGTAATTCTTCTTCTTCTTTTTTTTTTTGAGAGGTTTTTGCTATAGGGTGTGTGCGCTCGCCAGAAAGAGAGAGAGAGACAGAGAGACAGAAAGCGAGAAGTCACCCCCCGGGGGGATGGCCACGGCACAATCCATTCTCCTCTTGGGCTTGGGCATGCATGCACACGCTCCTGGTGTGAGTTTAAGCCACTGGGTCCAGGACTCGAACCGCGGTTGGCTACATGGGAGTTCAGCGACATAGCCATTACACTAACTATGGTTCCAATAAAATAATTCTTTAAAAAGAAACAGAGAAAATCACCACAAATAAATAGATAAATAAATAGGTGTTAAAAACCCAAAAAGCCATATATTCTGAATAGAATAATTGAATATTTTTGAGTTTTTACCTAAACAGAAGATAAAAATCTATAATAAGGGCTGAGAGTTTGTTTGGTGGCTCTAGCAGTGGAGCACAGCTACTTCTCCAGCCTTGACAAAGAGCCTTTGTCCTCTGTTGTTCTCTTGGGTCAAGTGTGCTACGAGATGAGTTAAAAAGTGATTGAAAGGTGGGGCCAGCAGATGGTGTAGCGGTTGTCACTATACTCCAACATGGCCCACTACGGTTCAAGTCCTAGACCTGGTGGCTTGAAACTCTTGCTAGGCACATTTGTGTGTGTGCCTAAGATCCTGGGAGAATAGAGGAGAGGGATTGTGGTATGGCCATTCCCCCTGGGGAATGATTTCTCTTTCCCTCTCACTGTCTCTCTCTCTCTGACAAGCGCACCTGCACTAAGGCAAAAACCTCTTAAAAAAAAACAGAGGTTGAGAGGTTTTTGTCTTTCTAGGGTACATGTGAAAGGATATAAGATACAAAGTAGTCTTTGTTTTTTTATTTTATTCAAGAAAAGACTACAAATTAAAGTTACGATTTCTTGTTCCTAACACTTGGTTGCTAACTTTTCTATTTGGTGTTGCACTGGCTTTCTTAAGGTCATTGTTTACTTATTTATCCCTCTAGTTTTCATTTTACTACTTTTGATCTAAGAGGAGAATTACAGTTTTTATCAAGAAGTTTTCTCATAAATGTCAACCTAGGTAGTGTTAAAGTCCACAATGTGAGATAGGAACAACTACTTCAAGCTGGATGCTGTGTTGATAGGAAATGATTCAGGAAGTATGGCAAGAAGGGAAGCCTTGCCTTGAAGGAAATTCAGGAAGTAGGAGCTTGAGTATTTAAATTCTCAGGTTCACCATAATTTGTTTTAAGAATGTTCTAACCTAATGACCAAGTTATAAGCACGTGACAAGTAACAAGTTTCACTTTCATCTCCCAGATGGTATGTGTTTATCACTAAGGAGTGGGCACATTGTTTTCAGTGGTCAAGGTTTTGTTGTCATTTATACTTAACAGTGACTTTAATGAAATGTAGACATGTTATTTGTGGGTGGTATTTAAAAGGTATTAGTAAAACTTAAAAAAATTTATTTTAAATATTTTTCAATTTAGGAAGAATATTACAAATATGGTACCTAAAGTCCACACGTACCCTTATAGGACACATAACTTTTAAATGTTTCTATTGGTCTTGTTTTCTGTAATAAGAGTTTGGTAGCATTTTCTATCTTGATGAAGAGAGAAAGCTATCCCAGGGATTTCCAGAGTCATTTCATGAAATCATTTTTCTTTAGTCTCAAAAAGGTATCTCAGATTAGAAGCTATGAAAGCAACTCCAGAAATACTGTCCAAAAAAGAAAAAGTTTTGCAATAAGTATTTTAGGTAGATGATCAATATACTTAAATAAAATTAATCTCTTGAAAATTGAAGCATTGCTAATAACAAAATTGAAACATTCTTTTTTCTTTTTTGGAGAGGTTTTTGCTATAGGGTGCGTGTGCTCACCAGAAAGACAGAGAGAAGCAGAGACAGGAAGTGAGACATCATCCCCTGAGGAAATGGCCGCATCGCAATCCCTTCTCTTCCATCTCCTCTCGGGATCTTGGGCATGCACGCACATGCGCCAGGCGTGAGTTTAAGCCAGCCTGGGACTCAAATCGTGGTCGACTACATGGGAGTCCAGTGACATAGCCAACTGCTGGTCCCGAAACATTCTTCTTATATTTGTGTTACTATAGCAACATGGGATGTCACTGAGTAAATTTAATCATTGGTCAAATTTAGTGATTTCTTTTTTAAAGATGGGCTTATTTTTCAGAAGTATTAATTATACTCTCTTAGGTTTGAAGAGTGACAGTAGAAGCACTGCTTTTATTTTTATCATATTGTAAAAGGTACCTGTGGGCCCAGCCTCTGTGGCACAGCAGCAATGCACTGCCCTGCAAGGCTGGAGACCAGATGTCAACTTCAGGTCTCGATCCCTAGAACAGCCTGAAATCACCCCAGGCAGACTGGGTGCCCAAGATCCTGAGGAGACGGAGGGCTCGGGGAAGGGGACTGTGGCATGAGGAGACCTGCTGCAGGTGCTTTTTCTCTGTCTCTGGCTCTCTTGAGTATATGTGCACAAGCTCTCTATAAATACACACATTTGTATTGTACATATATACGTACTTATAGATAACTTTAGAGACTATTTACATTATTATCTTCATTTGAATTCTCTGGAAAGAATACCTTATATGAGATGCTTATCAGAGCATTTCATTTATATTTTTGATTACTTATTTTGAGATAATTTTGTGGATTTATTAGCTTAGATATTTCTTGTCAAAGTATTTAAATTTTATTTGTGTATGTTTTAACTTTTGGTTTGAAATAATGTAAAACTTGGTGATAAATTGGAAGATCAGTACAAAGGACTCCTATGTACCTTTCATTTAGATCTCCTGATACATGTTTGGTTTATAATCTCTCTGTAGGTATTACTATTATTGTTGTTGTTGCTTTTTTTTTTTTTTTTAGAGGTCTTTTTTTTTTTTTTTGGAGAGGTTTATTCGCTATAGGGCGCGTGCGCTCGCCAGACAGACAGAGAGAGACATAGAGACAGAAAGCGAGAAATCACCCCCCAGAGGGGATGGTCACACCGCAATCCCTTCTCCTCCATTCTCCTCTCGGGATCTTGGGCACGCACGCACACGCGCCTGGCGTGAGTTTTAAGCCACCAGGTCCGGGATGCGAACCGCGGTCGACTATGTGGGAGTCCAGCGACATAGCCATTACGCTAACTGCTGGTTCCCAAGAGAGGTTTTTTGCTATAGGGTGCATGCGCTCGCCAGAAAGACAGAGAGACAGAAAGCGAGAAATCACCCCCTGGGGGGGATGGCAACGCCGCAATCCCTTCTCCTCCATTCTCCTCTCGGGATCTTGGGTACGCACGCACACATACCTGGCGTGAGTTGAAGCCACCGGGTCTGGGACTCGAACCACGGTTGACTACATGGGAGTCCAGCGACAGAGCCATTACTCCAACTGCTGGTCCCTGTTGTTGCTTTTTCTAAAGCAGTTGAATGTGAATTGTAGCTATGACGTCTCATCATCCCTAATTTTTTCATTTTGCATTAAGAACACTGGTGTATTACCATAATATGGCTGTTAAAATCAGGACAGTGGCACTGAAACAATAATGCTATCCAGTCCATAGGCCCCATTCAAATGTCATTGATTACTTCAATAATATTATTCATAGACATGATCAATGAATGACCTGGCAAGAAGTGTTTCAGGAGTGCCTAATTTAGATAGACTATAGAATCCGGTCTGTACAGTTGCCCACATTACAAGTAATTTGATTTACTGGGTTTTCACCACTCTCGAGTTCCTGATTGTTATTTTCTTGGTTGGTGGCTTGACCTTCAAACACTATGATGACATACTCCATGTCCTATATTCTGGAATCTCAGCCTGTGCCCATTCTGCCCTACCTGTAGCTCATTGCTCCTAGTCTGCATGACTTGCCTGACTCTTGATCCTAGCCGCCAGACTGTCTCACTTTTTTTTGTTTGCTTAGCATGATAATATGTAAGAGATAAGTAGTATTTTTGCACTTGTTTTTATCCTCATGCTAAGTGCCTCTTCCGTGTAGCAGTCAGGAAGAATACTGAATAGGAATTGACATTCAGAATTATTTCATGTGTCACCATCAGCATTAGGGTTATATAAAACTACACATTGGAAGCTCTGTATGTGTGTGTGTGTGCATGTGTGCATGTGCATGTGTGCATGTGTATGTATGCATCCGGAGTGTACTCTGCTATGACTCTTGGGTTAGGCAGAATGTGCTCCTGAATTATTTTGGATTATGCTTCTGCCTATAGGCTCTATAGCCTCAGGATATACTCTCCTCAGGTGACAGCCGGCTTGGCAGTTCAGGAGTGAGTGAACAAATGAAATTATTGCCTATCACTTAGGATTGGTTGGCAAATCTTGGAATGGAACATAATAGATAAATATTCACTGCTTAGGAATTAAACAGTTAATATTGGTATTATATATTTTTACATATAATTTAAAATAATTATTTTTATCTAGCTTTATTGTTATTGTTATTATTATTATTATTATTATTATTTTAATTTGACCAGAGAAAGATGGAGAGAGAAAGAGAGAGAGGGAAAGTGAGAAAGCAAGCTGCCAGGTCTGACACTTGAACTGGAGTCAGTTATGTGGGAGTCCAGCATCTTTAACCATCATGTCACCTGCCAGCCCTACATATAATTCTAAAGTTGGGTGTCTATTTCCTATAAGTTTATTATGATTTCAGTTGCTCAATGAATAAGCTCTAGTGATATTTGAAAATGAACATTTTAGGGTTGGGTAGTTTTGGGGCTGGCAGGTGACATGGTGGTAAGGCACTGGACTCCCACATCATTTGAGTTGCAGACCTGGCAGCTTACTTTCTCTCTCTGGTCAAATTAAAAAAAAATAATAATAAATAGAAATTAAATTTACAAAAAGTTTGCTAGCTTTTAAATATCAGGTCTTCCAAGAAGAAATTTTACTAAAAGAGAGTATAAACTTCTGAATGAACTTCATACTTTTCCTTAAAAATAAAACATTAGGGGGCTGGCAGGTGGTGTGGTGCTTAAGTGCTGGACTCCCACGTGGCTGACTGTGTTTCTAGTCCTGGACCTGGGAACTTGCTTTCTCACTTTTCCTTTCTCTCTGTGGTCAAATTTTTAAAAAAGTAATAATAATTACTTTTTAAAATAAGAATAAAATATTAAATTTAAGTTTGAAGTAAATTTAGATAAGAAATTTGGGTTATTTAGAGTAGCAGTGATTTGATTTCTGGAAGTATATTGAGAAAGAGAAATATATTTAATACAGCTAACCTGAAGTACATCCAGAAAGAATCCTTTATAAATCCTCATTTTCATGCATGAAGAGCTGCCAAGTAAGTAAAGTGCCTCTTGGCTTTGGTTTTATGAAGAATTTGTTAGACTTGTGCGCCCTCTTGTGTTTAACACATAGTTAAAACTCTTTTACATTATGTGACTTTTAGCAGTCTCATGTAGATTGATGGGTTGGGTTGTTTTATGTGTATTCTTTGAAGAGATTTAAAATTTTCAAGTATAATGATAAATATTCAATGCATATTGCTCAATTTCTTTATTAAGAGTGTTACAGCATTTTTTTTTTTGGGGGGGGGGGTTTGCCATAGGATTTGTGTGCTCATTTGTAAGAGAGGAAAAATGAGAAATTACCCCCTGGGGGGGATGACCACACTGCAGCCTTTTCCTGGATTTGGAGCATGCATGCATATGTACCTGGCATGATTTTCAAGCTGCTAAGTCCAGGACTTGAACCATGGTCAACCATGTGGGAGTCTAGTGCCCTAACCACCACACCATCTGCTGGTCCCATTACAGTATCTTTGTAGAATTACACATTGGAAAAAAATATTGTTTCCCTGGTTCAATGTCCTACATTTATTTTTTTTCATACTCTATATCAATTTTTATTGTATTTAATGAATAAGTTTATTCAGATATATATTCTAGAACATAAATTTATTATTATTGTTTTAATTCTGCTATAGGGTATGTGTACTCACTGAGAGAGACAGAAAGAGAAAAAGGAAAAGTGTGAAAGTACCCCCTCCAGAGGTGGATGGCCTACTGTGGTCCCTTCTCCTCTTGGGATTTTGGGCACACACACACACACATGTGCCTGGCATGTTTTTCAAGCTGCTAGATCTGGGGCTTGATACGTATAGTCAGCTATGTAGTATCTAGTTGCCTTAACCACCACTCCACTGGCTGGCACCATAAATCATTTTTTAAAAGGTTGAGCAACAAGGTTTAATTGTACTATTGAACTACTGAAAAAGTCATGGCACTTTCTTGCATAGAAAAATATATCATGACTTTTCCAATCCAGTGTTATTTTTATGTGAAATTTCATGGCAGTTGTAAGCTGTATTGGCTTATCAAGCTAGTAGTAAGTGCCTGGCATCTTACAGGCCTCAAGAGATATTGGTTGGAAGGAAAAATGAGAGAATTATGACTGATGACATATATATATATATATATATATATATATATATATATATATATATATATATAGTTTTATTTTTAAAATTTTGTTTTTACTCAAAGAACTGAAATTAGTTGTGTGGGTGCCAATTTGCAAGGGCATGTGTGCTTGCTAGGAAGCGAGAGAGCATGAGAAAGCACCTGCGATGGGGAAGGGTCATGCTTCAATCCCTTCTCCTCCATTTCTTACACCATTTGGGATTTTGGTGTGCACACACATGCTTTTCAAGTCACTTGGTGTAGAGTGTGAACTGTGTAGTCTGCCATGTGGAATCCAGCTGCCTTAACCACCACACCACAGGCTAGGCCCGCTCATCCCACTTTAAAAAAATTAATGCTAGAGGATGTGTGCACTCTTACCAGAGAGAGACAGAGATGGGAGGGAGTACCCCCCAATGGGGAGTGTCCATGCCACAATCCTCCTTCCTCCATCACTTTATCTCATCCAGGCTTTGGGCGTACATGCACACATGCCTGGTGTGCTCCCTAAGCTGCCGGGGCTGGGACCTGAACTGCAGTTGGCCAAGTGGAATCTGGCTCCCTCAACCACCAGGCTACAGGGCTAGCCCCATTATCTTCTCTTTCTCTCTTTTTTAAGTTAGTTAATCAGTTTATTTATTGAGAAAGAAGAGAAAGACAAATGCTCTCAACAGGGTCTCACACTGATATCCTTCTCCTTAGCCTTTCCCGGCCAGTCAGGATCATGGGCACGTACTTGTGTGCCCACCATGCATAGGTTCACTCAGAAACCGAACTCTGACCTTCCGTGTGACCTCCAGCATCACAGTGTTGCGTCACTGCTGTCCCATGGTAACTGGGCCCTAATTGCTATTTTCTTAGGGTAAGTTTGTTATGCTGGTTCTAAAGAACTTGAGGAACAAATGAGTTTTAACCTTTGGGCCAGTATTTAATTGAAGTAGGACTTTAGTCTTCAGTATTGTCACAATGCAGTATTATAAATTAAAAAACAGAGAGTGACAAAGAAGGTAAAATGGGGTTGCCTAGGGGGAGGAAGAAAAGGGGAGTTGTTGAATGGGTATAGAGTTTTAGTTCTGCAAGATGAGAAAGTTCTAGAGATCAGACAGTACTGAATTGAACGAACACTTAAAAATGACTAAGATGGACTGACACTAGCATAGTGGTTGAGCATTGTGTGTAGGGAGCTGGATCACACACGACTGACTGTTGTATGAATCCTGGCCCCAGTGGCTTGAAAAACATGCTGGGTTTGCATGTGTGCCCCAAATCCTGATGGGATGGAGAAGTGGAGTAAGGGAAATGTAGCATGACCACATTCTACTGTGGTACTTTCTCTCACTCCCTGTTCCTCTCTCCCTCTGGTGAGGGTATTTGCCCTCTAGTAATAATAATAACAAAACAGTAAATTTTGTGTTATTATTATTATTATTATTATTATTATTTTTGAGAGAGATTTTTGCTATAGGGCTAGTGCTCTCGCTGGAAAGAAAGAGAGGCAGAAAGCAAGCAATCACCCCCCCCCGGGGGCATGGCCACACCACAGTCCCTTCTCCTCCATTCTCCTCTCAGGATCTTGGGCATGCACGCACATGTGCCCAGCATGAGTTTAAGCCACTGGATCCGGGACTCGAACCACGGTCGACTACACGGGAGTCCAGCAACATAGGCATTACACCAACTGCTGGTCCCACCTTTGTTATATTTTTATTTATTTATTTATTATTATTTTTTTGAGAGTTTTTTTTCGCTATAGGGCGCGTGCGCTCACCAGACAGACAGAGACAGAGAGACAGAAAGCGAGAAATCACCCCCCAGGGGGATGACCACGCCGCAATCCCTTCTCCTCCATTCTCCTCTCGGGATCTTGGGCATGCACGCACACGCGCCCGGCATGAGTTTTAAGCCACTGGGTCCGGGACGCGAACCGCGGTCGACTACGTGGGAGTCCAGCGACATAGCCATTACGCTAACTGCTGGTTCCCCTGTTATATTTTTAATGACAATGAGAAAAACACATTGAAAAGGTAGAAAATATACAAAATTTAATGTAACAAATGATCATGCAACTGCTACTTAGAATAAATAAGCGAATGGTAATATTTTTTTCTGCAGTAATTCTGGTGTTAACGGATTGTTATTAGCCTTGAGGCTTCTGTAGCACCTATATCATTCCAAGTGAAATATGAACCTGACCTTAGTTTTTAGACTGTTGACATATTTTGTTCAGTTAATATGGTGAGAAATGTTCTTGCTTCTAGATGTATGTTGTGTTTTTATGGTAGTGTCTTCGGTAAGAGGAAGAGATTTATTATGTTTAATGATACTTTTATACTTTCACTCAGGAGCCTCCTCTCCAGATGTCTGTCTGGCACTCATCATGAACTATTTGGAGATATCTTAGGCTTTGAAAAATTAATAAGTGATTAACATAAGATCCTAGTATAGTCATCTATAATGTACAGTGGTTTATGCAGGAGTGCTTTAATTTTTTCCAATAATGATTGTCAAAATCTCATTATTCTAACTTCTATTAAAATGTTAGTAGATACTGTTTTATCCTTTAGTCTGAAGATTTAATTATAAAATAACTTTTCACTAAAAAGTAATTTATTAAAACAGAGAAACTCCCTAACCAGTAGAATAGCAATTTTCCTTTCTAAGTATGAATTTTCTTTAGTGCTACCTACTAGGCAAATACAACAGTTCAAACCAGGACGTACATATTATAGAATCTTTAAATTCCCACGTCACTTAGGATGAAATTCTTCTCCTGGCCCCAGAAAGTCCTGCTCTGGCCTCTGCCCACCCCTCTGATTTCATCTTCTATCAGTTACCCCTTTGCCTACTGTACTTCAGTCACAGTCTTTTTCGTTCCTTGAATAATTGCATTTCTTTCCCACATTGGACCTTTTGCACTTGCTACCTGGAAATGTCTATTCCCCAAATGGTTGTGGCTGTTTTTTTTTTTTTTTTTTTTTTTTCCTTTCTTTCTTTCTTTCTTTCTTTTTTTTTTTTTTTTTTTTTTTTTTTTTTTTTTTTTTTCCTTTCTTTCTTTTTTTTTTTTTCTTTTTCTTTTTCTTTTTTTTTTGCCAGAGTGCATCTGTGCTTGCTAGAGAGAATTAGAGAGAGAGGGAGGAAGCATCTCCCAGTGGGGCATGATCACGCTGCAATTTCTTCTCCTCTATTTTTTCCACCCATCAGAGTTTGGGGCACATATGTCTGGCATGTTTTTCAAGCCACGGTAGCCGGGATTAAAATAATGTGGTTGACCATGTGGGGTCTAATCCCTTAACCACGAGGCCGCAGTGCTGGCTCTGGCTGGTTCTTTCTTACATTCACGTGTTAACTGGACTCTCACTGCCTTCTCATGTAACCACCTTCTCAGCCTTAGTCACATCGCTTTATCTGACTTTTCCTTACAGCTCTTCTTACTACCCGATTGGTTGTCTGCCTTTCCTTCATAGCGCATGTGCTTCATGATAACTGGAGTGAGATAATATTGGGTTGTTAAAAAAGTCATGATACATTTTTGCATAAAAATATAAAAAATCACATCATGGACCCAATATCTCATGGTGGTTTTTACGTTCATTTCCCTAACGATTAGTATATTTGAGCATTTTTTTTTTCCTTTCTAAATACCTGATAGTCATTTGTAAGTCTTCTTTTAAGGAATGTCTATCAGAGTCTTTGCCTATTATTTATTTATTTAATTTTTTCTTTTTTTGGAGAGGTTTTTGCTATAGGGTGCATGCGCTTGCCAGACAGACAGAGACAGAAAGACAGAAAGTGAGAAATCACCCCCCCACCCAAGGGGGATGGCCACACCGCAATCCCTTCTCCTCCATTCTCCTCTCGGGATCTTGGGCACGCATGCACATGCGCCCGGTGTGAGTTTAAGCCACTGGGTCTGGGACTTGAACTGCACTCAGCAGCATTAGTGTCCAGCGACATAGCCATTACACTAACTGCTGGTCCCTATTTATTTTTCTTTTTTAAGAGAGATTTTTGCTATCGGGTGCGTGTGCTTGCCAGAGAGACAAAGAGAGATGGAGAGACAGAAAGCGAGAAATCATCCCCCAGGGTAGATGGCTATGCTGCAAATCTTTCTCCTCAATTCGCCTCTAGGGATTTGGGACATGCACATACACACACCTGGTATGAGTTTTAAGCCACTGGGTCTGGGACTCGAACCACGATCAAGTACATGGGAGTCCAGCAACTATGTGGGAGTCTAGAAACGTATTCATTACACCATCTGTTGGTACCATTATTAAAAAAAAATTGGTATAGAGTGAGTGTGCTCACTAGAAAGAGAGAAAGAGCAAGGGAAAGTGAGAAATCACAGCCCCCTAGGAGAGATGGCCATGCCACAATCTCATCTCCATCCTCCTTTTGGGATTTTGGGCATGTATGGGCATGCACACCCACATGTATGGTGTGTTTTTCAAGCCACCGCGTCTGGGGCCCTAACTGTACAATAGGCTATTTTTAACTACTGTACCAACAGCTAGCCCTAGGTCTTTGCTTGTTTTTAAATTGGATTATTATTATTATTGCTAATAAGTTGTTTGAGTTCCTTACATAGTCTGGATATTTACCACTTGTCAGATATATAGATATATATGCTAATTACTGCAAATATTTCCTCCTATTCTGGAGGATTTCCAGGCAGATGTTCAAAGAAAATCAGTATGTCAAAGAGATAACAGCATTCTTGTGTTTATCACAACACTATTCACAGTAGGCAAGGCATGCAATCAACCTACTCACCTAACAATGCTCACGTGTGGAATCTAAAAAAGCCGATCTTGTGCCAGCGGGTAGCCTGTTGTTAAGGTGACTGGATCCCATATGGCTGACTTCACAGTTCAAATCTTGAACCTGGCAGCTTGAAAAACACACCTGGGGGCGTATGCATGCGTACCCAAAATCCCAAGAGGAGAATGAGGAGAAGGGGTTACAATGTGGCCTTCCCTCTGGGAAGTGATTTCTCACTTTGCCTCCCTCTCTCTTTCTTTCTTTCTGACGAGTGTACATGCTCCATTAAAAAAAAAAAAAAAAAAAAGCTGAGCTCACAGAAGTAGAGTAGAAGAGTAAAACAGTGGCTACTAGAGACTTGGGGAGGGTTGCTGGAGAGGGGCATGGAGAGAGGTGAGAATTTGAGCTGGTGTGGTGGTTAAGGTGCTGGATCCAATATGGTTAACTTTGAATCCTGGACCTGGTGGCTTGCAAAACACACCAGAGCCGTGTGCATGGATACCCAAAATCCCAAGAGAAGAATGGAGGAGAAGGGATTGCAGTGTGGTCCTCCCCCCCAGGGGGGTAATTTCTCACTTTCTCTCTGCCTCCCTCGCTTTCTGTCTCTCTCCAACAAGTGTACGCACTGTATCAAAAACTAAAAAAAAAGCTTGAGGTGATAGATAATGCTGGTTACCCTCATTGATTTTTATACAATGTATCCCTGATCATTATATAATACATTGTGTAAATTACTATGTGTCAACTAAAAACAAAATTTGACTGCATAGCAAAATAGTTAAGTTCTGTGCATAGGGGCTGGATCTCACATTGGTGACTGAAGTTTAAATCCTAGCCCTGGCAGCTTGAAACACACTGGGCGTGTGTATGTGTGCCCCCAATCCTGATAGGATGGAGAAATGGGAGAAAAGGATTACATTGTGACCAGGCTCCACTGGGGTATGCTTCCTGTCTCTCTTTCTGTGTCTGGCAATTAAAAACAACGGGACCAGCAGTTAGCGTAATGGCTATGTCGCTGAACTCCCATGTAGCTGACTGTGGTTCGAGTCCTGGACCCAGTGGCTTAAACTCACGCCAGGCGCGTGTGTGTGTGTGTGCCCAAGATCCCGAGAGGAAAATGAAGAAGGGATTGCGGCATAGCCATCCCCCCTGGGGGTTGATTTCTCGCTTTCTGTCTCTCTCTTTCTGGCGATACACATGCCCTATAGCAAAAACCTCTCTAAAAAAAATTTAAAAACAAAACAAAAATTTAAAGTAAGCCATCCAGGTCTGGTAGGTGATTCCTGACTTTTTATATTTCTTCCCCATATGTATTCATATTTTAAAAATCCTGTAAGCAATGATAACCTCACGTCTTTATAAGATGCTGTCTTTTTGAAATAACTACAATATCCTTTTCTCTTTATCTTAAAAAACTGTATACTCCACAGAAGTAAGGAACTTTGCTTTCTTATTTACTGCCATATCTGAATGAGTCATTGCTGTGTCTTGGTATGTGCTAGACACTGTGCAAAGTCTTGTGGAAGAACAGAGTTTAGTCAGGGAGACTGACAATATGATCACAGTGAAACAAAAGCACTAAATCCTATAATAATAGAATTTATAAAATGCTATCAGGCCACAGATAAGAGAGAAATTAATTTCCCCTAGAAGTAGGTCGGGGTATTAGAGATAAATTAATGTATTAGTCCTTCGCATTTCACATGAAGCCATTCTTCCGAGGCACTTTGCTGATTACTTACTAGTTCTTAGATTTCTAATACTTCACTTAACCTTGCTGTTTACTTTTCTGTAAAAAAGATGGTGGTAATACTGACCTCAAGAATGTTGTAAAGATTAATCATGTAATGTTGGCTAAGTGCTTTGAAAATGCAAAATGCTTTATTAGCCCTGATGTTCTTAATCATATTAACAACCACTTTCTATAATGAAGTTTTATTATGTGCTCTGTTCCCAATTATTCAGATAGAAATAAATATGAAAACTGTTTGTTAAAAACAGATAATATAGGAATGATCTATTTATTATTAAGAGGCCTTACATGGATCTTTTGCACTGTATCATGAGTAGAAACAATGTCTATTTTCTATTTAATGCTATTTTTTCAGAAGGGGGTAGTAACATACTTCAACCCCCAGGAGGCAGTAGTATACCAAGAAGTTTATGTACTCAGGCGAGCTAAGCGACCGTGCAAGTCTGCTAGTGATTAGTAACTTGATTTAACATGCAGAGACTTCCATTATTATTGATCAAATAGGGAAGATTTTAAGAGATATTTTAACTGTCTTTTTTTCTATAGCATTGTGATATCTTGCATTTAGGCGTTTTTCCTTACTCAAAGAGAGGATCCTTTCTATTTCAGTACTTGGAGTGCAATGATTGCTATCTAGAACCCCACTTTATACTATATTATAATTTTTTCCTAAATGTTGTGAGTAGATTAAAATTTTTATAAATTGAACCTTACTTTAAATTTCTTTTGGCAATGAGTCTCAACCTTTTCTTCTGCCCTAAGGTGCTAAGGGATAAGATATACTTAAAAACCCTAGCAGTAGCTTGCTGCTTTAGGGCTTCTCAATTTATGGCATTTTTTGGCCCCGTTCTCAGAGGGTTTCATGTTACATTGTCAAATTAAACAGTCCTACTTCAGAGAGTTAGGGTTAACTATCTTTACAGAATTAGGGTTAGCAGCCATCAAAAGATTATTGTTCTTAATATTTAATCTCTACATACCACTTATCCTTAAGGGTTTTTTCTTTTTTAAAAAATAATGTTAACATTTTAGCAACAGTGTTTTTCTAAACTGTAGGAATTTTAAAGGTTTTTAACACTGAAGTACTTGAGCATTTATATTCTCCTTGGGGTCCCCTCTATACTCCCTTAATAATCTGTCCTTACCCCTACCCTAAGTACAGACTCATCACACTATACTGTGATTGATTTGTTTATCTTATGTATATTCCTATACAAGGAGCATTTTGAGGGCAAGCACATTGTCTTGTTCACGTATATACTCCAGCTACAATTTGTTGGCACATAGTAAGTACTCAACAAGTATTATAAACAAAGGCTGGATTTGCTTCAAATGGAGACATTTTAAATAAAGATACTTAGTGTAGAAACAGATACCATTTGTTCGTTTTCTGCTGTAGTGGGTATTCAGAAATGTTTTACACAATGCATCGTATCAATAAAATTTTAGTAAATTCCGAGTAGTAATACTGGTTTCAGAGCTTCCTGAAGCACTGGTAGCCACTTAAAACTGGTTGCATCCCTCTGTAACAAAGACGTGGAAGTTAACAGGTTAGATGTTATTTTTAGAAGGTGGTTGGGCACAGTGTTTCATTGATTACTGTAATTCTTGGAAATTATGTAGGTTGAGAACTACCATTTTAATTGATTTCAAAAGAGGTGTTGAAACATGACTTAAATTTATTTATTTATTTATTTTTTGGAGAGAGAGATTTTTGTTATAGGGCATGTGTGCTCACTGAATAGACAGACACAGAGGGATAGACAGGGAGAAATCACTACCCGAGGGCATGGCCACACCGCAAATCCTTCTTCTCTGTTCTCCTCTCAGGACTTTGGGCACACACACATGCCTGGTATGAGTTTTAAGCCGCCGGGTCTGGGACTCGAACCATGGTTGACTACATGGGAGTCCAGCAACATAACCATTACACCATCTGCTAGTCCCTACTTTTTTTTTTTTTTTTTTTTAAATAATAATCTCTTCTGAATGTAAGGCATTCTAGACTCTGTATGGGTATAAGAAGATACGAACCCCCTTCCCCCACTTCACTTGTGTTACTCTATCCTTAAACCAACACATGTGCTTATTTTCTTGATACTGTTCTTTAGAGTCATCACATGTATAGTTTAGCCACACTGTCAACTCAGGTGACTTAAATAGATTAGCATCTCCTTTAGGCCATGCTATCAACCCAGGAGGCTTAAGTAGATTAGTATCATAAAGCACTGTTCTTCTGCTGTTCAGTTCTAGAGACAGTCTTAAGCAAATGCTTGGTTGACTGTGCACTTTCACTTGCATGTAGTTATGATAATTATACCTTTATTACTATCATTTGTACTAAAGACTGCATAGCTTTATGTTACATAGGTTTTTTTGTTTTTATTTATTTATTTATTTATTTATTTATTTATTTATTTATATTTTTTGTCATCAGAAACTTGAGAAAATGCCTTGAAAAATACTCCAGACCCCAGGATAATGCTTCTCACTATGATTGTTAATTTAGTTGTTTGGGGCTCATTGACAATGGAAAGACTTTTTTCCCCATCGTAATTTACAAGGATTGAGAAAGAAATTAAAAACATAATAGTCTTTTTAAAAGTCATGTAGGGAACCAGCAGTTAGCGTAATGGCTATGTCGCTGGACTCCCACGTAGTCGACCGTGGTTCGCGTCCCGGACCTGGTGGCTTAAAACTCACGCCGGGCGCATGTGCGTGCGTGCCCAAGATCCTGAGAGGAGAACGGAGGAGAAGGGATTGCGGCGTGGCCATCCCCCCTGGGGGGTGATTTCTCGCTTTCTGTCTCTATGTCTCTCTCTGTCTGGTGAGCGCACACGCCCTATAGCGAAAACCTCTCCAAAAAAAAAAAAAAAAAAAAAAAAAACCTAAAAAAGTCATGTAGAAACCTACCTCAAATTCTTTGGGAGTGAGAACTGTCAGGTTATTTTTTATTGTTGTTGTTTTTTAAGTTTGTTTATTTTTTTTTCCATGAGATGGGGGGTGGGAAGTGGAGGGAGAGAGGCGCTCCTAATAGGGTCTTTGCGTCACCTCCAGTCTCAGCTGGCCCAGATCATTCACATGCTCAGGGAGGCTTTGGGAACTGAACCCAGATCCAAGACCTTTCTCAGTTGGGTCCAGTTGTGTCATCACTGTGCCACCACCTGGCCCCACTACCTGTTGATAATGGCTTTGGTACTGGAAGTTAGAGGAAATTTTTTTCAGGTTTTTGCTATAGGGCACGTGCGTTCACTGGAGAGAGACAGAGAAGGAGAGTAAGAAATCCTCGCCCCTGGAGAGGATTGCCACATTGAAATGTCCTCTCCTCCATTCTCCTCCTGGTTTCAAGCTGTTGGGTTGCGAGAAGTCCAACGCCTTAACCACCACACCACCTGCTGGCCCAGGGAAATTATTCTAATGATTCATTTTATCAAGCTCCCCAGAATGTAAATTTTAGGTTAAAAGGTTTGGTAAACTGTGGTAACTTATATAACCTCTGAATTTAAATCCCTTAATTTATTGAAATTCCCAAATCATAACCTCAGCTAGTCACTTATTCTCAGGAAATGAGTGTTGGAATTATCAATTTTATAAAAGTGTTGTATAAACACTATAATTTGGGCCACTGGGTGGCATGGAGGTTAAAGCAACTAGATTCCACATAGCTAACTCGATGGTTCGAATCCTGGACCTGGTGGCTTGAAAATTAGGCCTGGGGGGAGGGGTGTCCACCAGATGGCGTAATGGCTACTGGTTGCTGGACTCCCACATAGTTGACTACGATTCAAGTCCCGGACCCGTGGCTTAAAACTCACACTGTGCAGGGGACCAGCAGTTAGCGTAATGGCTGTGTCGCTGGACTCCCACGTAGTCGACCACGGTTCGCGTCCCGGACCCGGTGGCTTAAAACTCATGCTGGGCACGTGTGCGTGCGTGCCCGCCCCAGATCCTGAGAGGAGAACGGAGGAGAAGGGATTGCGGGCGTGGCCATCCCCCAGGGGGTGATTTCTCGCTTTCTGTCTCTATGTCTCTCTCTGTCTGTCTGGCGAGCGCACGCGCCCTATAGCGAAAACCTCTCAAAACAAAACAAAACAAAACAAAACAAAACAAAACAAAACTCACACTGTGCAAGTGTGCTTGCGTGTCCAAAATTCCAAGAGGAGAATGTAGGAAAAGGGATTGAGGTGTGTGGCTGTCCCCCCAGGGGGTGCCTTCTCACTTCCTGTCTTTCTGGCACATGCTCTATAGCCAAAATCTCTCTCTGAAAAAGAGACAAAGCAAAAGAAAAATCACGCTGGGTGTGCCCCAAAATTCCCAGAGGAGACTAGAGAAGAAAGGTTTGCAGCATGGCCATCCCCCAGGGGGAGATTTCTCACTTCCTTTTTTTCTCTCTCTCTCTCCAGTGACTGCACACATTCTATAGCAAAAAGCAAAGCAAAACAAACCAAAAGTGCTATAATTTTCTTAGAGAATGAGATAAGATCTAAGATTAGTTTATTAGCAATTAAAAACATTACTGGAGACTAAATAATCTGTAAGATCCATTTTGTCTTTAAAATTCTAGGCCCAGCATCACTGTCATTACAGCCCTTCATCACAACACTTTATCTGTGCCTTTATCATAGTGCCACGACTGTTTAGTTTTGTCAGTGTCTTTCATGAGTAGTTGTTAACATATGCATTAATTAATGAGAAAATTTCTTCTTCTGAAACTCAAGAAGCCTTAACAATAACTCTATAGCTAATCTTTTCCTTATGGGTACCAAACCCCCCCTCATTTCTAAGAAGTCATTCATCCCCTCTCCCCTCCATTATTCCTTCTGGCTCAGAAGTTTGAGATGCAGTTAATGACCACAGACAGAAATAGCCTCCAGGTCTGTGTGTCCCTTAAAGGATAAAACAAACAAAAATAAGATGTAGTTACACACTTTCCAATAATTTCTTCATATCAGTAGGTGATACATGCCTATGCTATAAAATTCAGGAAGGTACAAAAGGATATAAAGTAAAAAATAAAAATTTCCTTCTGTTCCTGTCCTGTAGCCGCTCAGGTTACCCCTCCAAAGGCCATTGTCATGACTGGATTGTTTTGAATCCTTCCTGGCTCATTCAGTGAACATGCAAACCAGTTCCTCTATCTATCTGCAATCTTTTTTTTTTTTTTTTTTTTGAGAGGTTTTTGCTATAGGGTGCATGTACTCGCCAGAAAGAGAGAGAGAAAGCAAGAAATCATCCCCCAGGGGGGATGGCCAGGCGGCAATCCTCCATTCTCCTCTGGAGATCTTGGAACGGATGCACACGCCCCCAGAGTGAGTTCAGGCCATCCATCCTGGACTCGAATGGCAGTCGACTATGACTACAGGGTAGTCCAGCAACTTAGCCATTATGCCATTGCTGGCCCGCTCTCTGCAGTCTTTATCTCTAACTAAATAGCTGTTCCAAGAGTCGTTAGCAGTTGGGAATTTATAACAAAAAGAGAAGCATTTAATATATTTTGAGAATAGGAGTTTTAATCAGAATTAGGGCTCACATGACTATCGGAAGAGCTAGGGGATTGACTTTTGGGGAAGTCACCTTGTAGTTAGAGAAGCTGCAGCTGAACGGTTTGGGAATCAGAACCTGAAGACTCCCCCAGGTTCTCAAAGCTTGTTGGAAAACTGCTGCAGTCATCAAGCATCTTTGAGAATGCTTCTGTCTTGTGTCTACGGTTACATAGTAATAAGGCAAATAATTCTCAAGTATTCACCCCAAACTATTAGGACTCTAGTATCTGTCTCCAGCAACCTTCAAAGAATAATGGCCTCTGCTCTGTGTAAATCTTACAGATCTATACAAGGAAGGGATTCTGGGAAATATAGGGGAGACCTTAGAAGAGTGGATAACTGTACTAAATTGGTCAGGCAACGATCAAGAAGATTTTTGACCTAGGAAAACTACTGTGTCCCAAATGGGACTGTGGTTCTTAATTGTGCTCTAAGAAAAGGTCTGAGGCTTTCAATAAAAAGTAATAGGTGTGACCAGCAGTTAGCGTAATGGTTATGTCGCTGGACTCCCATGTAGTCGACCGCGGTTTGAGTCCCGGACCCGGTGGCTTAAACTCACACCAGGTGCGTGTGCGTGCATGCCCGCCCAAGATCCTAAGAGGAGAATAGAGGAGAAGGGATTGCGATGTGGCCATCCCCCTGGGGGGGTGATTTCTCGCTTTCTATTTCTCTGTCTCTCTCTGTCTTTCTGGCGAGCGCACGTGCCCTATAGCAAAAACTTCTCCAAAACAGAAAGAAAGAAAGAAAGAAAGAAAGAAAGAAAGAAAGAAAGAAAAAAAGAAAAGTAATAGGTAATGGAAAACAAATAAGACAGGTTTAAAGGAGAATCCAGGGAGTAACAATATTTTGATAATCAATGAAGGAAAAAGTTTCCACAAAATGAAACAGTTAATTGTAAGAATACTGTCACGAGTACACAGGGAGAATTATATATAAAAAAAAGTCTGCTAGGTTTGAAACTGAGGATGAGTCATTATGAATTCAAGAGCAGATTTTGTAGACTAGTTGGAGCAGAGATATCTTGTGATTGGTCACGAGAATCCTAATAGCCAATCATATAAATGAATAAAAGTTTATTAAATCAATTTTGACCTATATCACTATCTTTTAGTCATATTTTCAAGTCTTTTTATGCTATATTGTTTATATTATTAAACATAAATACTCAAATGTAGTATTTCCATAGTTCTCAGAACAAAATAATGTATCCTTATAAATTACATTTTAGCTCATATAGATAAGTTATTTTCATTTGCGTTTAAAAAAAATCTTTGAGTCATATTTTTGTGGTCCATTATTATTCCCAGGCACTATGGTAAGAAGTACATAGGGACCAGCAATGATACAGTGGTTAAGGCAGCTGGATCCCACATTGCCAATTTTGTGATTCGAGTTCTGGACCGGGAGGCTTGAAAAACAAGCCAAGGGTGTATGCATTGCGTGTCCAAAATCCCAAGAGGAGAGTGGAGGAGAAGGGATTGTGGTGTGACCATCCCCTCTGGGGGGGTGCTTTCTCATTTTTTCTTTCTCTCTCTCTCTGGCAAGCAGACATGTCCTATAACAAAAAATTACTAATAAATAAATAAATGGACCAGTGTGGATTTATAGCTTTGAAACTGTGGTAGACTTATGTAAGATGCAATCATTGAAGGAAACTAGGTAAAGGGTACTGGGTCTTTATAATATTCTTGGAATTTACTCTGATTCTATAATTATTTCAAAGAAATTTTAGAAAGCATATACACCTGATTGAATCTAGGAACCTCTACTTACTAGCTGAGACATTTTGGGAAATTGATCAAACTTTTGTTGACTCTAGTTATTGTATCTATAAAATGGGGTTAAAAATAAGGTAACTCGGGGCTGGCAGGTAGTGTGGTGGTTAAGGCATAGGACTCCCACATGGCTGACCATGGCTCGAGTCCTGGACCTAGCAGTTTGCTCTTATTTTCTCTTTCTGTCTTCCACTGATCAAATAAAAAAATAATACTAAATAAAATTAAATAAACTAATTCTTTAAAAAAATACAACTCTCATAGGATTGATATAATGAATAATTTTTACAAATGAAAACAGTTTGTAGACAGCAGAGTTCTTTGTGAATTTTATTTAAAATTGTTTACTTCTTACAGTTAAGAATACTTTTACCTGTTAAAGGTCACCTTGTTTTTAACAGATTGTGCCTCAGATGCATTAAAATTATTTTGAACTTTATTTCTATTTTCTAAAGTTATAAATTCTTCTGAAGTTGGTTTTACTTGCCCAAATGAGGGTACTTCCAGAACCCTGTGTTGACCAAAATTTGCAGTGGGTATGGTCCTTATGGATTAATTTCATATTTTTATTGTCTTAGAAACAACAGCTTAAAGCTATCATTTGCAAGACTTGTATAAGTAGGAGGAATGGGAATAGGGTAGGTTTTATGCAAAAGATAACATTTGAATTAAAGAAAGTAAGGGAAGTCCCAGCTGGGGTAGTACAGGTAAAGCATCATTGCATGATACTGGAGCCACATGGGAGGCCTGGGTTCAGGTGCCAGGTCAGTCTGAACACACTAGGTATGCCTGTGAGCCCGGGTGGTCGGGAGGCTGGGATAAGGATTGAGGCATGTTGAGACACTGTCAAGGTCCTTCTCTATCCCTGACTGTTCTCTCTCAGGAAATAAATTTAAAAAAAAAAAAAAAAAGGAAGTATGGATATTAATCATGAAGGCCTGAAAGTATAGGAGAGAAGAGCACTCCAGCAGAGGAAATAGCTAAAGCACAAATCTCTGCAGGAGAATACCTGGACATTTGAAAAAGGACTTTCATGTGGTTGGAGTCGAGTGAATGAAGGGGGACATTAGTTCAGAGAGATAATTGGGACCAGGTCATATAGATTGTTGAAAGCCATTGTAAAGACTCCAACTCAGGAAATGTGGTATGATTAGTTTTTTTATTTCCTCTTAAAGAATTATTTATTTTTATTTATTATTATTTTTAATTTGCTATAGGGTGTCTGTACTTGCCAAAGAGAGAGAAAGAGAGAGAGAGAGAGAGAGAGAGAGAGAGAGAGAGAGAGAGAGTTAGTTAGAAAGCAAGAAGCCAGGTCTAGTACTCAAACTGTGGTTGGGCATGTGGGAGTTTAGCGTCTTAACTACCACACTACCTGCTGGCCCCATTAAAAGACCAGAAAAGTGACATGATCTGATTTACCTTTCTTTTTCTTTCTTTCTTTTTTTTTTTTTAGTGTTTTTGCCATAGGGTACGTGTGCTTGCCAGAGAGAGACCAAGAAGGAAAGTGAGAAATCACCCCCCAGGGGGATGGCCACACTGCAGTTCCTTCTCCATTTTCCTCTTGGGATGTTGGACATGCACGCATATGTGCCTGGCATGAATTTCAAGCCACCCTGCCTGGGACTCGAACAGTGGTCAGCCATGTGGGAGTCCAGTGCCTTAACCTCTGTACCACTTGCTGGCTCTGATCTGACTTGCCTTTTAAGAGAATTACTCTACATTCTACCATGTTGAGACTGAACGTGGGGTCAAAGGTAAAGAGCACAGAGAAGTGTTAAGAGGCCATTGCAGTGATCTGTGTGGGAGGTGATGGTGGCGTGGAAGTACTGAGTAGTAGTCAGATTCTGAATAGTATTTGAAATAGTGGTATTAATTTTTCTGGTGCTTGGGAGGAAGTCAAAAATGCTTCCTAGGAGTTTTGCCTGAGCATAATCTAGAGTTGCCATAAATTGAGGTGGAGAAAGTTGCAGTGGGATTAGATTGGCAAGATCAGGAGTTCAGTTTTGGGCATGCTGAGTTTGAGATACCTAAAACATACAGATGAAATCCTAAGTAGGCAGTTAAATACATGAGGAGTTTAGGAGAGGTCAGGGTTCAAATAGAAAATAAGGTCATATTTAAAACCACAGTGCTGGATGGAAATGCTGAGAGGTCGTAGATAGAAAAGAGAAGAGATCTAAGGACTGAGCCTGGCAGTGCTCTCCCAGTCAGAGTTCAGGGAGAAGACAAGCAGCATGCGAAGGAGATTGAGGAGGAATGATGGATGACAAGGAAATAAACAAGAGAGTGCTGCATCCTGGAAGCCACAATGTCATTGGGTCAACTGGGCATGAGCAGGATCAAGACCCTGAGCATGTTATGATACCAAAAGACACTTGTGTTATCATTCCTGCAAATAGTGGGTTTAGTATAAGTGGGTATGGATGATACTAACAACTTTCTATAAATGTCCTTTAATTGAAATTTTAAAAAATCATAACTGTAAAAGTTCATTGATCCTGCTAATTCATTACATAAGCAAATATCTTGCATCATTGCTGATTCACTTGCACATACACATACTTATGTGAAAAAAAAAAAAAGTAAAAACATTTTAAGCTGGATTTTTTCTACAAAGTGTTCAGTACCTGGTGCCTGCTCCAGTACTCACCTCCCATTCCTCCTTGGAGGTACCTTTCCTTTCCTTGAGTTTCAAGGTAGTTGGGTGTCCTACAACCTTAACTCTCTGATGGTTTCTAGAAAAATTATATTTGTTCAGATTATCCACCTTTTCCTTGTTGTAAGAGTGGGAACAACCCTATTTTTGGCATTCTGTATCATAGGTGGAAGCCAAAAATCCTGTGGTGTAAAATTTTAAACTTTATTCTTATCATAGTCAAGGTCAAGTGACATTTAAAGGTAAATTAGTTTTAGAGGACAGTGGAGGAGAAGAGACTGCACCAGGTGGGGATTTCTCACTTTTCCTCTCTCTGTCTCTCTCTGATGAGTGAGCATGTTCTATGTCAAAAGCCTAAAATTTTTTTTTACTCTTAGTAATAGCATGTTTTTATATATGTATTTTTTACTTTAGGGAAAGTCACTAACATTAGAGGTTTAAAAAGTATTTGACTTTGAATGTCTGTTTAAATTAGGAAGACTCTTTTCGAGTTCAGAATCCAAGATAATAGATCTGAGAGGTCTTTATAAAAAATTTAAATTATGGTACAAATTGTTTCAGCATTATCATAAAATTCTTAGTCACATATAGCTTCCTCTAATTTGTAATAAGCCTAATGAGAGTTGATACTTTATACCTTTGTGGAAAATTATAGCTGAAAAATGAATAAATATCAAAAGAATTTTTATCTTACATAATTAAACATTGGTTTAAGCACTTTCTATGTGTGCTTTAAATAATGCTGGGCACCCAGCATTATTAGCCAAACATCAAGAACTGAGGACTATTAATAAAAGGGCAATACTTTTTCTGGTATGAGACCCATTCCCCCCTTGTTTCCCATAATGGCTAGGTCAAAACCATCAGCTTTAAATTTTCCTTTCTGCTTTCATCTTTTCACACGGAGTCTTGCTTTTGTACAAGGAAAATAAAGATCATCGGGTTTTCATTTCATCTATTTCCTGTCATCACTAACCTCCTTGTACTATAAATATATGTACATTCACACTCACTTGATTTCTATCTTTCCATCTCAGAGGAAGCAACTTTCCTCTTTCTAGCCAAGGTTCATATCTCTTGCCTGGACTCTGAGTTCCACTTGTACTTATCTTTTTCGGAGCCTTGTCCCATCAATTATCCTCTCACTCTCTTAATCTTTAATCTTTCTATCTTTAATCTTTCCATGGGCCCTTTACTGCTTCAGTCCTGCCTTTCTCCCTTCATTTCTACGTTGACCTTTAAGAGAATGAATTTTGACATGAAACAGACCCTTATTTAATAATCTTGGTCCCACCAAAGTGTCCCTGGGCAAATCACTTAGCCCCTTTTGGGTCTTGATTTCGATAAAATGGAGCTACAAGTACAAGTTTGGCTTGAGGATTATGTGAAGTAAAATCTAGTCATCAGTGTGAAGGTGCTTATTTCAAATTCTAGCACGATAACATCTCCTGATGTTTGTTCTCCACTCCCTTATCTTCTTTCAGAGCCAGATTTCCTGAAAGAACGGCCCTTCTTGTCCAGGCTGCTCCCCCACTACCTATTGTAGCTTCATAGTCTGAGTCTCAGTGAGCACTTGTCAGGCTTTCAGCCTTTGTTTCTTTTCCTAACTCCTCAAATTGTTCTCCCGCAAAGCAACCAGAGAAAGTTTTCTAAATGTACAGCTTTCTAAAATGTAAACCCCACTTTTTAGTTTCTCTTCATCGGCTGCAAGGGAAAGTAAATAATTTCTGGAAGGAATAAAAACACTCTTGAGCTATGACTGCACTGTCTAGTGTGGTGGGAACTAAACATATGTGGCTATTCAAATTTAAATTCAAGTTAATTACAGGTAAATGTTAAAAATAAGTAGAGCCACATTACATTTCAAACTTTCAGTAGCCACATGTGACTTATCTCTCCTAAACAGTCAGTGCTCATGTAGGATATTCCCATCATCACGTAAGTTCAGCTGGACAGCACTGATCTAGATTCAGAATTGTTAGAAATGAGAGAGGGGCCAGGGGTGGCATAGCGGTCTTGCCACTGGCCCAAATGGGAAAGGTCCCGGTTGGGAATTGCCCTGAGCACACCGGGTATTTCTGTGCCTGTGATCTGGGCTGACTGAGATTAGGGGTGGACCATGGTGCAAAGATGTTGTTGGGCATCCCCACACACATCCATGAAAGAATAAAAAAATAAACCTTTACAGGAAAGCATAAAAAATAGGGACACATATTGGAATTATGCCATATTAAGCTGTGTTGGACAGAGAAGAAGTGATGATGCTACAAAGCTCAGATTGTTAACCCACAGAATCATGAGTTCCCAGGGGAGAAGCTGGAGCTGCTTTAAAATGAGAAAAACTTGGGCCAGCTCCATGGTCTGGTGGTTAAGCAGCTGGCTCTTGCATGACTGACTACATAGTTTGAGTCCTGGACTGGTGGCTTGAAGAACACACTGGGTGCATGTGCATGCATGTCCAAGATCCTGACAGGATGGAGACATGGAGTAAAAGGGATTGTGGTGTGATAATGCCCCGCTGAGGGGTGCTGCCTCCTACTCCCCTATCTCTATCTCTGTCTCTCATTGGAGAGTGATTACACCCTCTGGAGAATTAAAGAAATGAGAAATACTTTGAAAGAACAGCAGGAGCCATGGTGGTGTCAGGAGAGGTTGAAGCTACTTCTATCATGTTAGATCTTGGAAGAGGAAGGAAAAGGAATCACACTGGATGAAAGACATGGAATTCTGCTGGAGATTTTACTTTTTGCATCTGGCTAAATATTTCAGAGAAAGAAAATAAAGAATATGGTCTTCACCTTTATTATTAAAGGGAAGATTAAATGGTTGGGAAACAGGTTTTTTTTTTGTTTTTTTCCTTTTTTTGGAAAGGTTTTTGCTATAGGTGCGTGCACTCGCCAGAAAGACAGAGAGAGAGAGTGAGAGAGAGAGACAGAAAGTGAGAAATCACCCCCCAGGGGGTATGGTCACGCCGCAATCCCTTCTCCTCCATTCTCCTCTCGAGATCTTGGGCGGGCACACATGCCCGGTATGAGTTTAAGCCGCCGGGTCTGGGACTCGAACTGTGATCAACTACATGGGAGTTCAGCGACATAGCCATTATGCTAACTGCTGGCCCCAGGAAACAGTTTTTTGGGTTCTTTAACTTTTTTTTTTTCTCCCATGTCCTGTGTGTATATAAGGGATCTTTAACTTTTTGGTAAATGATATCTCATGTTGATATTAACCAATCTGCTTTTTTGGCTTCAAAGAATTTTTCAGGCTTTGCCAAGATAAAAGAGATATTTTTCTTCTTATAATCTGTAAATAGGCATCTCCAGTTTTTAGATTTATTTTCTGTTCAGTTTATGGTCAAGAGTGCTGTGACTGCTTTATTCCCATCTGTGTAAGTTATTAATGCTGTGATTTTTAAAAGCTCCTGGATATTAATGTTTTGAGTTCCTGAACTTCTACAAGCTGGGTCCATACTGAAGGAAACAGCTGTAAAACGCAGATGCTGACAAGCAGAAAAACAAAGGGATTTTACAAGGGATTGTGGGTATTTAATGTAACTCATTAGTTCACAGTTCAATAAAACCGTGTTTCCGTAGTACAGTACTACAGTTTGTATTAACCTTCTGCTGGACTGCACTGCTAATTTTAAGGAAGAAAGATGTGTTACATTTATGGTTTACTTTTTATTCTGCACTTTAACTTTCAATCCTAGGAATTCTACCATCCCAGCACAATTTTGTCTATTTAAAGTAGTATTGTACTCATTTGTAACTTTTACTTAATTATTGATGAGAAAGCTTCAGTTTATGTTTTATTGTGCTTGTGAAAGTGAAAGTGACTTACAAATTGTAAGTGAAACTGATCTTTTATTTTTTCATGTGCCCTTTTTAAAAAAAAGATTTTGTAAAATGAGAATACGGAAATGCTGTAGAGAAAGAAAGGGAGAAGAGGTGGTTGCATTATGGGGTGGATCGAGGGGCAGGCACTGAGATCACTAGGCAACAGGCTGTGAGAAATGCAGCGTTTCTCATTCCTGTCGTCATGCAACTATGGAAGAACCACCAGCAAGCCTAACCTGTATTTCTTTTTAATCAACTCCAGCTGTTGGTCACGTGAACATACTCTTTCCTCTGGGTTTTAGGAGTGTGTTTCCTCCTTTCCTATGGTATTTTAAATGGCTACTTATATGTCACTTGAAATGTACCCATGTGCTCTAGGAGTCCCCATTACAATGATCACTTTTCTTTATGAATCACAAGTAAAATGCTCAAGCCCAAGTTGCAAATAAGAACTTTAGAACAAAGAATGTGACTTGACCGTGGTGCTTTTTATTTTTTTAATTAAAAAAATTTTTTTTTATGAATAGAACTCTTGTTTTTAATTTGATGAGCAGGGATCTTTCCAACTCTAACCCTCTCTTTACAATCTGTGTTTAATTTGTGAAAAAAGATGCATTCTAATTTTTCAAACATAAAACTGTTTAATGGATTTTGTTGGATTTGCTAGTTTTCTAGTCATGTTTGGTTATCCTGAAATTCAACATATATCATTTCATGGGCTTCAATCTCTTTTTGTCATTTGCACATTTACATTTACTACTTTGGTATTAAAAAATAATTAGGTGGTGTCTTTTCTTAGTCCTCCTTAAATAATACACAGTTGCAGCTGTTAGACTTTTTATAGAGTGCTGTTACTAACCAGGTCTTCCCTGAAAAAAATATGAAAGAATTTTCAACATCTTGGATCATTTAGCTCATTTTACTTATCCTCTGTGAGATATAATCTGTGCGCATGTTTAAGGCTGTTCTGTGTTTTAAATATGGAACTTTTTTACTATTTCTTTTTGGTGACAGCAAGAAATAAATATTTTCCTTCTGTTTTCTGGGATCTTTTTCTCCTTGTCATTTCTAATGCCTTAATATTTAAGGCATTGTAAGTTCAAACCCTGAACAGAGCTTGGTCAGTTAATCATCCTAAGGTATTCAGATAAGATAAATCTGAAATCTGTATAGTAATTATCTATTATTAGCTGAGAAAAATGAATAATAATTATAGCCATGAATTTTTGCTTTACACGCTGCAAAAATATTAATGTTGATTTGCTTTATTCAAATTTTTTCAAAACGAAGCCACTTAATATTATTATTATTATTTTAAAAATTAATTTAGTTTTTACGGGATTTTTGCCTTAGGGTCTGTGTGCTTGCCAGAGAGAGACTCACAGCGAGTGAGAAATCACCCCTCAGGGGGATGGCTATGCCTCAGTACCTTCTCCTCCATTCTCCTCCTGGGATCTTGGGCATGCACACATATGCAGCCAGTGTGAGTTTCAAGCCGCCAGGTCTGGGACTCAAACCGCTGTTGGCCATGTGGGAGTCCAGTGACATAATTGCTATACCATCTGCTGGGCCCAAGCATTTAATATTATTTTAAGATAAAAGCATTGTGCTTGCCAAAGTATTCTAAATGATACACTTTTTTTTTTTTTAAGGTTTTTGCAATAGGGCATGTGTATTTGCTGGAGAGAGACAGCGAGTCAATGAGAGGGAAAGTGAGAAATCATCCCCTGAGGCAATGGCCATGCTGCAGTCCCTTCTCTTCCTTTCTCCTCCAGGGATTTTGGGCACACATGAACATGTGCCTGTCATGATTTTCAAGCTGACAAGTCTGTGACTCTAACTGTGGTCAGCCATTTGGGAGTTGAGTGCCTTAACCACTATGTCCTTTGCTGGTCCCAGTAATACACTATCTTAAAATTTTATAGTCTTTACCTCTGTTTAGGGCTTATATCAGTTACATGAGATACCATGAATATTAGTCTATTGTATATAACCTAGCACATAATCTATTAGTAAGATTCTATCAAGTAACATAGAAATACATGAAAATAACCTATGTGACAAAGGAAGAAATTTTTTTTTTTGAAGAGGTTTTTGCCATAGGGCACGTGCGCTTGCCAGAAAGACACAGACAGACAGAGAGATAGAGAATCACCCCCCCAGGGGAGTTGGCCTCTCCACAATCCCTTCTCTTCCATTCTCCTCTTGGGATCTTAGGCATGCATGCATGTGCGCCCGGCGTGAGTTTAAGCTACTGGGTCCGGGACTCGAACTGCGGTTGGCTACGTGGGAGTTCAGTGACATAGCCATTACGCTAACTGCTGGTCCCAAGAAGAAATGTTTTTGCTGTGATAGTTAGAGATAAAAATGATTGATTTCTGTTTGTTACAGGTATCATGCTCTTACCTATAGGAATTTCTTTCTTTTTTTCTTTTTTTAGAGGGAGAGAGATAGGGAAAATGATAAATTGCTCCTTGGGGTGATGGTCACTCTGAAATCTCTTCTCCTCCAATTTCCTCTTGAGATTTTGGGTGCATTCACACACACACACACACACACACACACACACACACACACATACATGCTGGACTTACCTTTCAAGCCACCGGGTCTGGGACTTGAACTGTGCTATTGGTTATGCGCGATCCAATGCCTTAACCACCACGCCACCTGCTGGCCTTCTGTTAGAATTCAAATTGTATGTTTGTGTTTGATAATTATTCATGGCTGTTATATAGGTTTCTTAAATACTTTCGGGACCAGAAGATAGCTTAATGGCTGTGTTGCTAGACTCCCACATAGTTGACTGTGGTTCGAATCCTGGACCTGGCAGCTTAAAACTCACACCAGGTGCGTGTGTGTGCATGTGCAAAATCCTGAGAGGAGAATGGAGGAGAAGGGATTGCAGAGTGGCCATCTCTTCTGGGGGGTGATTTCTTGCTTTCTGTCTGTGTCTCTGGCAAGCGCATGTGCCCTAGCAAAAATTTCTAAAAAAAATAAAAGAATACCTTTATTATTATTTAGACATTTTCCCACTAAATCACAACATGTTATTTATTTATTTCTTAGTATTTCATGATTTTGCTTAAATTCACTGCCAAATCTCTATTTTTTTAAGTCTATGGTATCAAGTTTTATCAAGGAATAAATAGAATTATTAAAATAAAATTTATTTTTCTTTATTTTGCATAAATGTATTTAAAATGTATTTCCTGTAGAAGAGAGCCATTGTAAAATCAAACAATGATATGAGAATTTTTTCTTTATTTAAAAAAAAATTTACAAGAGGGTACATATGCTCTCATAAAAGAGAGAGATAGAGATGGAAAGTAAGAAGGCATTCTCCATGGAGGATAGTCATGCCACAATCCCTTCTCCTCCATCTCTTCTTTTGGGAAGTTGGATGAGCATGCACATGCACATACTCTGTGTGTTTTCTCAAGCCGCCAGATCTGGGGCTTGAACTGCACAGTCAGCTATGTTTGATCCAGCTGCCTCAACCAACCTGGCACCAAATAGCCTTAGAAGTTTTGATCTTAAATAAATGCTAATTTTCATTTAGCCCCAAAAGGTATAATTTGAAACCTCTGGGATTTTAGCTTTCTAATGTAGCCTTTGTAGTATTTTCAGAATGAGATAGATACCTGAAATCTGAAGACTCCATTGTTTTTTTCCCCCCAGAATGTTTTATTTTATGAATTGTTTTAGGAATTAATACCAGATTTGTCTAAGAAGAGCACATAGATTCTGGACTAGCTATGTGGGACAATGTTAGTGTGCTGCTCCATGATGTTGGATCCATATAGAAGATCAGGTTTAGTTCCCAGGTCAACTTGTACATGTCCTGTGTGCATGTTTGCAGGCATGCATGTGTGCCTATAATCTTGGCTGGCTGGAAAAGCTGGGAGTGGATTGTGGCATGAGACCTTGTTGAGAGTGCCTGCCTGACTTTCTCTCTCTCTGTGATGGAATAAATAAATAAACATGAAAAGCAGATACAGATAAAAAATAATTATAATTTTATATTCAGTAAGAAAAGCATTTAATTTGGACTCTTACATAGTCTTTTTTTAAAAAGAATTATTTATTTATTTAATTCCATTTGGTATTATTATTTTTTACTTTAACCAGAGAGAGCTAGAGAGAGAAAGAGAAAGGGAAAGTGAGAAAGCAAGCTGCCAGATTCTGAACTCGAACTGCACTTGGCCATGTGGGTACCTAGCACCTTTAACCACCACACCACCTCCTAGCCCCAAGACTCTTACATAGTCTTTATTACACTACTGGTATTTCTCTAATTTCTCTAGTAAATGCACAGTTTAAAAACAACTATGTTGAAATTTGTGTAAAAATGACATTAGTTCTAAGCAGATAGGTAAATTCATGAAAAAGTAAATAGAATATAGCACGAAAACAATTTGTGGAGAAGTAAAGAGATAGTGTAAGATGGCATGATATGCTAATAAGATTTGAAGAATCACATTATATAAGACACGACCCCATAATGAGAACATTAGGAAGGTGCACTTATCCATTCAGCCTATATAATTACCTATTATTTGATGTAGAAAGAATAATAAGTTGAAAACTACTTCCAGGTACCTTGACTATGTGATCTTTATTACTCCATGTGTGTCTTTATTGCTGACTTTATCACTTAAAATGTTGAGATTATCTATCTACCTCGATATATATTTTATTTATTTTTTAAAGTAATTTTTTTTGTCTTGGTATAAGGTATGGGCACTCACCAGAGAGAGACAAAGAAGGAAAGTAAGAAATCATCCCCCAAGGGTGATGGTCATGCCACTATCCCTTCTCTTTCTCCTCTTGGGATTTTAGGCATGCAGGTAATGTGTGTCTGCCATAATTTTCAAGTTATTAGGTCCAGACTCAAAACAGCACAGCTGGTCATGTGGGATCCAGATTCCTTAACCTTCGTGCCATATGTGTGTGTGTGTGTGTGTGTGTGTATGTGTGTATAAATAATTTTTTAAGAGAGATTTTTGCTATAAGGCACATGCTCTTGCTGGAGAGACAGAGAGAGACAGAGGACAAAAAGTATGAAATCACTCTCACCCCTAGGGGGGATGCCATGCTGCAAACCTTCTCCATTCTCCTCTCAGGTTTGGGCATGAATGCACATGTGTGAGTTTCAAGCCACTGGGACTCAAAGTGTAGTTGGCCATGTGTGAGTCTAGCAACGTAACCATTATGCCATCTGGTGGTCCTAATAGTTTTTTTTTTTTTTTTTTTTTTTTAATTAAGGTTTTTGCCATAGGACTTGTGTGCTTACTGGAGAGAGAGAGAAACAGAGAGAAGGATAATGAGAAATCACCCCCCACACGGCGATGGTCACTCCACAGTCCCTTCTCCTCCTTTCTCCTTTTGGGATTTTGGGCACACATGCACACGTGCCTGGTGTGATTTTCAAGCTGTTGGGTCTAGGACTTGAACTGTGGTTGGCAATGTGGGAGTCCAGCACCTTTAAACACTATGCTACTTGCTTGCCTTTATATTTTGTTTTTAATATACTTTTTGAAAGTTTATTTATTCCTTCCATAGAAAGAGAAACAGAAGAGCATCCTCCCTTCCAGGGTCTCCATGCCATGGTTACCACTACCCTTCAGCTGTTCCTAGATTATGGGCGTACACATGTCTAGCACACTCAGAGAGGTCTCTGAACTTGAACTATGATCCTATCCACTTGGAATTGCATTGTAGCACATTGCATTTTACCACTGTACCACCTCTGATCCCTTGATAGATACTTAAAAGAAATAATATAAACTAGGTAAAGATTTTTCATAAAAGATATTTGTTATAGAATTACTTAAAAATGATTAATAACTTGGACCAGTTCCATAGACTAGTGGTTAAGGGTGCTGGATCCCACATGGCCAACTGAGTGGTTTGAATCCTAGGCCCTGGACTTGAAAAGCACGCTGGGTGCCTGTGTGTACCCCAAATCTCAACAGAATGGAGAAATGGAGAAGAAGGGATTACAATGTGACCATGGTCCATTGAGGGGGGATCCTGTTTCTCTCTTCTTTTCTCTCTGGCTCTCTGTTTCTGTCTAGTGAACATACATGCACTCTGACCAAAAGAAAAAAAAAATGAGAGAAAAAGTGGAAACAACTTAAAGTTCTCTATTAGGTAGATCATTACATAAATTTCAGTTCATTCATATGAAGAAATATGCTATGATGACCTTGTCCTCAGACTAGTGGCAAGTTGACCATAGCAATTCCAGATAACACTTTCCTACCTGTGTGTTGCCGCAGTGGGCCTGATACAGAAATCTGAATCAGATAGAAGCAGTAGCGCCAAATATTTACTCAGCACAATTATACTTTGTTTAATTTGGCTACTGCTTAAAAACATAACCTCATACTCTTAGTCTTAAGGAATAAGCATAAACATATTTTAAGAACATAGACTTATTCAGGACATATGCTTTCTTGAAATGTTTCTTCAAACATATCATCATTTTGTATGTTGTACTTTAATTAAGGAGCAAATTAAAGAGTTGTCTAAAAAAGTTATCTATACAGACAGAAGATAAATGCCAGCTCTGAAATTTCCTATTTTTCAAATTTAATTTTCATTTTAAAAAATGTTTCTTTTCTTTAAAAGTTTATTTTCCTCCATGAGAGAGAATGGGAGGGAGAGAGAAAGAGACAGAGAAAGAGAAAGAGACAGCATCCCTACAGGGTCTTGAGGCTATGCGCTACCTCAGCCCTAGCGAGCCTCAATCATGGGCACAGGGTTATAATCCCAGAACTGCCCCCTGTGTTAGCCTCGCGGAGCATTTTGTTTTGCTGCTATGCTGCCATTCAGCCCCAACTTGGATTTCATTTTTATCAAAGTTATACATATATCTCTTTTGAAGGCTCAGGAGCTCTCCTATAATAGCTGGTCTTTCCTTGTCCTCCCTCACCCACTCAGCTTTCTTCATCTTTAGTGACAACAAAGTTCAATTCTTTCAGCATTTAGTTTTGGAATTTACCTGCCATATGCTTTTGCTGTTTTTTTTTTTTTCTTTTGATTAAAATATGCACAACATAAAATTGATCATTTTGACCTTTTTTAACCATGCAGTGAAATTAAGTTTATTTATACTGTGGTTCAACCACTACCACCTTTGCTGTTGCTTCTTAATTTTGAAATATTATCTATTGTCTTCTTGCAATGAAAGATGATTTAGTTCCTTTCCCTCAATGTAATTATATCATAATTATGTATAGTTTAGAGAGTTGGTTGTTTTAGTATTACTCCAAAAAGGCAATTCTCAACTGAATCACTTGGTATACTATGATTACTTTGTCTTTTCTTTTCTTCCCTCCCTCCCTTTTTTGGGGTATATATATGCTTGCCAGAGAGAGAGAGAATAGGAGAAGAGAAAGGACTCCCAATGAGGAATGGACATGCTGTAGTCCCTTCTCCTCCATTTCTGTCCCTTTTTGGGATTTTGGGGATGCATGCACATGTGCCTGGTGTGTTTCTCAAGCTGCTGGGTCTGGGACTTGAAATGTGTGGTCGGCCATGTGGAATCTGGTTGCCTTAAACCACCAGGCCATGGAGCCAGCCTAATTACTTTTTCTTTCTAATAAAGCTTTGTTTTCTGTTAATACTTGTTTTTCCCCATTTTTGGGGGTTCTCTTATATTTATCACAATTCATGCCCAAGCTGTCCCCCAATATTCTAAGTTTCCTTTTACTACATTTAAAATATACTGAGAATACTGTAAATATTTTCTTTGTGTGTGTATATGTGTGTGGTTATTATTACTTGTAATTGTCAGAAGGTGCATGTAGTTGTCAGAGGGAGACAGAGAGAAAGAGAGGGAGAAGGCACTTTCCAGTGGAGTGTGGTCATAACGTAATCTTTCCTCCATCCTGTCTGGATTTAGGGTTTGGACAACATGTCTCTCAAACTGCCAGAGCTGAGATTTGGTCATATGGGATCTGGCTTCCTTAGTTCTTAGGCCATGGGCTGGCGGTGTGTCTTGCTATGTTGGAATCCTTTTGCTTGGCCTCCCTAGGAGCTGGAGCTACAGGTGGCGCCATTGTGCCAGACTTTCAGGGTGGGGCAGGGTGGGCTTCCCTTGGCCTGCTGAATAAACAGCATCAGTCAGTGCACACTCTCATAGGTAGGCCTCTACATTTCATCTTCTTTAAAACATTTCTCTGACGGGTTTCAGTTAGGGCCTGTTGCTCTTTCTCTTATGCACAGTTGTCATTTTAGTATCCCCCTTTCTGGGACAGCAAGTGGTGTGGTGGTTAAGGTACTAGACGCCCGCATGGCGGAGCATGGTTCAAGTCCTAGACCTGGCAGCTTGTTTTCTCACTTTACCTGTCTCTCACTCTTTGTCTCTTTCTGGTCAAATTAAAAAATAATAAAAAGAATAATAACAATAAAAATGTAAAAAAATGAATATCCCTTCCTCATCAGTCTGAGATTCCCATTACCTACGTGTTGTGTTGACTCCTGGTTCCTGATTCCATGTCATTATCTTTCTTTATTCATTTCTGTGTTTTGGTGGTGTACTTCCTCTAGGAGCTTCCAGGGAAAGCATGTATAGTAGGTCAATGGAGACCACACAACTCTGAAAGATACTTTTTTCTTCTGCCTTACACTTTTTTTTTTTTTTTTTTGAGAGGTTTTTGCTATAGGGCGTATGTGCTTGCCAGAAGGACAGAGAGAGACAGAGAGACAGAAAGTGAAAAATCACCCCCCAGGGGGGATGGCCATGCTGCGATCCCTTCTCCTCCATTCTCTTCTCTGGATCTTGGGCACTCACGCACATGTGCCTGGTGTGAGTTTAAGCCACTGGGTCTGGGACTCAAATCATGGTTGACTATATGGGAGTCCAGTGACATAGCCATTATGCCAACTGCTGGTCCCCTTCTGCCTTACACTAGTATTTTCTTCTTATACAGTGCTAGGTTAGAAATAATTTTCCCTCAGAATTTTGATTGGCTTCTTCCTGGGTTGTTTTTGTACCCAGTTTATCTCAGTTGGAAGCCATTCTGCATCCTAATCCTTTCTATGAAACCTGTTTTTTTTTCATATGGAAGTTTTAAGGCATGCTCTTTTTATCCATAGTTAAGGAATGTCAGGGCCAGCAGGTGGCATGTTGGTTAAGGTGTTCGATTACCACATAGCCAACTGTAGTTCAAGACCTAGACCAGGCAGATTGAAAGAAAAAAAAAAAAAACAAAAACCCAGCAAATAAATAAATAAATGTTAAAAAAAAAAAGAAATGTCTTGGTGATATATTTTATATTAAGTATAATATAATCCATTTCTGATGATTTCTTTCAATCTGGAAATACTATCGATTCCATTTTCCTTAATTGTAATTTTCTACTCTTTAATTAATTTTTCTTAATTCTATTTCTAGTATCACTTTTTAAAAGAAAATTCTCAGAGAGTGCATGTGCTCCCCAGGCAGCAACAGAGAGACAGAGAACAAAAGAGAGAGTGAGGGAAAGAAAGTACCCACCAGTGAGGCATGGTCATACCATCACAATCCCTTCTCCATTTCTCTATCCTGTTGGAATTTTGGGGCACACACACATATGCCCAGCCTGTTTCTCAAGTCACTGGGACTGGGGTCAGGATTCAAACTATGGTAGATTATGTGTTGATCTGCCTCCTTTACCTACTAGGCTATGGGGTTGGCCTTAGGTACTTCTTTTATATAGTTACTGAACCTCTTGGACTGATTCTAGTTTTTTTTTTTTTTTTTCCTGTTTCTATGATTTTTTATCTTTTTGTTCTGCTTTGTAGAATATTTTCCATTTTATGTTTTAATCCTTTATTGGGTTTTTTTATTTCTGCTATGTTGTTTCTGATTCCCAAGAACTTTTCATTTTCTCTCTGGTCTTCTTTTTTTCTTCCCCTTTTAATCATCTTGTCTTGTTTTCTAGCTGTAGTATCATTTTTTTAAAAAAAAATTATTTTATTTAACTTTGTTTATTTATTCATTTATTTATTTTTAATCTGACCAGAGAGGGATAGAACGAGAGAAAGCGAGAAAGCAAGCCGCAAGGTCCAGGACTTGAACCTTGGTTGGCCATGTGGGAGTTCAGTGCCCTTAACCGCCATGCCACCTGCTGGCCCCTCTAGCTGTAGTATCTTAACTGAGGTTATTAGTGATAGTATTTTTGAACTTTTTTTTTTTTTTTTTTAGATTTTTGCCCTAAGGTATGTGTGCTTGCTTGAAAGAGACAGAGAGGGAGTGTGAGAAATCACCCCTTAGGGGAGATGGCCATGCCACAATCCCTCCTCCTTTCGGGATTTTGGGGGCACACACACACACACACACACACACACACACACATATACACACACACATATGCCTGGTGTGATTCTCAAGCCATCAGATCCCAGCCTCATACTGGTCAGCTATGTGGAAGCTGAGTGCCTTAATCACCACACCACCTCTTGGCCCCTTTTGATTGGCTTTAAAGGAAGTGAAAGCTCAATCAGTAAACCGTCTTTTTTTAAAGAATAATTATTTAATTTATTTATTGTTTTGGAGAGATTTTTACTACAGGGGTACGTATGCTTGCTGGAGAGACAGAGACGGAGATAGAAAGTGAGAAATAACCCTCTGGGCAGGTGGTGACCACACTGTGATCCCCTCTTTCATTGTTCTCTTGGGATTTTGGGCATGCATGCAAACATGACCAGTGTGAGTTTCAAACCATTGAGTCTAGGACTCAAACCATGGTTGACTATGTGGGAATTCAGAAACGTAACCATTATGCCATCTGCTGACCCCATTTATTATTGTTTTTTTAATTTGATGAGAGAGAGAGAGAGAGAGAGAAAGAAAACCAGCAGTTGGCGTAATGGCTATGTCGCTGGACTCCTATGTTGTCAACCATGATTCGAGTCCCGGACCTGGTGACTTAAACTCACGCCAGGTGTGCTTGCATGCGTGCCCAAGATCCCAAGGGAAGAATGGAGGAGAAGGGATTACTCTGTGGCCATCCCTCCTGGGGGGTGATTTTTCGCTTTCTGTCTCTGTCTGTCTTTTTGGTGAGTGCACGCACCCTATAGCAAAAAACTCTCCAAAAAAGAGAGAGGGAGAGAGAGAAGGAAAGTTAGAAAACAAGTTCTCAGGTCTGGGACTTGAACTGTGGACAGCCATGTGGGAGTCTAGCGCCTTAACCAAGCAACCTACTGACCTCATAAACCAACTGTTAATGTGGCAATGTTGAACATTTCTCCTGAAATCCTTAAAGTTAAAAGAAAATATAGCTTCCTTATTTTTTTGTAATGGCTCTAATCTTTCTCACAAGCTTCTTACCTAATGTAGGGGTGGTGGTAGGCAAGGAGAGGTTCAAGGTGTCAGATGCTTAAACTTCCTAGTTAACATCTGTCTCATTAGGACATTTGTTTTCTTTCAGGTACTTGCTCAGTCTTTCAGGTAGCCTTCTTTTCCTCTTTTCCCTGCTGTGCCTCAGGGAAAAGTGCTGAGGGGTGCTCCCTGTGATTTTTTTGATTGTGGTAGAGAATGTCTTAGAATTGTGTAACTGTCGGGACCAGCAGATGACGTAATGGTTATGTTGCTGGACTCCCATGTAGTTGACTACAGTTTGAGTCCTGTGCCCAGTGGCTTAAAACTCATGCAGGACATGTGTGCGTGTGTGCCCAAAATCCCAAGAGGTGAAGGGAGGAGAAGGGACTGCAGCGTGGCTATGTCCCCTGGGTAGTGATTTCTTGCTTTCTGTTTCTCTGTCTTTCTGGTGAGCACACGTGTCCTATAGCAAAAATCTCTTGTTAAAAAAAAAAAAGAAAAAGGGAATTGTGTAACTGTTGCTGGTTTTCACTGGTATGTGCTCTGGGGAGCTTTTCCAGTCTCATCCTGAACTGTTTCTGCTGCTTAGATGTGACAGATTCTCTGTCTTTAGGAGTGATATAACTGGAACTTTTAGAAATTCTGGACCCTTTTCTACATATGGAGGACATGGGGTGCTTGGGGTATTGCCCCAAGCCCATTTACTTGTTACCTTTCTCTACCAAGGCACTTTTCTCCTCCCGACAGGTATTGTCCTAGAACCTTCTTACATGATAGTCTGCATTCAGTGCTTAATGTATGGGTCTAAAGTTCTCCCTATGTTTGATTCTTTTTTTCATATTTACCTACCAGGAATAAAAGGGGTAGGCTTTCTATTTCCTCCTACAGTTTGAAAAATTCTTTATTTCATAGCCCTTTCTTTTGCAAAGTACTGTTTGTCTGCTCTCTTGATTGGAGTCATAATGGCAGATGGGGTATAGAGAGAAATCTGTGTTATTAAGAGAAAATCCAAAAATATTATCCTGAATATACAAGAGTTTTTTAAAAAATTAGTAGAAAATGGAATTAAAGTATGAATTTCTGGGCCATCTCCTTGGCCTTGTCATTAAGGCAGCTGGATGCTGCATAGCTGACCCCATGGTTTGAGTCCCTGGGAGGCTTGAGAAACATACCAGGGGCATGTGTGTGCATGCTCAAAATCCAAAAAGGAGGGAGAGATGGAGAAGATATTGCTGTGTGACCATTCCCTATGGGGTGTGCTTTTTCCTCCCTGTCTTTCTCTGGAGAGTTCACGTGCCCTTTAGCAAGAGAGAAAGGAAGGGAGGGAGGGAGGGTGGGAGGGAGAAATAACAGGTTTACTTTGGCATACACACACACACACACACACACACACACACATACCACACAGGAAATCCATGCATACTTTCTTCATAATAAGCATTTTTCATGAACATTTTGAAGACTCCCTTGTATTAATTATTTATATAGCAAGAATTTTGTCATTTCTTTTTTAAATGATCTCAGCACTTCTGAGTTTTTTCCCCCATTTTTAATAGTAAATATACTTTTCCAAATCTGAGTCAGTAATTCTCAGTTATGATTTGTGAAATGTAATCTCAAAACAAAATTTAAAATTAGTAAGCAGTTAGTAAGGAGCTATATTTATACTTTTACCACATTTCTAGAAGTTGGCTGGGATATATAGATTCCATTATAACTGCTTTTCATCCTAGAACTCTTGGATTAGATCCAAATCTTTGAAAGATGGATTATGTGAGTATGTGTGTGTTAAGAGTGTATCAAAATGTGTAATCAAGGGAGTCCTTCTGATAGTGTTCTAGCATTTTAGGACTAACCACTCCATGTACCATATCTTATTAGTTCTTTAATATTTCTTTCAGATATCATAATATGTCCTCCTTAATATTTTTTCTTTTCTTTTCTTTTCTTTTTTTTTTTTTTTTTAAATTCTGAGCAGTTTATTCTTAGGTCATTACAGTGTTCGACCAGTTTTGACATATAAGGATTACAGACGTAACAGTAAACATTGGGAGGCACACACATTTTCCCATTGTGAAATAAGACATGTTGTATATACAGAAAAAAATACAGCAAATGTAAGCGTACTGAAAGTAATTTTTTTTTTTTTTTTTTTTTTTTTTTTTTGGAGAGGTTTTTGCTATAGGGCGCGTGCGCTCGCCAGACAGACAGAGAGAGACAGAGAGATAGAAAGCAGGAAATCACCCCCCAGGGGGGATGGCCACGCCGCAATCCCTTCTCCTCCATTCTCCTCTCGGGATCCTGGGCACGCACGCACACGCGCCCGGCGTGAGTTTAAGCCGCCGGGTCCGGGACTCGAACCGCGGTCGACTACGTGGGAGTCCAGCGACATAGCCATTACACTAACTGCTGGTCCCCTGAAAGTAATTTTTTGACAATTCAGATGTGACATAGTTACAAGAAAAGTGTGTTAAAATAATTAAATAATTTTCATAGACTTAAAGAATTGAGATAAATATTAGGAGACCTTGACAATCTCGATACTTTTTTTAGAAAATCTTTTTTGAATTTTATTTTATTTATTATTTATTCTCTCATTCGTTCGTTTTTCATTTATTTAAATTTGACCAAAGAGGGACAGAGAGAGAGAGAGGGAAAGTGAGAAAGCAAGCCGCCCAGTCTGGGACTTGAACCGTGGTCGGCCACGTGGGAGTCCAGTGCCCTCAATCACCACACCACCTGCAGGCCCTGATACTTTTTGATATATTTTGGGATAATGTAATTTTGTGTGAAAGCTTCAAGTATTTTTATCATTCTTAATTTTCTTTTTCTGGACTCCTACAGAGGATAGTCATTTATTACTCAGGTGTATTGTTTCTCTTGTCTTCCTAGCTGAAGTAAGTCATGGTTATTCTCTGCAGTGGATTATTGCATTGTTAACTGAGAGTACTGTGCTGCAATATGGATGAATGATACTGAGTATAGCATGGATCATCACTTTTGCAGGGGGTCATATTCTTTGAGAATCTGTTAAAGGGTATGGTTATTTCTCTTCCTGTCCAGCGACGTAACCATTATGCATCTGCTGGTCCCCACTGTGATTTTTTTAGAAAAAGCTCATTTATTGAGAGAGACAGACAGACATGCACCCTCAACTGGGTTTTCATACTTCTGTAGCCTACGAGGATCATGGATGTGTTGAAGCCTGGGATGATACCTGGGATGAAAACTTGGAGGCTTCTCACATGGTCTCTAGCATTATGCAGCAGCACCCCTACTGCCTATGCTCCCTTGTGATTTTTTGCTAGTTTTTCTATTTTTATTTTTTAAGGCTGGGGCAATAGGTCATTAAATGCTGAACTGTAGCATTTGCATTGATGTCATTAAATATAAAAGATAATTTATGGAAAATGGATACTTTATCATTGTTTATTATTTTCTTTTTACATTTTTCAGAGAACAAAATAATGTTAAGAGGGTTTTTTTGGTATTAGTTTTGCTACTGATATAAAGGAGATATGCACAGTCCTGTTACAAGTAGGGCATGGAAGCTTGATTAGTCATGAACAGTGCTGGTTATAGGGTGGGTACATTGTAGTTATAATTGGTTCCTGAGCACTAAGTTATTTAAATAGGTATATAGAATTCTGTGATTGATGAAATGAACTAAAGCAGTCTTGTCTTTAAAGAGTTGTAGTTTGAATGAGGAATAATGAAACAATAGTAATGTAGATAAACCTTACTGACATTTTATACTTTCAAAGGGAAATGAGATCTTAAGCTGCTTTCACTAAAATTTTAAAATGAATTTTAGTCACAATTCTGACATTATGACTCTCTGTTCCTAAGAGATTCTTTCAATGAATTTGCTATCTACTTCTGTAAAATGTCAATAATATAATTTACTTCATTTTTCGTTCAGGGATATGCTGAGGATTAACTCATTGAAAACGGAAAATGTTATTTGTTTAACTGTTGATTCTCATCACTAAAAATACCTTTCCACTGAACACCTGTAGAGAAGATGGTTATCACCGATCTTAAAGAGGATTGATCACATTCCTCATTGCACTAAAATTTTTGGGAATTAAAATGCAGAACTTATTTGATTTTGAGCAAAAGAAATTTACAAGGTTTGACTTGCTAAATATTAAAGTGTGGAGATTTGGAGTATGATAGAATCATTTAGATTGTGTTTTGTAAAATCAATGATCTTTAATTTAGATTGAAGAAAGGCGTTAAAGATCACGATTTCTACAGTTATTCTAATTAGCAAATCAAATATATTTTTTGTTTTGAAAATATCTTTATAATAAGCATATAACCACACAGCTCTCTTTTTGAAAAGAGATTTTGAACTACAAAATACATTTGTTATGTATTTATAAATTTGAAATTGTCCTTGTTTGGTTGACAAATACTCGCTGGGTCTTTGTGTATTAACACACTAAGCACTGTGATGAGTACAACATAATTTAGAAAGACTTAAGATAGATTATAAGTCTTTTAAGATAGGACTATTTGTTTTTATTTTTATATTTTTGGTACTTAGCACAGGGACTGGCACTTATCAAAGGTTAGTTGAACAAATAAATGAGTGAGAAAGACTTTTTGGTGGCCCTTAAGAAACTTAGAGCCGTTTAATATAATAAGAACATACAGAAAACCAGACTGAAGAGTTGATAACAATAGGGTGCTAATAAGTAGAATGTAGAAGTATTAGGATTTAGAGAAAACACTACAGTAGTTTTCAACAAGGTATTTAGGACGCTATTGTCCGAACTTGTGGCTTTAAAGTCAGGCGATGCCTTATTGAAGAAAATGGGACTTGAACAAGTAAGTCCTCAAGGATTGGTAGGATTTGGCTATGTATATGAGAGACATTACAGGTCATGACTCTCATGACTGCTCTGGGAGTGAGAAAACATGTTTATGGGCCAGTGAGAAAAATGACTTTATTGGAAAACATGAAACGGTAATAATGCTTGATTGTTGGGTGGTGTTTAGGCAGAGGAATTTAGATTCTGAAATGGCACTTTTACCATTCACCACCAAAAGTGATCTGCTGAATGCTTCCAGCCGTATCCATCTGCCAAGAGCCTGCCTGGCACACTGCCTCTCAGCTATTTGCTCAGATGGCTTGACAGATGCATAGGTGGTAAGAAATGGTGCTGTTCATGCCAGTAAAGCTGCCCCCTGTGGAAGCTAACAAACCAGCATAACGTTAGCTTTGTATCTGATGATTTGTGGTGGTGTTAAATAAAAAAATGTAGCCTTGAGTGGTATGGGACGGAGTTGGACAGGTGTGGAGATGCTTTTGGAAGATACAATGGCTGCCCAGGGAGTGCCCCAGGGCTAGTTGAAACTAGTATTGCTTGGTGATGGTGGTAGTGATAGTGATGGTGGTAGTGGGAAAACACAATCATGAAGCATCATCTGATCAGTGAATTTGGGCGTGAAAGTCCACTCCCTTTGTTCCATACCAATACTATTAAGTTCAGTGTGTGGGACACAGCTGGCAAGAAGAAATTCAGCGGGCTGCGAGTCAGCTATTATATCCAAGCCCAGTGCGACATTATGTTTGATGTATCATCGAGGGTGACTTACAAGAATGTGCTGAATTGGCGTAGAGATCTGGTACAAGTGTGTGAAAATATCTCCATAGAGTTGTGTGGCATCAAAGTGGATATTAAGGAAAGGGAAGTGAATACAAAGTCTATTTACTTCCACAAAAATCTTCAGGTAAATCTGGATCCATCAGGAGTTGATTTTTACATATAGATCAAATTAACCAATTTTTCAAGAGAATAAGAAGACAATTCGTATTCTGGGAATAATTTTTGTAAAAGACATTTATTAATAACAAAGAACTGTTATACAAAATAGACAAAGAACTCTTCAAATCAATAATAAGAAGATAAATAGTCTAATTAAAAAAGAAGTGGGGGACCAGCAGATGGTGTAATGGTTATGTCTCTTGATTCTCAGATGGCCAACTATGATTCAAGTCCCAGATCTGGTGGCTTAAAACTCATGCTGGGTGTGTGTGTATATATGCCCAAAATTCCAAGGGGAGAATGGAAAAGAAGGAATTGCGGCATGGCCATTCTCCCTGGGAGATCATTTCTCGCTTTCTGTCTCTTTGTCTTGCTGGCAAGCACATGTGCCCTATTGCAAAAAAAACAAAAACAAAAACAAAAAAAACAAAAAACAACTCTCTTAAAAAATGGTGAGGGGGTAAGGCTTTATACACTCTTTACCAAAGAAAATATACAGATAGCAAATTAGAATATAAAACTGTGCTCAACCTAATATGTAATTAGGAATTGCAAATTAAAACTAGATACCATTACATGCCTACTAGAATAGTAAAAATCCAAAACACTGACCACGCTAAATGCCGACAAAGATATGGAGCTACAGAAACTCTCATTCTTTGCTGGTGGAAATGCAAAATGGTACAGTCACTATGGAAGACAGTCTGGCAGTTTCTTACAGTACTAAACATAATTTTACAATATGATTCAGCAATTGCATTCCTTGGTTTCCACCCATATGAGCTGAAAGCTTATGTCCCCATGGAACTTCTGCATGGATATTTAAAGTATTACTCATAATTGCCAACACATGAGAGAACCCAAGATGTTCTCCAGAAGATGAATTGATGAACTATGGTACGTCAAACAATGGAATATTATTCAGCCCCCAAAAGAAGTGAATTATCAAGTCTCGAAAAGACACGTAGGAACCTTAATTAGCACATTACTAGGCAAGCAAATTCAGTCTGAAAAGTCTGCAATTTTTACTATATAACATTCTGGAAAAAGCAAAGCTATACGTATCAGGAGACTATATATGTTGGTCTTTGTGGAGATATGAGCATTGGAGAGGTGGGGCTGATGCTGTAGGATACCATCATCTGAAAACATGTTACTTTACATTTTCCAGACCCATAGAATGTGCAACACCGAGTATGAGTGCTGATGTATGGACTCCGGGTAATAAAGGGTCAGTGTGGGTTCTTCAGTTATATCTAACGAGCCCTCCGGTGTAAGGACATGCATACCAGGGGAGGCTGGCATGTGGGTGCTAGGGTTTTATGGAAACTTTGTACTTTGCACTCAGTTTTGCTGTGTGCCTAAAACTGCTCTAAAAAAATAAAGTCTATTTAAAAACAAAAATGAATGGTGTGGGACAGGCCGAGATTGCCTTATTGTTCAGAGGTTACCATCATGATATGATACTGGGCTGAAAGGCATCTCTGCTCATCTCACATCCTATATTCTCCATACTCTGAGATGACAGAATCAATTACTTCTTTGCCCACAGTTAAAACATTTATTTTTAGAGAATGATCCATACTTAACTTCCCATGAGTGCATTTTTCAATCTTTCCTTAGGGCCCGAGTTTAGTAGAGAGGTGGATAAAAGAGCACAAGGTCATTGACTGCCTGGTCAAGTAGGAAAAACAGAGACCAGCACAGGGTGAGGACCAAAGAGCAGAGACGTGAAGAACCAATGACAGATCTTATCTACATTACAGTTTTGCTAAGAACTTCACCTGCAGATCATTGCAGATTGGTCTGATGTTACTGTGAGTGCTTATAATGTATTAGTCAGGATTGAATCTAATAATCAGACAGAACTGTACACTATGAACCATAATGAGATGAACTGAGTTCTAATTCTACCCTTGCCTGCTAATTAAATATATGATTTTGTAATAAAATTGTTCCATTTTCCTTATTGAGGAAACCCATTCAGAGAGCCAGGTGAGGTGATCTTTGAGTTCCCTTTTAGTCTGAAAATTTTATGAATGATATGTTCATTTTTCTAACAGAGTGAAGTAACAGTTGTTTTACAAGATATATATATTCTCTTTACAAGCCACAAGTCTGTATCTCGCTGCTGTGCTCCCCAGTTCTTTGTTAGCCTGATTATATTTTTATAGTAATTTTTTTGGTTATATATTATAATTTAAAAAATCATAACTTTGGATGAGCTGTTCAGGTGCAAGCATTGCTGATTGATTTGAGCTCCTCAATAATTTCTATTGATTCAGTAGAGGTAGAATTAGAAGTAAGTGACTGAACTGTGAGATATGGTAACAATTTAATACTAAATATAGCTTTTAACAGGTATCTAATTGTAAGACTCTACCAAGCTGACTTGGTAGAGTCTCAGGAATGTTGTTAGGTCTGAGGTGCTCGATTTAACTTCAGATGTCTCTTGGTCAGAGCCTTAGCAAGATATTTTGGTTAGGAACTGGGACTGAAGGTTCATGGTCAAAGTTATTAATTCTTTATGCTGGAGTTCACTTCTGCTCTGCCTCAAAGCAGAGTTCGGTTCTCACATTTGTTTGTTCTTCTGAGATGATGTGGATAGACTGTATCCCTTAGTGACCACAAATTGTACTCCCCTCACTCTGTAAATCACTGTTGAAAACATGGGGTGCTGAGGTGAGGGGAGAAAACCGGATGTCACTTGATAGAACTTTTGTCATTTGCTAGACAATATTTAAATAACAATTAAAAACCTAGTACATTCGGGCCCAGCAGGTGGCGTGGTGGTTAAGGGCATTGTACTCCCACATGGCCAACTGCAGTTCGAGTCCCAGACTAGGTCCAGGTGACTTGCTTTCTCACTTTCTCTCTCTTTCTGTTCATCTCTGGTTGAATTAAAATGAGTAAATAAATAAATAAAATTAAATAAAATAATTCTTAAAAAAAAAAAACTGGTACATTAGAATTACACACTAGTACCTTAAAATTATGCCTAGTAGTAAGGGAAGCCATATGTTACATGACCAACCACCATTTGAATCCCAGCTCTGGTGGTTTAAAAATCATGACAGGCACATGTGTGTGAGTGCCCCAAATCATGACAAGATGGAGAAATGGAAAACAGATTGTGGTATAACTATGTTCCATTAGGAGGTGCCTTCTCTTTCTCTTTCTCTCTCTGTCTGGTGAGTGCACCTGCCCTTTGGCAATTAAAAAAAAAAGAACTACATGACATTAACGAATTCTAAAAGAGATCATAGTATTGGGTAATTAGAAGCAGATACAGATCAGAGACTTACGATGTTTATCTATCTCTGATGTGATTGTCATGGTAAAAAATTATTATTAAAGATATCCTTACTCAAAATTAGTCAGTGTTTAATTGGTGAATCTTGTTTTTCATAGTTTTTAAATTTAAATTGAATTTTATTTATTTTTTCCCCAGAGGAGCACTTGTGCTTGCCAGAGAGAGATAGAGGGACATAAAAGGAAAGGGAGGAAACATCTCCCTTCCCTGATGAGATGTGGTCACACCACAATCCTTTCTCTACCATTTCTCCACCCTCTTGGGATTTGGGGCATGCGTGCCCACATGCCCAGTGTGTTTTTCAAGCCTCCAGGGCTGGGATTTGAACCACGTTGTTGGCCATGTGGGATCTAGCTCCCTTAACTACAGATCCTGTTTTGCATAGTTTAATTTTTTTTTTTTTGACCAAGGGGAGTTAAATGGTACATATCTCTGGCGTTGTTTTATGATATTTTTCTTTGACCTGCCTCAGCATTAAACTGTTCTAAGAATATTGCATTATATCATAAGAGTCTGACTATGGAAGGAATGCAACCACATTACAGTGAGTAAATTTTTCATGACTACAGCTATGGATGTTAAATAAAAAATGACACTTTCTTGGATTTGGTTGCAGTGTAAAATTGTAGCTCAGAATACTAGATTCATAGAGTGGGTGGAAGACAACAGATAGGACACTTAGTATGAGAGGCAGAAAGTGTTTTGTATGCTTTATAAGGGAGAGATGAGAATCATGAGAGTAATTTTACATCATTAATGGTAGAACCAATTTGTTGAAGTGAATTAAATGTAGAGGCTTGTACTATTTCACCTTCATTCATTCAGTTGGAGAATAGGAGGATAATTGGTGATTAAATGAATCTTTGGCTGCATTTGTGCAGGAGAACAGTTATTTGGCAGTTCCAATCACTGGATTGCACAGCCATAGAAAGTTGTACCATTAACTCTCCATGTGCTGTGTGTGTGTGATAGAGAGAGAGAGAGAGAAAAGAGAGAGAGAGAGAGAGAGAGAGAGAGAGAGAGAGAGAGAGAGAGAGAGACAGACTAGGAAAGACAGAAGGAGAGAGGGAAGGGAAAGGGAAAAAGATCTCTAAAAGTTACTTCATTAGGCCCAGTGTGGTGACATGCACCTCTAATTTTAGTGACTTGGGGAGGCTGAGGCAGAAGGATCACACGTTCAAGACTGGCCTGGGAAGAATGACGAGACCCTGTCTATAGAAAGAGCTGGGCATAGTGGAGTTTGTGTCTGTAGTTCCAGCTGAGAGGCTGGGGCAGAAGGATTTCAACATTTGAGATCCTGTCTTTAAAAAATGTCATTATTTTACATGCATTAAAATGTGTCATTTTGGGGCCAGCATGTGGTGGTGGTATAGTAGTTAAGGTGCTGGACTCCCATGTAGTCAACCATGGTTTGAATCCTGGAACTGGCGGCTTGAAACTCACACTGGACGTGTTTGCATGCCTGCCCAATTAAATGTAATTTTTATAAAGATTCATTCTGAGTAAAAGTCGGTAAATACAGTCTGATATTTTCTTGTTACCTTTAACTAGTCTTCCTGTTTGTGTATGGCAATGGAACCAGGGGTAGAATGAATCAGTATGACACACAGAGTGAAGACTGCATCTTGAAGTACTTAATCTCACATGGCCACTAACTAGTTGTGTGTATTTAGAGATGTTCACACTATTCAAATATCCATTTTTTCCTCTGTAAAATGTAAGAAGCATATTAGACTGACTTAACATCTAAAGTCTTAGTTATAAAATTCTGTGAGTCTATGTTATATTAATATCTACAAATGTTACAAATCTTACAAAGTTTGAATACCAGACTCTGAAACCAGCTAAGCGTTGCTTGAAAAGGAAGACTCTGGGCTCTGGCTTTGACCATTTGCTTGTCATTTGATCTGGTTGAATAAATCAAGGGTGAAATCAGTATTTAAGTATTGGATTTCATAGTACAAAGGACATTTATTCAGAAATATTGTACACTCTATCTGTGTTTTATGCAAAAAGATGGTAAATGCTATTATGGTATCTGTGGGTTTGTGTAGGGCTTCATTTAGAAACAACTTCCTGCAGGGAGAAGCACAACCAAATATATAGGTATTAAATTCTTAATCCCCATTAAAAAATTCTTACCTAATTCCTTTAAAAACTTAACTGTTTTTGATTATGTAAAACATGCACATAGTCCCAAATATGAAAGGTACTAAAGGGAATTCTGTGACATATAAATTTATCTCCTTACTACCATATCACAACCTTTAGCAGTCTAATTTCTCTCTCCAGAACTCCTTCCCAGAGGCAGCACTCATTACTAATTTCTTGTTGTGCTACTACAGTTAGTCTATGAATACAAAGATGCATCATCTATAAATATTAAAATTATATAGTTATATAACTGTACACATACCAGGTAGCATCTTATGATGTATCTTCCAAAAGTTGATAGGAAATGCATATTATGAAAAAACTGCATGGATTTCAAACTTTTTTTTATGGGATAAACTCATATTTTAATATAGAAATAAACTCATACATATATCATTACTATTTTTAACATTTTTGCTATAGGTATGTGCACTCACTGGAGAGTGACAGACAGACAGGGAAAGTGAGAAGTCACTTCTCTCAGAGGTGATGGTCATGCCACAATCCTTTCTCCTCCATTCTCCTTGAGATTTTTGCATGCACGCATGTGCACCTGGGTGATTTTTCAAGCCACTGATTCCAGAGCTTGAACCGCAGTTGGCCATGTGGGAGTTTAGTACCTTAACTACCAAGCCACCTTCTGGTCCATATATGTGTAATTATTTATTTATTTAATTTAATTTATTGTTATTATTATTTTAAAATTTGTTATAGGGCACATGTACTCACCAGAAAGAGATGAGAAAGAGAGAGAGAGAAAGAGAAAATGAGAAAGCAAGCTGTCAAGTCTGGGACTCAAACTGTGGTCAATCATGTGTGAGTCCAGTGCCTTAACCACAATGCCAACTGCTGGCCTCTGAACTGGTATTTTAATTTAATTTTTTTCACAAGTCTTTTTGAAGTCCCCTTATATAACATGCTACTCTGAATGCATATATACTATATATGAGAGGACTTCAAAATGTTTATGGGAAAGTGGGATTAAAAGATAAAAATAAAAAATACAAACTTTTAGGGTTGACCAGTTGCATGGGAGTTAAGGTGAGTGGATTACACATTGCTGACTGAGAGGTTCGAGTCCTAAGCCTGGTGGCTTGAAAAACCTGCTGGGCTCATGTGTGTGCATGCCCAAAATCACAAGAAGAGAATGAGGAAAAGGGATTATGGTATGGCCATCCTTTCTGACGGGTGCTTTCCCACTCCTTCTTTCTGTCTCCCTGGTGAGTACATACATCTTATAGCGAATTTAAACTTTGGTTTCTCAGCATAAGCTCCATCGAGTACAAGATACCAGCAATTATACCAGCCAATTATATCACCCTAAAAGACTGAGGGTCCTGAGAATTTAACCATGTCAGTGAAGTCTTTTCTGCATTATTAATTGAAGAGAAAACGAGTGCCCTTTAAAGTTTTTCTTTTAAAGATTAGGAAAGAAAAAGAAGTCAGAAGAAGCCAGATCAGGACTGTAAGGTGGATGCCTGTATTAGTCAGGGTTCTCAAGGGAGACAGAACCAATAGGTTTATATAGATATGTAAGAGGGTTTTTATTGGAGGAATCAGCTCATGCGATTATGGCAGCTGAGAAGCCCCGCAGCAGGCCGTCTGTAAGCTGAAGATACTGTAATTCTGGTACCATGGCTCAATGCAAGTTTGAAGGCCTCAGAGGCAGGGAAGCTGGTGCTGTAATTCAAAGTCCCAGGCTGAGAGCCCAAGAACCTGGGGCTGCTGCTGTGAGTCCTGGAGTCTGAAGGCAGATGAGCCTTGAGTTCTGATGTCTGAGGTAACAGAACTCTGTCTTGTTGTCTCACAGGAGACCCATTTGTCTTCTGTATTTATTCTCTCTGGGTCCCTTGTTGATTGGATCACGTCAGCCCACAATGAGGGTGAATAGTCCACATCTAGCCTACTCAGACTCACATGTTAATCTCTTCTGGAAATAACTCCATGGACACATCCATTGAATTACTTTGTCAGATTTCTAGGTATTACTTAGTCTAGTCATCTTACAAAACCTCATGATTTCCTGTTGAAATTCTCACAAAATCATCCTTGTTTGATGAGAGGAATGAGCAGACACATTGTCTTGGTGAAGAAGGATTCTCTGTTGAAGCTCTCTTGGGTGTTTTTCTTTTTTCAAAAAATCATTTAATTTTATTTATTACCAGTGTCATTTTCCAATCTGCTATAGACATACATGGTCACCAGAGAGAGATGGACGTGGTTTGGGGTGAGGTAGGAGCGAGAAAGCGAACCTTTAGGCCCAGAACTCAAACCACGGCCAGCTATGTGGGAGTCCAGCACCCCAACTACCATGCCGCCTACTGGCCCCTCTTGGGTATGATAGTGATTTCACTATACTTCCACCCAAGTATCACTGTAAATCTGATGTTTGGTCTTGCTTCAACTTTAGCAGGTTTTATGTTGCTCCGATAGGTTAGAAATCCCTTTAACTTGATGAATCCTCTCTATTTTTTCCCTGAAAATATTTTTATTTCATCTTAATTTTTGAAGGATATTTTAGATTTCATAGAACTCTAGGTGGACAGTTTCTTCTTTCAACATGTAAAGATATTCCATTGTCTTCTGGCCCTTTTATTTCTGATATGAATTCAGTCTTCCCTATTTTAAATTTCAGGATCTCATTCAGTTAGATGAAAAGCTTAGTGAAATGGTGATTTCACCTGATAGTTGCATTTCAGCAACCCACAGAATTAAATTTTGTGTTTGACTTTTTAGCATCATCTACTATGTGCCTAAAATAAATAAAAGATTCTTTTAGTATTGTTAAAAACCCTCTGGATGTCAGACCATGATTTGAATTGAGAATCAAAGATCTTAAACTTATCATTTTTCTCTTTGAGCATTGAGTTGTACTGAAAAGAATTTGTTCCATACCACACTGCTTATAGTGATAGTTATTGTTCCCATTGTGAAGTGCACCAGCCTCTTGAACTCTCAAGGCATTTGCTTCAGAAGTTGGCACTTTATCATAAGTAGCCATAGATGGTATTTTGATTAGTTGTGATACCAGGGTTTATTAGCATCCCCTTCTCACTGGTAAGGAGTTTATATTTCTCTTAGATCAAAGGGCCCAACCAGACCAATCCCCAAACCCTCATCTTTAGAAGTCTATTTCCTAGGACCATACTCTTAATGATTCTCTGTCTGGATCCAGTCAGTGGGTTAAGACAGTGACTTTAACAGGGGTGTTTACTATAAAGAATGATTAAGTTGTTGGGATTCGATTCAACCAGATTCTGGGCCGGGCTATGGAGCAGGTAAATGAGCTGACAGAGAAGGGCAATAAGGCCCTGAGTGCCAGTAACATCGATGATACCTTACAGTGCTATTCAGAAGCAATTAAGTTGGACCCCCAGAACCATGTGCTCTACAGCAGTCGGTCTGCAGTCTATGCCAAGAAAGGAGACTACCAGAGGGCTTATGAGGATGGCTGTAAAACCGTTGACCTAAAGCCTGACTGGGGCAAGGGTTATTCAAGAAAAGCAGCAGCTCTTGAGTTCTTAAACCGATTTGAAGAAGCCACGCGAACCTATGAGGAGGGTTTAAAACATGAAGCAAATAACCCTCAACTTAAAGAGGGTTTACATAATATGGAAGCCTGGTTGGCAGAAAGGAAATTCATGAACCCTTTCAACATGCGCAATCTGTATCAGAAGTTGGAGAGTGATTCCAGGACAAGAACACTGCTCAGTGGTCCTACTTACTGGGAACTGACAGAGCAACTATGAAACAAACCCTCTGACCTGGGCATGAAACTACAAGATCCCCGAATCATGACCACACTCAGTGTCCTCCTTGGAGTGGATCTGGGCAGTATGGATGAGGAGGAAGAGGTTGCAACACCACCACCACCTCCTCTTCCCAAAAAGGAGACCAAACCAGAGCCAATGGAAGATCTTCCAGAGAATAAGAAGCAGGCAAGAAAAAGAGCTAGGGAATGATGCCTACAAGAAGGAAGATTTTGATACAGCCTTGAAGCATATGACTAAGCCAAGGAACAGGACCCCACCAACATGACTTATGTCACCAATCAAGCAGCAGTGTTCTTTGAAAAGGGCAACTACAATAAATGCCGGGAGCTGTGTGAGAAGGCCATTGAAGTGGGGAGAGAAAACTGAGAGGACTATCAGCTAATTGTCAAAGCTTATGCTCGAATTGGCAACTCCTATTTCAAAGAAGAAAAGTACAAGCATGCCATACATTTCTACATTTCTCTGGCAGAACACCGAACCCCAGATGTGCTCAAGAAATGCCAGCAGACAGAGAAAATCCTGAAGGAGCAAGAACTACTGGCCTATATAAACCCTGATCTGGCTTTGGAGGAGAACAAAGGCAATGAGTGTTTTCAGAAAGGGGACTATCCCCAGGCAATGAAGCATTATACAGAAGCCATCAAATGGAACCCACGGGATGCCAGCAACTGAGCTTTCTGCAACTCCAAGCTCCTGGAGTTTCAGCTAGCATTTAAGGACTGCGAGGGGTGTATCTAGCTGGAGCTGACCTTCATCAAGGGTTCCCCTGCTCCAAAGCTGCTGTCTTGGCTGCTCTCCCATAGGTGGTTATTTTTATTTTTATTTGGGACAGTGGGTATGTATGGGGTGGGGAAGGTGTTCTTCCCAACCTCAGGTCCCAGCTGTCTTCACATTGTTAACTCCGCGATGCCTACTCCAATAAAACAAGCCAGTCAGGTGTGGTTATATGTAAAAAAAAAAAGAATGATTAAGTTGTTTGTGTGCCTCTATAGCATTTAATAGAACCCTCTATGGGACCCTAAAGCTGAGGGAGAACATCCAGGAAAGGACAAACATGTAAGGGTGCCTCTCCCACAAGGCTGGAGACCTCATTGGAGAAGGTATAGTTGTAGCCCGTTGTATGACAGAGAAGTTTCTGGTTTGCCTTGGTCAGAACTGGTTCTCAAAGCAACTCTCTGGGTCATAGGCAAGCCTCAGCTGGTGATCAGTTACATGAGAGTGCAGAGGAAGGGGGCACTAATGCTTGCAGGAGGCCTGGAGTACATGGTGTCCATTTTGGTGTGTCTGTGGCATTAGGAAATTTGCAAAATTCAAACCTCCAGGGGAAGAAGTAAACAGAGGAAATTGGAGTACCAGTGTGGGCAGTAGGCCTAGAGCATGCAGTATCTGCATTGAGGGAGCCACAGGGAAGATGGTTACTAGCTGGGGTTGTAAATTTGAGAGGGCACTGTACATTCTCAGTATTTGGCTGGAGCAGAATGCTGCTAGGTGTCCCCTTCTCACATTGCAATCTCATGTGCAACAGCCAGAAGTGTCAGGAGAGCTTCCTTCAGTGGTTCTCCAGTGCCCTCTCCTGAGAAAGCTCATTACATGTTCATTGTACTGGGAAATTCCATCTATTATATTATTGCAGAGCAGGTAGTGAAGGGTGAATTTACAGCTGAAAGGCAATAGATTAATAAAGACACATGCTCAGGCCTGTACAACTGTGGCTTTTTGCTTGAATTCTAGCTGCTCTGCATGGTGCACCCTGGCATGTTCTCAAACATACCTGCAATTCTTGCCCACTGCACTTCCTCTCTTTCAGTCGTTGACTCCTTTCTGTTTTCTCTCTGATTCTGGTTGTTCTTTGCCCCAAATAGTAATTTTTTTTAAATAAAAAGAATCCCTTTTTATTTCCAGAGGGCACATGCACTTGCTGTGGAGAGAAAGTGAGAGAGAGAGAGAGAGAGAGAGAGAGAGAGAGAGAGAGAGCACCCCTTCAGTGAGATGTGACCATGCTGCAGTGCTATCTTTTTCATTTTTCCATCCCTTTGGGATTTGGGGCATGAATGTACACATATCCCACATGTTCCTCAAACCACCAGAGCTGAGACTTGAACCACAGTCAGACATGTGAGATCCAGCTCTTCCAACCACTAGGTCATGGGACAATCCTCAGATAGTTACTTTTTACAGCTTGTTCAGAGTTTATAATATTTATATCTGGGAGAATCTATGCAAGCTGTTCTGCCATTATTAGAAGTAGAACCTGCATTATTATGATGAAAAGAGAAATTTAAAGCTGTGAAAGATATTGCTAGAATAATTATATTTAACATATAATGTACATTTATCACATATCAATTGAGACATTTTATCATATCTCAACTATAATACTAGATACTTCTTGTGCTCAGAGGATATTGAAGCTCAGAGAAGTCTTTATTTTACTAAGATCATATAGCAGAGCTAGTATTTGAATGCAGATGCATTCCACTCTACAGCCCTATACTTACTGATAGGAGAATAAAAACAGCTTCACCTATAGTGTTAGTATAAGAAGTGAAAAAAGTTCAGTGATTAATATTTTGACTTGTTCATTAAAACTCTAGTTCCTGGTGCTGGCAGGTGACACAGTAGTTAAGGTGCTGGACTCCCACATGACTGACCATGGTTCAAGTCCTGGACCTAGCGGCTTGCTTTCTCACTTTCCCTCTCTTTCTCACTCATCAAATTAAAAAATAATAGTAATAAATAAAATTAAATAAAATCATTCTTATAAAAAACCCACCTCTAGTTCCATGGATCAGTAGGTGATGTGATGATTGAAGTGTTTGATCCCATATGGCTGACTGTGTGGTTCTTGTCCCAAACCTTGAGGCCTGAAACTCACGCTGGGCACATGTTCGTGCATGCCCAAAATCCCAGGAGGAGAATGGAGGAGAAGGGATTGCAGCATGGCCATTCCCCTTGGGGGTGATCTCTCACTTTCTCTCTTTCTCTCTCTCTTTCTCTCTCTCTCTCTCTGTCTCTCTCTCTCTCTCTCTGTCTCACAGGCACTTGTGCCCTACAGGAAAAATCTAAAAACAAAAACACTCTTATTCCTTAAGTGCAGAAAAGGCATGCCATCTCATTGTTTGATTAATTCACATGGAACATGGTAGAGTCAGCAGGTGTTTGTTAAGTTGGGTTTATTTTAAAATAAAAAGCCATACAAATATTTATATATACTGTATCATGTAATTGTTAAAATAAAAAAAGAATTCACTAACACAGAAAAATGTCATAGAAAAAGGTCAGTTATTTTTAAGTTTGAACCCCTCACTTTCATAGCTGTTGCTGCTGTGGTGCATTTTGAATGGTGAAGTGATAAAAATGACTACATAGATTGATAGGAGGCCACAAAAAATCATTCAATAATGGCATCATTAGCTTTTTTTTTTTTTTTCTTCCCTAAAGCAAATCCTTTAGGGAAGTGACTTGCTAATGAAGCTGGGAAGACTGATTTATCTTAATCTAGTTTTAATATAATAGGTTATGATTAGTCTCCATAGTTCCCTGCCACATAGTCTTGAAGGCATAAAGGGTTTTGTTGAGACACAGTAGCAGTGGCACAGTGGTGACTCATGAGGCTGGAGCCATCTGGAAGATGAGGGGTTCATTCCCTGTGTTGACCTGTGTATGTTAAGTGAGCACATGTGCCCGTCATCCTGGCTGGCTGGGAAGGCTGGGGGAAGAATCATGGCATGAGACCCTGCTGAGTGAGGGTGCTTGCTTTTTTCTATCTCTTTGTCATGAAATAAACAAATACCCTATGGGTTTTTTTGTTTGGTTATTTGTTTTGCGGTTTGTGTAACTTATTCATCACTGCCTCTCTGCCAAGAGATTCACATAGCATTTTGGGAAATACTGCCTTAGGGTATTGCTTTGTTTTTTTGAACAAAACCCAATGAAGATGGAGGATTGGCTGGAAGATTATAGAGACTCTTTTGCAAAAACTTGATCCAAGACTTATATCTTGGATCAAAGTGAGGCTGACTGCCCTTTCTGAAAAGAATACGGTCATTTCAACATCAGGCTTGGCATTAAACATTGCTCTACTGTTTTCTTTGCTGTATGCCCATGGGGGAAAAATTACTTAATCTTTCTGAGAGTCTTGTGTCCTTGTTAATAAAATTGGAGTAATGATGCAACTGTCTCATTGGGCAATTCTGAAATTAGATGAGACATTATATGAGAAGGACAAGCAAGCATAGAGAGACTCTTAGATACTCCTCGCCTGCACCTGTCCTATTTCTCTTTGAGAGCTGAAGAGAGTAGAATTAGAACAAATTCTGTGTGGTGAAGAAGGTGCCTCAAGGGTGGATAACAATGACTGCCCAGGGTGAGTGTTGGTCATCTCAGCCCAGCCCTACCCTTTTTCTTTTTTTTTTTGAGAGGTTTTTGCTATAGGGCGCGTGCGCTCGCCAGACAGACAAAGACAGAGAGACAGAAAGCGAGAAATCACCCCCCCCAGGGGGGATGGCCACTTCGCAATCTCTTCTCCTCCATTCTTGTCTTGGAATCTTGGGCACGCACGCACACGTGCCCGGCGTGAGTTTAAGCCACCGGGTCTGAGACTCGAACCGCGGTCGATTACGTGGGAGTCCAGCGACATAGCCATTACGCTAACTGCTGGTCCCAACCCCTACCCTTTTAATGGTGGCAGCTGCTGCAGGCAAGTAGGGCAACATGCGAGAGACAGAAACCTCTAGAGGGGATGGCCATGCCATAATCTCTTCTATCCCATTTCCTGGTGGGATTTTGGGTATGCATGCACACCTGGTGTTTTTTTCAAGTCACTAGGTTCAGGACTCAAACCATAGTCTGCCATGTGGGATCCAGGTACATTCATCACCAGGCCACTGGCTGGCCTGAGGTTTTCTTTTAAATGGGTTTACACCCTTTTAACTAAACAATTGCCATTAGCAGTAACATTATACTCCCAGATGACCTGTCTTTCAATAGCATGGATTTGGAAGGGAGAAACCACACCAGGATTCAACTTTGAGGTCTCCTGGCAAACATAATGGGAAGGACCAAGTGTTTCTTGGTTGTCTCCTCTTTGGATTTTAGTATTGCCAAGCCTCATTGGGGTTATAGTGAGAAAAGAGCTGTATAAATCTGTCATTAGATTAAACCGAATTATCTGTTTTTTACTTAATACTATACTAAGCACCTGACAGCAGAGATCTTGGGTGCCCTTTAATAGCACTTACCAGCTTTACATTGTATCTGCTGTGTTTCTAACATTATTTTAGGCCCTAGTCATACAGTAATGAAAAAAAAATAGACTTTGAACCTATGATTACAGAATTTTCATTTATATTTACTATTTGAGAGAACAGATAGTAAATAAAATAATACACATTGTGATAACTTCTCCCAGGTAAATCCACAGTAGAGAATAACAGGAGAGACCTAATTTAGATAAGATAGCCAAGGAATATGTTTTTGAAACGATGACTTTTAACATGGACCTGGAAGCTAAGGAGCATCTTGCTTTTTGTGTGGAGCCCTGGGGCTCACAAGTTTTGAGGTAAGAGAAATTCCGTGTGTTTTCTGTATTTATGTAGGGGCTCCAGATTGCAGTGTGGTGCCTGAGGGACATGTGGTAGGAGATGAGTTTGGCAGGGTCCAGACCATATAGAGCATGTATTCTAAGCAATCAGAAGCTATCTGGGTTTAATTAGAGGAGTGACATGATCTGATTTGTGTATTTCTTTCTTTCTTTGATTGGGTCACTAGAACAGTCATGATTTATTTTTTCTATGCAAAAATGCATCATAACTTTTCTAATGACCCAATATTATTATTTTTAAATTTGCCAGAGGACATGTGCACTCACCAGAGAGAGACAGAGAAACAAGAGGGAGAAAGCACTCCTCAACGCAGTGTGGTCATCTGCAGTCTGTCCTCCATTTCTCTATGCTGTCAGGATTTTGGGCACACTACACACATGTGCCTGTTGCGTTTTTCAAGCCCCCTGGAGGCAAGATTTTGTTCTCACAGTTAGCTGTATGGAATCCAGCTTCCTTAACCGTTAGGCCATGGGGCTGGTCCTGATTTGATTTTTTAAAAGGTCACTTTTGGAGGAGAACAGATTGGAAGGAGGTTGCACGTGGAAATGGGAGCTATGAGGCTATGCAGTGTCTAAGGGAAGTGTGGTGGTCCCTTGGACTTCAGTAGCAGCAGTGGAGAAAGAAAGAAGTGGAAGTAAGGAGATAGAGTTTGGAGATAGCACTGACAGGACTTGGTAACAAAATATGGAGTAAGGGCAAGAAAGAAAGCAAAGATGATTTCAAAGTTGTTGTCTTTTGTAACTGTTGGGAGGAACAGACTATGGTAGGAGATGAGGAAATCAAAGGTTCTGTTTCAGACACGTTCGGTTTGCGTTACTTCAAGTAGACTCAAGGGGAGATGTCAATAGGAAGATGTGGATTTGAATCAAAAGTTTAGAGAAGTCAGGGCTGCAGATGAAAATGAGGAATTATCAGCATTTAAGTGGCATTTAAAGCCATAGGATAGGATAAGTTAGGTTTGAAAACCTAGCTTTGGCACTTACTCACTGTAACCCTGGGTATGATATCTGTTGTCCACAAGTTGTTGTCAAAGCTTACAGTGAATATTATTTGCTCACTATAGAGTAGTCAGTTGTACTGAGTATTATTATTATTTGTTTATGTACTATTTGTTTTAAGTTGACAAATGAAAATTGTATTTATTATTAAGTAAAAGTGAAAGTACACTCCTGATAGGTAGGAATGGGCCCAGCTCAAGAGGAAGAGTGGCTCAAAGTCTGAGACCTCTATTGATCATTTGTGGTTTAGGAAGGAGAAGAGAGCCTGGTACTTACCATAGAGAACTGCAGTGAAGTCAGAGGTTGAGCAGAAGAGCCATCTGAGCAAACAGAAGAGTTTGCCAGTGTAGTAGGAACATGGACAGAAGACTAGTGCCATTGAAGCTATGGGAAAAGATAGTTTCAATGAGGAGACAGTCATCTGTGTCAAGTTTTAAGAGAAAAATTGCTTATTGTTACTTTGAATGAGTTCATATTTAGTATGTTATGAAGTATTGATGTAATATGGGGTAATTAAAGAATTGAAAGAATTTCCACCCTGCAGTCCTAATTGGAATGGTCAGAATACCACCTTAATAAGTGTTTTTAGTAAGAGCATTCAAGAGATTCAAATGATTTCAAATTTTTTTCCAATTAGGATGAATTGTGGGACTCTAGGTTAATCTGACTGTTGGGAAAGGAAATTCTTGAAGTCTGGTGGCTGAGACATTCTGTAGCTGAAGAGTTTCTAAGGCTTTTCTTACTGCAAGTATTGTCTTGCCATTGGGTGTGTATTGGACCTAACTACAAGTTCATTGGCCATGTTTTACCCTCACTAGTATATGCAATAATTTGGGAGGAGGGGTGGAGAAGAGCTTAGGTACTTGACTAACTTTTGTTAGTTAGAAAAAGATTTTTCTTTTTATATTTCTAATTATGTTGGGTATATCAAGTCTCTAATAATGCTCTGCTTTGCCTACGGTTGTGCAAAAGCTGATTGGAAGAAACATTTCAGCCACTTAACTACACTTGGTTGTTTTAATCAAAGATCTATCACTTTCTAACCTTTGGAAAGGCAGTTTGATCTCCTGGTTTTAGGAATCTGTGGTCCTTAAATAATGGACAAACAGAACAACAGAATTTTAGAAATGGAATGTACTAGTGAGTCCTATAAATATTGGGAGTTGAGAAGCAATTTGCTGAGTAGTTTGTCTTATATACATTCTGAGTGCTTATTATGTGTCTTTTACTTTAGTTAACATATTTATTCTTTACATTAAGCTTTCAAAGACTGCTAGAAGATTTCTGGTTTAATCCTGTTCGCTTTTACATTATAGAAACTATAGTTTTGGTCCTTATCTCCACTGCTATCTAACTAGTCCTTTGAGAACTTCAGCTTTGTACTTCTATTGTAGGTCTCCTTCAGCTTGGTCTGTTGATGGCGAGGAAGGCTGCTGGGCCTTAGAGTCAGAAACACCTGGTCTGAAAACCTAGCTTTGGCACTTACCAACTGTAACCCTGGGTATGATGTCTGTGGTTCTCAAGTTGTTGTCAGTGACTTACAGTGACCATTATTCACTCACTATAGTCAGTTATACTGAGTATTATTATTTATTTATGTACTATTTGTTTTAAGTTGACAAATGAAAATTGTATATATTTATGGTGTATAGCATCATGTTTTGATTTATGTGTGTGTGTGTGTGTGTGTGTGTATTTGTAAAATGACTAAATTAAGCTAATTAATTACCATATCTATTACCTCACATATTTTATCATGTATTTTGTGGTGATGACTATTATTGATAGTATCTGAAAATCATTATATTATCCTGGAGCATGGTAACTTTTTACAATTGAATCATCGATTTTTTTTCAGAACCATTCTTATGTCTTACATTTCTAGATAGATTTTTTTTTTTGTGTGTTGCAGCATTTTAAAATTTTAATTTATTTATTCACAGTCATTCACTGTATATCAATACAGTATACAAAATGAGATTTTTCCATCCAGAATACATTGTATATTGGCTCAATCGAAGATATAACCATACATGTTATCATCAACAAATAACTTTCTATTTCTCGTTTCTTACATATTTTGCTTTTTTCCCCGCCTTGATTCCCTACCTCTCACCCTCTGCCAATTTCCTGCCTTATCTCACACACTCTTTGGCATCTACAGTTTTCCATGTTCTTTTTTTTTCACGTTTTATTGATTCATTAAAGATCTTAATTAAGTTAAAACCTTTCAATAGCAAGCACAGCTGATATATACATATCTATGAATACATGTCTGACTTTAGGCGTAAACCTCAGTGAGTAAAGTGAACGTACTATAAAGTAGCACCTTGTTGGGGCTATATAGCTTACTGAAGACATTAAATAGGTATTGATAGGTATTTTTAAATGCATTTTTTAATTTCAAGAAAAACAGTTTTAGTTTTAATAGATCAAAATAAAAAAAATGTTAAGAGGGATTTGCTTAAAACTTAAAGCTGGGAAAAAAGGTTAGGATTCAGTTCAAATAGTAGATAGATGAACCTATCAATAATTCAAGGGAAGACAAAAGTCTTTAAATATGGAAATCAAAGCATCAAAGAAAATCAGTAATGTTTTAGTCTGAAGTGAGAAAATTCTATTTCACTCAAACTCATGTAATTAATATCTTCTCTACTGAATTTGCAGTGTTAGTGTGACCTGATCTTTCCAGTTAAATCATGGAAGTTAACGTTCAACATTATTATTGATATTTCTGTGCTTGTTCCTACCATTAAGTTAGCCTTATTGTTATTTCTTTCTTTCTTTTTTTTGGAGAGATTTTTACTATAGGGCGCGTGTGCTCGCCAGACAGACAGAGACAGAGAGACAGAAAGCGAGAAATCACCCCCCAGGGGGGATGGCCACGCCGCAATCCCTTCTTCTCCATTCTTCTCTCGGGATCTTGGGCACGCACGCACACGCGCCCGGCGTGAGTTTAAGCCACCGGGTCCGGGACTCAAACCGCGGTTGACTACGTGGGAGTCCAGTGACATAGCCATTACGCTAACTGCTGGTCCCGAGTTAGCCTTTTTCTCAGTCATGTCTTGTTCTCTTCTTTCTTTCTTTCTTTCTTTCTTTCTTTCTTTCTTTCTTTCTTTCTTTTTTTTTAATTTTTTTTATTTTTTTATTTCTGGCTGTCTTTAGTTTTCCTAGTATAGCACTCCCTTTAGCACTTCTTGAAGAGCTGGTCTGGTGTTGGTAAATTCTTTCAGGTCTTGTTTATCTTCTCTTCCCATATGAAGGATAATCTTGCCAGATATAGTATTCTTGATTGAAATTGTTTTTCACTTAACGCTTTGAATATATTTTCCCATTCTTTCCTTGCTTGCATTGTTTCTGACAAGAGGTCAGATGTTAACCTGTTGGGATATCCTTTGAATGTAACTTGTCGTTTCTCTCTTGCCAATTTTAGTATCTTGTCTCTGCCTTCTCTCTTGCCAATTTTAGTATCTTGTCTCTGTCTATGGTTTTGGTCAATCTGGCTATGATGTGCTTTGGGGAAAATCTTCTTGGGTTGAATTTATGTAGGTCCTTTTTATTTCTTGGGTCTGGATATTCTAGATTTGGAAAGTTTTCCAGGATTTCATGGAACAGATTATCAATGCCCTCATAAGTTTCTTTACCTTCTGGGATACTGATGATGCGTATGTTTGGGCATTTAATGGTATCTAGTATTACTTGTATGTTAATCTCATTTTTTGGGGTTATTTTCTCAGTCTTTTTGGTGAATTTTTTTTAGGTCAGTGGTTCTATCTTCTACATCTAAGATTTAGTCTTCTGCATGATCTAATCTGATTTGCATATTTCCAAGGGAGGTTTTGATTTCCTATATTACAGCCTTTATCTCTAACAATTCCGTTTGATTTTTGTTTTTTTTTTTTTTTTAGAGGTTTTTGCAATAGGGTGCGTGCGCTCACCAGAAAGACAGAGAGCGATAGAGAGATGTGAGAAATCACTTTCCAGGGTGAATGGCCATGCCACACTTCCTTCTCCTCTATTTTCCTCTCCGGATCTTGGGCACACATGCACATGTGCCCAGTGTGAGTTTAAGCCACCGGGTCTTGGACTCGAACCGCCTTCACCTACATGGGAGTCCAGCAACACAGCCATTACACCAACTGCTTGTCCCTAAATGCTTAAATGATTCTTTAGCATGATAATATCATGCCTCAGAAAATTCATAGATTTACCATATTACTTTGCTATTTACATTAAAATATCGATAAAACACCATTCCTTTTCCATATTGCATGAATTTACTGAAAATATCTTGTAGCTGCAAACAGGTTACTATACATGTCTATTGAAACGGTGTAATAAGTTTATTAGGTAACACCTGACTTATTTTATGACTTACAGAGCTCCTGCAGAGACCATGTGTAGTGCATGGTTGGTATCCCAAGCTCATGTGAGGGGCTAAATGATGAGATGATGAGACAGTTTCATGAAAGTGCTCCACTCTGTGGTATTGGCTGAAGAGTAGTTACTTGATCCCTACCTTAACCCCAGAACAATTTGTGCTGGAGAGTCCTTCCTGTTTTCTAAACGACCTCAGTAGTGAAGCAAGACCCTGTCTAAAACGTTTTAGCAATGTCTTTTTATTTTAGTTTTCCTATACTTCCTCATGTGGTTTTTATATTATACACCAATGGAAAAGAAAATTTGATGTGAGTAATGTTGCTTTTTCCTCCAGTATTTCACTGGCTTAACAACTAATTAAGGAGGGCCTTTAATACTTCTTTGAAAATAATTATCAAGGTTTTTAGCTATCTTGAAGGATCATAGAACCCATTATATAGTCATTTTAAAATCTTTTAAATAGAATGTTTAACTTATTAGAAAAATCAGAGCTTTTCTGTGACAGAAAAGCTGCTTTGATTTTTATTTCATAATCATTAATTGAAAATTTCAGTTAACATGAATTATGATTTACAACTCACATAGTAATTTTCATCTATCTTCATAATAAAAATTCACTGTATAATCTCTTCCATAAAAAGACAGTAAACAGCACCTGCCAGAGCACTGTAGCAACAAGAGCCATCAAGTGTGTATTCACTTCGCTATGTGGAACAACAGTGAAAGAGTTAATAAAAGCTGAATACATTATAAGGTTACAAAGGTTTTTATTTATTAGGGGACAGGGAGGGTATGGTATACACGGGATGAAACATTAATAACCTCTCCGTTCTGCAGGCCCGACCTATTGCTTTGGAACTACTCCCTGAGCCCCACAGGGACTGTGAAACTGTGTTTTGGTGGTCTATAGGAGAGGTTCGACTTGGCAAACGTAGTGGTGAATGATGTCATCGAATGCATACCATATGTTTTGAGACTAAGTGAATGCTATTCTCACTGCTGTGCACAGGCATATGTAAATGTTGGAATGGAAAAACCATTTTTATGAAAATACAGAGAAGTAAAACAAGAATGTTCTGTCCTGAGTCTGATCTGATCCCAGTAGCTGCCAAGTATGAATACTCCCTGTAAGGTTTTCTCTTCTTAATTCTCCAGCTTCCGGCCTTCTGCTGGCTCTCAAGAGTAGTCCACTTGGAAGGCCTATTCAGCATGTTCTTTCTATTGATAGGATATGAACACCAAATGAAAGTTCCATTTTCTCCATTAAAGTGAAGCTGGGAATGTATTTCAGTGTGCATGGTTTGCAGCAGATGAAAATGATTAATTGATTCAACTAACTTGCCAAATTGTTCTCTTTTTCCCAGTAGAGCAGGGTAATATCAGAGAGATTCGTACTGCTAATCATTGTTCCACTCATTAATATATCAGAAAGAATATAATTGTTGTGTTTTAATGATTCTCATTACTATTATTTAAGACAGTATGCCCTAATGCTATACTAATGGATATGTCAAATAAATAAAGCAATTGATTTCCATTAGAAATTTACAGCCTTTAAGATAGAATAGAAGAATACATGGAGATACAAAAATGTGAAGTACCCAGTTATTTTACTTATAAGTTTTTATTAGCAAGTCACAGTGTCCTTAGTAAAAGTCCAATGTCATTTTTCTTAAGCTTGAATAGATGCTCTCTTAAAATCTTTGTTTTATGTTTTATACAAAGACCACCTCATGTAATAGTATGATTTAAAAAAAAATTAAAAAAATTTAATATTATTTTTTAATTTGCTAGAGGGGGCAGGACATGTGCACTCATAGGACAGAGAGGGAAAGTAAGAAAGCACCCCCCGCGAGGGGTGTTAATACCATAATCCTTTCTCCTCTATCCACTCCTTTTAGGATTTTGAGTACACATGTACACGTGCTGGTATGATTCTCAGGCCACCATGTCTGGAACTTGAAAGCACAGTTGGCCATGTGAGATCTATCTGTCTTAACCACCATGTCACCACTGGCCCAACAGTATGATTTTAAAATGAAATAGGGGCCAGCATGCGTTGTTGGTGGTTAAGGTGCTGGACTCCCACATGGCCGACTGTGGTTCAAATTCCAGACCTGGTGGCTTGAAAATCATGTCAAGCACATGTGGGTGTGTGCCCAAAATCCCAGGAGAATGGAGGGGAAGGGATTGCAGCATGGCCATCCTTGGGGGGAGGCGTGATTTCTTATCTTCACTTCCACTGTCTCTCTATGGCTAGTGCTCATGCCCTATGGCAAAAAAAAAAGTTCATTTTAGGACATTAGAACATATAATATAAATAAAAAGAAAATATAACAGAATTCTGTGAACATTTTAATTAAAAATTTGATTTCATTTTGAAAAAAATCTAAAGATTTTTTCTATATTTGTACACATACATGTATGCATACATATACACATGTGTGTATGTATGTATTATTTTTACAAAATTTGGGAAATCTCTGAAGTTAACATTTTTTTCAAATATTTGTACTTAATAATGTATTTTGAGATTTTCTCATGTCACTAAAATAGTTTTAGAAATATCATTTTCAGGGGTTGGCAGGTGGTGTGGTGGTTAAGACACTGTACTCCCACATGGCTGAGCATGGTTTGAGTCCTGGGCCTGGGGGCTTGCTTTCTCACTTTCCCTTTCTGTCTCAAATTAGAAAATAAATAATAATAGCAAATTTAAAAAGTAAATAAATAATTCTTTAAACAAAAGAAATGGTATATATACATACATACACACACATACACACACACACATATATATCTGACCAGAGAAGGGCAGAGTGAGAGAGAGAGAGAGGGAAAGTGAGAAAGCAAGTCGCCAGGTTTGGGACTTGAACTGTGATTGGCTATGTGGGAGCTCAACACCCTTAATCACCATGCCACCTGCTGGCCCCAAGAAATCTCATTTTCAATGTAAAATAAGTTTTTGTTTTAAAGAGGAAAGGCTGAATTTTGGACTAGAAAAAGTCGGTATACCTCTTCTTCTTCAGCTCCTAAAATTTTAACCAAGGAACTAGGGTTAGAAATGAATTATGAGGTAGTTGAATATGCCATTTTTTTTTTTTTTTGAAGAGGTTTTTGCTATAGGGCGCATGCGCTCGCCAGACAGACAGAGAGACACAGAGAGATAGAAAGCGAGAAATCACCCCCCAGGGGGGATGGCCACGCTGCAATCCCTTCTCCTCCATTCTCCTCTTGGGATCTTGGGCATGCATGTACACACGCCCGGCGTGAGTTTAAGCCACTGGGTCCAGGACTCAAACCGCGGTCGACTACATGGGAGTTCAGTGACATAGCCATTACGCTAACTGCTGGTCCCATGAATATGCCAGTTTTTTAAAGAGAGATTTTTGCTACAGGTTGTGTGCTCTTGCCAGAAAGAGAGAGACAGAAAGCAAGAATTCACCCCTCAAGGGAGATTGCCATGCCACAATCCCTTCTCCATTTCCCTCTTGGAATTTTGGGCATGCACACACACATACCCAGTGTGAGTTTTAAACCACCGGGTCTAGGACGCAAACTGTGGTCGACAATGTGGGAGTCCAGTGACGTAACCATTACGCCATCTGCTGGTCTCCTAAAGCTGCCACTTTCACACCTTCATTCACATGTGGGCTCTCTTCTTTCTGCAGTGGGGCTTGACTCATACGTGAAAACCAAGAGATCTTTCTTACTTTGCATTAAAAGTTCAAAGTCTGCAGGTTAATACTCATAACATCCTGTATTGTCTTGAGTATAAGTATTGAAGAAAAAACTTACAAGTGAAAATGTTTGAAAGAAAATCTTTTAAAGTTTTAAACATTTTTCAGTTTGAATGTTTATTATGAAAAATTTCAAACATATATACAAGTAGAGATATTATATAATGAACCTATATATAAATCTTAAGACTCATTAGCGCTTAGACAGTATTAGGTCACTTCTAAATCCCTTCACTCCCTCCCACTGGATTTTTTTGGGAAACAAGTAACAGACATTATCAGAAAAATATTTTTTATTAGGAGAATATCTTTCTTTAGAGTTGGGACTGGACAATCCCAGAAGTTGGCTGTGGTATCATGAGTCAAGCATCAGAAAAATGCTGCAATGGGGAGAGACTATGAAGTTCTTGTAGCGAACATCACCGAGTGTCTATTACATTGAAACACTTTACTAGGTGCTGGGGGTACAGATTTAAAAGACTGGTCAGGCCTTCAGAGAACTCACTCTAGACAAGGATACAAGTAAATAATATGTAATCATACAACAGAGCAGTTACTGACTTTTATAAATATATATTATGTATGTATGTGTGCATATGAATGTATGAGATGAGTATATACATATACACATACACACATATGTGCATTTCCCTGTAGATTTTATAGAAATTTCTGGGATATACCTATATAGCCAGGTTATACAATTACATATGATTGATAATTATCCTTTATCTAGGTTTTAATTGTTTGCATGAGATTTTAAAAAATATATATCTCCTGGGCTAGCGGTGTGATGGTTAAGGCAGCTGGATTCCACATGGTTTATTGCATGGTTCAAGTTCCAGAGCTGGCAGGTGGGACCAGCAGATGGTATAGTGGTTACATTGCTGGAATCCCATAGAGTTGACTACTGTTTGAGTCCTGGACTCAGTGGCTTAAAACTCATGCCTAGTGCATATGCATGCATGCCCAAAATCCCAGGAGGAGAATGGAGAAGAAGGGATTGTGGCATGGCCATCCCCTCTGGGGAATGATTTCTTGCTTTCTGTCTCTCTGGTGAGTGCACGTGCCCTATAGCAACAATCTCTCTTAAAAAAAAAAAAAAAAGGAACAAAAACACGCCAGGTACATGTGCATTTCCCCTCTCCAGAGGGGAAATGAAGGAGAAGAGATTGCAGCATGACCATCCCCTTTGAGGGGCTTCTAACTTCCCTCCCTCTCACTCTGTCTGTCTCCGTTGAGCACATGCACCCTATAGGAAATTAGAAAAAAGAAGTCTGAAGACAGTTACCAGAAAGATATTCCTGAAAGAGGTTAATGAACAATTTGGTTTGTATTTATTGCACAGATGAGAGGGAAAGTTTCTTTCCCTTTGCCATATTTGTGTTCAGATTACTGTAGAAAACAGAAAAGCAATGCATGTTGTTTTACTGCCAGGTTTATATTAAAGATCAAAGTCCGTAAATGTAGCAAATATAACAAATTATTGATTTACATGAGCCTATTGACTTAAGCATCGTTGTGAGTGAATTGAAGAAGCTCATCTTTCACTATTGATCCACACTTTAACTGGCGTATTTGTTCATGGGGCTGACTCCATAGAAAATGCTTCTTTCTGAAGCATGAATTACAGTAGGCCTGCCAGGCTTTCATGTCAGATGGACAGTTATTAGGGAATGGGCAATCATTAGATCAGTGCTTGGAATCTGTCACAGGCTGCCACTGAGTAGAACTAATGACTACTTATTCATTTTTGTCAAATAGTTCCATTATTTATCAGCGTCTTGATAATCCGTAGGGTTTTTTAAAAAAATCATAGCCAATACCATTAAAATTTGGCTAGACCAGCTGGTGGCATGGTGGTTAAGGTGACTGAACCCACATAGCCAGCTGGCAATTAGAGTCTGAATTCTGTGGCCTGAAAAGCAGGCTGGACACATGTGAGTGCCGGGCTGAATTTCTGAAAGGAGAAATGGAGAAAGGATTGTGGTGTGGTCATCTCCTGTGGGGGAAGGGGTTTCTTTCTCTCTCTCTCCCCAGCATGCACCCTCCAGCAATACCTGAAGAAAAAAAATGTCGTTAAAGACAACATTAAATATGGATTATTCTCATTGTGAATAATAATAGTATCTGGAGACCTCCCTGAACACACTAGGCGAGTGTGCCCATGATCCAGAGCTGTCTACAACTGGGGGTGGTTTGCAGCATGAGAACCTTGTTGAGGGCGTCTATCTATCTCTGTCTGTCTCTCACTCATGGAAGAAATAAATGAAGTTAAAAAATAAAAATTAAAATTAAAAAATTAAAAACTCATGGCTCTTAAATTCTGAGGAAGAATCAGATATTAAATTAATCACAGAATTATTTAATCACAGTAGTGATAAGTGGTGCCTGGAGTATATCATGGGAGAAGAGCTTGTAATAGAAAGGGTCTGGAAGTTCCCTGAGGAAGTATTTCCTCTGAGTTTTGGAGAAACTGGAGGAGGTTGTGGAGTGTTCCAGGTAGAGAGAACAGCATGGGTAGTAGTCCTGAGGGGGAAAGAATATTGTTAGGTTTAGAAACTGAAATTAGGCAATTGTGTTTGGCACTTAAAGAAAGAAAGATATGGGGCCAGCAGGCAGTGTAGTGGTTGAGGCGCTGGACTCCCACATGGCTGACTATGGTTCGAGTCCTGGATCTGGAGTCTTGAAACTCATGCTGTTTGTGTGCGTGTGCAAGTGAAATCCCAAGAGGAGAATGGAGAAGGGATTGCGGTGTGGTCATCCCCCTGGGGGAGTGGGGGTTATTCCTCACTTTCTTTCTCTCTGACTCTCTGTTGAGCACACATGCTCTATAGGAATATTTCTTACAAAAGTAAAGAAAACAGAGATAAACATATCTTGTGAAGTAGTTGGGGCCAGCCAGGTCCAAATCTCATGTTTTTTTTTTTTTTTTAACTGAAAAATTCAACAAATTGTTTAGGGCCTACCATCAATGAGGCAATGTATGGTACAGTATGAAATAATACAGACCTCCAACTTACATTTAAAAAGTACACACACACAGACACACATGCGCACACACAAGCTGACAGGTAGTATTTATTAATAGGTCAAAGCTAGCCATGGATTTTTATGGGTATTGTGGTATTACATGATTAATTTTTATCAAGAAAATAAATGCTTGTTTTTATCCTGGGGTATTAGGATTAACTCCTTTTTTCTCAATTTTGTGAAAATTGGAGAGTTACATTATTTAAGATTTATACAATGACAGAGTAATTGTCAGGATCTTGTGGAAAGCTCTTCAGAAGGACTTTAGGGTGCTAACTTTACTTTTTCCCCTCATCATTTCTCTAGAAAGTAGTCTGCACGATTCCCACTGTGTCCTAGCTAGTCAGTGATACCGAGCGATATTAAAATCAGTTGATGAACAATTTTCCAAGCTGTAACCCTCTCAGGTGCAGGGATAATGAAGATTAAGCTCTATTAGACAGGTACTGGTGCTTCATTGTAGAAAGAGCTGTTACTTCTTTACTGATTATCATCAGATGGATTTTCAAGACTTTAGTTATAGACCATCACCAAAAGTAATAATTATATTCTATTCTATTCCATTTGGGAAATATGTATGAAAGTGCTATATTAACCATGTAAGTCTTAAAAGATAAAGATATGATGAAAAAATATGCTTTTATAGATACTAAAGAAAGCTATTAGTACCAACCAGCTTTTTTGAAAACATCAGTACACACTATAAAACCCAAAACTTAATGGCATTTAAAAAATTCACTGCATTGAAAGATAATAGATATAAAAAAGTGAATAGACAAGTCATGATTTTTAAAAAGTTTATTTCCCAACATTGCATAGATTATGTCAAAAAGGCAAGAATAACATAATAAAAAAACTCAAGTCATTTCTTTGCATTACCATGAAAATTGGAAGTCTAAAAATTACTTTGAAAATAATTACTCAGTAAGATGTTAATTCATTTTTTAAAAGTCTGGATCAACAAATAGGTTACTTTCAAAGTTATGTAAAAGTTGTTCTTGGAGATTCTGTTAAGAAGTAAAATAGGAATAAATACATATATGTTAAGCTCATTTTATCATTTGGAAATGATAAGCTACATGTATTTTTAAGTAACATCCTGATCTTACATTCATTTCGTATCTTTTGTTACATTATATATTACATATTGCATTTAGAAAGAGATTCCAGAGGCCACGTGGTGTGCAGCAGTGATGTAACTGGAGCCACCTGGGAAAGTCCTGGATTCACTTCCCAGGACCTCCCTGATCATGATGTGCCCATGATCTGGGCCAGCTGAGACTGGAGGTAGATCGCATCATGAGGGCTTATTGGGAGTCCCTTGACTTCTTCATTTTTCTGTTTCTCTCTCATGGAAGAAAAAAAAAAGGGAAAGGAAATTTGGGCTGCTCCATGGCCTCAAGGTTAAGGGAGTCAGATCTTAAATAACTGACCTTGAGGCTAAATTCTGGACCTGGTAGCTTGAGAAACTTGCCAGGCAGGTGTGCGGATGTGCCCCAAATCTGGACAGGATGGAGAAATGGAGGAGAAGGGATTGCAACGTGACCATACCCCGTGGGGGGTGTTTTCTCTCTCCCTCTTCCTGTCTCTCCATCTCCCTCTGGGAACACACATGCCCTCTGGCAAATTTCAAAAATAAAATATTCGAGGCTGGCAGGCGGCGTGATGATTAAGGGTGCTAGTCTCCCACATGGCTGAGTACGGTTCGAGTCCTGGACCTGGCGGCTTGCTTTCTCACTTTCTCTCTCTCACTCTGGTCAAATTTAAAAATAAATAAATAAAGTTTAAAAAAACAACAGTAAAACAAAAGATTCACTTTCTCCCCATGCACACTACTGTTGTCTTAGCTCTGACTCACAGTAACTTTAAAAACTTCATTTTATTTAATAATACACAAAGAGAAGTGCACAAATCATGAGTGTGCACGATTCATGTAGAGCACACTCATATAGCTAGAGCACTCACGTCAAAAAAGTGCGTTACCAATAGTCATTACCCCTTCAGTACTCTCCAAAGGTAACCACTATCCTATAGCTAACATCATAGATTTTGACTTTTCTATAAATGGAGTTCCACAATATGCATTCTTTTGTGACATCTGTGAATTTTGGCCCCTTTAGCTGTATAGTATGTTTGTGAGATTGATTTATGTTGCTTTTAACAGTCGTTTGTTCACTTTTATTGCATTGTATACAACAATTTACTTTTCTTTTGTTGATGTGTTTTGTTTATTATGAATAATAATGCTGTGATCATTCTTGGGTATAACTTGGAATTCACATATTCACGCACTTCTGTTGGATCTGTGGCTGGTAATGCAATTGCTGGATCACAGGGACAATGCACACTCAGCCTTAGAGTTAATGCCAAGCTGTTGTACAGTTTGAACTCTCACAAGCAGTTTATGAGAATTCCAGTTTCTCAACATCCTTTCCAACATTTGGTATTTTGATTTCATATATTGGGCTATCAGAAAAATCATGATGCATTTTTGCCTAGAAAAACATAGGAAAAATATGTCATGACTTTTCTAACAACCTAATAATTTTAGCCATTCTGGTGATTGTGTAGTGATTGTCTCCTTATAGCTTTCATTTGTCTTCCTAATTATTAATGAAACTGAATCCCTTTTGTTTATTGTCCATGTGGATAGCCTAATTTTTTGTTTGTTTGTTTGTTTTATAATGTTATTTGAAAATCAGCAGTTAGTTCTCATCCACATTGACTGTTAGTAGATTTTTGAAAGTGGTAACAGATACATAGGTCACCAGAGTGTAGAGCTTGTTGGGTGAATCTTCATCCTTGATTCATTTTCTGGACAACCGCACACGGATTCGATATGGGACGTTCCTTATTCCTTTGGCCCAGACAGCTTTGTTGAGCCTGGTATCAATGAGCACATCTGGAGTCCCCATCTCTTTCATGGCAAATTTCCAGATTTCTTTGAGTGCCCGAGGGGCACATTTCTTGAAGCCCATACCATGGATGCACTTGTGAATGTTGATGGTGTATTCCTGGGTCACCACCTCGTTGATGGCAGAACCGCCCTTCTTGCCACCCAGAATTCTTTGCAGGAGCCATTCTGCCGGGCCTAAGCTGGAAAACTGGATATCCTCATTTGTAAACTGCCTATTGAAGTCTCTTGTTGTGTACTTGTGTGTGTTTTGTTATTGAGGGGGGAGTCTTTTTCTCACGGATTTGTAGAAACGTTCTTAATATAATCTGGATACAAAGTCTTGGTCAAGATTTGTGTTTTATATATTTTCTTCCAAGTCTATAGTTTGTCTTTTATTCTTCTACTGGCACTTTTGATAAACAGAAGTTCTTGATTTTAATGTAGTCCAGTGTACCGTGGTTTTCTTTTTCAGGAGTGCTTTTGTATCTTATTTAAAAGGTCTTTACCCAAGATTGTGAAGACATTCCTCAGTGTTATATCCTAAAAGTTTTACTACTTACTTTTTACATTTAGGTCTACAGTTCACCTGAATTGATTTTTTTACGTATGTGAATGAGAAGTAATATTGGTCAAGTTTTTTTTTATTCCCCAATGTGAATGCATACATTTTTAAAAGGCATGTGCATTAGGGAAAAAGAAAAAGAGAAAAAAAGCACCCACTTCATGGGGTCTGGTCATGCTGCCCTTTTTCCTTTAATTTTCCATCCTGTTAGGGCATTCCTGCATGTTCACCAGCATATTTTTTTTTTATTTATTTTTTTACATTTATTTACTTATCTATTTATTTTTTGTAATTTTCAAACTGACAGATCTGGGACTTGAACTGCGGTTTGCCATGTGGGATTCCAGCATTTTAACCTCTACAACCACCTGCCAGCATGGGTTTTCAAGTTGCCGGGATTGATTGACTTCCTCTGCTCAGTGTTTAACTGCTGCTCTATGGGATCAGCCTCCCAATATGACTACTATTTGACCCAGCACCATTTATTGAAATGGTCATCCTTTCTCTGTTGTTCTGCATGTGACTCACCGTTGTCATAAATCCAGTGTCCATCTGTATGTGGGTCTGTTTTGAATTCTCTGTTTTATTCTTTGTTTTATTGGTCTTTTTGTTTGCTTTTACTTTAGAATTGTATTACCTTAATTACTTTCCCTTTATGCTCTATCTTTTTTTCTTTTTCTTTTTTGAGAGAGATTTTTGCTATAGGGTGTATGCGCTCCCTGGAGAGACAGACAGAAACAGAGAGAAAGTGAAAAATCATCCCCTAGGGGCAGTGGTCATGCCGCAATCCCTTCTCCTCCATTCTCCTCTTGGAATTTTGGGCACGCATGCATACATGCCAAGTGTGAGTTTTAAGCCACCAGATCCAGGACTTGAACTGTGGTTGACTATGTGGAAGTCCAGCGATGTAACCTTTATGCCATCTGCTGGTCCCCTATACTGTATCTTAATACCCAAAGTAATGCTTGTCCTTCGTTTTGTTTTGTTTTGTTTTGTTTTGTTTTGTTATGTTATAGGGTATGTACATTTGCCAGAGAGAGAGAGAGAGAGAGAGAGAGAGAGAGAGAGAGAGAGAGAGAGGGCAAGAGAGAGAACTAGCTAAAGAGAGACGGGTGGGGAAAGTGAGAAATCACCCCCCTTCTTGCCAGGAGGTTGACCATGCTGCAATCCCTCTCTTCCATTCTTCTCTCATGATTTCAGTATACATGCACAGGTGCCCAGGGTAATTTTCAACCTCGAATTGTGATCAGCCATGTGGGAATACAATTTCTTAACTACCATGCCACCTAGTAGCCCCTGCTTTTATTTTTTTGTTGTTTCTCGTTTTGTAATTACCATAGAGTGCATGTGTTTTCAGAGAGAAAGAAAGTTACTTTCAACAGAGAATAGTCACACTGCACTCCTTTTTCTGTCATTTTTCCTTCCTGTCAGGATTTTGGGCATGCATGCATGTATGCCCAGCATATTTTTCAAGCTACCGGGCTGGGATTTGAACTATGTGGTCAGCTATAGGATCTGGTTTCCACAGTAGAGCACTTAACCACTGTGCCATAGGGCTGGTCTAGTGCTTGTACTTTATTATGTGTCTTCAACATTATCTGGGTTATACTCCGAGTTTAATATTCATTTTAAAAATCAGCTTTGTCATTTCTAGGTATGTGGGAATTTGAATTAGGGTTGCATTGTATTTATAATAGCTTGAAAATGGATCAATTTAGGGAAAATTAACATTTTTGCAATAAGGAATCTGTTGGTCCTATTGTGATTACCTCCCTTTTTATTCATAATGTTCATGATCTGAGCCTTCTTTCTGTGTGTTTTTTTCCTTAATAAGTCTCTTGAGAAGCTTTTTAATTTAGTCTTCTCAGAGAATCAACTTTTGTTTTTGTTTATCATCTTTGTTGAATTTTTAAAAAGTTTTTGCCATAGGGATAATGCACTCACCAGAGAGACAGAGAGAGAGAAATAGAGAGAAAGTGAGAAATAACCTCCCTGGGGGGATGGCCATGCAGCATACTTGTAACTGTGACATGGCCATCTTCCCTGAGGGGTGATTTCTCATTTTCCTTCTCTCTCTCTCTGTCTCTTTCTGGTGAGTGCACACTCCCTATAGCAAATCAAAATAAATAAATGAATAAAATAATCAGGTAGTGAGAGTCCTCCAACTTTGTTTTTCTTTTTCAAAACTATTTTGGCTGTTTTATTGTAGGTTCTTTGGATTTCCATATACGTTTTAGAATCAGCTGGTCAGGTTCTATAGAAAGCTAGCTAGGATATTTATAGGGATTACATTAAATGGATACATAAATGGGGAGGATTGACATTTTAACCATATTGAATTTTCCATTTTATGAATGTGATACGTACTCCCCTTATTTAGGCCTTCCTTACTTTTGGTCAGGATGACATTCCAGAACCTTCACCATCTGACCTCTGCTAAATTTTTAGCCCCAGTTCTTGGTACTCCTTTCCTCTAACTTCTTTTTTCATTTACACTGAACTAATCACATTTCCCCTAGAACACTTTATATATCATATTATCACATGATTAGTAACAGGATGTGGAGTCAGACAGCATGGTTTGAACTCCCCTAAAGCTTTTCATGTGTGCCTTTCTCATGGTAGGTGCTCAATAAATGTTAGCTTTCGTGATAATTGTATTTACTGCCTCCTCAACATTGTGATTCCCTGAAAACAGAGACCATTTTTTTTTTTTTTTTAGACCTAATGCCTAATACAATGCTTGGTCTGTAGTTGGTGCTCTACAAATACTTGCTTCATTAGATTTTTATAAAAACTCTGGAAAGAGACACTGAGAAATTTTTAAAAAACATTCAAACTGGAGGCCCAGTCACAATGGCAAAGGCAGTAGGGATGTTGCTGTGTGATATCTGAGCCTTAGTTGATGTTCTGGGACTGCCTGAACACACCAGGACCCTAGCTGGCTGCAGGATTTGGGGTGGGATTGCAGTGTGAAAATTATGTTGAGGTACCACTGTCCCAAGAAAAAAATAAATAAACTTAAAAACAAAAGTTCAGACTTTACACCATTAAGAAATATCCCTTTAGACTTTGCAATTTTATCAAATAAGATGCCCCACTTCACAAGTTTGCATTTTAAATTAAAGGCAAGTATAACGGAATGGTCGACATGCCTTTGAATTCTAACCAAAATTCTAACCAAAGCAATTTTTCTCTTTCTAGGTTGTTTTCCTCTTGTTTCATTTTATAAAATCGTTAACTAAGTCTGTATTTTATTCTTTGTACAGCATTGTGAAACCCAGGTTACCGGGAATCAGGCAGAAGATTGCTGTTACTAAGAAATACTAATTGTTACTGCCCATGAAAATTATGGGATTACTGTGATAAGAATTTGTCTCTTATAAATGTTGAAGTTTCTGCATATTGTAGAATTTAATGTAATTAGCTATGTCCTAGCAAGAATCCATATTATTCAAAAGATAAAACTAATGTGAATATTAAAGGTAAATTGGGCCTATATTAGATCACTTTTAAAAAAAGAATTAATTAATTAATTAATTAATTATTTTCATTTGACCAGAGAAAGACACACAACAAAAAGGAAAGTGAGAAAGTAAGTCACCAGGTCTAGGACTCGAACAGTGGTCAGCTATGTGGGCATTTCCAATGCCTTAACCACAATGCCACCTGCTGGCCTTATTAGATCACTTTTACTTGACTATTTTGTAATCATTTTCTTTTTATAATGATAGATCCTTGTATATGGAAAACAGTTTTTAAAGTTTATTTATTTCAGGGGTGGAGGGATGAAGCACATTCAACAAGCTGCAGGCTTCCTCTAGCCTTCTCAACTAGCCAGGATCGTGGACATGTACACACGCTCTTGGTGTGCACGGGTTGACTCGAGAACTAAACCAAGATCTTCCGTATGGCTCCAGCACTGTGGAATGGCATGTTACCACTGTGCCACTGTGCCTGGGCCTACAGAAATATTTTAAAAGGTTACTATATGTACCTAACATAACCTCTGAATTCTTAACTTACTGATTTGTGAGCAATCTGGATAAAGCCATATGGATATAACGATTAAAAAAATGATCTTAAAATGATCTTAAACATTCCACTGACAGTGAAATTGTAACAGCAAAACAGTAAAATGGGTGATGTCAGGCACATGTTGCAATTTCATCAGACAGCTCTAGGCTTTTAGGTTAAAGTGGTGGTCATTCCTCGTTGGACACTTTCTCACTTTGGCAACCTCTCTCAAGGGCTTACATTAATTTGCATCAATCAAACAAGCATTTGTTCAGTACTTACTATATGTATTGTTGGGAAGGAAGTTACAATTCAGATGTATTTTTTTCCTCCCAAATCACAGTTGGACCCAGTGTGTAGCTAAAATAAAAAAAAGGCAGACAGTAATAAGTATTGGCAAGAATGTGAAAAAAATCAGGACCTCCATACACTGTGGATGGGATTGTAAAATGATGTGGCTATATTGGAAAATAGTGGCAATTCCTCAAAACATTAAACAGAGAGTTATCATTTGACCTAGCAACTTTACTCCTAGAGATTTGCCCGAAGGAATTGAAGACATATGCTCACACAAAAACATTTAAAAGAATGTTCTCAGCAGCATTATTCCTAATAGTCAAAGAATGGAAACAACCTCAAATACATCAATTGTTAAATAGATAGACAAAATGTGATATATTCATGTAATAGAATATTATTCAGCTGTAAAAAAGAACGAAGTGTTAATACATGCTGTAATGTGGGTGCACCTTGAAAATATTATTCTAAATGAAAGAAGCCAGACACAAAAGATTACATATTATATACTCCAGTTTATATGAAATATTCACAATTGGCAAATCCATAAGGACAGCAAGTAGATTAGTGATTTCCAGGAGCTGGGGCTTTTGGGAAATAGTGAATGGCTGCTAGTAGATATGGAGTTTATTTTTTGGGGGATGAAAATGTTCTAATATTGATTGTGGTGATGTCAAACTGTAAATGTATTAAAATCACTGACTTATACACTTTAAATAGGTAAATTTTATGGTATGTGATTTATATTTCAATAAAGTTGTTATTAAAAAATCACAGTGTGTGGGGCCAGCAGGTGGCGTGATGGTTAAGGTTCTGGACTTTCCCACACGACTGACCACGATTTGAATCCTGGAGCTGGTGGCTTGCTTTCTCACTTTCCCTCTCTCTCTCTCTCTCTGTGTGTGTCTCTCTGGTCAAATTAAAATGAATGAATGAATAAATAAAATGAAAATACATAATTCTTTTAAAAAATCATAGTGTTTGGGGTTTACCTTATAGGCTAGTTTAGAACTGCTGTATTATTTTAATTTATGTGTGCTATATCCACACTACATTTGAAGTTCCTCCAGAACAGAGGCATGAATTTGTGTTTCTTTTTATTTTTAAGGTCTAATGAGGTCTCTATATGTAGTAGTTTAGTATACATTTGTTAAACAAGTATGACTATTTACAGTATTGCAAAAACATGCATTCTTTTTCAGGAGAAAGTGTGTTTTCTTAATTGTAAAATGGAGCTAAAAGGCTCCATTTAGTCACCCTGCCCTGAAAAGGTAGCCAATTTTAGTTAACAGACTAGTTTAAGAAAGGATGTAAAAATTACAGTTTTCTCATAATTCATATTTCATAGTTTACATCAACTAATTTTAAAGTGGTAGGAAAATTTGCTCTTTCTTTCTTTTTTTTTTTTTTTTGGAGAAGTTTTTGCTATAGGATGCATGCGCTCGCCATAAAGACAGAGAGAGACAGAGAGACAGAGAGACAGAACGTGAGAAATCACCCCCTGGGGTTGGGGGTGGCCATGCTGCAATCCCTTCTCCTACAGTCTCCTCTCGGGATCTTGGGCATGCATGCACAAGCGCCTGGTGTGAGTTTAAGCCACCAAGCCTGGGACTTGAACCGTGGTCGACTACATGCGAGTCCAGCAACACAGCCATTACACTAACTGCTGGTCCCTCTTTCTTTCTTTTTTTTTTTTTTAATTTATTTTATTCACGAGAGAGAATATGTGTACACAAATGTATAGGAGAGAGAGAGAGGCACCCTTGGCAGGTTCTTGTCATGCCCCAGTCCCCTTCCTATGGCACTCCGTCTTGTCAGTGTTGGGTGTGCATGCCCTCAGTATGTTTTCAGGGTCACTTGAGATCCAAACTCATGGATGGTCATGTGGCTTCCAGCACTGCAGTTCACTTTGTTACTGACTGTGTCTCTGAGGCTAGGCTTACTTTTCCTTTTAGGTATTCAAAACTGTTGAAACATTCTGAAATTCCCTTTCACGTTTACCTTTTTTCACTGTTACACCTTAACCAGTGATCTTGCAAGGGATAGAGTATGAATAAATTGATATTTTATTTATATTGGCCCAGTAAAGAAATAAACTATATTTCATGTATGTTTGCCAGAGAGAGAGAGAGTAAAGAAGAGGGGAAAAGCACCCCACAATGGAGTGTGGTCGTACCGCAATCTCTCCATCCTGTTGGAATTTTGGGCACCACATACATGCGCCTGTCAAGTCTTTCAAGCTGCCAGGGCCAGGATTTGAACAGTGGGAAGCTGTTTGGGATCTATTTACCTTAACCACTAGGATAAAGGGCCAGCTCTCCTCTACATTTCTTATGAAAGTTCAGAGCTGGAGCTGCCCATATACTAAATCAGTAAGAATGAACTTTCAGTAAGTGTATGTTTATTATTCTAGAATTTTTAAAATATTGATTTCTATTTTATTTAGGAGAGCACATGCATATGCACAAGAGAAAAGCATTTTTAAATTATTTAATTCTATTTGTTACTATTATTTTTAAATTTTGACAGAGAGAGAGAGAGAAAGGGAAAGCAAGAAAGCAAGTTGCCAGGTCCAGAACTTGAACTGCAGTAGGCCATGTGGGAGTCCGGTGCCTCAACCACCACGCCACCTGCTGGCCTCAAGAGAGAAAAGCATTCTTCACAGGATCTCATCTCACTGTGACCTGCTTTTCCCATCCCTTCAGCTCTTCAAGATATTGGTGGTGTTTTCAGGCCAACTAGTAGATTTAAACCTGTTTTTAAAAGGGCTTGTGCCATTCAGCACTGCAGTTTCATTGGCTGCTGACTGTGTCACCAGGTTGGGCCATCATTTTAGAATTTTGTAGAGGCTTTTCTGAGGGCTCCTTGAGACCCCAAAGCATGAACAGATGCATTAATGTGCTCAAGTTCCCTCAGGCAAAAGAAGATTTTTGAGCAGATGAATTAGGGTTATTGTACTCAGCAGTTTTACTGTGAAACCAAGGGAGTCACTTGTAGGTAAACACGGCATATCATCTTTAGTGAAACCTGGATTTCCATTCTATCAAGTACAATAGAAGTCAAGGATTTTTTTCTTCTTCTTCTTTTTTTTTTTTTTTTTTTTTTTTTTTTTTGCCATACAACATATGTGCTTCCCAGAGAGACAGAGACAGTGAGAGGCAAAGCGAGAAATAACACTCCTGGGGGAGTGGAATGGCCCTGCCACAATCCCTTCTCCTCCATTCTCCTCCTGGGATTTTGGGCACACAGGCACACACACCTGGCGTGAATTTCAAGCCCCGGTCGGCCATGTGAGAGTGCAGTGCTGTAACCACGATGCCATCTGCTACCAGTCAGTGCTCATTTTAAAACAGTTTCTCAAATATATACACATGCATCTGACTTTCAGCTTATATTTGAACACATTTTAGATTGGGTTCAAAGTTTCTTAATTTAAATTTTCCTACCTTTCCCTTGACATCTATAGAAAGACAAAGGGGGTAAACAAGAAAACAGATGAACGATTAGGTTGGTGGGAAAGTCATGATGTATTATTCTGGTTTTTTTGTTTGTTTGTTTGTTTGTTCTTAATGCAAAAATGTGTTATGACTTTCCTGACCACTGTAAAACATTTACTGTATATTCATGTTGCTTAAGAAGTTTCTAGATAGGATTCTGAAACTGTTGCCTTTTATAGGATTGAACTGAACTGTATTGTGGTTGATCTGCTCTTTGCTTCATTAATAAGGAAACGGGCTCCTGTTAGGTGAATCACCACAAATTTCTTGCTACCACCACCTCTTTTCACTTTTCTTTTTTTAAACTGAAAGCTCAAGTCAGTATTCTGTTCTCTACCACAGCCAGCTTAAAAATGAACGTTAATTATTTTTTCATAAAAATGTTGGCCACTCTGCCATTGGAAATTTGTTTCTTTATGGATGTTAGCCTTACCCCATGTTACCCAGTCTCTACGCTCCCTTCTCTTTTGTTAATTGTTCCAATTTCAATGTTCCCACTAAATTTTTTAAAATGTAGAGCTAGCAGGTGGTATGAAGGTTAAGGTGCTGGATCTCACATGGCAGACTGTGTGGTTTGAGTCCCAAACCCTTTGGCATCAAAATCATGTCTGACATGCGTGCATGTGAGCCCAAAATCCTGAGAGGAGACCGGAGGAGAAGGGATTGTGGCATGGCCATCCCCACTGATGAGTGATTTCTCACTTCCCCTTTCTCTCTCTCTCTCTGAGGAGTTCATGTTCCCTATAGCAAAAAAAAAAAACAACAAAAAAAAAAAACAAAAACGAAAACAAAACCTGAAAAAAAATTGCAGTGCAGTTTATTTTATTTTAAAAATTTTTTAGAGAAAGATTTTTGCTATAGGGTGTGTGTACTCACCAGAGAGACAGAAAGCAAGAAATCACTCCCTGGGGGGATGGCCTTGCTGCAATCCCTCCTCTTTCATTCTTCTCTCAGGATTTTAGGCATGCATGCACACACACTGGTGTGAGTTTGAAGCCACTGGGTCTGGGACTCGAACCACGGTCGACAGTGTGGGAGTCCATTGATGTAATCATTGCATCATCTGCTGGTCCTACAATGTGGTTTATTAAGATCAAAATTATATGAATTTGAAGTTTATAGTAAAATATTCAGCCTACCTTATAAAAAACAGCCATCCTCCTTCCTATTCCGTATTTCTTACTTCCCAGAAGCAAACATTTTTCAGCTGTTGTAGGTGATTCTTTTTGAATTATAATCTTATTGATTTTTTACAATTATAGCAATTATCCATTGACTCTTTATTAAGAAAGATAAAGATTTAACTCTCTTTCACACCCCTTGTCTCTAATGCCTACATATACTTTTTCCCCAGCCTCCCATTGCACATGTGATATAATTTTGGTTATGTGAGTGCTTCTCAGTCCTGGTTGTGCAGTAGACTCACTGGGGAACTTGGACACACGTAGAAACCTGAGACTCACCCCACAGATTCTGCTTTATGTATTTTGGGGAGGGTCCTGGGTATTTGTGTCTTTAACAAAATGTTATATCTGCTTCTAATGTGTGGCCAGTCTTGAAAACCATTGAGTTATATCCAATTTTATTTATTATGAATGTTTTAATGCTTTTCATGGCTGAGCTATGTGGTATGCTATTATTTTTCCTTTCTTGTTTGTATTTTCCCCGTACTGTTAAAAAATCCTTTATTTTTTATTTGTTTAGTTTTTTATATGCTGTTTTATACATTCATTAAATATGTATTGAGCTTCTACTCTCTGTTAGAGCTGTGAACAAACAGACTAAAATTCTTGTTCTCTCAAAGTGTATATTTTAAGGGGAAGATGTACAATTAATAAAGTAAGTGGGGCCGGCAAGTGGCATGGTGGTTAAAAAGGCACTGGACTCCCACATGGCCGACCAGGGTTCAAATCTCGGACCTGGTGGCTTGCTTTCTCACTTCTGCTCTCTCTTTCTCTCTCTGTCTCTGTCTCTCTCTGATCAAACTGGAAAATAAATAAAGTTAAATAAAATAATTCTTAAAAAATCAATAAAATAAGTAAAACACGTAATATATTAGATTTTGATGAGTTGTGTGGAGAATAACAAGGCAAACAAAGGAGACAAAGGGATATTGGAGGTGAAGGTAGGGTTACAGTATCATATGGCATCACCAGTCAGGGTCTTACTGAGAAGAAGACATTTAAGTAAGTATGTGAAGGCCATGAGAGTTGTCCATGCAGATATGTGGGTATAGGATGTTCTAGTCAGAGGACTGGCAAATGCAAAGGCTTGAGGTGGAATCCTGCCTCCTGTTCTCAGGAGTGGCCAGAGGCAGAGGGGCTGGAGCAAGTGAGGAGGGTTAGAGTAAGACCTTTTGAGGCTATTATAATGATTTGGACTTCCATTTAGAGTTAGGTTAGTGTTAGTCATTATAGTCTTTTGCGCAAAGGAGTGATATGATCTAACTTAGCTTTTAAAATAATTTCTCTTGCTTCTTCTTAGAAAATAGATTATAGAAGGCAGGTCAGAGGCAGGGCTACCTGTTGGTAGGCTAAGGTAAAACCTAAACAACAGAGGGGGATGATTGGGACAAGGGTAGTAACTCATAGCGGTGTTGGTGGTAAGTGACTAGATTCTGGAAATAGTTTCTAGGTAGAAGCTACAGGACTTTTTTTTTTATTTAAAGAATTATTTATTTATTATTATTTTGAAAATTTGCTATAGCACATATGTGCTCATCAAAGAAAGTGAAAGAGAGAGAGAGACAGAGAGAGAGAGGGAATGGGATAAAGTAAGCCATCAGGCCTAGGACTCGAACTGCAGTTGTCCATGTGGGAGTCCAGTACTTTAACCATTGTGCCACCTGCTGGCCCCACAATAGGATTTTTTTTTTTTTTTTTTTGGAGAGGTTTTTTTCGCTATAGGGCGCGTGCGCTCGCCAGACAGACAGAGAGAGACATAGAGACAGAAAGCGAGAAATCACCCCCCAGGGGGGATGGTCACGCCGCAATCCCTTCTCCTCCATTCTCCTCTCGGGATCTTGGGCACGCACGCACACGCGCCCGGCGTGAGTTGTAAGCCACCGGGTCCGAGACGCGAACCGCGGTCGACTACGTGGGAGTCCAGCGACATAGCCATTACGCTAACTGCTGGTTCCCAATAGGATTTTTTAAAAAGATTTATTTATTTATTTATTTATTTATTATTATTTTTTAATTTGACAAGATAGACACAGAGAGTAAGAGAGGGAGGGAAAGTGAGAAAGCAAGCCACCAGATCCAGAATTGTGGTCAGTCATGTAGGAGTCCAGTGCCTTAACCACCATGCCACCTGCTGGCTCCTACAATGGGATTTTTTTGAAAAGAGTTATTTTATTTAACTTCATTCATCCATTCATTCATGTATGTATGTATATATGTTAATTTGACCAGAGAGGGACAGAGAGAGAGGGGGAGACAGTGACAAAGTAAGCCACCCGGTCCAGGTCTCGAACCGTAGTCGGCTATGTGGGAGTCCAGTGCCCGTAACCATCACACCACCTGCTGGCCCCATACAAAAGGATTTTTTTAATGGGTGGATATGGTATCTGAGAGCAAAAGAAGAATTGATGATGACTTAAAAGATTTTTGGCACAGACAATGGAGGAATGGAGTTTTTGCCAACTAAGATTGCAAAGACTGAGGGGAGCAATTCATTTATTTATTTTAAGGCAGGGAAGATTTGGAGCTTAGTTTTGGGCATGTCAAGTTTAAGATGTTTATTAGGCATCTATGGGAAGAGGTTGAATAGGCAACTGGATTTAGCTCTCTAGAGTTGAGAGAACAGGGCTAGAGATACGCATTTGCAGATTGTGAGAGTTAATGAGCTCAAATAGTCTGAGTATAGATGGAAAAGGGGAGACTGAAATGTGGGACCTTTACACATGAAGAGTTTGGCAAAATGAAGAGGAGTTAGCAAAAGAAGCTGAGAAAACAAGCAGTTACATAGGAGGAAAACCAGGAAAGCTTGGTGTCCTAAAAGGTAAAGATTATGTTGTAAGGAGGGAATGATTAGCCTGTAGGAAGCTGCTCCTAGATGAAGTTAATACGCTGACCGGAGATTGGCTGCTGGAGGTAGGAACAGGGCGCTCATGAATGATCTTCAGGAGCAGAGTCAGTAGAGTGATGGTCTATTTGGCATGGATTCAAGAGATGGTTGGAAGAGAAAATTGGAGCTGATGAGTATATAGTATGAATTAAATTCCCCAAATCTCTTCAGTGATGTAAAACTTACATTAATATGTTCAAACACACAAGGCATTCTAATAATTCCATCATTTTGAAGAAACCTCCCTGGAGCCTTCTGATCTGCTCCAATTTGGAGTTGCTTCACAGCTATTGTCTTGGGATCATCTTTTATCCTTTTTTTCATATTTAATTCATTATTTTTTTGATCCCATGTTACCTTGAGTATCTTAGAGGCACATATTCTCCAACAGTTTTGTGAAAAATGGAGTATGGGAAGAAAAATTTTAAAACTTCACATGTCTTTACAGTCATATGTCACTTAATGATGGGGGAACAGTCTGAGAAATTAGTTGTTAGGTGATGTCGTTGTTGAACAAACATCACAGACTGTACTTAACAGAAATCTAGGTGGTATAGCCTACTGTCCACCTCAGTGTATGTTGCAGCCTGTTGCTACTAGGTTATAAATCTGTATAGCATGTTACTTGTACAGAATACTGTAACCACTTGTTAGACAATAAGAAGTATTTGTGTATCTAAATACATAAAAGATAGAGTAAATGTACAGTGTAAAAAAATAAAAAGTTGACCCAGCCTGGTGATACACATGATAACAAATTGAACTGCAGTATTTTAAACTACATGACTGACTATGGGTGTGGATCCCCAGGTGGGCTTGAAAATATACCAGGCGTATGCATGTGTGTCTGATCCTGGTGAGCTGGAGGGCTGGGGAAAGGGAATTGCAGCATGAAGAAACTCTGTCAAGGGTGCTTCTCTCTGTGTCATGCCCGCATACTTGTGTTCTCTATCTTAAATAAAATAAATAACTTTTAAAAAATAATTAAAGTCAAAGATAAAAAAAGGTATACCTGTATAGGGCCCTTACTGTGAGTGGAGCTTGGAGGATGGATGTTTTCCTGGGTGAATCAGTGAGTGGTGAGTGAAAGCCTAGGACATTACTGTATGCTACTACAGACTTTATAAACACTATACACTTAGGCTAGCGTAAGTTTATAAAAATATTTTCTTTCTTCAATAATTTACTGTAACTTTTTTACTTTTTAAACTTAAAAAATGTAAATTTTTTGACTTTTTTTGTTGTTAATTTTTTTGTTTGCTTTCGCTCTGTCTTGCTCATGGTGGCTTATTTCCATACCTGGTTTAGTGATTTTTTTTTTTATCCTAAATACATAATTAATCTTAATCTATGAAGATTTTGATGGCCTAAATTGAGGATTATTTATTTCAGGGAGGCTTTGCATTGATTTTTTTTCAGAATCTAAGGATTTTGTGGTTTGACACCACTTTTGCACCATTCACAAGTCTTGGCTTCATTTGGAGGGTGGGTAGTGAGCTGATTCTCATCCAGTTCACCCAAGTTCAGTTCCTCTGTGGCCTCCACTCTATTTTAGGTTTTTTTTTTTTTTTTTTTTAAATCACCCTGGAGTTTTCTGTTACAAACCCAGAAAGACATTAAAATTAAAATCTTTATTTTTTGGTAAAGATACTTTCTTTCTTTCGTTTTTGCTATAAGGCACGTGTGCTCGCCAGAAGAGACAGAGAGAGAGAGAGAAAGAGAAATCACCACCCCATAGGGGATGGCCATGCCATAGTCTCTTCTCCACTCTCCTTTTGGAATTTTCGGAATGCACACACATGCACCCACCATGATTTTTAAGTCCCTGGGTCCAGGACTCGAACTGCTCAGTTGGACATGTGGGATCCAGCTGCCTTAAGCTCCATGGCACCTGCTGGCCCTAAATAATAATTCTTTTTAATAGCATAACCCAGATCTAGTTATGTAATAGAGAAAGTGTTGTTTTATTTAGTATAAGAAGAAAATGCTAGAAAAGTCTACAAATATTGAGAGGTATCCTGTATACTTGCAATATTTATTCATAATATTTTATGATCCATTGATCATGATGTCCTATATTTGTACAATGCAGGTTTTTCAAGAGTTTTCATATGTCTTACCTTTAATCTACACAGCAACAAACTATAAAAACCTTTAAAACAAAATTAGGTATATTTGTGATAATAACTTACTGTTTCCTAGGGCCAGTCAGGTGGTGTGGTGGTTAAGGTGTAAGGTGGCTGGATCCCACATGGCCAACTGCTGGGTTTGAGTCCTAGACCCAACAGCTTAAAAAACATACTAGGGGGGTGTGTGTGTGTGTGTGTGTGTGTGTGTTTGTGTGTCCTAAAGCCCTAGAGGAGAACGGAGAAGCAAGAATTGTGGCATGGTCATCTCCCTTTGGGAGCACTTTCTTTTTCTATGTCTCTGTCTCCCTTTGGCTAGTACACACGGCCTATAGAAAATGAAAACACACACACACAAAACACAACAAACTTTTTTTTTTTTTTGGAGAGATTTTTGCTATAGGGCGCGTGCTCTCACCACAAAGACATAGAGAGATAGAGAGACAGAAAGTGAGAAATCACCCTCCGGAAGGATGGCCATGCTGCAGTCCTCTCTTCTCCATTCTCCTCTTGGGATCTTGGGCACACACACACACATGCCTGGCGTGAGTTTAAGCCACCAGGTCCGGGACGCGAACCATGGTCAACTACATGGGAATCTAGTGACATAGCCATTACGCCAACAGCTGGTCCCCCAAACTTGTTTTTAAATATGTGGATTTGGCTTTATAAATCATAATCAAGAAGTATATTTGCTATTAGTACTTTTACAAAGTATTTTTGTTATATTCAACTTGAATATTTTTATGCAGCCATATAGGACAAGCTTACTTACAATGAATGGAAAAAGATTATAAAATCGTATCTTTTATTATTAAAGGAATTGTATATTCATGTGTGTGAACATTAGAAATGGATACGGTGGGGCTTGCAGGTGTCCTGATGGTTAAGGTGCTAGACTCCCACATGCCTGACTGTGGTAGTCCTAGACCTTTCTCTCTCTCTGTCTCTTTCTCTCATGAATGCATGTGCCCATAACAAATGAATATAAGTAAGTAAGTAAGTAAATAAATAAATAAAATAACTTAAAAATGTACATGGCTAAAATAAAAAATGGTTGCTTTAGAGTGTAAGGATTGTGGAAGTGTTATTCATTTTATTCTAGTGTTTTTCTTATGATTTTGTACAGTTAATAAAATGCACACGAAACCTTTTCAATGGTCAGTAATCTTCCAGCTTTTATTAAAAATCTATATATGCATTTATTCAGAGAAAGAAGTATAAGATGATACATTTGTATTGATGTCAAAATCTCAACCACTATTATCTCTGGGTGGTAAGATTTTAAGAATTTGCTTTTTAATTTATTTTTTATGATATTTTTGTAATATTCAATTTTTAAAGCAAAGATAATTTATTAATTTTATAATTATAAAATTATAAAGCTATTTTCATTTGAGGAAGAAGTCTCATGTGCTATAAAATGTAGGCTTTGATTAAAAATTTAATCTTTTAGCAGAGCTAAGGGGGAACAAAGCTTATGTCCAAAGGCCATAAAAGCAAAAAAATTCCACAATTAATCCTTTTATAGGTCCTACCTCTGTGGTGAAAGCACATAAAGATTGAGGACCATGTCCTCTCAATTTCTCAACTAAATGTTGAGTGAGAGCCATTTGGCTTTATAGGTCTTGTACTGTACTCAAATTTTTGTATCATTTAACAGTAAATATCAAACACTTAAATAAATATTTGCTTGACTTGTTTACTTTATTAGAGGAATTAATACTGAGGAAAGAGACCAGTTACTTTACATATATGATATTTAATTTTATAATTATCTTTAATTCCACAACAACTCTGTAGTGCTGGCATAGCCTTCATTTTGCGCATGTGTGAAAATTGGGGTGCAAGAGATTAAAGAAACTGGATAAAGTCATTTAGCTAGGAAGTGGAAAAATCAGAATTTAAACTCAGTTCTGAATAATGATTTGAACGGATTATAGCATAACCTCTCACAAAGAGTAGGCCCTTTATATTAATGATTTGGTTTTGCTCTGTATTTATTCAATCTGCATTTGTCACATGGTTATTTCAACAAAGGAAGGTATTGGAAAATACACATAAAAAAGTTGACTAGTTGTAATTCTCGTAAGATCTCAGGAATCCCCTCCCCCTTTTTTGGGCAGTCTGCAAAGGGTTAAACTTGATGAAATACTAATGAAGAATTACAGAGTTATTTGTTTGACTTTGCCACTTGGGACACTTGGCAAATGAGACAATTCATCTCAGTGTGCAGCTAGTCTCATTTCTTAAAGAAAATTAATTAATGCAGTTTGTCTTCCTCCCATATCTCTGATTATAGTCCTTTTATTATACCTTCACTTTCCTGCTTTACTTTCCTTCCCTGGAAATATCTGTTTTTCAAGCCTTCCTTATTTCTTTCAGCCTGATAAGTAAAAGCAATTTTCCTCAGTGTGCATGTGTATTTGTAATTTTAGTACATTTTAGACAAGACAAAGACATTAGCACAGTATCCCACAGGATGAAAATTCTGTACTAAAGAATTTCACAGGCACCAGTGCCTCTTTTAAAGCGATTTAATCAATTTTCTCTTAGCATTGTCTTTATTACTCTTTGTCTTATTTTTGGCATGATCGGTTAGTATTGTGTATATTTTACCACAATTGCCTTCTAGCACAACAGCTCATTATTTAAATTTATCAACACCATAATTTTGTTCTTAATACCTTTGCTATTTTTTTTATAATAATACCTATGATTTTGGAGCCATATTTTAGTGGTTTTTAAAGAATGGGGTTGTTTTCTATAATTTTAACAATTACAAGCATAAATGTCATTTCTTTTGAGGAAATAGCTTGAGCAGTTTGTTACTCAGTCTCTTTGAATATATTTCTCTATTTTCACAGTGTGGACTTCTCATTTTAAAGGTAGAATGTGTGCTCATTTTCTTTCTTTTGATATTCATCTGAAAAAGTGGCATTTCAGAAAAATCTAGCTTTTAAATCACTTTTAACATTTTTTTCCCACTCCACAGACCCAGCAAGGAATCAGTTTGAGAAGAATAAGATTGTTATCAATCATCTCCAATACCAGTGTTGTATAAGAAATTTTTAATCATGCTGGCGAGAACATGGAGAATTGGCATGAATATATTTAAAGCCAACTGTAGGAGAAAAGATACGGGAAAGAAAGGATGGGAGTGAAGTTAATTAGGAATTAAGCCAATACCTCATGTTAAGATAACAGTTTGTATATTTATATTAAAGTTAAATAAAGGCAACATAAAATCACTGTTATAGATTTTTTTCTGGTTGGTAGATTATTTTATGATACATTTGTATCTATAGAATATTGACTTCCATGAAACTAAAAATGAAATGTTAACAAAGTGGCTATCAGTAGTGATAGGAAATACTGATTTAATAATGGAAGTAATTTATTTTTCCTAGTATTTTTGTATTTGTTTCTAATTTTCCCATCATACTAGGTTTTAGAATTGTCAAGATCATTTAATTCACTCATAATCTTTTTAAAAATGTTGACTCTATGTAGATTACAGAACTATTATTTCCTTATTTGCCCGTGTGATAGCTGATATCTGGCAGTTGAAGGGATAGTAACCTTTAAAATAAAATAACCCTGTCATAATATCATGGCAGGAAACTGACAAGATAGTAAAAATATACTGGACTTTGAGGGCCACTCTAGGGGGAGCAGTTTACAGATATTTTTATTAGGGAGATTTACAGATGCTATGCCGTTCAGTATACTTAATGTCAAGCTGAGGAGACAGATCAGACATATAAATCATGTTCGAGGATTCTAGAGATAACCCAGAAGAGTCTCCAGACCTCAGAGAATAGTTATGAGATTGGTTGTCTAGTCTTCTCACATTTTGCTTGCTTACTTCTTTTATATTTTCAATGAATTATTTCAATGTAAATCTATATAGTTTTGTCATTCTAGGTTCTTTTGGGATTGGAGTTATGCAAGATTTTTCTTGCTGATGTTGATGTATTATGAGTTTAGTAACCACAGGAGTATCATTGATAGAGGATCCAGAGAGTAGAGAAAGAATAATTATAGAGTTAGATTTAGGGAATGGCTATAGGGGACTTTTTAAAAAAATTTATATTTTTTCCATAAGATGTGTTCACTCATTGGAGAAAGACAGAGAGAGGGAAAGTAAGAAATCACCCACCAGTGGGGATGGCCATGCCGTAATCCCTTCTCCTCCTTTTTTTTGGGGGGGGAGATTTTGGGGCACACACGCACATGTGCCCAGTATGATTTTCAAGTTACTGGGTTCAGGACTTGAGCCATGGTCAGCCATGTGGGAATCCGGGATCTTAACTACCATGCTACCTGCTGGCCCCAATACAGGGGGCATTTTTGCGGTTGTCTGTACCCGAGACTTCCAGGGAGCTTCAAATACACTTAAAATGACAAATTATGGGGTTTACTGCTTATATAAATAATTTTGACATTTTGAAGTTAAAAGAGTCATGAAACTTGTAATAATATTTTGAGGGTAAGGGGGTGATGCAAGATGACTAGCAGGGATTTTGAAGAGCAAGAATAAAAGTCTACTGTTTATCAGTCTTTACAAAGTTGAATCACATACTATGAGCAAATTTAACCCATTATCTCTTCACTGATTCTGTTGTGAGGTAGTATAGCTCACATTATTTTTTATATGTGTAGCCAAACATTTCAAAAACATTTTTTAACTTCTTCAGTACTCTTAAATTTTATCATGGGGACCAGCTAGTGGTGTGGTGGTTAAGGTGCTGCACACTCCCACATGGCCCACCACAGTTGGAGTCCTGGACCTGGTGGCTTGCTTTCTCACCTTCTCTCTCTCTGTGTCCCTCTCTGGTCAAATTAAAAATAAATCAATGAATTAGTAAAGTTAGATAAATAAGTCTTTAAAAATTTTTATCATGTGTCATATACTTAATAGTAAACTATAAACCCAATTTCTCCCTCTAGTGATTATGAATTAAGTTTATACTGTATAGTTTTTTATTATGCAAAGATTCTTCAGGCATCATTTTGGAGCTCATAGTAGAGAGGTTATTCTACCCTCTTCCATTATCAAGTGATGAGTAAGATTGCAAAATAACTCTGGCCTAAATAAACTTTTGGCTTAGAAGAACCTTAAATTCTCCATAGGGTTGTAAATTCAAATAAGAAAAATGGCAAACTCTTTTTCTTATTCTTTCAATTAACACTTGCTTTAAAGGTGAATGTCTAGGTTCAAATTTCAGCTGTGCTACTTACTAGTTGTGCTGCTTTGAGCAAGTGACTTAAGCTCTTTTTGTTTAGATCTTAGATCTGCAGAATGTGAATAATGATACTTCTTACCTCAGAGTTGTTAGGTTTGCTTTTTTTTTTAAAGAGAAATTTTTTGCTATAGGGTATGTGCTCTTGCTGGAGAGATAGACAGAAAGCAAGAAATCACCCCCAGGGGTGTGTATGGCCATGCCACAATCTCTTCTCCTTCATTTTCCTCTTGGGATGTTGAGCATGCACACACACATGCCTGGTGTGAGTTTTAAGCCACTGGGTCCGGGACTTGAACTGTGGTTGACTATGTGGGAATCCAGCGTCGTAACCATTATGCCATCTGCTGGTCCCATAGTTGCTAGGAGTATTAAGTGAGCTATTATGTAAGGCACTTATTGGTACATACCAAATGCTCGGTAAGCGTTCATGTAAGTATATATAGTTGACTGTAATATAAACGTATTTAGAACACTTTAGTAAAAGTTTCTTTTACACATTTTAATTTTTTTGAGTATTTATGATAGATAAGCATTGTAGAAGTCCTTGGGGGCTACAAAGATGAATTAGACATAGATTCTGCCTTCAAATTGTTAAGGAGTGGGCTAGTAATAATTTTGTCATGTTAAAAAATACTATGCCTCTAAATATTCACTCTTTTAACACGTACTTTTTAAAAGTATCTGTTGTATAATAGTTTTTTATTTTTTTTATTTTTTTTTAGATACTTGGGATATAACAATAAATAAAACATACCAGGCTCTGTTATTAAAGAACTTAAGTTTATGTGGGAATAGTGATAAATAAATACACTAGAAGAATAATTTAAAGTGTTTCGATGTGATAAGAGAGTGACTTGATCTCACTGAGGAGGTAGCATTATTTAAATTGAGCACTGAAATATACCATGGAGTTAGCTACATACAGATCCTGGAACAAAGCTTCCTACTAGAGAAAGCAGCAGACCCAAAGACCCTGGGGCTGGAATGAGCTTGGTGTGCTGGTGGAGCAGAAAGAAGACTTGTTTGCTAGAGCACAGAAAGTGAAGAGTTGTGGTAGAAAATGGTGTCAGGGCATTTGGTAGAGACAATACTATAAAGCTATTTTACCAGGATATGATAAGACATTTGGCTTTTAAGTGTGTGGAAAGCCACTATGAAGTTTTAATCCTGGAAGCGCCATCATCGGTTAGATTTTAAAAGATATCTATAGTTGCCGAATAGATGACAGGGGGCCAGGAAGGGAAATGAATTAGGAGGTAAGTCCTATTTAAGTATTGAGTTGTTGTAAAAGTCATGACGTGTTTTTTTCTGTGCAAAAATGCATCATAACTTTTCCTACAGCCCAATAGTTGAAGTGAGTAATGTTGGTTAGTTGAACTTAGGGAGGTAACAGGAGAGACCAGTGCAGGTTCCCAATATGTCTTGGTTGTAGAGCTGATACGATTAGAAGACAGGTTGGGAGCAGGGAAGGATAAGCACCATGGAAGAATCCTAAGTATCGGTATTGAGTGATCAGTTGGACAGAGTTACTATTTATAGGAAGACTGGAAGAGATAGGGCAAGGGAAGTATTGGGTCATTAGGAAAGTCAGGATGCATTTTTGCATAGAAAGACATGAACAATATCTCACGACTTTCCTGAGGACCTCATGTATTATGTCTTGTCCTTGTTAGGACTGAGATGTTCTGAAATGTGGAAATGTTTGGAGGCAATTAGATATAGGAACCTGTACCTCAAATAGAATTTGGAAGTTACAAGTGTATAGATGCTAGCACTGAATGAAATCATTGGGAAGAGAGTGTAGGTGGAGAATATGTTGAGGTCTAGTGTATTTCTACAGTGGAGAGTTTTGTTCTGAAAGATAGAATGTCTGGAAAAAAGTCAGTTTAATAGTTTGGTAATGGTGGTTCAGAGTTTAGATTGAAAAAATAAGAGGCAACTTCCATTTTATTTTTTAAATTTATTTTTTATTTTATTGTGATGTCTGATTTACATATATTCATTGTACTTCTTTGTGAGGTACAGTAGTTTTTCCAAAGCATTCATACAGTATGTAATATTTAAATCAATGACATAGACATATTCATCTTATTTGATAGTGAACAGGCACCAGAGGCAACTTTCAGATGAAGAAACTTAAAGTTGATTTTATTTTAGCCAGGCAATTGAGATTTTAGAAAATATCTTAGATTTATTTATATCAGTAAAATGTTAAGAACCTAAGTGAAGAATGATTATCTTTGGTCATGTTGTTAAGCTCTTTTTTCTTTCTTTTTTTTTTTTTTTAAAGAGAGATTTTTGGTATAGGGTTTATGCGTCGCCAGAGAGACAAAGACAGAAAGTGAGAAATCACCCCACAAGGGGGAAGGCCACGCCACAATCTCTTTTCCTTTATTCTCCTCTGGGGTCTTGGGCATGCACACTTGCTCCTGGTGTGAGTTTTAAGCCGCCAGGTCCAGGACTGAAACCATGGTTAACTATGTGGAAGTCCAGAATGCAACTATTACACCCTCTGCTGGTCCCAAGATCTTTCATTTTAATAGTGGACTTTGAGTCATTCAGTCCCATCTAGGTTAGAATTCCACTTTACCGTACATATGTATGAGTAGCTGTATGATTTCTAATATTTACTGTAGCTAAGTCTTTGTTTCTTATACTTGCAATGGAAATGGTAATTCATCTGATATATATTATATTAATACATGTATATATGAAAATATATCTCTTTTGGGACCAGCAGTTAGCGTAATGGCTATGTCGCTGGACTCCCATGTAGTCGACCACGGTTCGAGTCCTGGACCGGTGGCTTAAAACTCACACTGGGTGCATGTGCGTGTGTGCGTGTGCGTGTGTGCAGAAGATCCTGAGAGGAGAATGGAAGAGAAGGGATTGCGGCGTGGCCATCCCCCCTGGGGGGTGATTTCTCGCTTCCTATCTCTCTGTCTCTCTCTTCTGTCTGTCTGGTGAGCGCACACACCCTATAGCAAAAACCTCTCAAAAAAAAAAAAATCTCTTTTTGCCTAACTGTATCAGACATATACTAGGTACTCAAAAGATAGCTTTATGATATTCTGTGCTGATTTTATAATTATATATATGTCTGTCTACTCCTACCATCTGATATGTATTATGTTCAATCCAGATGCCAATCCTTGGTTTTGGAGGTAAACCTCTGACTTTTTGCTTCAATTGTTTAACTGGGCCTGTTCTCTAAAGTAGGATTATGAATAGCCATTTTTTCACTAAACCAAATTGACTTAAAAATAGTCAAGGTACTGCCATCATAGCTATATTTGAGTTTCCTTAGTGGCTTCCAAATGCACTACTCAAAATCTGTTTCTTATACTTTAGACTGGAAGGACCTTAGTCACCACTCGTATCCCCAACCCATAACACACACTTTCTGGAAACTGACATCCATAGAATGTAACTTGACTTGCCCAAGGCGGTAGAGCAGAAACTAGGACTAGGTTTCTTACCTTTAACCAAGGGTATGTGCCACACATTTGGGGCACATAATAGTTTATCTGAACCTTTCATGATTTTATTGTTACATTCTTTTGAGAAATGTATGATCCTCACACTCTATGACATTTTATTTGATAATTATCTTTAACTGAATCAAATCAGAAATGTAGGTTTGTTGTCACAGAGCATACTGTGACATCAACAAAATTCATCAGATTGGTTTTATTTTTTTTATTTTTATTTTTGGAGAGGTTTTTGCTATAGGGCACATGCGTTCGCCAGACAGAGAGAAACAGAGAGACAGAAAGCAAGAAATCACCCCCCGGGGGGGTGGCCACGCCGCAATCCCTTCTCCTTCATTCTCCTCTTGGGATCTTGGGCACGCACGCACACGCGCCCGGCGTGAGTTTTAAGCCACCGGGTCCGGGATGCGAACCGCGGTCGACTGCATGGGAGTCCAGCGACATAGCCATTATGCTAACTGCTGGTCCCCAGATTGGTTTTATTTTAAGTTGTACAAAAGAAATGGCAAGAATCCTTATATAAAGTGACCAGTCTGAATTAACATTCAGAAAAAATTCACAAAAAGAGCATTATTTCAAATTGAAAAGATAAAAGTGCTGTAGAAAAATGTCATCTAATGACCCAGCAGGTGGTATGGAATTTAAGGAGGCTGGACATCACATGGCTGACTTCACTGTCCAGTCTCAGACCAGCAGCTTGAAAACACGTGGGGCGTGTATATCAGGGAGCCCAACAATCCCGAGAGAATAGAGGAGAAGGGATTACAGCATGGCCATCCTCCCTGGGGAGGTGATTTTTCAACTCCTTTTTGTTCCCCATCTCTCTCCAGAAAGTGCATGTGCTCTACAGCAAAACTGAAAAAGAAAAAAAATATATCATTTAATAAATAATGTATTGGGGCCAGCAGATGATGTAATGGTTATGTTGCTGAACTTCCACATGGCTGACTGTGGTTTGAGTCTCCGACCTGGTGGCTTCAGACTCAGCCGGGTACATGTGTATGTGTGCCCAAGATCCCGAGGGGTGAATAAAGGAAAGGGATTGCAGCATGGCCATTGGGTAATTTCCCACTTTATGTCTGTCTGCCTCTCTGCCAAGTACACATGCCCTATAGCAAAGATCTCTCCAAAAATTTTTAAAAAAGAAATAATATATCCTTGGGGCTTGCAGGTGGTATAGTGGTTCAGGTGCTGGACTCCCACATCACCAACTAGTTCAAATTCTGGACCTGGTGCATTGAAAATCATGCTGGGCACATGTGTGTATGTGCCCAAAATTCCAGAATAGAGGAGAAGGGATTGTGGCATGGCCATTCCCCTGGTGAGTAATTTCTCACTTTTCTTCTCATTGTTTTTCTCTCCCATCTCCCCCCATCTCCCACAAGTGCACATGCCCTATGACAAAAACCTTAAAAACAAAAAATGTTATTAAAAAAATGTTTAACTGGGGGCCAGCAGTTGGCGTAATGACTATGTCTCTGGACTCCCACGTAGTTGACTGCGGTTCGAGTCCTGGACCTGGTGGCTTAAACTCACATCAGGTGTGTATGCGTGTGTGCCCAAGATCCCAAGAGGAGAGTGGAGGAGAAGGGATTGTGGCGTGGCTATTCCCCCTGGGGGTGATTTCTCTCTTTCTATCTCTCTGTCTTTCTGGCAAGCATGTGCCCTATAGCAAAAACCTCTCAAAAATAAAAATAAAAAAGTTTGATTATTGAGATGTCTAAAAGTATTTAAGGATCCCATTTCCTACTGTGCATACATCAGAGAGGCCTTTCCTGACCACCTTACCTGAAATTATGAAATAGTACCCTCCGGTTGTTCCCTGAATCCTGCTCTGCTTAACTTTTTCATAGTACTTACTGTGGCATGGCATATGTATGTAGATTATATTTGAATATTTATATAATTAATGATTTTTCTTCCTTGTTAAAATGTAAACTTCATGAGAGCAGGTACTTTATCTGGCATGTGGTTGGTGCTCAGAAATGCTTGTCTTATTATGGGAAACAATTCAGCTGATTCTCAAATAATTGAGCATATAATGACCTTATTACCTGCAATCTCATTCCTAGATATTTACCCAGAAGAACTGAAAACAGATACTCAAAACACATACATGTATATATGTTCATAGCAGCACTTTTGACAAATGCTATTAGGTGGGAACAGCTCAGATGTCCGTCAGTGGATGAATGGATCAACAAGTGGCAGTATATACACTATACACACAATGAAATACTACTCCGCTGTAACGGGAGTGAAGCTCTGATGCAGGCTGCGGTGTGGATGAACTTAAAACATTGCATTAAGTGATAGAAGGCATACACAAAAGGTCACATATTGTATGATTCCATTTTTTTTCTAAATAGGTCTCACTGTTTCATGATCCTCCTGCCTCAGCCTCTCAACCTCACAGGTGGCTCAGACTACAGATGTGTGCCACTGGGCCAGGCCTTTTAGGGTGTCCTGAGAATCAAATCTGGGTCTCCCATGTGGTCTCACACTACTTAGTTGCAGCTTCTACCAGCATACACTAGCATGGCTGGGCCTGTGTGATTCCATCTATATCAAATACCCAGAATTAGATAAATCCATAGAGACAGAATGTAGACTGATGGTTTCCAGGAGCTAAGGGGGAGGGGAGAAACTGCTTAATGGATTTGGGATTTTCCTTTAGAATGATGGAAGTGCTTTGTAGCTACTCAGAAGTGGTGGTTGCCTGACGTTGCGACTATACTAACTGCCACTGAATTGTTCACCTGTAAAATAGTTAATTTTATGTTATGCAATTTTATCCGAATAAATTATTTTGTAAAATGCCTGATGAATGAATGTGATCAGTTTATTCTGATTGCCTGCCGTGTGTAGGTTATTGTGTATGAGACTGCCAGATACTAACTAGCCCTGCTATCTGAGCAAAGGGAAAATGGGATCAAGCACTGATTAGACCAAAATATCTACAGTGCTGTTTGATTCACGTGAGAAAAGGAAAACACTTGACTGATGTGGAACACACTTAAAAACGGACTCCATATGGAGTCTCTGTATGAGTGACGTTCACTTGTCAAGTTCGGAAATGCTAATTTTTTTGCTCTTTCCTCCCCATGGGACCGGCTGCCTGTGTGACAGAGCTCATTTTACTTACCCTTCCTTACTGTATGCTTATTGCAGATCCTACATCATAGCCGAAATCCTTCCCGCTTGGGGGTGAGCAGAAGCATTGTAGCACAAACCCAGCCTTTAATTGGCTAGAAGTATCGCTCTTGAGTGACATGATCTTTTTTCCTAGGGGATGGAAGAGGCGAACAGTACTGAGAAATTAATCCAAATTCTCAGTGTTCGAATCCATTCATTTTATTCTATCAGCCAGAAGAGCTTGCTCTTTTTCAAAATAGAATACATTTTCTATTACTTTTATTCACTTAATTTTATTCTGTCGCTTTTTCGGGCTCCAACAAATGGTTGTAACACGTTGACTTACTGCATTTTGCTAATCAGAATTGAGATAAATTTGGATTATTGTAAATTATAATCAAGGGTCCAGACTGGGTGTTTTTCATACAAAAGTATTCGTAGCCTTTTATGTATGTTCTACAAAGTCCACAAAGTCATCATTTTTAATTTTTTTTTAAATCTTGAGAAAACTTACCCTTGTTCTTGTTTCGGTTTCTATTCCCATGTGTTTAATTATCAGCAGTGGTTTCTCTATCATAGGTATCTCTGAAAATGGGGAAATATCTGAGCAGTAAGCCCAGGCTTATTTACAAGTGTGGATTATAACTTCTCTTCTATGGAAATTAGTAACGGAACCTCCACAATTTCTGTGGTATGTCACCTGTCATCTATGTGACAGCAACAAACGTTAAAAAAAAAGAGACATTTTGTTTATTAAAAAATGTCTCTCTTGGGCCAGTTAGTGGTGTAATGGTTCAGGTGACTGGATTCCACGTGACTTTCTGCACAATTTGAGTCCTGGGCCTGGTGGCTTGAAAAACATGCACGGCAGGTGGTGCATGTGTGCCCAGTCCTGAAAAGAGGGAGAAATGGAGGAAAAGGGGTTGCAGTGTGACCATTCCCCATGAGGGTGCTTTCTCTCTTCTTCTTCTTCTTCTCTCTCTCCAGCAAGCCACACACTCTAATAACTTAGGGAAAAAAAAAGCAAAACACCTTTTTTAAAATAGCTAGTTTCATTTCTTTCTTTCTTTCTTTCTTTCTTTCTTTCTTTCTTTCTTTCTTTCTTTCTTTCTTTCTTTCTTTCTTTCTTTTTAAGAGAAATTTTTGCTATGCAGAATGTGCACTTGCCAGAGAGAGGCAAAGTGAGAAATCACCCCTCAGGGGGGATGGCCATACCTCAATCCCTTCTCCATTTTCCTCTTGGGATTTTGGGTATGCACGTACATGTGCCCACTATGAGTTTCAAGCTGCCAGGTCCGGGACTGAAACCACGGTGGACCATGTAGTAATCCAGTGCCTTAACCACTACTCCACCTGCTGGTCCCAAAAGCTAGATTTTTATGTTGAGTAAATATTATAGTTGTAATTTAATATCTAACAAAGACTAGAATAATGGAATAATGTAGTGTTTAAGGGCATGACATTTTGGAATCAAACTTGAATCTCATCTCTGCTATTTGCTGGCTGTGTGACCTTGGAGAAATCATTTAACCTCAATAATTCTAATATATCCATTTATTAAATGAAGATAATCAACTCATTCTCTGTGGTATGATGAGCCCTTTTAAAAACATCAGGCTTGACAGTTAGTCAGAGGTGATTTTTCTTTTAAATTAATGACTTTTTAAAACAGAATGAGAAAATTTGCAAGGTGCCATCTCCTTTTTGCACCTGTGAATAGTTGTCTGTATTTTCCCTTCCTCTTTGCTTGCCTCCTTAGTGGTTCTCACTGTTGTCTCATGTGATGGGAAGCCTTAAAGAACATTAGCCTACTAATGAAATGCCCTCTCTTCCTCTAGCTTCTGGAACCTCAGCTTTTGACTTGGTTCTTATGTATGTATGCAAATGAAACACTGAAGAACTGTAAAAGGGACGTAAATAAAACATTGGTTTACCAATCATCAGATTGTTAGTGCACTGAAGAAATGTGCCAGACTGCTTTTGACAGAACCAGAATGAAAAGCTTTTTAAACAGCATGCCAGCTACTAATTAATTTTCTGAACATTTCAAGATTCCTACTGAGTTTATATTCCTGAGTCTTTCTGTAGATAGTCTGTGACCTGAGATTAGTGCCAGAAAGTTGATTGTGAGGTCACAAGTGTAAAATTTTAGTTCTACAGTATGATAGTTGGCATGAAATCTTTGGATCTGTGTATAGCTTTGTTACATGAGAAACAAGTGTCTGAAAAACAGGAGAAAGAGAAAATTGTTGGATATGGCTGTGAAAATCTCCCCAACTCTCATTAAACAAATGCTTTTAGAATGAATGCTTGTAGCAGCACTCTTGCTTCTCGTATATGCCATTGTGAGAGTGCTGTGGTAATCGTTGTGACTGACAGTTCACATCTGGAGAATTGTAAAATCTGCATACTGATAACGCCCATTTGGTTTTGCCTCATCGTCTGTGATGTGAGCTTGCTGCTTGCCTTTTTCTTTCCCTCAGGAAGGAGATGCTCAGTCTGATGGGTAAACATGGTATCTCTTTATAGTTTTATTTTTCATTTGTTATATTATTTAATAAATGTTCTTAAATTATGAATGAGTTCCATTTTAATGGAGGCTTGGAGGGTAAGGGAAGAAAGGGGATAACTAAAGGGTTGGAATGGGTAGAAAGGAAAAGGGAAGAGGCAGGAAGAGCTACACAGGGAATGCATGGTAGAATGGCAAAGCTGTAGGGTTTAGGGTGGGGAAGAACAGGGAGAGGGAGCATGGAAGATTAGAGGTTGGGGCCAGGGAGAGTTTACACACTTCTGCTCATTTAAGCTTTGAGGTTCTGATTATCACCTGTTATCTGCTGTCCTTTCAGAACGTTTATTAATTAATTATGATTCACCAGCTCTAATACTTAAGTCATTAGCAGTTTCATTCCAAATGGGGAAATCAGAGCAGTCTCCCAGAATGGAAATTCTGCTGGTTGTAATAGCAGTGACTAGTGCGAACTCCTATGAAGGTCAGATCTGTCACCCTCTTGTGATTAGATAGGTCTTTATAATGCCAGGGAAGAGAAACACTATCTTTTACTTGAGAGCTTATTGTGAGGATACATGTGCAGAGAACACTGGAAGCCACTGTGATGCAGACGCTGGAAATACAGTGGCCGTTAGGGGGACCAGCCTGCTTGGGGGTCAACAACCTGAGCCAAAGGACTCTGTATCCCACTCACTGTTCGCATATTGTCTTATTTATTTATTTATTGAGAGATTTTTGCTATAGGGTGCTTGTGCTTGCTGGAGAGAGAGAGAGAGAGACAGAAAGTGAGAAATCACCCCCAGGCAGATGTCCACACCACAATCCCTTCTCTATTCTCCTCTTGGGATTTTGGGCACGCCTGCACGAGCCCGGAGTGAGTTTTAAGCTGCCAGATCTGGGACTCAAATTGCGGTCAACTACATGGGAGTCCAGAGATGTAACCATTACGCCACCTGCTGGCCTCACTGTTTTCATATTTGCAAGGGAGAATGTTTGATTGAACTGACTTGCTGCTGTGCATTGAGTGCCCCTTGGATTTGCTGGTCTGTGAATGCATCTCAGAGCTGTCTTCCTTCCCTGTGCTCAGCCATATACACTCCTTTTGACGTGTGCATTTGAAACTCAGTTCCATCAGCTGCAACTTGGTTTCTTTCTTTATCCTTTGGGCACCTAGTATGAGCCAGGTGTGTGCTAGGTATTGGGAAATCAGAAATAAGATAGGAAAGGTTCCTACTGGCTTAGAGATTATATTTTGGGACTGTGATATGGTAGTGAGATTGAAATAAGTACTTGTTCATTCAAATAAATGAATGAACAAGGTGATTTCAGATGGTAGTTTCTGAGAAGGCAGTGAATCTTGAGGGGTGCAATATACTGTGATTTGGGGAGAAGATCTGTTTTAGACAGGGCAGTCCAAGATCTCTCTAAGAAAGCTCTTATCTATCCTATCTATCTATCTATTTAGGGAGAGATTTTTGCTATTAAAATGTGTGTGATCATTGGAGGCAGAGAGAAAGCGAGAAATCAGGCTCCCCCCCCCTCCCCAGGATGACCATGCTGCAATCTCTTCTCCTCCATTCTTCTCCTGGGATTTTGGGTACTCATGCACACATGCCCACTGTGTTTCAAGGTCCATGGTCAGCCATGTGGGAATCTAGTACCTTAACCACTATGCCACCTGCTGGCCATGAGAGTAATATTTTAACAGAGACATCAGTGAACTGAGGCAGAGAGAGTAGTACCTAGTGCAAAGGGCCTGAGATTGGATCACTTGGATGATATTTTAAAACTTTTTTTTGTGGAAAATTTCAAACTTATGCTTTTATCATTTTCAACAATTATAATCTCATGGTCCAATGACCTGTCTTGTTTCATTGGTCAACCTTCTTATTTTATTCCACTTCTGTATTATGTTAGCATATTATTTTCTAAATGTTATAGTATTTTATCTAAAAATATTTCAATATGGGGATCAGCAGATAGTGTAGTGATTACATCACTTGACTCCTATGCAGTCAGCTGCAGTTCAAGTCCTAGACTCAGTGGCTTAAAACCCTCTCTGGGCACATGTGCATGCGGGCCTGAAAATACCAAGAGGAGAATCAAAGAGAAGGGACTGTGGTGTGGCCATCACCCCTGGGGGGGGGGGGTGTGATTTCTTGCTTTCTATCTTTCTGTCTCTCTCAGAGAGACAGAGCACAAGCGCCCTATAGCAAAAATCTCTCTTAAAAAAAAAAAAAAAAAAGAAAAAGAAAACCACACTGAACACATGTGTTTGTGCCTATAGACAAAATCCTTACAGAGAGAAATGGAGAAGGGGTTGCAGAGTAATCATGCTCAATGCTGTAGTATGTTTCTCTTTCAGTTTTCTGAATGTTCTGTTTGAGTACCCCCTGTTCTTATTTCATTCAAGTATTATTCTCTTACCACCTTTGAGGGTAATAATGATAGCTTTTTGAAATTTTTATATATGTACATATTTTATATATTTTTCAATTTCCATTTTCCTGTTTCTTTTGATGCCTGCTTTTTATATTAGATATTTTCCAGATAATGTCTACCATTCTTGTCTGTCTGTTTAGATTTAAGATGGGAGGTACAGTAAAATTGAAAACTCTGAGCAGGAGTGAGACAGATTGACTGTCCTTTTCATCCCATGGTGATCTGGATGCACTACACCCTTTAGGAAATTCCGTGTAGAATTGGAGCCCTTTCCCCCATAGGCCACCGTAGATGGAGCCCTTTCCCCCATCCTTGAGAATAGTCAGATTCTCAAATACCAACTCTTTCACTTTTATGCCTGAGGTACATATTTGGCTCAGTGTCAGTATTCTGAGAGGCAAATATGTAGGTCTTTAATTTGTCCACACGTTTTCTTAATGCAACCCTCTAACCATGTCTGGTATCTGCCAGTCCAGAGACCTTTGTTTTCTTTTCTCTAGGCTTCTGCCAGAAGAGGGAGGCGTAGTCTTCTGGGAGTGTTGCTGCTTCTTAAACAGATTTTCAACCTATGTTGCTATTTCTAGTCTTGTCTTCATCTTAGGTTCCAGAGGTACACAGTGCTGCCATTTTCTGAGCCTTAAAGAGATTCTGATATCAATATAAATTGGTTTGCTTCGCAATTTTCCTTGATGGCTTAAGTTTTGCTTCTGTTAAGTCAGGTCTTTGGTTCTGCCAAGTTGGTTACCTTTTGTCCATCTGCTTTGTATCTTGTAAAATTGTAAAACTTTTGCCTCTTCTCATGACCTTTTTTTTTTCTTGTGAATTTATATCATTTTAAAATCCTTTTAATGTATTTTTAATGGGGTTTGGGAAGAGAGAATGTGTTTAATGTATCATGTTTAGCCAGTAACACTTATTTCAACAGAGTATTAACAGTATTAGTTTGCTAAGGCTTCCATAACAAAGCACTAAAACCTGGATAAACAACAGAAATTTATTTCCTCGCAGTTCTGGAGGCTAGAAGACCAAGATCAAGAAGACAGCATGGTTGATTTCTTTTGAAACCTCTCTCCTGAGCTTGTAGATGGTTATCTTCACCTTTTGCTTTAGTTACTTTTTTTTTTTTTTTTTTCCCATCAGGTGCTTGTGCTCGTCAGAGAGAGACAGAGAGAAGGAAAGTGAGAAATGACCCATAGGGGGGATGGCCACACCACAATACCTCCTCCTTCTTTCTCCTCTTGGGATTTTGGCATGTAAGCTCATGTGCCCAATGTGATTTTCAAGCCACCAGATCCGGGACTCTAATTATGATAAGTCATGTAGAGTCCAATGCCTTAACCACCATGTCATCTGCTGCCCTCCCTCCCAGTTTCCTCTTTTTATTTTTATTTTTGGAGAGGTTTTTGCTATAGGGTGCATGCGCTCGCCAGAAAGACAGAGAGAGACAGAGAGATAGTGAGAAATCATCCCCCAGGGGGGCATGGCCACGCCGCAATCCCTTTTCCTCCATTCTCCTCTTGGGATCTTGGGCACGCATGCACACGTGCCTGGCCCAGTTACCTCTTTAAAGGTCTTGTCTGTAAATACAATCACATTCTGAGGTGTTAGGACATCAACATATGAATTCAGCCCATAGCAAGAATATTTTTGACATTTATTAAATTAACTGATTTCGTTATTTTTAGCTTTTCATTTTCATTATAGTGTAATGAAATCTTTCATGTTTATTGAAATAAATATTTCTTTTTTTTATTTTTTGAATTGTGCTTTCCCTAATTACAATGAGATTTAGATTAGTTTTAACTAAAGCTTTTTTGGTTGCCAAGAGTAAGAAGCCTAAGCTATCTGAAATAATATGTTTCTGTTGAGAAGTCTAAAGCCATTCTGATTTCAAATTCTTTCTTCATGACCTTTTAATATCTTCTTTTCTCTAGAAACTTCTAAGACTTTCAGTATTCTGAAACTTCTTGATACTATGTCTTGATGAGAGTGTATTCTCATTCATAATATTGGGCACTCTGTGGGCTTTTTCTATCTGGAAATAAGTATTATTTGGAAATCTTCTTGAACCATTTCTTTGATGATTTTCTCCGTGTTTTCTTTTTTTCTTAACTGTCTGAGAGTATGTGTGCTCACGTGTGCGTGTGTGTGCACAAAAGAGAGAGAAGTACCTATTGGTGGAGAATGGTCCTGCTACAATCCTTTTCCCTCCATTTATCCATCTTGTCAGGACTGTGGGCATACATGCACATGCATCTAGCATGTTTTTCAAGATGCTTGGGTCAGGATTCAGATCACAGTCAGCCATGTGGGTTCCAGCTCCCTATGCACTGTGTTTAACTACTGTACTTTGGGGCCAGCCCTCTCTCTTCTCCTTTGTTGGAAAGTGTGGTTTGTAGATACTGGCCTTTCGGGATTGATTCTTGAAATATTTTCCTTATCACTTCTCTCTTGCTTTCAATTTTTTTTCTTTTTGATTCTACTTTCTAAAATTTCCTTTATCTCTCGCGGATCCTTACTTTCATTACATTTTATATTCCCAAGAGTTCTTTTTCATTCTCTGAAAAAAAAAAACCTGTTTTTTACAATATAAACTGTTGTTATTTTGTGGTTGCAGTGTCTCTTTCTGTATACTTGAGGATACACACACACACACACACACACATTTTCTTTTTGTCATAATGTAATCTATAAGCACAAGCATATACAAAATAAGATGTATAAGTCAATGATTTACCAGTAAGCAGACATCTATGACACTACCACCTAGGAGGAGTAATAGAATGCAGTTCTCCTATACTCTCCTTTCTGCCTCCTGTTCCCTCCAAAATTATTTCTTCATTGCTTGAGGCTCATAACTCCCACTGGTATAGAATGACTAAATAAGTCCGTCTTTACCATTAGTCTTTATAAAGAGAATAGCTACCGTTTAACCAAAGAAATGTCACTGTTACCTTTTTAGAAAAGGGACATCAGGAAGAAAATCTTACCGGGTAGAGAATTGGAACATGAAAGGTAGCTCTGATGTTAGATACAAATTAATAGAATGATAGATATAAATAGACGCTCTTATGTTTTCTTAGTTTGGTTAGTGTATGGTATTGTATTTGGGGCTTTAACTAGCTATCCAGGAAAAGCAGAATCTTGTCTTTGAAGAAAGATTTGTGATGTTAACTTGTGTCATTCATTTATCAATCAACCATACATCATTTATTAGGCACCGAAGATTCAAAGATGCATTGAGCATAGTCACTGCCCTCCAGAGACTCAAAAATATTCTCTGGCTTCAAATGGACCTGTCTTTAAAAGGTACATCCTAATAAAAGTCAGAAAATGAAGCATTAAGTTTTTACCCGGGTAAAAGACATGTATCTGAGACTGGCCTAGCAAGAGATTGGAATATTATGTTAATGTTTCCAGTGTTCTTGCTCATGTTTTACAGAAATTGCACTTCACTGACTCCAAGGTTCAGTGGATTAGAGGAAAATCTTAAACCCAGGAAGATTAATTCAAATCCTGTATTAACCTATTTGATCATTTCACAGTATTACTGGATAATTTGTAATTAGTGACAAGCATTTAGACTTCACGAATAATCCTGTTTGGGTGAGTGCTCCTTTGTTTTGACCTTCCACACTCCATGCTGTATGCAAGTGATAACTGAATACTTTAGTTACCTGTTGTTCAGGACACCCTGATTTTTTTCACCAAATGATATGTTCCCGTGTATGTTAAGCGTGTATTTTCCTTCCTAAGTCTTTTCTTTTGTAGTAGAATCTTTTCTAGGTGAGTATATCTTCACTTCTGATGACATTAGCTGTAACATTTCAACCTGGGCTAGATTTCTGTTATGTTGGGATTTTACTTTTCTGCATCACTAATCAAACAGTTTCTAATGACATCTTTTCTTTTGATGTGATTTGAAGATTGAGGTACTAGGAGTTTCAGCACGTAATGACCTATCCCATAAAGGGACAACAGGGAAGGATAACACTTTTTGGAGAAAGATCTGTGCTATATACTGTTATGAATTTTAAAAGGCAAATAAAAGCCTGATATATTTTAATAATTATTCACAAAAGCACAACTTTCCAAGCTGTGAAAGATGAAAGGATTGGCAAACCTGTCCTCATTGTTGAAAATGGAAAGCTGCTTCTTTCATTCTGCTGAGATCAGGGATTCATGTTAGGGGGGGAGTATAATTCCTGGTCTGAGCTTTCTTTCTCTTTTTCTTTAATGCTTGGAGAAGCTATACAGCTTGGTTTTTCTTTCTTTTTTTTTTTTTTTTAATTTGTTTATTTTAAAATTTGCTATAGGGCATGCACACTTGCCAGAGAGAGACAGAGAGAAGGAAAGTGAGAAAGCACCCCCCCAGGGGGATAGCCACACTACAATCCCATCTGCTCCATTCTCTTCTTGCAATTTTGGGCATGTACGCACACGCACTTGGCATATTTTTCAAGCAACTGAGTTTGAGACTCAAATTGTGCAGTCAGCCATGTGAGATCCAGATGCCTTAACCACCACGCCACCGGCTTGCCCTTGTACTGAGCATTTAGGATAGGTTTTGGGACCAGCAGGTGGTGTAGTGGTTATGTTCCTGAACTCTTGGCCAACCATACTTCGAGTCCTGGATCTAGTAGCTTGAAATTCACACCAGGTGTGTGTGGATGGAGGGGAGAATGGAAGAGAAAGAATTGTGATGTGGCCATCCCTCCTGGGGGATGATTGCTCACTTTTTCTCTCACTGTCTCTCTCTCTCTCTGCAGTTAGTGCACACCCTAAGACAAAAGCCTTTCAAAAAAAAAAAATAAAAGTAAATAGGTTTGATTTGTGAAGCATATTTTGGTTTCTCTGTTGCTTCTTTAACTCTGTAGGCCTTAGGCTGAAACATGAGAGAAATCTGTTCCTATCATCTCTATGCTTTGAGTCCAACCTTTTCCGTGTACCCATTTCTTTTGTATTGTTGTCTTACTGCTAAAACACTCCCTTTACATTGCCACCTTACTAAATTTTGTCCTTACAGTGACTGTTTTATACTCCAGTCTCTTCCAATTTTCTTCTTGCAGATGGACCTTTTCTTTGTCCTATTTCTTTAGGGCAAAATATAAAATTTTGTTACATTATTTTATTGATAATTCTATGCTGATATGTCCATTTGTGCAATGAATTATATTGAGGAGTTCCACTCTCATGCATGTAAAAATCAAGTTGCATTTTAAAGCAGGCCATTCTAGAGGCAATACCTAAAACTAGCAGGTAGCTGACTCTGATGGTAGAAATTTGGGTACTGTTTTTGACCTTGGAGGCAGATACATTTTTTTTTTCTGGAGACCATGAGTTATAGTTCTTTTCAAATTATCCTGCATAGCTTTTTATACTTTACTGGACTTGCTTATATCTTAGCTAGGATTCTCTTTTACCTGAGCAAAATGTTCAATTTATTATAATGGAACACTGATATTTCCTGGAACCCAGTGTCAGCACATGCAAGCTAGTCCGCATGAAAGAATAAAATGAACAACAGTGTGGAACCAGGTAGTCACCTCTCAGTCTCTCTTTCTAAAGCCATATAATCTTTGTATTAATTTCCTGTTGCCATTGTAATCAAGTACCACACATTAGTGGTTTAGACAACACAAAGTTACCTGGAAGCTCTGAAGACTGAAATCAGTTTCACTGACTCAAATCAAGGTATCTCCCCAGGGCCACACTCCTGCCAGAGGTTCTGGGGAGAAATTATTGCCGTGCCTCCCTCTCTTGTCTGCTCCTTCATCTTTAAGCAGCATGGCTTCTTGCTTCAGCATCACAGTGCCTTCTACTGTAAAATCTCCCTGTCTCCCTCTTATTAGAACACTAACAATTGATTATATTTGGGGCCGCCCTAGGCAATCCTTAACTAGATCACATCTACAAGGGACTTTTTGCAATGGATGAAGACCTACGTATCTTTGGGGGTCATTATTTGGTTTATCGTGGTCTCTTACAGCTGTTCCTCTCTCTGCATTGTTCATGTTTCTCTGTTGTTCTGAAGACCAGCTTGCTCTGTTCTGGCATATGGGTGCGAAGCCCAACGGTAGCCTTAGGTCCTGCATTCACGAAAGAACAGTTCGACTAGTAGGATAGATGAGGCTCAGCTTCAGGTTCCCATAAGTGGTCAGGTGGCAACCCTGGTCTGGTTTCCGAGGCCAGAAGGCAGGTTCCAACACGACTTCAAACTTCTCAGTTAAGGAAGTGCAGTCAGTTCTCAGAGAAAAAATGATGAGTATAGGACCTCAGTTGAGGTTGTTAATTTAACCCTAACTAGAGGCAGAATAAATATATATTCTTGAATATCATAATTGTATTTTGATTGTGCCAAGCAGGATGACTTTAACATAAAATGATAAACAGTTAATGATTATTATCCCTTTGTTCTCAAAGCCAAGTAAGAGACAATTCCATAATTGTGACCCAAGATGGCATTATGAAAAGTAATTCTTGGGGAGCAGCATCCTGTCCAGGGCCCTGGCCTCACGCCTGGCCCTGTGCAAATCTGGGAGCAGAGAGGCCCGCCACCCAGGTGAGCTGGCAGGCAGCCCCTCTGCTGCACATGTGCCCATGAGTGGCACCCCTTGACTCTGGGTAGAGCGCAGCAGTGCCTCCTGCTTGGGAGCACTCCCCAACCTTCCCCAGTCCTTGTGCACCATTCATCTCCTTTCCCCGCTCTGGTTTGGGCACAGTCTGAGACATGGTTCTCACTACTTGCCCAGCCTGGCCTTAGACTTGTGGTTCTCCTACCTCGGACTCCCGAATAGCTAGGATTTCCTGGATTCTGTTTGTGAGCTGTCCGGTTGTCTATGGGGCAGAAGAATCTTTTAGAGTGTGTCTTGTATTTTTACCCTCTTTTGACATGAGCTGGAGTATTCTTCTGCTGCTTACTGGTCATACTTGCCCTTTCTCTTGCAGTCTGGATTGCCCTTCCTCAGATTTCAGAAGGATTATGGTGACCTACTCCCTCACCTCCTACCCCATGACATGAACCTTCCCATCTCCCAGACTAGAGTATAGTGTTCCTTGAGTTAAAATCACTTGTTAGTGGGACCAGCAGATTGCATAATGGTTATGTCAACAGACTCCCATGTAGTGGACCATGGTTCAAGTCCCAGACCCAGCAGTTTAAAGCTCATGCTGGGTGCATGTGTGTGTGTGTGTGTGTGTGTGTGTGTGTGTGTGTGTGCCCAAAATCCCAAGAGGAGAATGGGAAAGGGATTATGGCATGGCTAATCCCCCTCCGGCAGATGATTTCTCGTTTTCTGTCTCTCTCTGTCTCTCTGTCTCTCTGGTCAATACATGTGCCCTACAGCAGAAAAACTCTCTTAAAAAAAAACAAATCACTTGTTAGTTTTAAATAAACCAGAGACCTTCAGGTAAAAAAGTAAGGGAAGGGAGAGAGGACAGTAGAAATCATATTCTGAGTTTAAAGGAGGGATAGGAAACAGAGACTGAGAATAAGATAGTAGTGTGTCTTTGCTGTTTATGTTTCTCCCGAGATTGTTAACTTCAGTAGCTTTTGCCATCACTCAAATAAATAGAGTCTGTGGGTCTTGGGATTGCAGATAGGCCTCTCCTAGTTGCATTGTGACCCTGCAGCTACCTTCCCTTAGCTGTTCCTGCTATTTGTAGACCAGCTATAGACTTGCCATGGGGAATCTTTTCAGCTTCTTCTTGGAGAGAATTGTGACTATTGCCTTGAAATCATGTTCACATTCTTTGAAGATGTTTTCCCTTGGACACATCATATTTTCACAGCATTCATACTTTGTACCTTATTTCTCTAAAATAAATAAATCTCCTCTAGGGTCTTTCAGATTTTTTTACTTTTCTGCTATAACAAAAATTCCAAGTTTCTTAATGTTTGAGGCATGTTTCATTTTGTATTTGCTTGTAATGTACAATTCTAATATGACAATTCCAAAGTGAAGACTAATTGAGGATCCATTGACTGCTGATACTTGAAATAGAAGAAAATGACCATATTCAACAGTATATTGTTAGTCTAGAAACAAATTGCTACCACAGCTGCCTCATGAATCAGCTCACATGATGCATCTGGTTGGAGCCAACAGATCAATAAGTATAGAATTATTGTAGCAATTAAAAATCAGCATTAAAATTTAACAAATTAAAGCCTTGGCCTTTAATTTGTATTGAAATTTTAATAAATTTTAATTTATTTTAATAAATTCCAGTTATTAGTGTGGACTATTCTTTAGTAAATGGAATAGGATTTATACCAGCTAAGTATAGGACTCCCATTTTAGGTTTGGAGGAGTGCGAATTTTTCATAAATAAAATAAAATGCATTTTTCCAAAATTATCCAAGTCTTTTTTTTAGAGAGAGATATTTTTGCCATAGGGTGTGCACACTTGCTGGAGAGACAGAGAGACAGAAAGTGAGAAATCACCCCCCAGGAGGGATGGCCATGCCTCAATCCCTTCTTCTTCATTCTCCTCTTGGGATTTTGGGCACACACTCACACATGCCCAGCATGAGTTTTAAGTTGTCAGGTCTTAAGCTGTGGTTGACTACATGGGAGTCCAGTGATGTAACCATTATGCCATCTGCTAGTCCCAAAATTATCTAATTCTTAATGTGTTCTAAGATAAAGTAATAGTTGCCTATTCATGTCCTAACGCATTGCTTAGCAAGGTCACAGCAGATGTTGGCGTAGATATATATATATACACACACACACATATATATATATCTACACACACACACACACACACACACACATATGTGATGTGATAATGCTGATTTTTGGAAGTGGGAAAAGATAAAAATAAAAGGGACTTATGTAGGAAACTAATGAAGGATGAAGGAGGGTGGGTACTTCCTAAGCCTGGGCACCCATAAAGTACAGAAGATATGGGTGCTGACCCACAAGTGTATGTGGAGTGCCAGTCTCTAAAACCATCTGGCTTAATGCATTTATATGAGCAAATTAGAGATGTAAATGTGGCCATGCAGGATTAATCATGCACTTGCTGCTCTTTGCTAGTGTGTGCCAAATCACATTTCACTTACTTGGTACTCTGTATGATTTCCTTAGATTTATTACTTTTGTTTGGTATACCATCGCTTCTGCAGTGTTAATGTTATGCAGTGGAATTTTTTTATGTCTGTACCTGCAACACAGAGGGAGGATCTCAAGGGGAAAGCGGAAACAGAGAGCATCAAATCAGCATTGTTTTATTTCCTTTCATGGCTCGAACACTACCTAAAATCCTTGGTAAATTTACTGCTGCTTCTGTGTTGAGAATCTCTTGGCATTCTCAGAATAATCCTGTCTTTTCTAGCATTTTTCTAGTTGATATTCTTCATGCCAAGAAATGGGAGACTTTTTTTTGTGTGTGAGAAAATGTAAATTGACTTGCCTGAGGTCACAAGTCAAGTAAGTCAAGGTGCTCAGAAGCAATGAAATGTGATCATCACTATGGCAGATACTGCTAGCTATTCCCCAATATTCACTTTCTTTTCTTTACTAGCAATAAACTCTGCAGTTATTAACAGGACCTTTGGCCACGCAGAATAAAAGTCATATTTCTCAACTTTGTCTCTAGAGTATTCTGGCCAGTGGGATGTAAGCAGAAATGTTAAATACATTGCTAGAACCTATCTTTGCAGAGAGGGATGTGCTTTTCTTCCTTTCTCCTTCCTGCTGAGTGGAATGTGGATATGATGACTGGTGCTTAAGCAGCTGTCTTGGACTGTAGTCAAAAGCTATGTGTTGATAGGGAAGAAGAGAAGGTCTCTGGGGATAACTGGTATGATATATTGGCCTTGTACGGTGATGTCTAAACTTTGTTTATATCAGAGAAAATGAAACTTCTTTCTTAGTGAAGCCACAGTTATTTTGAGTTATTTAGTACCTTCAGCTAAGTTTAACACTGACTAAAATAATGGTTATAAGACATATATTTTATGCCTATTACAGAGTGGAGGAGTTGACAGTTTCTGGAATTTAGATATGTATATATATTTAACATTAAGTATTAGGTCCTGGTTCTCTTTTTAAGGGAGTCCAAGCTATTGTACTCTTGCAATTTTCCTACATGCAGAATTTTTCTGATAATTCTGTTTCAGGAAGACGGTTGAAAAAAACAGTTGTCCCCCAGGTGAGAGAAACCAGAGTTTGTAAACTTAAGTCAGTAACGAGAAAATGTAAATCTATGATTTTTATAGATATATATGATCATTGGACTCACAGAGGTAGAGAAATACAGTAAGAAAGGGAAGGTTTGGGGGAGTCTATAAAATGGAAAGCAGCTGGTGTGAAGTCTGTAAAAGACCACAATGTCAGGTCATTTCAAGTTCTTTTGTGAGTTAAAATCTGGCTTAATATATAATAAATGGTTTCCAAGTGTTATTGCTTCTTTCTGTCCTCTGGAAGGGGCCATTAAAGCAGTGAAGGATGCTGAGGTTCAGTTAGCGTGTGTGAGTCCTGGGAGGGTTAGCCCTGGCTAAGGATCGTGTCTTCTTCCGGTCCTGAAGACGAAGTGGTGCGGGTGGGGTAGAGATACTAGAAAAAGCAGAGATAAAAATGTGTGTCCTGCTACTGAGAAAGAAGATATTTTATATTCTGTTCTAAAGGAGATTCAAGTCCTAAGATTCTTTTTCCCTTCTGTAGTAAGTGGAGACAGATTGAATCTTATCACTACCTAATTTAGTCTTTTTCGAAGATAGGAAAAACCTTTGCTAAAGAAAATTGAAAAGTAAGCATCAAGAGATTATAATAGAGAGGCGTGTAATCAGGAAAATAAAGGTGCTGATATGATAAATTCACATCTGGCTTCCTTGCCAATCTTATGGGGGGTATAAATATGACATGGATTCATTTTCTTACCATCATTTCCTTCAACCATGCTTTGCCAAGTCCCTCTTCCTTGGCAAATTCCAAATTCTGAAATTTTCTTTTTTTTTTTAAGAATTATTTAATTTTTATTTATTGTCTTTTTATTTTCTATTGAAGTTGACCAGAGAGAGACAAAGAAAAGGAAAGTAAGAAAGCAAGGTCCGAGACTCAAACCACGGTCAGCTACGTGGAAGTCCAGCTGGCTTAACCACCATGCCACCTGCTGGCCCCAAATTCTGAAATGTTCTGTATGCTTTCAGGTATTAAAAATTTATTCTGGTTGGAACTAGCAGTTAGCATAATGGCTGTGTCGCTGGACTCCCACGTAGCCGACTGCGGTTTGAGTCCGGTACCCGGTGGCTTAAACTCATGCTGGGCACGTGTGCGTGCGTGCCCAAGATCCTGAGAGGAGAATGGAGGAGAAGGGATTGCGGCGTGGCCATCACCCCTGGGGGGTGATTTCTCACTTTCTGTCTCTCTGTCTCTTTCTGGCGAGTGCACGCACCCTATAGCAGAAACCTCTCTGAATGAATGAATGAATGGATGAATAAATAAATAAATTAAAATTATTTATTTATTTATTTATTTTTATAAAAGACATGTATTCTTAATCTTAATGCTTAATTTTCTTGGAAGTGCCAGTCACACTTTAACTCATGGTAAGGAAAGCCATGGAACTTTCCTAGGAACTTATAATTCCTATTGTTGTGTTGACTGGAAAATGAGGGTAGGGAAAGTTGCAGCAGGAGAGTTATTGCCCTGTTATCCTGAGGTAACAATCTCCAAATCTCAGTGGTATATAAGGACACATAACTTATTCACATTGGCTGCATATCAGTTGCAGGCTTGTTCCACAACAGTCTCCTGCTAGGACCCAAACTGGGTTCACCCCTATTTGAGACATGCCAGCCTCATCACAGAGGGAGAAGAGGCATGATGGAATCATGTGATGGCTCTAAAAACTCTGTTCAGGTATAGCATATGACATTTCTACTCACTTTACTTATTTAATTTTTGAGAGAGATTTTTGGCTATAGGGCATGTGCGCTCACCGGAGAGACAGAGACAGAGAGACAGACAGAAAGAAAGTGAGAAATCACCCCCCAGGGGATAGGCTACACCACAATACCTTCTTCTCCAGTCTTTTCTCGGGATTTTTGGGAACACACTCACACATGCCCAGAGTGAGTTTTAAGCCTCCAGGTCTGTGACTTGAACCACAGTTGACTACGTGGGAGTCCAGGAATGTAACCATTATGCCAACTGCTAGTCCCACCTACTCATGTTTTATTGTTAGTCACATAGTCAAGCTTGACACCACTGGAACAGGAAGTATATACTCATCTCAAAGGAAGGTGTTCTGTTCAGATGGGCTATTTAGAGAGGAGCAGTGACTATTTTGAGCAAATATTATGATCTCTTACAATTGCTTAGGAAATTGTAGCTGTCATATTATTGTCAAAATATAGATTATACCTTCAAAAGTTAGTAGAGGAAATACTGACATATGTGAAATAATCAGATAATAAGGCTAGGCTATAGTCTGCTTACATACTGTATTATCATTACGTGGTGGGTTTAGAGAAAAGATCCTGAGACAAGATGCATGGTGATGATAGCTGTAACTGGGATGGCAGGCCATGAGAAGAACAGAGTCACAGATTAAGCCATGGCCTGGATTGGGGTAAGTGTGGCTGGTGGGAAGGACAGGGAAGAGAGCACTATTTGTGGACTAGGGTGAGCGGACTTTGAAGTTAATTAAGGAGGAAGGGAATTGGTGAAAGAGGATAGACCCAGATTCAGAAGATCTCAAAAACTAAGAGAAAAACCTGGATTTGGTATATTGTAGATAGCAGAGTAATTTGTTAGAACTTTTTGAGGCAAACTAAACAAGATTATATTGTTCAATGGGAAGAGAACTGGATTGAGAATTATAATGACATTTCTGCCGTTTAATGGCCATTACTGTTTGGATAATTCAGTGGTCACTCATTCATTTAACACAGATTTAGTATTGGTATGTACTAGACACCATTGCAGGTATGAGGACATAAAGAAGAAGTGATAGAGGTCTTTCATTTAACAGTGTTTTATGCGATTGGAAGATAACTATAGAAAAAGAAATAATGACAATAAGAATGAGGCCACACTGAGGAACCAGCATGGGAGTATACAGATGCTCTTTAAGGGGCAGACCATAGGTAAACAGATCCCACCAATGGACTCATCAGCATTACATTCCGAATATGACAGCAGCTGTGTAAATCATAGGAGGTAGCTGTTGAGATGTCTTAGGTATTCTCTTGGGTGAAAAAGCAGCTTGTAGATCTGCATATAAAGTGTAATCTTGGAATCAGGCAATGGTGTGCAGGACCCACATGGGAAAGATTCCGGGTTCGCATCCCTGGACCTTCCGTGCTTATCCGGCACCTGTAATCTGGTTGATTTTTGAGAGGATCACAGTGTGAAGACCATTTGGGAGTACCTGTTTGTCTGTTTGTCTCTGTTTCTCTCTCATAGAATGAAAAAATAAACCAAAAAAAAAAAAAAAAAAAAAAGAGTATTATTGGGCAAGCTGGTGGCATGGTGATTAAAGCAACTGGATCCCGCATAGCTGACTATGCAGTTTGAATCTCAGATCCTGGTGGCTTAGAAAACATACTGGCCATTTGTGTGTGAGTGCCTCAAAATCCAGAAGGAAAAATGGAGAAGAGATTGTGGTATGACCATTTCATTTGGGGGTGCGTTCTCACTTTTCCTCTTTCTCTCTCTGTTTTACTCTGGAGAGTGCATACACTCTTTAGCAAAAACAAACAAACAAACAAAAAAGTATCTCAGGTAGGTTAGAAGAAATATTTGGAAATGTTTGCATATGCCTAGAAAATTTCAAGATGTATTTATAGTAAAAGAAGACTCTTAGGTATATGGAAAGGATGACTTTTAATTTGTATCTTATATGCTTCTATTCGTATTTTTAACCACAATATATCTTTATAATTAATATAAGTTAAAGGCAAAGCATCTCATCATAATCACCATTGACCTCTGACTTTATACTCAAACATTCTGATAACTATCTTCATGTTAATATACTTGCTTCTAGTCTGGTTTCTTTTGCTTATTCAACTTTTGTACTGATAATCCTAGTTTCATCTCCTTTTTATTTTTGAGAGGATTTTTGCTATAGGGCACGTGTGCTCGCCAGAAAGACAGAGAGAGACAGAGACAGAAAGCAAGAAATCACCCTCCAGGGGGGATGGCCATGCTGCAATCCCTTCTCCTCCATTCTCCTCTCGGGATCTTGGGCACGCACACACACACACGTGCCCGGCGTGAGTTTAAGCCACTGGGTCTGGGACTCGAACCGCGGTTGACTATGTGGGAGTCCAACGACATAGCCATTATGCTAACTGCTGGTCACAGTTTCATCTCCTTTTAAAGTCTTATTAAAATAGCTATTCTTTCCTATAGATGCTGAACTTCACTTCTATTATTTGTTTTGTTTCCAATTTTTTTTTATTATGGTAAAATACACATAACTTACCATCTGTCTTCGTATGTTTTTTGTTGCTATGACTAAATACCACAGACTGGGTAATTTATAAAGCATGGAGGTTTATTTAGTGCATGGCTCTGGAGGCTGGGAAGTCCTCCAGCAGGCCTGCTAGTGAGGGTGTGTCATCACTTGGCAAAGGGCATCATGTAGCAAGAAGACAAGGGAGCCAGACAGAGCTCCCTTTTATAGCAGAACCACTTTCATGGTAACAATATCACCTCTTTCATGAGAAACACCTTCATTAATCTGTTAATTCACCTATGAGGATCCTTCTCTCATGACTCAGTCACCTCTGACTAGGCTCACCTGTCAGCACTATTGTGTTGGGGATTAAGTTTCCAACACAAGAATTTGGGGGACACATTCAAATCATAGCATCATCTTAGCTGTTTTAAAGCATATTTATCCTTACTTTTTTCTTCCAAAGAATGTGTTCTTCTATCTCTTTATTTACTCTCCTCGGGAAGATCAACATTTTCTAAAGGACAACCTCAAAACTGATGATTAATCCAGGGTTGGAATGTTTGCCACCAGGGAACAATCCAGAATAAGACACACATACCAAAGATCACAGCCATATAGTAGGTCAAGTGTTAGGGTGTTCTTGAGTGCAAGAGCAAGCATTGGTTCAAATTTCTGAGTAATTTAAGGCAAGGAATAAAAAAATTGGATAAAGGGGCCAGCAGATGGCATAATTGTTACGTTGCTAGACTCCCATGTAGTCAACCACAGTTCTAGTCCTGGACCTGGAGGCTTAAAACTCATGCCAGGTGCATGTGCCTGCATGCCCAAGATCTGGAGAGGAGAATGGAGGAGAAGGGATTGCAGTGTGGCCATTTCCCCCTGGTGAGGGGGGATTTCTTGCTTTCTGTCTCTCTGTCTCTCTAGCTAGTGCATGTACCCTACAGTAAATATCTCTCTAAAAAAATTGGATAAAGAGTGAGCACTGAGCCTAGGATATGGAGGACAAAAACAAGAAAAATGCATCGTTAGTATGGACCAGTAATAGTGACAAGAGGAGAAGAGACTGCTAATATGTGCTTTCTGGGCTGTGAGTAGACTTACCTGGGAAAACAGAAGTAGGTGACACTTTGGCCATTTTTCAAAGGTTGAAGAGCAAGTTGGTTTCTGCCTGATTTTATTAATCTTACTCTATTTTTAGAAAAAAAGGGAGATTAGAACTTTAGAGCAGGAATATAAAACCCCCAAGCCCAAACATTTACCACTCCTATTCACTGCACATGTACACATGCCCCAGAGTTGGCAGACATTTGGGCACTGGGCATTGTGTTCAGTTATCTTTTACTGATGATCTGATAAAACTAAAGTACACTAATATTATTCTGTTAAATACTACTACCTTTCAGAAACTGACTTAAAAAAATTATGCTTCTGGGACCAGCATATAGCATAATGGCTGTGTTGCTGGACTCCCATGTAATCAACCATGGTTTGAGTCCCGGACCCGGTGGCTTAAACTCACAACGGGCACATGTGCATGTGTGCCCAGGATCCCAAGAGGAGAATGGAGGAGAAGGGATTGTGGCATGGCCATCCCCCCTGGGGGTGATTTCTCGCTTTCTGTCTCTCTGTCTCTTTGGCAAGTGTATGCACCCTATAGCAAAAACCTCTCAAAAAAAAAAAAAAAATTAGGCTTCTTATTTATAGATGTTTCTGTTTTTACCAAATCCTGATTTGTGTTGAACTTCTATTTCACGGGTAATTATTCAGAAAGTTATAAAAAAAAAAAGGCTTAGATACATTTGTGATTTTTCAAATTGACCTATTTCAGATAGTTTTATATGTAACTTTGAAATGAAGTCCATCTCACATTCAGGCTAAAATGTGTTTTCTTAGATTTTGTACTTCTATTTGGATCAATTTATTACCTTATTTGATTATTGATTGATTGATTTTTGTATCTCCAGAAATCTCAGACATTGATCTCTTATCCATTTAAATAAATTTCGTTATTTAAAAAATTTTTAAGAATTATTATTTTATTTAACTTTATTTTATTTATTTTAATTTGACCAGAGAGGGATAAAGTGAGAGAGGGAGAAAGTGAGAAAGCAAGCTGCCAGGTCTGGGACTGGAACTGTGTTTGGCCATGTGGGAGTCCAGCGCACTTAACCACTGCCTGCCAGCCCCAATTTTGTTATTATTTTGAACCATATGTAGGGTTCTTTTTTTTTTTTCAAGTAATTTTTTTTTTTTAAGTTTTTGCCATAGGGTTCATCCACTTGCCAGAGAGAGAAAGACAGAGACAGAGAGAGGGAAAGTGAGAAGTCATCCTGCACTCCTCCAGTGGGGAAGGCCTTGCCACAATCCCTTGACCTCCATTCTCTTCTTGGGATTTTGGGCATGTACACACAGACACACACACATGTACACTGGTGTGATTTTCAAGCTGCCAATTCTGGGACTTGAACCATGGTCAGCCATGTTCAGTGCTTTAACCATTGCACTACCTGCTGGGCCCGCTAATCTTTTTTTTTTTTTTTTTTTTTTTTGCTATAGAGTGTATGCCCTGGTGAGAGAGAGATGGGGGTGGGTGGGAGGAGTGAGAAATCACCCCCCAGAGGGAATGGTCATGACACAATCCCTTCTCCAGTCTCTTCTCGGGGTTTTGGGCATGCACATGTACATGCACAGAGTGTGATTTTCAAGCCTGCAGGTCCAGGACTTGGGTCAACCATGTAGGATCCAGCGTCTTAATCTCTGTGCCACCTGCTGGCCCTATGCTAAGCTTTTTGAGGTTAAACTTAAAAATTGTGTTTTTTTTTTTTTTTTTTTTTTTTTTTTTAATTTAAGGTTTTTGCCATAAGGTGTGTATGCTTGCTGGATAGGAGAAAGACAGAGACGGACAGTGAGAGATAAAGTGAGAAATCATCCTCCAGCGGGGATAGCCATGCCACAATCTCTTCTCAGTTCTCCTGGGATTTTGGGAACACATGCATACAAACCTGGCGTGATTTTCAAGCCACACCTGATTTGGGACATTAACTGTGGTTGATTATGTGGGAGTCCAGCCCCTTAAACACTATGCCACCTGCTGGCCCTGAGGTAAAACTTTTAAACAGGGCAGCTCTTGGCCTGGTGATTGTGACTGTGGGGTCCCACATGGTGGACTGTGTGGGTCGAGTCCCAGACATGGTGGCTTAAAAAGCACACCGGGAGAATGTGTGTGTGTGTTCCAAATCTCTATAGGATGAAGGAATGGAGAAGAAGGGATTGAAGCATGACCATGTCCTCTGTTGGGGTGCTTTCTCAATCTTTCCCTCTCTCTCTGGTGAGTGCAAATCCCTTGTGACAAACTTAAAAAAAAAAAAAAAAACACTTTTAAATAGAAATTTATATAAAATTAAGATAAAATTTTTTGAAAAAAAGAATTATTTATTTTATTTCATTTATTATTATTTAATTTGCTATAGGGCACATGCACTAACCAGAGAGAGACAGAAAGAAAGAAGGAAAGTGAGAAAGCAAGCCGCCAGGTCTGAGACTTTAACCACGGTTGGCCATGTGGGAGTCCAGCACCTTAACCACCATGCCACCTACTGGTCCCAAGACAAAAATACTTGTAGCAAATATTTTATACCTAATACGTCTAAATAAGTTGACTAAAATATTAGTACACACAAGAGGTCAATAAATCAAGTAGTATTCCTCTTAGCATTTTTTTTTTTGAGAGGTTTTTGCGATAGGGCTCTTGCGCTCGCCAGACAGAGAGAGATAGAGAGACAGAAAGCGAGAAATCACCCCCCAGGGGGGATGGCCATGCCGCAATCCCTTCTCCTCCATTCTCCTCTCGGTATCTTGGGCATGCACGCACACGCGCCTGGCGTGAGTTTTAAGCCACCAGGTCTGGGATGTGAACCGCGGTCAACTACATGGGAGTCCAGCGACATAGCCATTACGCTAACTGCTGGTCCCAGAAAGCGAGAAATCACCCCCCAGGGGGGCTGGTCATGCCGCAATCCCTTCTCCTCCATTCTCCTTTCGGGATCTTGGGCATGCACGCACACGTGCCTGGCGTGAGTTTTAAGCTACCGGGTCCGGGACGCAAACCGCGGTCGACTACGTGGGAGTCCAGCGACATAGCCATTACGCTAACTGCTGGTTCCCCTCCCCTTAGCATTTTAACTTAGCATTCCACCTTAGTTAGAAAATATAATGGAAAAAAGGAGGCACATCTATAATAAGCAAAAAGTACTTAAGAGTAATCTAATTAGGGGCTAGGCAGTAGCACAGTGATACTAATATAAGAAAGGTCCTGGTTTCACATTATAGTGCCCATGGTCTAGACTGGCTGAGACTGGGATGGATCATGATGCAAAGACTTTGTTGGGGTGTCTATCTGTCTGTCTCTCTCATGGAAGAAATACATAAATACACTTAAAACCAAAAAAGAGTAAGAACTTGTAATCTTATGTGTTAAAAACAGTAAAAACTTCATAAGAGATATAAAAATCTCTTGAGTAAATAGATATGTATTCTGTCCAAGATGTTTTTGAACACAGTATTATTTTTGGGCACAATATTATATTAATAAAAATATCAGCTTAATTCTTTTTGGGCATGATTAATTTGAAATTTTTATGAAAGAATGAGTAGGTAAAATATCAAAGATAATTTTGAAAACATAAAGCTAATGCTAGAGTTTCTTAAAACTCACACTGGGTGTGTGTGTGTGTGCATGTCCAAAATCCTGAGAGAAGAATGAAAGAGAAGGGATTGTGGCATGGTCATCTCCCCTAGGGGGTGATTTCTCACTTTCTGTCTCTCTGTTTGTCTCTATGGCAAGCGCACGTGTCCTATAGCAAAAACCTCTCTAAAAATCCCCCAAAAAACAAAAATAATAACAAAAAAAGAACATGCTATTATTAAGAAAAATATTAGTTTAATCTCTGTTTGTTCTTATTAGCTTTGTTCTATTTCATTGACTCAAATGTATCCAAACAACACACCATACAGACCTTGGTATTCTTAATAGAGTGTTATGAAACACTGACTTTCCTTCCGCCTTTCAAATGAGCTGTAGATAATAATTATAGAAAATTATTCTATGGCCCATATTTATAATTTATAAGTTCATCCTATAAGCACATGTCCATTAATAAAATAAACCATTCAACTAAGAATGCTGATTTGGTTTTCTTTTCATGCTGATATTAGTTTGCGTGTTGCTTATTTTTGTTACCTAGTATAGAACACAAGTGGTGGTTCATGACAGAGATTTTCAAAACTTACGAGAGAAAAGTTTTTCAGTAGAGTGACTTATGTATTAATTTATTTACTTTATTTTATTTTATTTTTTTTGTGTGTGTGAACTGGGAAAGCTGACCACATTATTTTTTTTACAACAGCTTCATCGAGATCTAGTTCACAGACCATAAAACTTACCTTTTTAGAGTGTACAATTTAGTGTTTTTGTTTGTTTGTTTGTTTATTTGGTATATTCTCAAAGTTATGCAATCATCACTTTTATCTAGTCCCAGCTCTTCTTCATCTCCTCCGAAAGAAGCCCTCTACCCATCAGTGGTCACTCCTCACTCCCTTGACCTCTCAGCCCCTGGCAACCACTAATCTACTGCCTGTCTCTGCAGATTTGCTTATTGTAGACATTTCACATAGATGAAATTATCCACTGTATGGCCACATTTAAGCAGCAGGATGTCAGAATCTACGTCTGGAAACACCAGCATTCTTACCAAAGCAAATGTGAGCAGAACTTCAGATTTATTGCTAGACTGGCTCCTACAACTTAGGAAGCAGGTGAGACATGACAACGTAGGTATGAGGGTCAATTTGTTGTTCCAATGGAGGGAACGTTTCGAAGAGAATGCTCTTTGAATCAGAATTATTTTGCAAGGGGCCAGCAGCTGGTGTGGTGGTTAAGGTGTTGGACTCTCACATGGCAAACTCTGCAGTTTGAGTCTTAGACGTGGTGGCTTGAAAATCATGCCCAATGCCTGTGTGTATGTGCCCAAAGTCTAAGAGGAGAAGGAACTGCAACGTAGCCAACCTCTCTGGGGAGTGATTTCTCACTTTCCCTCTCTCTGTTTTTCTCTCTGGTGAGTGTACATACCCTATGGCAAAAACCGAATGGGGGGAAAATTATTTTGCAAGAGGGAGAACTGCTTAGGAGAAATGTGAATAAGAAAAAAAAAACTCTCTAAATGAAGAAGAAAAATAATTTAAGATAACATTTGTACAATTTAATTCTTTTAAAAATTATTTTATTTAATTTTATTTATTCACTCATTCACTTATTTTAATTTGACTAGAGGGAGACACAGAGAGAGAAAGAGAGAGAAGGAAAGTCAGAAAGCAAGCCACCAGGTCTGGGATTTGAACCATGGTTGGCTATGTGGGAATGTCCAGTGCCTTAACTACCATGCCACCTGCTGGTCCCCAAATAAATATTTCTTTTTAAAAATTTGCCAGAGGGTGCGTGTGTTCACTGGAAAGAGACAGAGGAAGACAGAAAGTGAGAAAGCACCCCCTTCCTCTGGGAGCCTGGTCACACTGCAGTTCCTTCCCCATCTCTCCTTCTTTTCGGGATTTTGGGCTTGCACGCACACACTGGTGTGTTTCACGAGCTGCATGCTTAGTTGTTTGGGATCTAGATTACTTAGCCACCAGGTTGTGTTCTGGCCTCTAGTTACTTTTTTAATTGATTTACTTAAAAATGTTTTATAGTTTCTTTTTTTTTCTTTTTTATTCATGAGAGCATGCATGTGTGCAAAAGGGAGAACAAAAGGGGGCAGGGAGCCTTGTTGTGATTCCTTTCCTTTAGTCCTCCAGCCTGTCAGATCTTGGGCGCTCGTGGGCATGCCCAGTGGGCCAGGGGTTTATACGGTAGTCCCCATGTGGGATCAGTCTTACACTGCTGTGCCATGGAGCTGGCCCATTTCAGTTACATTTTTAGCTCTATTTTGCTTGTTTTTTGGTACTTTGATTTTTGCCATCTCTAGTATATAGCTGTATATGCTGGCATGGGAAGTTATGTCTTGCACTATGCTCTCTGCCCAGAAGTCTGTCAGTAATCATGTTAGATGGTACAGGTGATAATATTTTTGTGGGGGTTGGATCTTCTGAATTACCTCCCCGCAAATCAGTTAGTAGTTGTCTTATATGTACACTCAGAACTTAAATGGAAAATTCTTTATGATCTTAATTGGTGGTGTTTAATGTAGTAATAAGAGTGTCCACTGTGTGAGCCATTAAATGGGAAGATAAAGTTCTCTCATGTTTTTACATGGATGGCCAGATAGACAGCACTTTAAAATTAGCATATGAATGTTTTGACTGTCTCAGTTAAGACAGCCTGTCAGTTTGGCAGTTCTGAGCCTGTTATTTCTGTGTCTTCTCTTTTTCATTTTCATGTTTTGACAAATAAGATTGTACTTTTGACAAGTGATTTGTACTTCATGTAAGAATTTCAAAGTGTTTTTAATTTATTTATTAAACTATATAAAGATAATTTTATCTACCTATCTTTGGGTAATAAGAGATTCTTCCTAATATAAATGAAGATAGAAAGTAGTATTATTAGAGTTCTGGTAAAAGACTATTGAAGAATAATTTTTTTCTAAATAATTATTGGTACTTTTCAGAAGCTATGTCTTTCAGTTATTTTTTCCCCCAATGATTTTATATGTTGTAAACAGTAAAATTTCTTCAGAGGTATAAAAAGGACTTGAATAAATGGACATATACCCTATCCAAGATTATTTTTGGACACAATATTGTGTTAATAAAAATATAAATTTTTTTCTTGGAATTGGGCATGATTAATTTGAAATTTTTATGTAAGGATTAATGGGTAAAGTTCTGATGTAGGCATGAGTATCGTACCTGTTAAGAGAAATGATCTCTTTTTGTGTTACTTGGCGGAGCATATCTTCAGGGATGAAGATATATACAGGTATCCCTTGATAAATAAATAAATGCCATTCCGGGAATTTTATTACAAAAGAAAATTCCTTGTATTTATTGTTATATAACTGACATTTTGTTTATTCATTTGTTCAACACATTGTATGAATACCTAATATTTGGGAACTGTACTAAGGATTGGACTTAAAGGACTGGGTAACAGATACGGCTTGATAGAGTTTATAATCTGTTGGGGGACATAGAGCTTAAATGACTAGAAAATATGATTTTAGATGGTAATTCTCAGTTTGAAGAAGACAAAGTAAAGTGGAAGGCTATATTGGGATTGGAGAGAGGAGTTAATTTTGGTCAGGGATGGCCTGTCTGGGGGCTTACCATTGGGAGAGAAACTTCATGGAGAAGGAAGCTATTCTGGAGGTAAAGTATCCAGGCAGACCTAATGGCACTTACCAAAGAGCTCATAAGAAAGCACTAGAGGGGCCAGCAGTTAGCGTAATGGCTATGTCGCTGGACTCCCACGTAGTCGACCGCGGTTCGAGTCCCGGACCCGGTGGCTTAAACTCACGCCGGGCGCGTGTGCGTGCGTGCCCAAGATCCCGAGAGGAGAATGGAGGAGAAGGGATTGCGGCGTGGCCATCCCCTCTGGGGGGTGATTTCTCGCTTTCTATCTCTCTGTCTCTCTCTGTCTGTCTGGCGAGCGCACACGCCCTATAGCAAAAACCTCTCAAAAAAAAAAAAAAAAAAGAAAGCACTAGAAGGCAGGTATGCCCACAGCACAGTTCAGGGAAAGATGGTAAGAAATGAGAGTGGAAAGCGGAGACTAGACCGTGTAGACCATGATAAAGGCTTTGGGTTTTGTTCTTTGTGCAAAGAGAAGTCTTAAATGGGGAAACACATGATCTGATTTATATTATACAAAGATCATTCTGGCTACTTCAAGAGACTGAATCACAAGAGGCAGAGGGAAGCTGTCATATTAGTCCAGATGGTAAAGGTGGCGTCAGTGGCTAAAAAGGATGGGGAGGAGGTGATGAGAGGTGGCAGGATTAGAATTTGCAGGGTGAGAGCTGAGGACATGCTAGTAGACTAGATGTGGAAGGCCGAGAAAGGAAAGGAATTAAAGGTGACCAGAGTTTTTGGCCTGAGTTGCTGGAGAAGTAGAGATGTCATTACTTAAGATAAAATAAAACTGAAGAAGGACCAGATTCTTCAGCTGTGAAGTCTGAGTAGCGTTGTGGAGTAGGTGGTTATTTATCTTTTTTTAAAGAATTATTTTATTGGGACCAGCAGTTAGCATAATGGCTATGTCGCTGGACTCCCATGTAGTTGGCCACGGTTCAAGTCCTGGACCTGGTGGCTTAAACTCATGCTGGGCACGTGTGCGTGCGCGGCCAAGATCCCGAGAGGAGAATGGAGGAGAAGGGATTGCAGCGTGGCCATCCCCTCTGGGGGGTGATTTCTTGCTTTCTATCTCTGTCTCTCTCTGTCTTTCTGGTGAACGCACGTGCCCAATAAGAGAAAACCTCTCCAAAAAAAGAAAAAAAAGAATTATTTTATTTTATTTGTTTATTATTTTTTTTTCAACTTGACCAGAGAAAGAGAGAGAGGGAGAGTGAGAAAACAAACTGCCAGATTTGGGACTTGAACTGTGGTCAGCATTGTAGAAATCTGGTGCCTTAACCGTGACGCCATCTGCTGGCCCATAGGTGATTATTTATACATGTCTGGAACTCAATGGAGAGGCAGGTATCTGAGGCATAAATATGGGAAACCATCAATTAAGAAATGGTATTTGGAGGCCCAAGAAGATCTCTGAGGGAGTAAATACAGAGAACAGAGAGCAGAAGATCGTCCTTGGAGCTCTTCATACCTGTGGGTATGTTCATGCAGGGAAAATTTGTGCTCCTATAGAAACAAAATAAAATGTCTCTGAGTCAGGGTTCTGAGTTGCAAGTATCAAAAAGTAACTGTATCTACTGTAGTCAAAAAGACACTTAATGGAGCAAGGCGTGGAAGCCTGTGCCTGTGTCCCAGCCACTTGGGAATCTGAGACTGGAGGATCACAAGTTTGAGACCTGCCTGGGCTACATAGTGAGATTCTGTCTCTTTAAAACACACACACACACACACACACACACACGCACGCACGCGCGCGCACACATGCACACATGCAGAGTCACCCTCATCGCCTACTTAGGATTTTTTAAGGAAGGTTAATAAATTCAAAGCTGCATATTCTGGCCCAAATATCTTCCCACTGAATTTACTTCAGGTAAGTTAAATTAATGATGACATGTGTTGAAATTCCCCCTGATTGCTAAGTTATATAACAGCAAAATTACACATGCTCTATAACTATGGCTCCTGGTAGAGAAAAGTAACAAGATTGTAGCCCAAAATATCACAATCTATTAATCTGATTTTTGTAAGAACATTTGTAATACAGTTGTGCTTATGAGAGAAGATAACCCTTGCCAAAGAGATAGCAATGAAAGTATTTCCAGGTCAGTACACATGTTCTTCTTCTTCTTTTCTTAAGTTTATTTATTTATCAAGAGGGAGGAGACAGGGATCCCTAGTAGTGTCTTGCCATGTTGCGATCCTACCAGCCTTCCAGCCACCCAGGATCATGGATGTGCCTCTGGATGCACCCAGTACCTTCCTGGAGACTGAGATCTACACCCAGACCATCCCATATGGCTCTGGTGTCATGCAGTGGTGCCCTACCACCTACACCACGGCTGCTAGCCTAGCACGTGTGTCCTTTTTACAAGCATCTTTGGGAAATGATTCAAAGCTGAACATTTACATTGAGTACTTAGATTTTGTTGTCTTCCTTCAAAGAGTATTGAACTTTGTTCTGGCAGAGAGTTAAATGACTTACAGATTAGGTTTGCTCCTTTCCAGATTTGTTCTTAGCTTTCTTAGGGTGAGTTCTAGGCTACTTTACCTGCTCTGCAAAGACGTGACTTATCTGAGGTCTCTACTGGATGTCCGGGATGTTCAGTGATGTCCTTCCACTCTGGCTGGTTGGAACTTGGGAGTTTTGCAACCCTGATGAGGTGAGGCAGCTGTTCAGTTTAGGGCTTCCCTTAGCCTGGCCTTATTGGCTTTCTCTCTGTATTAGCCAGCTTAGTATTCAGCCAAGACTCAAGGAGACCCCTGTGCTGATTCCGGAGTTCTGTGTCTGTGTATTCCCTCTCTACTTTAGTCTGTATGTTCCAGCTGCTTTGTTGTCCTCAAACTCTGATCTGTGTCCCCTCAGCTCAGCAAGATCACTGTGCTCTTCTGAGAATCCCCTTCTAGCCCTATGGTCTGGAAGGTACCTCCAGGAGAGAGCCAGGGTGATCCTAAGGCTCATGTCATTTGTTTTGCTTTTCTTGAGGTACATAATACTCTGCTGTGGATTGTTTGAAAAAACTTGAGAATGTATTTTTCCTTTATTTTATCCAGTTAATTTTTAAGTTATGCTAGGAGAGTAAGCTTGGTTCCCATTGCTCTGTCATGGACAGAGAAGAAATCCCATTAGAAAAAAAGTTATATCTGGGCTAGCAGGTGACATTGAGTGGTTAAGGGACTGAATTCCCATGTGGCTGACCATGGTTTAAGACCTGGACCTGCTGGCTTGAAAATCACAACAAATAAATAGATAAACAAATGGTTAAAAAAAAAAAAAAGAAAAAGAAAAAAGAAAAACGATTATGTCACCATGAGCATTAGTTCTGGAACTTCAAAATATAATCTACACAAAGCCTGTGGTACAATGAAGAAAGGCAAAAATAAGGGTTATCACAGTAAAGCAGCAGCAATAGCAATACTAAACATATAGGATTATTCTGTGTACAGGATACATTCCGTGTGTATGCATGTACATAGGTGTTTACATTTACAATTTGATCTACGCAACAGCCATACTTAACATTTTTTTGGGGGGGGGGTTTGCTGTAGGGTGCGTGCGCTTGCCAAACAGACAGAGAGAGACAGAGACATAGAAAGCAGGAAATCACCCCCCAGGGGGGATGGCCATGCTGCAATCCCTTCTCCTCCATTCTCCTCTTGGGATCTTGGGCATGCATACACACGCGCCCGGCGTGAGTTTTAAGCCGCCTGTCCTGGGACCCAAACTGTGGTCGACTACGTGGGAGTCCAGCGACATAGCCATTACGCTAACTGCTGGTCCCCCAACAGCCATATTTAGGTGGGTGCTATTATCATCTCCATGTACAGAGTTAGAAATTGAGACACAGAGAAAGGCATCCCTAAGTCAGCCGAGTTGGTACCATGAGCAAAGCTCACCCTCCTGAATTAAAAAAATTTATGGACAAGAAGTTATCATTAAAATTAAATGGTGGCAGACATGTCCAAGGAATATTGCGGGGATTTGACCCATTTATGAATCTTGTGATAGATGAATGTGTGGAGATGGCAACTAGTGGGCAACAGAACAATATTGGAATGGTGGTAATACGAGGAAATAGTATCATCATGTTAGAAGCCTTGGAACGAGTATAAATAATGGCTGTTCAACAGAAAAACCCATGTCCCCTTGTCAACAGGCCCGTTTTTACTATGATGTAAAAATCAGGTCATGTACGTTTTCATAATAAACTTTTTGTTAAGTAAAAAAAAAAAAAAAAAAAGAAATTGAGATACAGAGCAACAAGGTAATACAAGGCCTCACAGCTCTAGTAAATGCTGGATCTAGGGCTTGAACCAGCAGTATTGGCGAAATAAAAAATCACTGTTTCAGGAAACTGGGCTGGTCTCTCATTCCTCCCATCTGGACAGTGAAGTCGGTTGTGTTTAGAAACATAGCACTGCCCAAGATTCAGATCTATTTTCTCTCTCCCTTTTTAAGTCTTCCTGCTTTTATACTCCATCCCTGGAAGAATATTTTTAATCTAAAATTTTATGTATTACAATCATTACATGACTGATTCCCCCAGATCTTTTTATTGCTCTCTCTATATATCTGAATATCTGTACATAGGTATCTATATTATCTATATCTATATCCCTAACTTTTCACCACACATCCACCTCCCTACTCCTTATTCCCCTATCTCTCTTTTCAGTACCTGAGCTGCAGCAAACCTCATACTGAATTCAGCATCCACCTGCTCTTTCTGTAATTCAACCTGTAGTTATTGGAGTGTCTTTTTTCTAAAGATGGTGAAAACTTTTGGGATTACCTTCACATTCTTCCCATTCTATCTCTTTCATGAGATAAGGGTCTTAGGACTTGTTTTACTTGTGAAATGACCCACAAGAAGATCCTTTTTCTTTCTTTTCTTTTCTTTTTTCTTTTTTTTTCTGTTTCTGCTGCCCTAATTCAAGGCCTCGTTATCCCTTATTAATCTCTTACCACAGGGGATTATGGGCCTTTTTGTTTTTAATTTTTCTATTATTTTATCCTTCACAGTATGTGCAGAATTACCCATATAGAACTCAAGTGTATCTGCCCATACCATGACTAAAATCCTGTACTCACTCGTCACTGTATTCCAAATCAGGAGTTAGAAGCATGGTGTTAGAGTCTCACTAGGTAAAATTTCCTTTCTACCACTTTCTAGCTATGATATTTCAGGAATTTACTTAGCCCTTTAGCCTTAGTTTCCTCTTCCAAAAAAAATGGAATTAATTATAGCTCCTCCTCATAAAAGTGTTAGGAAGGCATTAATTAATAAAATAAAACACATTAAAGTATTTTACTACTTGGTACATAGTAAGTGATAACTGTTATTATTATTATTATTATTATTTTGAGAGATTTTTGCTATAGGGTATGTGTGCTCACTGGAGACGCAGAGAGACAGAGACAGAAAGCAAGAAATCACCTCCCAGGGGGATGGCCATGCTGCAATCCCTTCTCCTCCGTTCTCCTCTTGCGATTTTGGGCACCCATGCACACGTGCCCTATGTGAGTTTTAAGCCACCAGGTCTGGGACTCAAACTGTGGTTGAGTATGTGGGAGTTCAGCAATGTAACCATTACACTACCTGCTGGTTCCTGTTATCAATATGATTAAGAGACTAGTGTTTAGAGACCTCCAAGCTCCATGTCACTACGGCTTGCATTACATGTGTTGGATTTAGTAAATCACTTGCCAGTATGGCTCACATCTTCATGACCTTCATGTTTCAACTCATGCTCCATTTCTTCAATCTGGAACATTCTCGTCCCACTCCAAAACCATTTTCCAGCTTCTTGAAAGAATACTGGGCCACCTATCCTGTGAAACCTCTTCAGTTACCACAGTCAGAATTACTTACTCTTTTTCTCTTCCTTAGTTTTGATGAGAGAACATGACATTAGTTATGTCATTCTCCTAGCACTCAGCTTGGGCTAAGAGCCGAGGCTCATAAGAGTGAGACAAATAGCAAAATCAGTGTTAGCCTCCATTGTTATTGTTATTTATTTATTTTTTATTAGTTGTGTACTTGTCTTCTCCTTCAGCTTCCACCAGAGTGATAGTTCCTCAATAGCAAAATCATCTGATTACTTTTTATCTCATCTCATATTATTGCCTATTATAGTCCCTTATGCATAATGAATACTCAGGGAATTAGCATTATTTTTTAAAATTTATTTATTTATTTACTTGACCATAGGGCATGCACGTTTGCCAGAGAGACAGAAGTAAGAAAAGCAAGAAATCATCCCCTCCAGGTGGTTGGCCATGCTTCACTCCCTTCTCTTCCATTCTCTTCCTGGGATTTTGGGCACATGCACGCATATATGCCGATGTGATTTTCAGGCTGCCAGGTCTGGAACTTGAACCACAGTCAGACATGTGGGAGTCCAGTGCCTTAACCATCATGCCTCCTGCTGGCCCTATGAGTGCTGAATTTAAGGGTGGGATTTCAGCTTCTCTGGAGCTGCCTGAGAGTGGGAGGAGGTGGGGCAGTAAAGGTTAGAGATGGATGTTGTGGAGCCACTAAGGCAGTTTCTTGCCAGCTGAGGGGGAGCATCCACCTGTGTCGTCTGACTGTGTCCCCGAATTATTCTTCTAACAAGTTATTTAGTTTCTTTTCTAGCAAAGAAAAGACTGCCTTTGCAATCTTAAACACCCAATTGTGTGAAATATCTCTAATGAGGTAAAAATTTTTGATTTCAAAAGTACTTCTACCTTTGTCCCTTTATTTTCCTAATACCACTTTAGATACTTGAAAATGATTTAGAAGTCTTTGGGGAAATTAATGTATTTTCCAAACACTGTTTCACATTGAGTTTAATGTTCTACTTCTAAAATACGATAAATATAAATAGGTATGAGGCTAGCTTTTTTAGGTATTTACCCTGTGATCAATGTCAGGCATATCACTCTTTAGGAAATCTTGAAGGAATTCACAACAATGGAAGTAGGTGTGTTTTCTCCATTCATTTCCTTTTTATTGCTTTTGTTCAGATTTGAATAGACAGGTAGTTATTGAGAAAAATACTATTTTAATAGGCTGGTTTACAGTATCTACTTTTAGGGAAGTGATTTGCAAAGTGCTATGTTAAAAATGAAGGAATTGTAAAAATATCTTTTAGTAGCTGCAGTTCTGGGAAAATGTGTTCTTACTGTCTGATGTTGAATCTTTGAAACAATAATGTTAAATTAGCACATTTTGAACTGTGCTAATTTGGTGGCTCTGTATAAATAATTTGTAATGGAAAAAGTGTATTGGTACACTAGTAATTCTTGTTTTTTTTTTTTTTTTTTTTTTTTTTTTTTTTTTTTTTGCTATAGGACACATGCGCTCGCCAGACAGAGAGAGACAGAGAGACAGAAAGCAAGAAATCACCCCCCAGGGGGGATGGCCACGCTGTAATCCCTTCTTCTCCATTCTCCTCTCAGGATCTTGGGCACACACGCACACGCGCCCGGCGTGAGTTTAAGCCATCGGGTCGGGGACTTGAACCGTGGTCAACTACGTGGGAGTCCAGCGACATAGCCATTACGCTAACTGCTGGTCCCCAGTAATTCTTTTTTTTTTGGGGGGGGGGGGGCTTGTGGTTTTATTTAGAAACAAATAAAACATGCACATGAGCTGTCTACTCGTTTTCTTCACTGCGCAGCCTGGTTGGGATTGGTGACTCTGATGGCCAGCTGGGCTGCCTGTCCCACGATGGCCTTGTGGTTTTATTGCACATCAGCAGCACTTCCAGCTCCTTGACGTTGTGGACCAGGAACTTCAGGAAGCTGCTGGGCAGCGTGTGCTTTTGTTTTCTTGTTGCTCTCGTAACCAATATTGGGCATCAAGATCTGACCCTTGAATCTCCTCCGCATCCTGTTGACAATACCTCTGGGTTTCCGCCAGTTGCGCTTAATTTTTTTTTTTTTTTTTTTTGAGAGGTTTTTGCTATAGGGCGCGTGCACTCGCCAGACAGACAGAGAGAGACGAAGAGATAGAAAGCGAGAAATCACCCCCAGGGGGGATGGCCACGCTGCAATCCCTTCTCCTCCATTCTCCTCTCGGGATCTTGGGCACACATTCACACGCACCCGGCGTGAGTTTCAGCCACCGGGTCCGGGACTTGAACCGCGGTCGAGTACGTGGGAGTCCAGCAACATAGCCATTATGCTAACTGCTGGTCCCACGCTTAATTCTGACATATTGGTCTGACTGGTGCTGCATGAACTTCTTGGTCCTCTTTTTGATGATCTTGGGTTTCATGAGGGGCCTGAAGGCAGCCACAATGCAGTGCCGAGGAAGAGAGCTACACTAGTATTTCTTCAACTATTTCAGGTGTAAATACTGATTCAGTTGGATTAAGCAAGATAAATAATTAAAGACACAAAGAAGAAAAAAGTATGCTAGTTTAAGAAAGTGTGGGTATTTAAAGCCTTCTAGATAATGGTTCTCTGGTGAGTGGTACATTTAAATAAAAGTTGAAATGCTCACCAGACACAGGGGAACAAATGCCATACAGATTACAAATAAGTGACCCAAAGGAAATTTACCTAAATAGTTGACAGCCAATATAAAGCCTTGGGTCTCTTTGAAGGTTTAGGTTGATTCTGTCTTTCTACAGAAACAGAAATGTATTTCCTGTCTCTTTCTGATAACAGCCTACTATTCTCAGATACTCCCACACCCAGTTTAAACAACTTTGTGTTTTATTAAGTCCAACAACATCTGAGCTTGGGAGATTGCTCTTCAGTCCACAGACCATGCGTGATAAGCATATGGATTCACAGATGCCTTCGGAAAATCACCCCGCAGATTAGGAACAACTAGGTCCCTTAATTTACATATGGGAAAGTGAAGCCTTGAGTGGTTTAAATCAGCAGTCACAAATTAGGACTTGCAGATGGAATTTAGCCCTACAGGCATGTTTTGTTTGGCCTGTTAGGATGCTTTGAAATTTTTGAGCAGTTAAAAATCAGGCAATTTCTAGTTTCTCATGAAAGCCTAGAGGATCTGACACTGTTGGGCTGACTCGCCTGTATGTTACCATTAGACAGAAGTTGAGTCAACTGCCCCTTTTTACATGATTCATCTGTTTTCAGGTTTACAGTCCTCACAATCCCCTCTTTTATCTCTAAACTTTATTTCTTCCACAAGTGAGAGAGAGAGAACGCAATCTTCACTGGGTCTTGACACTGCGATCCACCCCTAGCTTTCAAGCAGCCTCAGATCAGGGAAAAGCACTTGCCCTTGTACTTAGGGAGTCTCTGGACTTGAACCTTCCCAGATGCAGTTGCCTCAGAGAGTAGTTGTTTTACCTCTTTGCCACTGATGTTCCCCCTTTTTTTTTTTTTTTTTTTTTTTCACCTTACTCTGTTTTACTTAGTCCTGTTATCTGCCTTGCTTGTTGAAAATTTTTGTTGTATAGCAAGTCAGAGACAGAGTAGAAAGTAGAAACTTCTCTCTTGAGTCCTTAAGCAATCGTAGATTCCTGTCTCCATCGCTCAGGTAATGGTTTACAAGCAGAAGCCACCCTGGATTCTAGTCTTTCCCTTGCTATTATCTTGCTGTGTGGCATTGAACAGGTCACTTAACTCTTCAAACTACTTCTCTCTCTCAAATGGTCATAATAAACATTTTAATCATGCATAGAATTATAAAAAAAAAACTCCATAAAACCATAGTTAAAATTGTGTTACATATTAGGTTGCTTAAATATGTGGCTTCAGCCATGCTCCTTTCCTGTTATTAATGACTTCAATGCTCTGCATACTGTAGGATAAAGTCCAAGTTTCTTTGCCTTACATTCAGTGTTCCCAGTCATTTTGTTCCAATATACCTTGCCAAAGTATCTTTACCCTGTGTGGAGTGGAATGGAATTTCACTTATTCACCATTCATTCTTTTTCCCCTCCATCAGTCCTTTTTTTATCCCATAAATATTGAACACCTCTTCTGTGCCAGGCACTATTCTAGGCACTAGGGATTACCATGTTGAAAAGACAGTCTCATAATTAAGCCTCATATTTTAAACAGATCAACTTATTTTTTATTTTTAATTTATTTTTTGCCACAGCGCACATGTGCTTGCCGGAGAGAGACAGAGAGAGATAGAGAGAGGGAAAGTAAGAAATGACCCCCTGGGAAAATGGCCATACCATGGTCCCATGTCCTCCATTCTCCTCTTGGGATTCTGGGCATGCACACACACTCCTCTGGCATGATTTTCAAGCCACTGGGTCCAGACTTGACTCACAGTTGACCATGTGGGAATCCAGTGCCTTAACCACCACGCCGCCTGCTGGCCCCCTAATTTTTAATTTTGAACCTATCTTACATATACCTACTTCTTTCACTCATACTTTTCTACTTTTTCTCTTTTTTTATTACCATATTCAACAAATATTTAGTGATTGCCAACTATGTATCAGACACTGTTCACTGGGTGTTGGTATTATAGCAGAGTAAAGTTCCAGCTCCCCTGGAATTTATGTTCTAGTTGGTTGAATTTTATGTATGTCAAAAGGGTTATGGAAACAATAGAGAGGTAGGACATTAGTGAGAAACAGATATGGCTTATTAACTGTTGATGTTGACATGTATAGTATTCTCAACTGGATTTGTCTGAGAAGTATTTCATGATGGGCAAAGTATTTGTACAAGCAACATGAGAAATAGCGATGGACTGTCTTAAAAAATAATTAGAATAATAATAATGATTGGGGAAAACATAGAAAAGATATTGAATGTTGAAGCGGGGAGATTAATGTCTCTGTACTGACTGACATGCATGGCATTCCCTTTTGAAAAAGTAATGTAATACAATGTAAAGTTATATGTAATTCAATGTAATATAAAGAAGAATATGATGATAATAAAAAAAAAAGTGAAAAAAAAAAGACTTTATATTTTCTGATTAAAAAAAAAAAAAAAAAAAAAAAGGGTTATGGAGGGACTGGCTGTTATCGTAATGGCTTTGTTGCTGAACTCCCATGTAGCCAACTGGTTTGAGTCCCTGACCCGGTGGCTTAAACTCACGCCGGGCGTGTGTGCGTGCATGCCCAAGATCCCAAGAGGAGAGTGGAGGAGAAGGGATTGTGGCGTGGCCATCCTCCCTGGGGGGCAATTTCTCGCTTTCTATCTCTCTGTTTCTCTCTGTCTTTCTGGCGAGCGCACGCGCCCTATAGCAAAAACCTCTCAAAAAAAAAAAAAAAAAAAAAAGAGGCTATGGAGTACAATGTAGCATGGTAAGGAGGGTCATGGTGCTGTTATTTTAGGTGGGACGGTCAGAGATAGCTTTTCTAACATGATATTTGAACAGAGTCCTGAAGGGACAGCGGGAAGGAGGCAAGGTGGTATGTGGAGGGGAGTGATCCAGGCAGAGGCTATGCTTGGCATGTTCAAGGGGCAGTGAGAGGGCAGGGGTAGAAGGGGTTGAGTAAGAGAGCCAGAGAGGGTTAAGAAGTGAGCTCAGAAGGCAGAGAGGCCCAGATCCTGATGGGCATTTACAGGCCATAGGAAGCACCTTGCCTTTTGGCTCTGGAATAAGTTGTATCTCTTTTTGAAATTTTCCTTCAAGGTCCTTTGTGAAGCCCTCCTTGACCGTTCTGTATATGGGAATTTCTCCTTCTAACTCCAATTGACCCCCTAACTCATTTCTTTCTTAACTAAGGCAGGAGCGCCTAGTTGGATGTTCTGCCTTACCTTTTGTGTAACCTTTTGTAGCACAGGGACTTAGTCTCTACCTTCTGTCCTACGTGATACTCTACACCTCGGTGGTCGTCCTTAATACAGCAGTCCCCCCTTGTCTGTGTTTTTGCTTTCCATGGCTTCAGTTATATGTGGTCAGCCATGGTCTGGAAATAGGTGAGTACAGTACAATAAGATATATTGAAGGACCAGCTGGTGACATGGTGATTAAGGCACTGAACTTCCACATGGCGAATGGTGGTTCAAGACCCAGACCTGGTGGCTTGAAAATCACTCAGGGTACATATGCACACATGCCCAAAATCCTGAGAGGAGACCAAAATTCTGAGAGGAGGCTAGAGAAGGGGATGTGTGGCCATCCCCCCAGGGGTAATTTCTCCCTTTCCTTCTCTTTATCTCTCTCTGTCTTTCTCCAACGAGCACCTGCCTCTTACGGAAAAACAAACAAACAAACAAAAACTTGAAAAAGCAAAGATATGTTGAGAGAGAGAGAGAGAGAGAGAGAGAGAGCAAGACCACGTTTACATAACTTTAGAATATATTGTTATAATTGTTCTATTTTACTATTAGTTACTATTGCTAATCTTGTACTGTGCCTAATTTATAATTTAAAGGTTTTTTTTTTTTTTTTCTTGCTATAGAGCACATGCACTTGCCAAAAAGATAGACAGAGTCAGAGAGACAGAAAGCAAGAAATCACCCCCCAGGGGGGATGGTCACGCCACAATCCTTTCTCCTCCATTCTCCTCTCGGGATCTTGGGCACACGTGCACACGCGCCCAGCGTGAGTTTAAGCCACTGGGACCAGGACTCGAACTGTGGTCGACTACATGGGAGTACAGCGACATAGCCATTACTCCAATTGCTGGTCCCTATAATTTAAACGTTATCATAGGTAGATACATATAAGAAAAAACAGTGTATAAAGTGTTTGATACTGGGACCAGCAGATGACTAATGGTTATGTCGCTGAACTCCCACATGGCCAACCGCGGTTTGATTCCTAGACTCAGTGACTTGGAACTCACATTGTGAGCATGTACTTGTGTGCCCAAGATCCCGGGAGGAGAATGGAGGAGAAGGAATTGCAGCGTGGCCATCCCCCCTGGGGGGTGATTTCTCCTTTCTGTCTCTCTGTCTCTCTCTCTCCAGCAAGTGCACTTGCCCTATAGCAAAAATCTTTCTTAAAAAATGAGTTTGGTACTATTGTTGGTTTCAGGCATCCACTCAGAGCCTTGGAATGTATCCTCCACAGACTGGGGGTGGGGGTGGGGCTACTGTATATGTTTGTTCTGTGAGACTCTGGCTTCTGATGTCAGTAGTACCAATTTGAAAGTGATATCTAAGAAAGGAGAGAACTGGTGCTAGATTATGCAAAAGGAGTGATGTTAAGGTTTTAATTTGTGATCCTAAAAGAATAATGGTGTTATGAACAGCAAGAGGGAAACTGGGAAGAGAAACTGATTTGGGGGTAGATAAATTTGGATTGGAATATATTGAACTTTTTATGCTAGTAGTATATCCAAGTGAAGTTGTCCAGACTGACTTGGGTATGCCAGAAAACATACAAGTATTAGAGCTATTTGTGACTGCTGCCTGAAGTTATGCAATTTTCTCAGTACCAAGGACATCTTACTCCTCTTTCTGGTACCCAGAACAGTGGATGGCAAGTGATAGGTGCTTAAGTCATTGCACTTACAAGTATGTTGAGATGAGAGGTCACATGCAGCCGTGAATCATGTCATAGAGCTCTGGGAAGATTACTGTGGGTCTGAATTTCAGCTGCACCATGTTCTCTGTGTGTGGTCTGGATTGATCAAGTGAACCCTCTGAATCTCTGCATCCTCATCTGGAGAATGGAGCAAGCAGACCTTCCTTGCAGGCCTGCGAGAGCTAACGCATGTGGGCATGGGCTCCAGCATAGAGCGCTGGCTCAACAGACAGACAGCACTTAGTCATTCAGCTACGGTTGTTGATATTATGATTATAAAGATAATGCTTTCCATATTGAATTTCAGACTCAGGCCTGGAAAAGATCTCAGAAGTAATCTCTTTGAGTTAACTAATTGCTTTGAGTGCTTTAATGATTTACTTATAATCTGATATAGTTATTGATCAATCTGCATTTAATCTCCCACGTTAGCCAATCCTGAGTACATACAGAACTCTGAGAGGAATATGTGACATTCTTGGTGCCTAGGACCCACGATATGCCAGTGCCTACTAATACGTACAGTGGTTGGTGCTCTAGTCATTTACGTTTGCCCTTGTTCCTGGCTTTCAAAACAGCGGTGTGGTGGGATAGGAGGTGATGGATCTGTTGGATGATTAAATAATTGTGATTTTTGGGACCAGCAGTTGGTGTAATGGCTATGTCACTGGACTCCCATGTAGTCGACCACGGTTTGGGTCCCGGACCCGGTGGCTTAAACTCACACCGGGTGCGTGTGCGTGAGTGCCCAAGATCCCGAGAGGAGAATGGAGGAGAAGGGATTGTGGTGTGGTCATCCCCCTGGGGGGTGATTTCTCGCTTTCTGTCTCTTTCTGGTGAGTGCACGTGCCCTATAGCAAAAACCTCTCCAAAAAAAAAAAATGTAATCGTAGAATTATGTAGTGTTTTATATTTGTAGGTCTAACTTTTTAAGTAGGATGGATTCATTTCACAGAAGATGAATAAAATTCAACCCACACAGTAATTTTTTTATAGTAATCAAATTAGCACACAATTTAGAGATGCAAATAGAACCTACTAAAATTCATTTTGGGGCCATAGTCTTGATTAATTTTGAAAATTCTGTCAGATACCTCAAGTCTCTTTTCTTGAAATCAGAAGCCTTTGGCTTAGAGCGCTTCCCTTTTCCTTTTTTCTCTCAGTGTAAGTGGCTCACACATCTAGCTGTATCATTTGAGACGGTTTCCTGGCAGTGTAGGTCTCAGTGCTGATTCTGCTGTAGCTGCTTCAGGCTTCTGCAACTGCTCGCTTTACTTTTTGCGTAGAGCAGAGTCGTGGCACTAAGACCCAGGAACCGTTTGCTCTGTGTGGCTGGAGCTGGGCAGGCTCTACTGCACTGAAGGGAAGGAAGTCATTAGTGCAGACTGAGCTGTGGAGTTGGGTTCTTGCAGGATTTCCTTCCAGCCTTTCCCCACTAAGGTTCTTGGGAATTTAAAAAAAAAAATCTAAACACACAAACCAAGTTTTCCTATTTACAGTTTTCAGGGAATGTAGGCATTTCGGGAAGGGCAGATCCTTTTCCCAAGTTGTCCAAGAAGGAAGAGAAAACAACGTAAAGAAGCTCTGATTACAGATCTTTGGAATTTTCTTTGCTAAATTTTACAAACGAGAAATACACCCAGAATTTTGGGAATTGCTCCAGGCTGCGCGTGAGGGTTTGATTGCTTGTCTAATCTTTTTCAAAAGAGAAGAAGAGAATTCGCCAAGAGGGGTTTGGATGGCAGGAGCCGGACTGGGTTTCCGTGGCAGTTTGCGTTCTCAGTCTCCCCTCTGAGGGAGGGTCTCTGCTGCGGGCTCGGAGACCCGCTGCCATAGGCTGCTTTCGCAGGCGCCGGCGGAGAACATGCCCCGCTCTGGCAGGAGTATGCCGGTGGCTGCTGGGACTTCCTAGCCCGGTGGGAAGTGTGTTCGCGGTGTGGGGATACTTTTCATTGAACTGAAGGCGAAAAGACTGGACTCTCCTGGGGTTTCTCCCTTCGCAGTGAAAATGGGAAAGAATTAGGGGTGGGAAGGAGGCAGCATGACTTGCAGTCGCCGCTGCCCTGCGTCTGCCCCCAGCCCCCAGCCAACATCTTGATGTTCCACGTATCGGCTGTACAAATATGATGAAATGGCAGCCCCGGAAGAAGGTAAGTGTCCCGGAGTGCGGACCGGGCCCCGATGCCTGACCCAGGGAGGGAGACAGGGGGCGGTTGCCCTCAGATCCCTTCGCCCCGTCCGTAGTTCTTGGTGCCAGCCGGTGCAAGCAGCCTTGGTCCCTTAGGGACTCTTGCTGGTCCCTTAGGGACGAGTTACCAAGTGTGGTCTGCGTCCACTGCCCTCTAAGTTTTTCGTTCTTGGTTTGCCTGGACTCTCAGGGGTGACAGCTCAGAAGCACGGTTTGCTTGGGAAGCCCCGCGGAGACAGCACACGATTAGCTTTGCAGGAGCCAGCCCAGGGCTGCCAGGATCCCAGGACTCGGTGACTCCCTGTCTCCCGGTGGCCATTTGGGGCTGCAGCCAACACATTCCAGCGGCCCCGCAGGTGGGTGTTGTAGCACCTACTTCCCCAAGGGGTTAAAAGGCTCCGAGCCTCTGGCAGCCGCTTCCCCAGGGCCCCGCTGGGGGGCGAACAGCCCCAGCACAACCGCGCGGCAGCTGGATCCTGGGCGGCGGGGCCGCCGGCCTTCTGCCCAAGTGCCTGGGGCTGGGCCGCGACGGGCCTTCGGCTCGCGGGGCTCCGGGCGCCGCGTGGGCTCGTGCGAGTGCACGCGCCGGCCATTGTGCACTGGCGTGTGTGTCTGTGCGTGTCTATGTGCACCCGCGTGTGCGCATCGATCGTGGGGATAAAGGGGGAGGGGGCACTTTGCTTTTTTTGCGAGATTATTTCCTAATATGGCTCCTTTGTTGAGAACTCACGGAAAAAAAATCCACTGGTTCTATCAAAATAAATTGCTATTGGTCCCAGAAATAACGCTTCTAAATGTGGGACTGGTCCCTATCCCAGGACTTTGAGGGAGAAAGACAGCTTTCTTCAAGTTGTTGGCGGCTCTTCGTTTGGCCAGGGCTCCCTTTTGCTAACTTGTCTGACTGCCTCTAACTGTTAGGTGAACCTAGTGGTTCTCTGGATAGCGGGACTCGCCGCCCTCACCCCACCTCCCCTTCGAATACCTCATTTGGCCCTGGTTTTTATTGACATTCTTCTGAAGGAAAACACAGTGAACTGAATGTGCCGTGCCCCTCCCCAGCCATGACCTGTCTCTTAGCTGCCTGGTGTTTTATTTGAACTAGCTAAACTGTTTCTTTCTTTGTGGCATGATGTGTGAATCCACGTTTACATCAGAGCTGAAATAGAAATCATGTGTGAAATGCATGAGAAGATATTGTGCATTTGTTTTATTGCTAGAGAATCTAACAAACCCTGCTCAGTACAGCCTGGTGAATGGAAAGATTGTCTTTGCTAGCTAATTGACACGATTTGTCCACTGACACTTTCTCTCTCCTACCTCATCTCGAAGTCAACAATGTTTCAGATGTTAGTGCTCATCACAGAGCTTCTTTGAGTAACATTGGTTTCATTTACTTGGGTTAAGAGATCCAAGTATTTCCCGCCCCCGCCCCCGCCCCCCCCCAGCCCCCAATAAAAACAGTTAGGATAAGGAAACCCAGAGAAGAAACCATATAATTAAGCAATTTAAACAGATGCTGCATGTTCCTAAAGTCCCTCGATTCTTCTATATTTGTAAATTGCATATTTATGAGCAGTTTTAGGATGTCTACAAACTGTACATTCATAAATGTCTGTTTTTTCTATTTTACTCGATATGCAGTAACTCATGTGGTTATGTCTGTGGAAACCCCTCTGGGTACTGGTATTGCTTGAACCACGGAAGTATTATTCTTGGCAGTCAGGTGGATTTCTGGACTCTGGAAGATTCTGTTTCAAGTGTTAGGATTCACTCTGCAGTATTTACTCACTCTGTGATGCTTAAATTGCTATTCCAGAAGGTTGCATTTATTTGCTGTATTCATAATCTCAAATCATCATGTTATAAGGACCCAGATATAATACTGCAGAGTTCATAGAAGATTAAAAAATAAGCTGAGCCATCAAATGCTATATGATTATTTGGTGGTAGCTTGAGAACAATTCTTGCTTCATGTACATTGGAAATGGAAGCTCTGCTGGAAGAGACCCGATTTTTAACTCTGGTAGGGCACCAGTAAGTCTTTATAAAGATTAGATTTATTTCCTTACTGTTGCCAGAACACTCACATGATCAGATCATTGCCATGGTTTCTGACTGGGTCTGCTAACACGTTTGTAGTGGTACAGTCGTATGCCATGTGTTTTACCAAACTGTTTCATAAAAGCCATTTACACTACAGATGAAAAGTGATACTGCCTTGATGTGATTTTAACAAAGCTAGGAGGCTGGTCCCACAATGCTATCCTAGGCAGCGTTTGTCTACAGCTGGGCCTCCTGACTAGGATTGGTTGGTAGCTTGCTATTATGGTGTCTTGACAGCCACTACTAGTTCAGGGTTTTCTAAATTCTGAGCACCCTGTAAGAGAGTGACTACACGTTCTAGATTTCTTTGTTTCTTACTGAGCATGCAGCTGGGGTACTTGATTGAAAGAGAGGGCTTTCTCCTCTTCTTTTTTAGTTTTCTTGACTGGGTTAAACTAAATATTAAATAAGGTTTTTTTTTTCTTTAATTAAATTTTCCAGAGGCTGCATACACTCATCAGACAGAGAGAAAAAGAGAGAGAGAGAGAGAGAGAGAGAGAGAGAGAGAGAGAGAGAGAGAGAAAGCATCCTCCCTACCCCCCAAACAGGGCATGATCATGCCACAATACCTTCTCCATTTCTCCAACCTTTTGGAATTTTGGGTACACACGCACATGCTCCTGAAGTGTTTTTACAAGCTGTAGGGCCAGGATTTCAACCTTGGTCCACCATGTGAGATCTGACTGTCTTAACCACCAAGACATTGAGTCTACCTCTAAACAAGCATTTTAAAGATGTGAGTCTAAAGTATTAATTAAAGTCTGCTACCTTTTCACAAAGGAACTATCAGACTATGGTTAATTGTGTTCTGCCTCCAGGACCATTAAAAATCTTAAAAAGTAGTCTTCAGAACACAATGGGTCTCATACCAAGAGCTGTGTAATTCTTCTAAAAAGCAAGATTCACAGGTGTATGCTATCTCCAAAGTCATCCACTTGTACATTAAATATGTACAGCTTTTTGTATGTCAGTCATACCTCCATAAAGGTATGATTTATGTGGTTTAAAAGAGGGGAAAAAGAAAGATTCTGAGCAGTTGTCCCTATCTCATCATGGTAAGAATAGTGTTTAATACCATACAAATAGCAGCTGCCATTTTTTAAGCACCTGCTCTATGCTAGGCAGCTCCATTTGGTCTTTCTACATTAATTTAGTTCTTATTCAGTGAGGCAGTTGGTGTTTAATTTGCATTTTATAGATAAGGAAGAGGAAGCTGAGGTGTGGAGGGGTGAGGTGGCATGGCAGGATCAGAGCAAGGATTGGACCAGGCCTTATTTACTCCAAAATGTGTGTTCTTTTCCATGCTGTTTGGAAACTTAGATGATTACCACTCTTTCTCCAAGAAAGATAAAGCTGAGAGGACCCCAATATATGAAAGTGAGTCATCGATTTGCTTCCTTGGTTCTAGATACCAGCCCCAAAATGTTCTCTTTCCTCGCCTTTTGTTCCTGAAAGCATACAGTGTTTTTACCTATGTCTGAATTCTGGGAACATCTAAAGTCCCCTTTAGGCAGATCGTTCTTATTTTTTTTTTTTTTTTAAGTTTACTTTTTATACACACACACACACACACACACACACACACACAGACACACACCCTTGATAGGGTTTTGCCATACTACAATCCTTCTCCCAGTCTCCCAGCCAGCCTGGATCGTGAGTCAACCTGGGACCTGAACTAGGCCCCCCATGTGGCTGCAGTACCCTGTAAAGGTGCCCCGCCATCTGAGCCACAGTGGCTGGGCCTGGATTGTTTTCATTGGTTGTAACTTCCCCCTTTATGTGTTCATCTCTATCTCCTTATGTATATATCTGGCTTCCTCAGTATACTTCAAGCTCTTTGAGTCCAAGACCCATATTTCATACTTCTTTTTGGTGCTGAGAGTAATGCAGTTATTAAATAAATATTTATTTGATGTAAAACTAAATAAGAACTATTACTTTTTATTTTTATTTATTTTTAAATTTTGCTGTAAGGGCACATGCACTTGCCAGGAAAAGAGAAAGAAAGAAAGCACCCCCAGGGGGGATGAGCACACCACAATCCGTTCTCCTCCATTTTCCCCTCCTCTTGGTATTTTGGTCATGCATGCACATATACCTGGGTGGCATGTTTTTCAAGCTATTGTGTCTGAGACTCGAACTGTTTAGTTGACTGAGTGGGATCTAGCCACCTTAACAACCAAGCCACCTAGCTGGCCCCAAAAACTGTATTTTTAGAATTTATTACATTTCAGTCATTCATAGGTATTAGAGTATGGCGGATAATTAAGAAAACCCAGAATATTTTGTCACCTGCGTCTCATCTTTTGCAGACAACATCAAGGAAGGTGCAGCCACTCTCTCCATATATTCCCCGTGGGAGTCACAGTTAAGACTCCGCGAGGTCTCTGGACCAGGGTCCTGATTTAGTCATGATCCTTTTATTCGCCTATCAGTCTGACAAAATATACTTTCCTCTGTTGTCACCTTCAGCTAAGAGGCTATCATGCATTACATTATTTTTTTATCTTATATTTGCAGAAATGATAGTAATTAACATGCTCATCTCATAGTATCATGTTTGTTTACAATTCTGAAGTGATTTCTGCTCTTTAAAATCCAAGGATTAGTATCAGATAACACAGTGTAAATAAGACTGCAGTCAAAACCTTCAGGAAAGCTTCTGCTGATTGGATTTTTTCATTGCTTATCTAATGTTATTTTACTGTTCACACATAATAAAAGATCATTAATAGGAAAATGTCACATAAGCTACATTAATTATGTCATTTGAGAATCATATGATGTATTTATCTTGTTATACTTGTCACATTAATAAAATGTGAATCTGCCTTCTTAAATGACTTCTCCGATGGAGCTTCATTTAAAAAGCTTGTTTGGAAGCTCACTTGTGAGGATTATGTCTTGTAAATTTGTGTCTTGGAATAGCTTATTACTTTTATGAAAGAATGTATTTCAAATCCCCATAGTTTCTCTGTGATGAAGTATTTTGTTTCTGGATTATAAGGCTAAGTGTCAAATTTTTATACAGCTATACTAAATTACTTGGTTACCTGCCTGAACGCTATGCCAGTTGATATATTATTTTTTTGGGGCCACTGCTTGCTTAACAGTATAAACTCAGACTTAAAAAATAAGCATTGGGCTAGCCCTGAGTCCTTGTGGTTGATGGAGCCAGTGGGAATTAAGGCAGGATGGGTGGAGCCAGATCCCATAAGGCAGAATGGGTGGTTGGAATTCTGGCCCCTGTGGCTTGAAAAGCTTTTCAGGCATGTGTGCCTTTGCACCCCAAATCCCTACAGGATGGAGAAAGGAGAAGAAGGGATTGTGGCATGACTGTGCCTCATTGGGGGGTGCTTCCTCCCTTTTCCTTTCTTTGTCTCTCTGTCTCTTTCTGGCAAGTGCATGTGCCCTCTGACATATTTAAAGAAAAAAAAAGTATTGTGGACAGATGTAGTTGTAAAGAGAAGTCTTAGAAATTTCATCATAGAGCTCCTTCTACAAACCCATTCATTCTATATACTATTCCCTGATCAGTGTAATCTACAGACACAGGTTTTGGTTCTGGCAGATCTTTTGACTTGTGTCCTTGGGCAAGTCATCTAATCTTTCACATCTGACTCCCTGCTGCTATAGTTTAGCACCTCATTATCACTTGCTGGCTCTATTGCAAATGACATCCTAATGATTTTTCTTTATCTGGTCTCTTTTTTTCTATTTTTTTCCCCTTCTTATTCTTTCCCAGTAATTGTTTAAGAAATACACTTCTGTCACATTCCTTACCTACTTAAATCTCTGCCCTGACTCTCCAGGTTCTAGTAGATGTCTCCAAGTGGGTTAAGAGCACCCTGTGCTGGGGAGAAAAGTGTAAGAAAATGATTGGTTCCGAGGAAAACCTGAGAACTTCAGTTTTTATTTATTTGTAAAATCTAAAATAGTAAGAAATAAAGTTTTACTAATCTTCTGGTATGGTTTGCCTCTTGTACTCTCACTTGCTCAGAAGCCAAAGGGATTCTCAGCTTACTGTTCATGTCAGTCATTTGTTTATCTGTGTGTGGTGGGATATAGTAGTTTCCATCATAAAGGTTGTGCCTTAAGTGATTAATTTATTTAAGAGAAGAAGATTGAAAAAGAAGATTGTAATATAGGTTATGTGGTGATGAAGGTGTGGATGCTGGACTCCCACATGGCTGACTGTGGTTCTAGTCCTGGACCTGGTGACTTGCTTTTTCTCTCTCTCTTTCTCTCTCTCTCTCTGGTCAAGTTAAAATAAATAAAGTAAAACAATTTTTTTAAAGAAAGAGGATAGGTTCTGAAGTTAAACTGCCTTAGAGCTCTATAGCCAAATTTTTTTTCTTTTCTTTTATCCTTTTTTTTTAGAGAAATTTTTGATATAGGGCACATGCACTTGCTGAAGAGACAGAGAGGCAGAAAGTGAGAAATCACCCCCCATGGGCGATGGCCATGCCACAATCCCTTCTTTTCCAGTCTCCTCTTGGGATTTTGGGCATGCACACACACATGCCTAGTGTGTTTCAAGCCACTGGGTCCAGGACTCAAACTGCAGTTGACTACGTGGGAGTCCAGCAATGTAACCATTATGCCATCTGCTGGTCTCTAGCCAAATTTTCTTAACCTCTCTATACTTCATGAGTTCTCAGCTATTTAATGTGAATGGTACCTAGCTCTTAGTATGACTTTGAAGATATAATGTAACATGCTTGCAAGAGTACCTGGCACATAAAAGGTGCTTACTTCATTTATCTTTGTAGCCTGATGATACCTTAGGATCTAGGAGGACATGGCTCAACAGGTTTCTTTCTTCTGCCTAGAGTATCTTCTCTTAATTCTCCTCTTAACTTACCTTCCTTATTTATTTATTTTTAGTTTTGCTATAGGGCAAGTGTGTCCATTGGAGGGTAGAAGAATGGACAGAGAGAAAAAGTGAGAAAGCACTTCCTTGGGGAATGGTCGTGCTGCCATCCCTTCTTCATTCTCCTCTCAGGATTTTGGGCATGCATGCACACACATCTGGCATGTTTTTCAAGCCAAGGGGTCCAAGACTCAACTTGTGCAGCTAGTTATGTGGGATCCAGCCACCTTAACCACCATGTCCCAATTAACCTTTCTCTTGTCACTGGTTATTCCTTAAGAACTAACTCAATCTTCTCCTCCTTAGTCAATCCTTTAATAAGCAATCCTATTGCTGGGCATAGTTGATTATACCTCTCCTTTTTCCATATGTGTCTAGGCCACAGTCTTAGCCCCATACTGTACACTGTTAGTATGTCTGTCTCTGTACCAGTTTAGAGTTTTGAGGGCATAGTCACAGAGGAGGCTGCTGAACGGATAAATGTTTGAACACATGAATACTTTCATATAATGAGCTACTCAGTCATCTTCCACCAGTCAGTAAAATCATTTGCCTTGCCAGTCATTGGAAATGACTACTTGCAAATTTCTCTCTAACCATTTCTCACCCTCTCAGTACACCATGTTGAATATAGGTGAGGGTGACTCACTAAAGGGATAAACTTAACTATGCCCCTATTAAGAATAAAGTTACAGTTAGGAGGCAGTGGTGCCTAACACTATGCACATACTAAATGCCACTGATTTACACATTTAAAATGGTTCATTTTTGTGCTATGTGACCTTCACCTGAATGTAAGTGGGGGGTGGATTAGACGGTGGTGCAGTGGTAAAATGCAGTGCTCTGTGAGGCTGACCCACATGGCAAGGTTCTAGGTTTGTGTCCAAGGACCTCCCCGAGTACACAGGCCATGTGTGTGCCTATGGTTGGACCTGGCTGACGCTGAGTGTGGATTGTGGTGTAACATCCTGTGGGGAGGGGGTGCTGTCTCTTTCTCTGTCTCTGTCTTTCTTGCCCATGGAAGAAATAAATAAATGAACTTAAAAAATGATAAGTATAAAAACAAAAAGAAAACAGAGAAAAATGTTTTTATTTGTGAATCATCTCATAACTAATCACAAGCAAACCATGGTTTGTAAACTTCTAGAGTAAATCTTTATTCTCTTGCCCTAAATATTTTTGATTCTGTAAAATTGGTAAGGAATGGTCATCTATAGAAAAGAACTTGCAGGAACATTTGAGAAGCTGGCAATAGCTGGTAGACTTGATAAGAAGTGAAGGAAGTCAGTGATGAAGAAATCTGAGTTGGCACCTTTACTGTTCAGGAGCTAGCCAGTAAACATTGCCAGTGTGAGAGGCTACAGAGTTTAATTGGCTCAACTTCAAGAAAGGGCGCCATCAGCCACCTTCATTTTGCTGGTCAGTCACAGCGATGACATGCTGTGGAAAACACAGCGGAAGCTAGAGAAAGCCTGAAATCCCGGCTGGCCCTGTCAGCTGTGACTTCTACAGTGAATTCATTATATCATTAATAACAATGTATGTCTCAGCTTTAAGACTTTGCTTTTATTGATGTGCTAAAAACCATGTAGTTTTATTGAAAGCTATAAAAATTATATCATTTAGCTGACACTTTCAGGATTTATGTGGAGCTTTTGTCCTGAACTTCCCTGTTAGTCCCCTCTTTTTAGGTTTTTGTAACTAAGAGGAGTTCTACATTCTCACGATTGAGCCCTTTACTGATACTACTTTTTTCACATACGTTATCACTTATTCTCTTAGAGTTCCTGTGTTATTTTGAGTATTCTGTCTTTTTTTTAACCTATATTTTAAGAAAAGACATAAAATTGTGTCACTTGATGTATACCTTCTGGATAATAAACCCAGCCTTTCTGGAAAACGTATGCGAAATAATTTTGATGGCAAATTATCAAAGCTGCACATAAGCTTGTTTTGGTGGTAGATCTCTCTCAGTTTGCACTATTAAAGGAAGACATTTCTCTAGCTTCTGTTGGTTACATAAGCCATTCCTGAGGACACTCATTTTTCCAGCATCATTTGCGTTGTGGAAAATGATATTTCAGAGTTACATCAAGTGAAGGGGGCTGAGACATGGGGAAGCACAGATATTGAGGCAAATGTGAGGTACAGAGCAGTTAACATTTGGAACTGGGCCCAGTGGAGTTGAGAGCCACGCTGGTCATTGTGGTGTTCACCGTGTTTGGATATGTATTCTTCCAAACATGCAGTGTACAAAAACTTGAACCTAGAAAGACAGTAGAAGGGAGTAAGAAAGGAAGAAGCCCAAGAGAAAAAGTTTTTGCATACCCTGGGATAACTTGTTATTTTCCTATATTAGGGCATAACAACATTTATTAGATTATAAGTAGCTTTTTTAAAATTGATAAGTGATTCTTTATTCTGACTTGTTCAAAATAAAGATAGAATATTATAAATTTAAAAATAGACTGAATGCTGACTTGTTTTCTGTAAATGAGAACCTTGCATACCCAATTGATTGTTAAGCACATTTTTGATTTTTAATATTTATAAATGAACATACATATAATGCACACACACATTTTTCAGGATTATGTCTAATTGTGGTAACTGAGAAAAGCTGTAATGCCCAGATCTACTAGACATCTTAGAGCTGTGTTTGTGGAGTTTAGATTCTTAGGCATTTGTAAAACTGTCATGTTTTTGATTGAAGAAGAGAAAGACGATGTCAGTGAGTGATAGTGGACCCAAAATCCATGATCATTTTTGTAGACGTTGGGTCTTTATTACATAGTTTTTTTTTTTTTTTTTCCTTTTTTACCCAACAAAGCTGAGCTGGAGAAAGAAAGATAAAATGCAAATCACTTTATTTTATCGTTAATAATTTTGATAAATGTTTTAGGTTGAACTATGTGAAATTGCTTATGTGTAACCATCTTTGACCTACAAAAATAGGAATTTACTATGGTTCAGTTGATATTTGGGAGGAGGCTAGAAATGATGGTAATAAATAATGCCAGTAAGACTAAAGTGTGTTTGGGGATTCCTTATGAATTTAATATTCTGTGATCACCATGATGTCTGTGGAAAATCACCATGCATTGATTTGTGTTGTTCTTGTGAATTTCCTGGTCACTCAAACTTAATTCATTAACTGTCAACCTTTATAAAATTTTAGCCATTTTTGGGCTAGCCAAGGTAGCTGAGCAGTAACACAGTTGCTGTGATCCTGAAGCCACATGGGAAGGCCATGGGTTTGCTTCTTGAGGTCTCTCTGCACATGGCTGTGTACATGGACCTGTAATCCAGCTTGCTGAGGCTGGGTGAGGATTGTGTCATGAGGACCCTTCTGGGGTTTACTTATTTAAACATTTTAAAATTTAAGAAAGCCCAATTTAAAACAAAAAGTTTGAGATTTGTTCTATTTTTATAATTTTTTGGTTTTAGACTATGTTTTTGATAGTTGAGGTAGTTAAATAGTGACTTTTTGATAAGTGTGATATTATTAATTTTGCTATCAATGACCAAGAATTAGATATTTTTTAGGATGCATTCCCACAGGGCTTGAAAACACTTTTAATGATTTGATAAATATGACTGTAGTTTTTCCTTTTTTGACTGCTTTGGTGTATCTGACTTGACATTCTTTTTTCAATACCTTGAAAAAAATATACATACAATAAACAACTAAGGTGGAAGGCTAGTATTAGTGGTTTATGTGAAAGATATAATTGCATATCCTAGGGAATATATGTGATTGTCTTTGAGAAGAAATGACCAGGGAAGCCATCCTATTAAGCAATAATTAATATTTACTCACATATTAATTAGTTATACATTAATGAACTAAGATATTATTTTTAATAACACAAATAATATTTATTCTAAACAACTCTTTTTGTTCTAGCCTAGGCATTTGCTTGACAATATTTACAATACTTAGACTAACACATTTTTGAAAGGAAAGGAGCCTTATGGAACATTTAATTCGTCCAGTTAGGAAGCAGAGTACCAGTAGGGTATTCTGACTCCCTGAAGAGCACACAGCTATTCAGAGGCTGACCCTAGGACGGATACTGTAAGGAGAGGGCCCTATGCACTGGACTACCCTCTTTCTATTTTTTCTCTAGGAGTTCAGAATCTAGGGTTGAGGTTGTTTGTAAGAATAAAAACAGTAACATAGATATATATTTTGGTGACATTAAGAAATGTATTTGCTTCAAGACAGATCTTCTAAAATTCCTATGCACCAAGGCTTTACAAATCTGTAGTAAAATATAAATAAAATAGGAACATTAGTTTGCCATTTGTTGGCTTTGCTGGTCTGTCACCTCAGCAAGACCTTGAGAAATGGGATCCCCTGATACCCCTTGATACAACTGGGAGAGAGGATTCAGGAAACATCAGATCTGTAGTCCCTGAGAGGCCTCTTTTGAGGTGGAGATGGGCCTCTTTGATGGGGACCCTGAGAAACTATATCAAGAGGGTCTCTGTTTTGGGGGACAGGAGAAAAAGGTAGTTTGAAGTGGAGATAAGGCATGTTGACTACAAACTGCACATACTTTATAACTTCGAGGGAGGACAGGCTCTAGGTCAGTGTCCATAATGCAGAAGGACCACCTGCTGTGACTTTCAAGCTGCTGGGGCCGAGGACTTGAACTGTGGTCAGTTATGTGGGAGTCTAGTGCCTCAACTACCACCTCCTGGTGGCCCCTATGAATTTATTATTTAAAGTAAATCTGTAGTATATTTTTGCTTTGATTTATACTGGATTAAGAATGAGAGAGTGAGAATGTAAAATTTCTAGAGCTAATTTTTAGAGTGTTAGCTGACATTTAAACTGATTAAAATAGGATAAAACTATGAAGAAATTGAGTGTATTTCTTAATCTTTTTGTTTAAAAGTTAAGCATAAAGGGAACCAGCAGTTAGCGTAATGGCTATGTCGCTGGACTCCCACGTAGTTGACCGTGGTTCGCGTCCTGGACCCGGTGGCTTACAACTCACGCTGGGCGCGTGTGCGTGCGTGCCCAAGATCCCGAGAGGAGAATGGAGGAGAAGGGATTGTGGCGTGGCCATCCCCCCTGGGGGGTGATTTCTCGCTTTCTGTCTCTCTGTCTCTGTCTGTCTGGCGAGCGCACGCGCCCTATAGCAAAAATCTCGCCCAAAAAAAAAAAAAAGTTAAGCATAAAAATTATTATTATTTTAATTTTGCCACAGGCTATGTGTGCTTGCCAGAGAGAAAGAGAGAGAGGGAGAGGGAGAAAGCACCCTCTAGTGGAGCATGGTTATGCCGCAATCTCTTCTCCTCCATTTTTCCATCCTTTAGGGATTTGAGGTATACATGTGCTTAACATGGTTCTCAAGCCCTCGTGTTTGGGATTTGGACTGTGCAGTTGGCCATGTGGGATTCAGGTTCCTCAACCACTGGGGCCTAGAGCCAGCCCAAGCATAAACATTCTAACCTTAAGATATACCATTTATTTATTTTTAAATATTTTAAATTTAACTTTATTTATTTATTTACTTATTTTAATTTGACCAGAGAGGGACAGAACAAGAGAGAGATAGAGAGAGAGAGGGAAAGTGAAAAGCAAGTTGCCAGGTCCAGAACTCTAATTGTGGTCAGCAATGTGGGAGTTCAGCACCCTTAACCACTATACCAACTGCCAGCCCCAAGAGATACCATTTAGAAGAGGGATCATAGATTACAGATTATTGACTAAAAGTAATTATATATGTGAGTTTAATGTTTATACTTACAAAATAAATTAGGAAAAATTCATAGGCACAGATGTGTAATTTTACCATGGTGAATTTTAAACACTAATATAAAAATGTATAGTTTTTGTTAAATAAGACCAGATATTTGTTTAGAGTTTAAAATTATCATTCCTTAATGGACTGTATAGCCATTTTAGAGAGACTATTCCAGTGATATGTTTCTAAATAGGAATAATTTTAAAAGTCGCATTTATTTTAAATGATCTATTACTGAACATTCACTATAGCTGCAGGAGATACAGATATGAAAAAAATACATTTCTCAGCGTGCAGTCTAGAAGGGAGGATAAGACACATGCGCAAACACCTGAAACGGGAGGTGGTGTATGTTAAGTATCACCAGAGAGGCACAAGAGTGTTATTTGGAGAATAAATAAGAGGAGAGGTCACAGCTCAGTCAGGTGGGAGAAAGGAAAGGATTTGGAATTGGGGTTAGGAATGTCAGGCCAAGAGACTCTCAGGGTAAGGTAGCATTTCAACTAGACTTGAAGAGTGGGGTAATTTTTACCAGGCAGAGATGAGGCCATTCCAGACTGTGAGAATATGAAGGGCAAGGCAGGCTCTAAGCATTTTTTTTTTTTATTTTTTTTTTATACAATGTTAAGGAATTCTAGTTTGGCTGGAGAATAGACTTCAATTGCCAGCTGAAATCCAGACCCTAATTGGCCCCAAAGATGGCAAAATTAGGTTTTCACATGCTTATTCTTTTCTTAATGTCCAATGAGTAACTGGTTTTGCTTACATTTTCTTATTAAGGGAAAATGAAAAACTGAGTAGGCTGCAAATGATGGGATTTTATTTGGCTCTGCAAGGATTTTTATAAATACTACAGCAGCTGTTTACATGTTTTTCATGATTGCCCCATGCATATTAGAATGATTCTCCCCATTGTTTCATGCATAAGCCCACATTTCACTGGAGTTTATCTTTGAATGTTTGCCATCCCCATTTTGTTTGTACTCCTTTGGGTAATATTAGTTACCTGATGAGGGGAATATCATAAATTTGGAATTCTAAGCTCTTCCAACTTCAGAGTGCCATCTCTTTACTACACATATTATGTAGTACTGTTGAATAGTTTGAGAGCTTTAGCACAATTCACAAAGCAACAATCTCTCCTGTATTTCCAAATAAAGTATTTGAAGGGAATGATATTTGCAGAATGTGCTATAGTGGTAAATTTAGAGAGTACAAGATAATTACTTGTAATTATGGCAATTTCTGTAAGGGAAATCATCTTAATTTGTTCCCACTAAGAAATAGAATTGCTCTACTCATAGCATTTGAATCTTTTTAAGAGATTAATGCCCTGTGCCTTCATTACTTTGAATGGACATTACAGCCTTTCACTACATCTGAAATTACCCCTTTAATTCACGCTAGTGTTTGAATTTCTGTTAAATGCAGTCTTCACTTAAAAAAAATCATATTCCAGAGCCCTTGTTGGAGAGAACTTACATGTCCATCCTAAGCAAATTGTGAAGGGATAATCCATTTCTACTAGGAGAATGAACCCACAAAGAAGTCATAGTCTGGATGGTGAAAAGAGTCTTCAACTCATACTCGCAGCATTCTCCTGTCAGGCTATTCCCTGAAGATTTTCAAATTTAGATGGCCTTTAGGCTGATGGGTAATTGGTATGGCTTAAAAGGATTGCTGTGTCTCTGGGCATTTTTGTGAAGACAGAATTCTGACTACTTTTTTATTTTTAAGTATTTAATTATACCGTCTGGGAAAGGAAACCCATATATAGGTTAAGACAGAAAGAAATTGGAGTGGGGAGAATGGGTTTACTGTAGAATATAATTAATTGGAAAGATATTGAAAAAGAAATGATGGACATATGTCTAGATAGGTGTCAGAGGTGCTAAGTATAGAAAGTTAACTCATTGTTCAGTTGTCTACAAAAATAAATGTCTTTAGGCTTCAGAGCAGCTGGGGTCGTTTAAGAAATTCTGAGTTTTTTTCAATTAGCACCCATTTCTTTATATTGTACGGGCATTTCATTTGGCTGTAGTGAGTAGAGGCTGTGTTGGTGCTGGAATCCCTGCCTCCTTTGATGCTAGCTGTGGTACTTTGAATTGTGAAGACACTTCTGTATTTAAGGTCTGGTGGGAGGTCTGGGTGGGCCAGCACTTCTCAGCACCATTACAAAGCCATTCTCCAGTACAGCAGCTTTTAGGTAGGATTAGGCAGAGTGAGTGAAACACAAAAGCTACAAGTGATTTAAGAGCTATTTTATTTTGAAGTATCCAGCCCCTTCTGATAAGGTCTAAATTTGTAGTCCAACTTGGATTAATTAATTTAATAATCATGTCGATATGCACTTATTAAGGGCTTACTATGTCCCAAGTGCTTGATGCTGTTTATCTTTTTATTAGTTAGGTTATTTTTTTTTGTTCCCATAGGGCATGTGCAGTCACCAGAGAGAGAGAGATAAAGAGGGAAAGTGAGGCTGGGAACCAGCAGTTAGCATAATGGCTATGTCGCTGGACTCCCACGTAGTCGACCGCGGTTCGCGTCCTGGACCCGGTGGCTTAAAACTCACGCCGGGCGTGTGTGTGTGTGCGTGCCCAAGATCCCGAGAGGAGAATGGAGGAGAAGGGATTGCGGCGTGGCTATCCCCCCTGGGGGGTGATTTCTCGCTTTCTGTCTCTATGTCTCTCTCTGCCTGTCTGGCAAGCGCACGCACCCTATAGCGAAAACCTCTCAAAAAAAAAAAAAAAAAAAAAAAGAGGGAAAGTGAGGAATGGCCACACTGCAGTCCTTCTCTCCCTATTCTCTTCCTACTGCTCTTGGGATTTTGGGTACATATACACACCTGCCCAGCATGTTTTTCAAGCAGCCTGGTCTGGAACTTGAACAGTGGAGTCGGCCATGTGGGATCCAGTACCTTAACCACCATGCCACTTGCTGGCTTGCTATTACAATGAGGAAGAAAATGGAATAACGTGAATAGTGACTCTATTATTTCCAAATTTGGGATATTTCAGTTTATCCTTATGAATGTTTGCTGATTTTAAGAGAACCATCTAATTTTCTAACTATAACTTCTCTAATAATTTATGAAGTGTTAGATTTGGGGGATGCATATTTAGATATAATATGATCCTCATTGTGAAGGAACTTACATCTAGATAGGAAGTCAGATGAGAAAATGAATCATTGCAGTACAGTATGATCACATGGTACCACATACAGGGTGCTGTGTGAATATTGTAAAGCAGGAAGAAAAAGGAAGAGGAGGTGATATGATCTAAGCATTGAACTATGTGTGGAAGTTGGCTAGTTAATAATCACCATGTATCTCCATAGTGTAGACTCTCTCATCACTATCCCTTCATTTTCATGAGAGTGATTTTCCAAAGTAATCAAGGCAATAATTTTAAAATGATTTGTCATTCTGAATTCATTTATTATTTGTATTATATCACGTTCTATTCATAACTTGATTTCCTCTTACATACTTTTGGAAGGTAAATATACCTTTCCTACATATTACCTCTGATTCGTTTTCATGGTTGAATTCTTCATAAAATGAGTGCTACCCCTAACTTTTCTTTTTTAACCTTATGGCATAATGTCCTCCTTTTTTTCAGTACTTTAATATGTAGTTTTTCTTTGTTTGTTTGTTTGTTTTTTGGAGAGGTTTTTGCTATATGGCGCGTGCGCTCTCCAGAAAGACAGAGAGACAGAAAGTGAGAAATCACCCCCCGGGGTGGATGGCCACGCTGCAATCCCTTCTCCTCCGTTCTCCTCTTGGTATCTTGCACATGCATGCATGTGCGCCTGGCATGAGTTTAAGCCATCAGGTCCGGGACTCCAACCATGGTCAGCTACATGGGAATCCAGCGTCATAGCCATTACGCTAACTGCTGGTCCCAATATGTAGATCTTTTGACTGTATTATACCCATATTAATTTGTTTTGTCTTGAGTTTTTTTTTTAAATCTAGGAAAGCAGTCCTTTTTCATATGTGCATGTGTGTATGTTGTTTTTTGGCTGTGGTCTTGCCGCATCACGGTCCTTCTGCCTCAGCCTTCTGAACAGATTGGGGTCACAGGTACACTCCACATGCCCAACTTTTTCAGACTGGGTTTTGCTATGTTGTCCACACTGGCTGAGTAGCTGGGACTATGGGTGTGCACCTGTGCTCCAAATTTTTAGGGTAGACTAGGAATTGAACACGGGCCACCTAGTGGCCAGCCTGTTGAGCAGCAGCATCCAGTGTGTACTGGTGTGGCTGGGCTTGGAAAGCAGTTGTTAGAAGTCTATTCCATGAGATTCACTGAGGTAGAAAAACTTTAAAACTTTAATGGTTAATAAAGTTGGTGAGACACGTATAATGGGACTTCAAAAAATTCATGGAAAATGGAATTAATGTACAAGTCTATTTTGGTGCAAAAGATTGAAATCCATCTATAGTTTTTCCATAATATGCATTTTTTATGGATTTTTTTGATACTTCCCCTTATGTACACTGTCTCTCTGTTGGAGATGTATTTTGTACATTGTGAGAGTTCTGAGACGTCCTATAATTTAAAAAGGGAGGAAGAATAGGAAAAGAAAGACTTCTTTACTCTTATTCAACCAAATGTTTCCCCAGTACAACCAACCTTCCTTCCTTCCTTCCTTCCTTCCTTTCTTCCTTCTTTCTTTCTTTCTTTCTTTCTTTCTTTCTTTCTTTCTTTCTTTCTTTCTTTCTTTTTTGATAACATGAAAATAGGAATTATTTTCTTGACATATCTTTGTTTTGGATTAGATATAAAAATTCATACATATAGTCAATATGGAAATATTATTTCCCACTTATGGTTGAAATTAATTAGAAGGACATAATTGGGACAAAAAAGAAAAAAGACAAGAGAAAAAAATCAAATGAGAATGCCATAGTAAGGCAGATGGGAGAGAAAAATATTGGTAGCAGCAGAAAGGAAGGAAAATGGAAAAAGGAAATGTATCTTGTAAAGTACAAAAAGTTATTAAAATGTAACGTAGTGAAATGCATTTATCAAGTTCCTGGATTTAATATTTCCTCAGAGACATGAAAATATTGCTAAATGCCAAAGTATTTTTCTCACATTAAAATTTTTATAATGCTTAAAACATTTCCCTACTGTTTTTCCTGAAAAAATATTATCTGTGACTTTTGTTTTATTATTAAAGGACTAAAAAAATTTTATTTTTGGAGAGGTTTTTGCTATAGGGCGTGTGCCGCTCGCCAGACAGAGAGAGACAGAGAGACAGAAAGAGAGAAATCACCCCCCGGGGGGATGGCCACGCCGCAATCCCTTCTCCTCCATTCTCCTCTCGGGATCTTGGGCACGCATGCACACGTGCCCGGCAGAAGTTTAAGCCACCGGGTCCGGGACGCAAACCATGGTCGACCATGTGGAAGTCCAGTGACATAGCCATTACTCTTAACTACTGGTCCCCAAGGACTAAAAATTTTTAACAATATGAAGTTAGTTAGGAAGGTATAGTTCTCTTGGGAAATTTCACAATTGGGAAAGCATTTCCCTTCCTGACTGTTCAAGGACAGATCAGTTTGAGATGATATGAAGGGAATGTGATGCTGCCTAACATAGTGGGAATTGAAGTAGAATGTTTCTAGATTTTGAATGAAGGGATGAATTTTTGTTTGGTGCCTTTTTTTGACGTGTTGCTATTATTTGTTGGACTGCTACTGGGAAACAAGGCCACTTCTGAACTTGGTTAGAGGGAATCACGATGGCCATTGAACCTGTCAACTCTTGTCTTATCAGATAGCTCAGGTAAGACAGAAATTGGAGGGGAGCAACATACTTCAAGTCTTGTTAGAATATTCTAGTTCTTGCATGGTTGATCACCAGCTGGTTCCCTCAAAGCAGTCCTATGACGTAGGAAGTCAGAAATTTGGGAAGTTATACAGATCCTTTGGAGAATGTAACTATTTTAGGGAATTAGAAGGACCTGATGCAAAATAACTAACTCTGTGAAGACAAAGTCAGAAAACTGACTGTGTAAGTCAGACTTTGTTTGTGTGTTTAATATTCTCTGCTTAGTTTTGTTACCCTTGGCATTTTATATCGTTTTTAAAGTGTTATAGACTGCATTGAAGAGAACCAAAGGAAGGTTGTCATTTTCCTCCACTCCCATTAGGCTGGGTTATTCATTAAACAGATTTTTACCAAGTGCCTATGAATTTTGATGAAGGACTCAACACACGTCTAAATGCCAGTGAGATGGTGACAGCCACTGTCAAAGTAAATGGGCCCCAGGAGAAAGCGAAACCAATGAGATATTGCTGGACTCTGCTTTACTGAGGAAGAGTTTGTCTTGATGTATCCTTAAAGACCCCCACCCCATCACAACTTGCCCGAATTGAAATAATTCTTCAAGGCCTTGCCCAAGCCTCCTCTCCAGGAGGCTCTTGGGTCCACCAAGTTGAATCAATCCTTTCTTTCACTGTCCCTTACTCTTTTATGCTCGTTAGAGCAATTATTAAAATTTAATCAGTTGATCACCGAAATGATTGATTAGTTCATTCTTTCCACATGTTTTTGTTACACTCAATGTATCAGCTACTTAATGGATCAGGGAGGTTGTGGTTGAGTAAGACTCCATCCTTGTTTTTGAGGAGCTAATTGTGCCCTTTTGTTTGTGAAGTTAAGCAATGGACTCTTCCTCATCTCCCATGTGCCCAGCTTCATGACTTAGGGTCTTTGAGTATATTGACTTTGCTTTTGTTTCAGATACACACAGAACTGAAGATTAGTAGATATTAGTCCATTATAATTGGAATTTGTACAACAAGTTTATAGTGGAGGAAACAAGAGTTCTGGCAGGTTATATTAAATGACACATTCAGCTGAATTTCCTAAGTCAATAATAGATGAATTCATATTCCGATATCTTTTACTGTTAGTTTGCAAACCACTGAACTATTGTGCCTTACTTAAGCCAATTTTAAATAAGCCAAATAACTGAGGAACTGTGTTTTAGGAATAATTTGTAGTAGAAACAAAGGGTTGGATCTTTGTTTACATGTACAGTGATTTAGTAAGCAATAGAGTCAGATGTCAAAAGGCTTTTAGGTCACTGGTGGAGTAGCAATGTGGTTTATTATTTACCTTTTGCCTGCCACAAATGTTCTTCTAATCCAGGGACCCAGAGTAAATGTTTGCTGAGAGTCTGTATAACGCCTAAACAATGAAATAGTCACATGCTTTAGTGGTAGCAAAATTGAATGGCAAACAGCTGCCAGCAGCCATTTCTTACTGATCTAATCCAGGAGGTTTGTGAAAGGGAACATATGGATAGGGGCTAACTGGAAATTAGCAAAAATCTAAATATTTGACTAAATGCGGTTGTAGTCTGGTATGGTAAAGCCCAGAGGTGAGAAGTGACCTCATGTCAAAGCCAAATGACAAGAAAGAACTTATTGGAAACAGCTATGACAAACACAGAATTAGGTACGAGATGCTTTTACCTGGTACTGTATTCAAAGGAAATTTGTTATCAGACTTGTTATAAGTAGGACCTGGATAAAGAGATAATACTTCTGCAAGTCCTCAAAAGTCAGTGATGCCTACCAGTGTACAGTTGGGAAGCATATATTTAACTATATAATACAGTGTTCTAAGTATTCTTTTTTTTTTTTTTTTTTTTTCTTTAGAGAGAGATTTTTGCTATAGGGCATGTGTGCTCGCTGGAGAGACAGAGAGACAGAAAGTGAGAAGTCACCCCCCAGGGTGGATGGCCACACTGCAGTCCCTTCTCCTCCATTCTCTTCTTGGGATTTTGGGCACACACACGTGCACGTGTGCCCAGCATAAGTTTTTAAGCTGTCGAGTCCAGGACTTGAACCATGGTCAAGTACGTGGGAGTCCAGTGACATAACCATTACGCTATCTTCTGGTCTCCCAGTGTTCTAAGTATTCTAATGGAAGTATGTAATATAAGTAATTGGAATGCTGAGAAAAGAATATGAAAGAGGTAGAGAAGGTTTCTTACACTTAAGGGAGGAATGGGAGTTCTTTCCATGGAGAGAGGTAGAGGATTTTTTCCCCCAGGCAGGGCATCACCATAGGCAAAGGAACGAGGGTGTGAAACACTCGAATACATTTGTTTACTTGTTTATTGTAGGAGAATAAAGTGTGATGGGCAAGTCATTATAAAGAGCCTAATTTTTAAATCATGACAGCAAGCTATATACTTTAAACATATACAATTCTATTTGCCAATTTTATCCCCCCAAAACAGGAAAACAAAGGGCCAGATTTCTTATATTTCTTCTCAGAAATATTACCAGAAAATGATAAATAATCAGCAAAATATGTTTCACTGGGTTGCGATGTTTCCTAAAGTTTAGTACAACATCTGCTAAGTGAGTGAAAAGACAAACTTTTATTGCATCTTTTTATGTGCAGGTATTTTGTTAGTTATTTTCCCAAGTTATTTCATAAGGATAATTCACACGAGTTAAGTATACCAAAGAACCTTGGTATTTACATATGTAACACGGAAGATTTAATTACTTATTTGTTTAATTTTATCTGTTGTTGTTATTTATTTTTTAATTTGACCAGAGAGAGAGAGAAAAGGGAAGTGAGAAAGCAAGCTGTTAGGTCCAGGACTCAAATTGTGATTGGCTATGTGGGAGTTCAAAGCTCCTAAAATTATTTATTTAATTTTATTTATTATTATGATTATTTTTCCATTTGCTATAAGGCATACACAGTTACCAGAGAGAAACAGAAGGAGAGGCAAAATGATAAAGTAAGCCAACAGGTCCAGGACTCAAACTGCAGTCAGCCATGTGGGAGTCCAGCACCTCAACCACCATGCTACCTGCTACCTGCTTGCCCAGCTTTTTTATTTTTTAACAGGTTTTTGTTTTGTTTTGTTTTGTTTTGTTTTTTTACACACTTGGGTGGTCGAAAAAGCCATGACACATTTTTACATTGAAAAATACATTATGACTTTCCCGATTACCTAATTAATCATTAATCTGGAAACTTTTACGTGACTGATATATGGTGTGTCTTTCTTCATTAAAGAAACCAAACTGCTTTCAGCATGTTGAGTGAAGAAGTAGGCAACTGGAAGTAAGAAAAATGGTGATTTGTCTCATCCATTGATTGTTAAGTATTGTTAATAATGTTAGCAATACATTTTATGGCCCAGCCTAGTGGCTCAGTCAGTCAGTCAGTCAGTCAGTACTGTACTCATCTGTAGTGCTGGAAGTCGCGTGGCCGACCATGGGTTTGGATCCCTGGCCCAACATACTGAGGACTGACTACCTGTCCAAGGGCCTGATGAGCTGGAGGGCTGGAGGAAGGGAACTGTGGCTTGTAGGAACCCTATTGAGGTTGCTTCTCTCTCCCTGAAAGTACGTGGACTTTCAACCTTGAGTAGAATAAAACATAAAAAGTTCTAAAAGCATATCATTGATTTAAAAAATAAAAAGTAGATTTCTAGTGTTCATGAAATAAGAGTTTTCCCTGAGTTTAAAAATGCTTTTAAACTTAGAAAGACATGAATAAACATTAACTTATTTCATGTTATTGAATGGCAAAGGTGCAGACTACATAGAATTTAGAAATATATGAAATTTTAAATCACAAGTGACAAGGTGTGAGGATCAGAGCATTTGTCGTGTTGAGCTACATGGGCCCAAAAAAGGCTTCTGAACATTAACCTCTGACATCCATCCATACCTCTGCCCACTTTCATGTGGAATCCCCTACTGTTCAATAGCTATTTAGGGAGGAGGCCATTTCTAAATAACTGAAATGGGAGGAAGACAGCTTTCTTTTCATGTTTTTGAGCATTCCACAATTACTTTTTCTTTTTGGAGTACATTTGTGCACTGCTGAGTTAGTAAATATATTCATCTACTCCTCCTTTTCTTTTAAAAATAATCATTGGAATTTTAAAAAAGAAATTAAACTGAAGAGCATGACATTCCCATCAAATCTATTTAAAGCTTATGCAGGACCACATTTTTTTTCTTTTTAAATTTTTTCTTTATTAGGTATTTGTTACAACTCTTCTTGATTTGAAGCAGCAACTGGAGGCATTTTGTTAAATACTTTAAACAATCATCTCATTTCATCAGTCCTTCTAAAAATGATATTTCTTCTTGAAATGGATAAGCAGTCATAAATTAATAATTATTACTATTACATATGGAAAAGTCAACATATCAGTTCCTTTAATCATCAGAGATATATGATCTACCTTTGAATATATCTCAGTTACAGTAAAATATAACAGGCCTAGCCTGGTGGCACAGTTGATAGCAAACTGAACTGCATTGCTGGAAGCCACATAGCTGACGGCAGGTTTGGACTCCCAGTCAGGCTGAAAACAGGCTGTGTGTGTGTGTGTGTGTGAACTAGAGAGCTGGGGAGGAGAAAAATCATAGTGTAGAAGACCCTGTTGAGGTTGCTTCTCTCTTTCTTTCTCTTTCTCTTGTGTGTGTGTACATGCTATTTTGAATAAATAAAGAAAAATATTTAAAAATACAGCAAAAAGAGGGAAGATGCCTATTTTCTAAGTGTGTCTCAGCTAAAATAGTGTTTAAAATTTTGTATCACTTGGTTTTGTTACTATAAAAGCAGAATTAGAATTGCTTTCTTTCAACTACTTGAGGAGAAAAAAGTTAGAAGATCTGAGAGTTAAAGGCTTGCCTATTCTTAATTTTTAAAAATATTTATTTATTTACAATTTCTTGAGAGAGAGAGAGAGTATGAGAGAGAGAGAAAGAGAAACATTAGAATCTCTTGCCATCATTCTTCTCCCCCTAGCCTTTCCTAGCCAGCCAGGAATGTGGGCTTGTGTGCATACCCTGCGTGTACAACTTGACCTGGGACTCAAACTCTGATCTTCTATATGGCCTCCAGTATTGCAGGGTGTTGTGCTACCACTGCACTCCCTGGCTGAGCCTCTTTTCTTTTTTAAAGTGTGATTTTGAGAATTATTGCAGCTGTAAAAAAGAGAAACTACCAGGAAAGTACTTAGTTTTACATGGCATTTGTTTTCAGTAAGTTCTCATTGGTATTAAAGTTAAGAAATTAAACCATTTTTTTAAAGAGATAAACTTGACTTTTGTATTCTACTCATGTTTTCTTTGCTACATCTCTAATTATCAGTTAATAGTGGATTAAAAATAGATTTTTAATACAGAAGAAGAAAAATACACATGGTTTTTACTCAAGATGAGCATTTAGTCATCCAGCCAAAAGCTTTCATCTGTCTTCTTTTACAATTAAAGCAAAATCTATTAGTCCTGTCAATCAGCAGTCATCTGGGGTGATGACAAGGACTGTACAAACACTAGTGGTAGTTGCCAAAGAATCAAAAAACTAGCTTTTCAAAATCAGACTTGCTGCCTAGGAAATAAATCAGCTTTCCATGATAAGTGAGATAACTTGGTTACCTAACTTCTAATAAATCTATAAGTAAAATCTGGTAAATGTAATTTCAGGACATTTTCCTTTTATTTATAATCATCTGTAGCTGTTTTTCTTGAGAATGCAATGACTTTCAGTGTCATTTTAGAGCTGTTACTGAGAAATAGCCTTCGAAGTTATCTGATATTTATGCTACTTGGAAGAAGTTAAACTATATAGTCTTGCACTTAAATATGATTCTGATATTTTCTTTAAAATGAAATAAACTATTTCTTTCATCATGGTCAGGTATGTAAATTTCATTCAATTAAATAAAAATGCATGATACCTTTACTTCAGGCAAGGATTTAGGTGCTGGAATAGATAAAGGGATTAAGTAGGTGAGGTTCCCTCTATTAAATAGGTAAATATGTAAACTTCTTATGGGGTGACCAATATAAATAACTTAGTGAACTACAAGACAGAATAAGAGAAGCATATTATCAATATAAAGTGGTGTAGAACCTGGGAAGGAATAATACCTGCTTGAGGGATCAGAGAAGGCATCTTTGAAAAAAGTAGCATTTTAATTCATCATGAAAAGTGGTAGGATTTTCTTTCTTTCTTTTTTTTAGAGAGTTTTTTTTTTTTTTTTTTTTTGCTATAGGGCACATGTGCTCACCAGAGAGACAGAAAGCAATAATCTGTCCCCCAGGGAAATGGCCATGCTGCAATCCCTTTTCCTCCATTCTCCTCTTAGGATTTTGGGCACTCATGCACATGCGCCTGGTGTGAGTTTTAACTCACGGGGTCTGGGACTTGAACTGTGGTTGACTTCATGGGAGTCCAGCAACCTAACACTTATGCCATCTGCTGGTTATCCAGTGGTAGGATTTCAACAAGTGGACCTGAGTCAAAGTATTTATAATGATTTTCTTTTTTCTTTTTTTTTTTTTTTAGAATTGTTTATTTAATTTTATTTATTATTGTTACTATTTTAATTTGACTGGAGAGAGACAGGGAGAGAGAGAGACAGAGAGAGAGAGAAGGAAAGTGAGAAAGAAAGCGGCCAGGTCCAGGACTAGAACCATGATCAGCCATGTGGGAGTCCAGCATCTTACATCTTTTTGTTTTTTTTTTTTTCTTTTTTTGGAGAGGTTTTTGCTATAGGGCGCGTGCGCTCGCCAGACAGACAGAGAGAGACAGAGAGATAGAAAGCAGGAAATCACCCCCCAGGGGGGATGGCCACGCCGCAATCCCTTCTCCTCCATTCTCCTCTCGGGATCTTGGGCACGCACGCACACGCGCCCGGCGTGAGTTTAAGCCGCCGGGTCCGGGACTCAAACCACGGTCGACTACGTGGGAGTCCAGCGACATAGCCATTACGCTAACTGCTGGTCCCAGCATCTTACATCTTAACCACTGCGTCATCTGCCGGGCCCTAGAATGATATTCTTTTTTTTTTTTTTTTTTTTTTTTTTTTTCCTGAGTAGTGATTTTTGGAGAGAAAAATGTTGATACAGTGAGAAATTGTGGTTTCAGATAGGTATACAGGATCCTTAGTTCTGAATTCATGTTTTCTATGGGTTCTTTAGCTTTTAGATTCTTTTTTTATTTTCAGTTTTTGCTGTAGGGTGTGTGCACTCACCAGAGAGAGAAAGTGAGAAAGCATTCCCCCCTATGGGGATTGAGTAGTGGGAGGTGGCCACACTGCAGTCACTTCTCTTCCACTCTCTTTCAGGGATTTTGGGCATGCACACTTAAGTGACTGATGTGGTTCTCAAACCATTGGGTCTAGTACTCCAACTGAAGTCTGCTATGTGGGAATCTAGCACCTTAACCACTGTGCCACCTGCTGGTCCCACTTTTAGATTCATAAGGGCAACCAAAGATTCAATAGAATGCTAATTTCTAAACCTGGATGGTCATTATAATCATCTAGGCCTAGAGATCTTAAAAAAATACATATTTCTGGACTCTGCTCCTACAAAACCCATCTCAGTGAATCTGAGGTAGGACTCAGGATCCCAATATTATGCACAGGATCTCTGTGATCCTTTCTGGCCAGGTTTGCAAGATAACTTTTTGCATGAACTCTCACTGCTTACCTAAAAATACAACCTTTCCCCAGCTTCCAAATCCAAATAAAACAAGTGAACAAGTTTGTTCTAATTACTTGATCCTTGAAATTTCTTTCTTTTTTTAAAAGAATTATTTAATTTTATTTATTATTATTATTATTATTTAATTTGACCAGAGAGAGATAGAGATAAACAGAGGGAAAGTGAGGAAACAAGCCGCCAGGTCCGAGATTTGAACTGCAGTCGGCCATCTGGGAGTCCAGCACCTTACCCACCACACCAATCCTTGAAATTTCAATGTTTAGGTGGGGTTGGAATTTATTGTTAGTCATAGGCACATAGGTGCCCAGTAATTATTTGTTGAATAGGTAAAATACACTAAAAATATCTTAATGTTGTAGTGGAGAGCACTTCATAAGGTGCTTCTTTAAGACACTCTCTCTTTCTTTGTCTGTTCTATGTGTGAACCTAATATATGATACTTTTAGATTTTTGGAAGAGCCCTGCAGGTTCCTTGTGGCCCATACTTTGCACATCACTGACAGTTAAGTTCCTGAAGCATTATGAAGGGTAGCCAGAGAAAGCAAGTCATTATGCTGAGAATTTATATAATTCTAAGCCTCTTTTGTAGCCTGTATTTTGCTTTTACACTCAACCAAAAATCTATTTTCTAGAGATTCTGAAAAGGGAACGCGTGCTGATGAGTATTTTGAAGTTCTAAGCAGTTCAACTGCTGTCATTGGGGGTTGAACTGTACAGTATATTTGATTTGTTATAGCTTCTTTATTCTACTCGCTCAGCATTTTCCTGGCAGTTAATTACACAGTGGCTTTAGGGTGCATTCCATAAGATGCTGAAGACACAGCTTCGCTGAAGGCTGACACACTTTCCTCCTTGGTTACATAGCTAATGGCCACTCTGGGATAATTAGTGAGAAGAAACTCCAATGGCCCAATTACTGTCTTCCAAGGTTTTCCCTCTTAATTCTTCTTTGCTGAAATCTTGTGAGATTGCCTCCATTGTAGATTATACTTGTGTGCTATTTAAAACTGAATTTTCTTAGTTACAGTTAGACAAAAGGTAAGAGATCTGTATTTTAGTGTGTTGGGAGTACTGTAAAGTTGATTGCATTTTAGAGAAGCCGTGGAGGACCAGCCTGGTGGCGTGGTGGTGAAGGCAGCTGGATCCCACATGGCCAACTGCTTGCTTTGAGTCCTGGACTCGGCTGGCTTGAAAAACACACTGGATGTGTGTACATGTGTGTCCAAAATCCAGAGACCAAAATGGAGGAGAACGGATTGCAGGGATTGTGGTCATCCTCTCAAGGAAGGGGGTGATTTTTCACTTTCCCTCTTTGTCTCTCTGACAAGTGTGCATGCACTATAGCAAAAAACAAACAAACAAACAAACAAAAGAAAAAGAAAAGGAAAAAAAGAAACCATAGAGTACCATTCAAAGCAAGAGATAGTTAATATTTTGAAAGCCACAGTAATTCCTGGCTTCTGATTCCTGGGTTAAGACTCATACCAACTATCCTCTTGTATGCATTTAGAGGACTTGAGGTTTTAGGTTCAGAGATATTAGGGTTTCTGTAACTTTGCCCAATATGCGCAATAGATTAGCAATCAAATGTTGTGCCATTTTTCTGTCAGGAAGCTTGACTTGGGATATTGCAACTTACTCATGTAATGAAAATGCATGTGCATATGCCTTGGCAATAAAACTATGTGAACATGTCTACCACGGCGTTTGGTAGGTAGGTAGAATCTAAGTCTTATAAATTCCTGAGTCATCTAAGTCAGCCATGTGTCACCTGCCTTTTAAAATCTCTGTCTAACATAAAATACAGTGATTCCATTCTTTTTCCCAAGGTCCATGTCAGCATAAGGTACTTCTCATTGAAATTGTGCAAGCAAACCTGCATTTTTGAATTTTGTCCAAACTAGGAAAAAATGAACATATTCAAAGAAACCTCTTGGAAGAATGGCTTTGTGGAAAGTTATTAATATTATGGCTGTGCTATTTTCTATGAATGTGTTCTTTATATAGAGAGAAGGTGCTCTGTGAGTATTTGTTGATCAAATGCATATAATAAAGTTTTATCATCGGAGTTCTAAATCTTCCCTTTCAATGCAGTCTTTCTGTTAGGTTTAAATGTTCCCAGCTCTCTCTGTAGATCCATGCTACTGTCCTGTGGAGCTTTTGGTTTTAGTATTGCTTGCTTTACTATCTCAAATGGCTTACGAAGATTGGTAAGTAATTTAAAGTCTTGCGGTGTTGAAGCAAAGCCACATCACATTGGTGGAGCTCACCCTAGCATGCCGTGTTTTATTGAAGCAGGAAAAGTGATGGACATAAAGAAAAATATTTCTAGGAGTTTAACAATAGCAGCAACAACAAAGAAAGTTTCATTTTACAGCCTGACAAATCCTTCTTTGGTTTGTCTCTAACAAAGTAACAAGTTTAGGGATGAAGGTGGGGGGATTTTATATTCAGTATGTAATGACCACAATGGTATTCAAATAATTCCCATTACTTCAGATTGACACATGGAGGGGTAGAGCCTGCTAAGAATGTTCAGAACTCTGTAAGAAATTGTGACTGAGGATACTTTCCTTTAAGATCTTCAATTTATAAATATTTTTGGAGAGAGGAAGTATTTTAAAGTATAAAGGAAAAAAAATGAATTGATCTTTAAACTATCATGACCTAGTACACTGAATTAAATGGAATCAGAAGTTGGAAAATTGTTTTTTTCCAATGAGTTCATTGTACCTGCATTAAAAAAATCAGCAATTTTTAAAAAGAATTATTTTATTAAACTTCATTTATTTCAATTTGACCAGAGAGGGGGAAAGAGAGAGAGAGAGAGAGACAGAGACAGAGAGAGACAGAGACAGAGAAAGCAAGCCTCCAGGTTTGGGATTAGAACCGTGATCTGCCATGTGGGAGTCCAGCGCCCTTAACCACCATGCCACCTGCTGGCCCCCAAATCAGCAATTTTTATAGAGCATCCTTTCATAGATAGGGAGATGTTTAGGAAAATTTATTTAATTATGTAGTGGCAGTGGGAAGAGATAGGGCTTTTGACAGGCCTTGCCATGCTGAGACCTACCTGTCCTGGCCTCCCAGTTCGCAAGGATCATAGTCTTGTGCCACCACACCTGACTGGCTCTAGGGTGGCCTGGGAACTGTAACTGGGCTTCCCTGCAGCTCCAGGCTTGCTCAGTGATGCCCCACCATCTGCATGACCACGGTTGGGACAGAAAAATGCAAAATTTTTTTTTTTTTGAGAGGTTTTTGCTACAAAGCGTGTGCGCTTGCCAGAAAGACAGAAGAGACAGAGAGACAGAAAGCAAGAAATTACCCCCCAGGGGGATGGCCAGGCCGCAGTCCCTTCTCCTCCATTCTCCTCTTGGGATCTTGGGCACACACGCACACGCGCCTGGCGTGAGTTTAAGCCACTGGATCTGGGACTCGAACTGTGGTCGACTACTTGGGAGTTCAGCGACATAGCCATCACACCAATTGCTGGTCCTGAAAAATGCAAATTTTAGCATTGAGCTGTTGGAGCATGTTTTAAAAAAGCTTTTAAGTCCTCTTCTTCCTTGGGGCACATGCACACACATGTGACCAGTGTGTTTTTCAAGTTGTCAAGCTAGGGTGGCTGTGGTCAGCCATGGGATCTGGCTCCCAATGCACTGCACTTAGCCTCTGTGCTGTGAGACCAACCTGACATTCTTAACTGTTTAATTGAAGGTCACAAACTATGGGAAATATATGCATTTGGTGTTAAAAAAAAATCTTGAATTTAATTTGGCTCTTGTAATAAGTTGCATAATTATTTGGATTTTGCCCAGTTTTCAGAGGTTGAAAAGCCTGATAAGTTACTGAAGGAAGATTTACAACAGTAGTAGCATGAACTTTTTAAAAGCGTAATCTTTTCTTCCCCCAGTAATGTGATCCCTTTTTTTTTCTGATTGAAATGGAAGTTAGCATATTCAGGTTTGCTGGCAGTTCTGTATCCTTAATTATGTGATCATGAGCACATTATGTACCCATCCAGAGCCTCAGGCTTCTTATCTCTAAAACTGGATAAAGGAACTTGGCTGTCTCAGGGAGCTCTTGTAAGGATCTCAAGACATAATATATGTGAAAGCATCTGGGAAACAGTAAATACACGATTATCATATCTCTAAAAAGGAATTGCAAATCATATTTACCTTTTGGTTGCTGCGGTTCATTGTAAGTCAATTTGTATTTAAATTTGTTTTTATTAATTTTCAAATATCATTTCACCATAACTGTAGAGTCACATTGGAAATATGTTTCATTTTGATTCAGTAAAATAATAGGTTTTGGGGAGGGGCGCGCGCGGGGGCCGGAGGGGCGAAGGCGCGAGAGCGCGAGTGCGCGTGCGCGAGCGCGGGGCTTTCTCCCGAGCCGTCGGAGGGAGCCGGAGCGCTTCTCCGGAGTTGGTGACAGGTTGTGGTCCAACATGCAGAAGTGAGTGAGCAGAGAATGCGGTGGAGCCTGGGTCATGAGGATGTAAGTGTGTTCGACGGCTGCTACTCCAGGACAGAATCATGAATAAACTGGAGGACAAGCAGGACCAGATGATACCATGAAGAGAAGTTTACAGGCCCTCTATTGCCAACTGTTAATACCAGAAGTCTTCACCAACGCAATCAGAAAAGAGGGAAAAAATAAAAGGCATTCAAATAGGAAAAGAAGAGGTGAAACTCTCTCTATTTGCAGATGACATGATTGTATACATAGAAGACCCAATGATTTCCATGAGAAAATTACTGGAAGTAATACATGAATACAGTAAGGTTGCCAGATATAAAGTCAATGTACAGAAATCGATAGCATTTCTATATACAAATAACAGGCAGACTGAGATAGAACTGAAAAAAGTTATTCCATTTATCATAGCCACAAAAAGTATAAGACATTTAGGAATAAATCTAACCAAAGAAGTTAAAAACCTCCACAAAGAAAACTACGAGAAGCTAAAAAAAGAAATTGAAAATGACACCAAAAAATGGAAGGACATCCCATGTTCCTGGGTTGGAAGAATTAATATAATCAAAATGGCAATTCTACCAGAATTAATCTACATATTTAATGCAATGCCAATCAAAATACCAGACACATTCTTCACAGATCTAGAAAAGACAATCATAAAATTTGTCTGGAATCATAAAAGACCCCGTATTGCCAAAGCGATTCTGCAGAAGAGTGGAGTGGGTGGCATCTCACTCCCTGACCCCAAAATATACTATAAAGCTGTGGTAATCAAAACAGCATGGTACTGGCACAGAAACAGACATGTGGAGCAATGGAACAGAGTAGAGTCTCCAGAAATAAATTCCCAAACATACAGTCAACTGATTTTTGACAAGGGGTACCAGTCAATCCAGTGGGAAAAGGAAAATCTCTTCAGCAAATGGTGCTGGAAAAACTGGATTTCCACCTGCAGAAAGATGAATCTGAACCCCTGCCTCTCAGCTTTGAGTAAAATCAAGTCAAAATGGATCAAAGATCTAAATCTAAGACCTCAAACTATAAAACTCTCTTGGAAAACACTGGGGAAACTCTGGGAGACATTGGGGCAGAGGAAGACTTCTTAAATAAGACCCCCAAAGCAAAGTCAATAATCCCCAAAATAGACAAGTGGGATTACATCAGGCTAAGAAGTTTCTGCATGGCAAAAGACACAGTAATTAGTGTGAATCGACAGCCCTCAGAATGGGAAAATATTTTCGTAAACTATGCGTCAGAGAAGAGACTGATAACCAGAATAGACAAAGAACTCAGGCTGCTGTTTCGAAAAAGATGATCAACCCTATTAGAAGATGGGAGAATGAGTTGAAAAAAACACTCTCTAAAGATGACATACAAATAGCTAAACAGCATATGAAAAAATGCTCAACATCCCTCATTGTAAGGGAAATGCAGATCAAAACAACAATGAGATACCACCTAACTCCAGTCAGAATGACTAAGATTAAAATCAAAACAACAACAAAACAGGGAACCAGCAGTTAGCGTAATGGCTATGTCGCTGGACTCCCATGTAGTCGACCGCGGTTCATGTCCCGGACCCGGTGGCTTAAAACTCACGCTGGGCGCGTGTGCGTGCGTGCCCAAGATCCCAAGAAGAGAATGGAGGAGAAGGGATTGCGGCGTGACCATCCCCCCTGGGGGGTGATTTCTCGCTTTCTGTCTCTATGTCTCTCTCTGTCTGTCTGGTGAGTGCACGCACCCTATAGTGAAAACCTCTCCAAAAAAACAAACAAACAAACAAACAAACAATTAAGTGCTGGTGGGGGTGTGGTGAAAGGGGAACTCTCTTACACTGCTGGTGGGAATGTAAATAGGTTCATCCAATTGTGGAGAACAATTTGGAGATTCCTCAAAAATCTACAAATAGAATTACCATATCATCCAGCAATCCCACTCCTTGGTATCTACCCAAAGGACAGAAGAATTCTTAATCGGAAAAGTGTTTGCACATCTATGTTTATTGTGGCACTATTCAAAATTACCAAGACTTGGAACCAACCCAAATACCCACGAACAGATGAATGAATCGAAAAACTGTGGCACATATACTCTGTGGAATATTATTCAGCCATAAAAAAAACTGTGATTTTTGACAAAAAGTGGATGAATATGGAAGATTTACTGCTGAGTGAAGCAAGCCAGGCTATGAAGGAGAGGCACTGTATGTCCCCACTTAATATATACCAAGTGTCTGCACTCTGTGACTGAAAATAATTGACTAAAAGATATAAAAACACAGTAAACGGATGTAAATTCAGATATAGTGTGTGTGAAAGAATAGGGTTTGAGGAAGAACAACTAAAGAAAAATGGGGAGGAAAAGCAGTAATGGGGCAAAGAAAGGTGCCAATTTCTGTTAAAGATATATTATAGTTTAGTCCACTGGACTAGGGAGAAATGTTCACATGTTAAAATATTCACTTTGTATGCTAAATAATGTGATTGATTGTATAAAAGAAAATGAAACTAAAAATTAAAAAAAAAAAATAGGTTTTGCCCCCAAATCTGTACGATACACTATTTTTTCTAATACAAATCATAATTGCTTACCTGCATGCCTCCAAAGGATAGTCATCACCTTTCTATAACTGTTCCTTTGTTTAAAATGTCTTTTATTTATCTCAAGATAATTCTGCTTATCTGATACTATCTTGTTTTTCCTTTGTTATTTAAGGATTATTTTAATTAAGCTCAGACCCAGTATCAACCCTGGCATGTACAGCAGACCCTCTTCTCATTTGACATATTTTCCTTGATCATTTTTCTATGTGATTTCAGAGGCACTTTTCAACCCATCTGGCAATGCTCATATTAGGCCAATTTTAATTAAGCTTGTGAATTAGACTCTGAGATCGTATCTCAGATATTTTACTAGAATACCATTTTAGATTATTGGTTTTGCCATAATTCAACAAATTGTGTGAAATTAAAATATTAAATTGATCAAGCTTGTCCAACCTGACTATATTGTTTTTTAAAAGTTGTAAATATTATACTGATTATAGCTTATTACTTTGTTTCAAAGGAAGATAGATCTTGTTTCTCTACAGAATTAGAAATTGAACTATGCAGACTACGAATTTATTGGACACTTAGCAGAATTGTGCCCTACTTTTGGGACTTAGATTGTTGCATATTCATTTTTCCTCTGTCAGGGACTGGTTTAAATCTTTGTCCTGTTTTTTCCTCTTCAGTTCTTCCCTTTCCCCACTCACTAATATAAATGTGTGAACAGACACCTTGGGTTTTGAAATACTTGTTCTTGCTGTTCCCTCCTACTTTCTACATTCCCCTCCACCTCCCAAGCACAAGCCTCTGGGTTGCTGGCCACCGGATTGAATACTTTTCCCACCATCCACCAACTCTGCTGCAGTTTTCATCTCAGAACTGACTTCTCAGTCCTGAGAGATCTGTCTGACGAGAACCATCTCCCTGGAATGAAACACAATGGACTCTCCCCTCACTTTCCATCCCCTTGCATGGATTTAGAGGGCTGCAGTTAGCATCCCAGATGTCTCAAATACTCCTTCCTGCAGGCACTCCCGGTCGCAGTCTGATCAACTTAGATTTACTGTTGCTCTCTAGAGAGCTATGCTGCATCTGTGCAGGGTGTTTGTTTCTGAAAGGTCATTTCCTGGTGTGAATTTCAACCAAAGGAGATTTAGCCAGAGTGCAGTCTTTTTTCTCTTGTGTACTCACTTTACTTGGAAAAGAAATTAAGCCTTCTTTCAGATGTGCAGCACAGCACACAAAATTAGATGATGATGTGACATTTTAATGATTGACAGACAGAAATAGGCAAAAATAAAAGGAATATATAAGCTAAGCTCATCTAAGCTTTGACATGTGTCTAGGCTTCATGGTGAATTAAATAGTTGTTTCTGAGTTTGAATTAGTCAATAGTTTATTCTCCTCATTGTTTATAATATCCTCTTCAAAGCTTTAAGATAACAGCTTTCCACCTCTCTGTTGGGTTTAATGTCACTTGGCTGTCATTGTACTTTGCTTCTGAACAACCCAAAGCAAGTAGTCTTGCATTTATATCACAGTCTGTCGTCTTTAGTGATACAGACCACAGCTCATGGCAGTAGTGGGGGATATTTACTCACTTTTTTTTTTAAACTCTTGACTTTAATTAAAAATTTCTGAAAACATAGGTTTGCTTGTTTAGTGTTCCATATCATTTTGACAGGGTGTTTTGAAGTGTTCAGCATTCCTCCTGTATTATAAATTTGAAATAAGTTAAGTTTTCCTATAGCAAAATTGAGTCTTCTTAACCTCTGTGGCTGCCTTCCAGGCCGCTTCTGGTGTTGGAGTAAGTACCAGAGTTCATTGCAGCATTTAAGCTCTCATTGCTCAGTATTTCATGAAAATAAAATCCAGTTCACATTGTTTTTCAATAATGTATCAGGTGACTAGAAGTCTGAACTTAAAGGCATGATTAAGTATGTTGCAGCCTGAATTCTTCACAGAGACCCACCTGAGTGTGCTCCAGGGCATCAGAGATCTAAATAATGTGGGAAGTGAGGTGGGTTTTTACAAAGATGACACCCAAGGGTTTATATAAAACAGTTTAAATGGAGAAACTTTCCCTGCCATTCGATTTTGTGTTTCTATTTGCTGCCCACCCGCCCCCTCCCTGCCTATTTTGTCACCAAACATTACTATACCTAAATACAGAAGAAAAAAATAGGAAAACACAGTACATGCTAAAACTGAAATGAACAGAGCTGTAGAGTCATAAGCTTTACCTTTGATAGCAGTGCTGGCACTAAAGGAAGAGCGAAATTTTGTCATACAGGAAAGATGAGAGCAGGGTATATCCAGTGGAAAGTTTAAGGACTCAAGGGTAGAAAGCTAGATTGGACCATTTTGTGAAAGCCTAGTACACCAGGCCCAAGAGTTTTGTATTTTAGAAGCTTATGAACATTCAACAGATATTTTCCAAACTCGATGGAGAATCATTTCCCTCTTCTCTCCAACTGCATGGTTGAGGATGAATGATAATATAAAGAAGTAGTTGTGGGAAAAGGGTAGTAGGCAGACCTGTTAAGCAACCCAAGGCTGTTGTAATAATTCTAATCAAGGGGTATGAAAGACTGAACTAAGGCGTTGGATCTGATCATCTGGTACAGTCATCTTCTATAGAATAGATTTTCAAATGCAGTTGTGTGTGTGTGTGTGTTTTTTTTTTTTTTTTTTTTTTTTTTTAAATCAGGGCATTTATTTGGAGATCTTATATAGCCCAGCTCCCCTCTCCAACTAGAACAGGGAATGAGGGTCAGAGCCTTGTCAGCCTGTTTGTAGAGTTTGCCTTAATATTCTTTGCTCACAACTTACATGTAACTCTAATATATTATTCTTATCACTTTGAAATTACAACACAGGGCCAGCAAGTGGTGTGGTGGTTGAGATGTCGGACTCCCACGTGGCCGACTATGGTTTGCTTTCTCACTTTCCCTTTCTCACTCTCTCACTGGTCCAATTAAAAAATAAATAATAATAACAAATAAAATGAAATAATTTAAAAAGAAGATACAGTGCTTTAAAATACTTATGTTGAAATAACATTGATGTAGGTTTGTGTGTTTTTACTTTTATTTTGTTTCTTTTTGGGTGAACTCCTTCAGGGTCTAGACTTTTTGGATAATAGGACCCTGGAACGTGTGTTATGATTCTTGGCCAGCTCTTGGACAGGCAACAAATAATTGTAGTTTTGGTTGTTTCTCATATCTCTTGTATGGAAAACTTAGGTGACCCAGGTAGTATATTTGTTTTTGCTTGTGTATTGCTAGGTGTGTAGTGATTGGAGCTATTATTTTTAAAGCACTGTTTTCCTTGTCTTTGCAACCGTGGATATCAATAGTGAAGGCCATTAAACTGACATTGTAACCGTTGCTGTGAAACCAGTACTTTCCTGCAGGCATCCTTTAATCCCGTGCCTTTTTTTTTGGAAAGGTTGTAGTCCTCATTTAGTTGCACAGGAACATCGTATTGTCTTACAAGCACTGCTTTCTAATGAACTCTTTCATTAGAAAGAGGAGAGGTACTATTTTTTTGCAAACCTTTGTATATTTTAGTTTATGACAATAGATAAGAATGATCTTCTGAATAAAAATTATTTTCTAAGACTATGCTTTGGGAATGGACTCTTGGAAGAAGCTTGCTTTTATATCCCTAAATGTGATAAACATGGCTGTTCTGTACGTGGGAATGTCTTCCCTTAAGAGTTGACTAACTCTGCAGTTGCTTTTCCTGGCTCTAGAAAGCTAGGATCTGCAAGTGTTGCTGTCATTGACTCTGCAGCTGGACTTCAGAGAAATTTTTGAGGGTGAAAAATACTATAAAAACATAGTACTTTTGTTAAAAATATGTTAGAATAATTTAATCTGGAGTATTGCTGAATGTGTTTTTTAAAAACTTATTTCTACTGGGACCAGCAGTTAGCGTAATGGCTATGTCACTGGACTCCCATGTAGTCGACTGTGGTTCAAGTCCTGGACCCGGCAGCTTAAACTCAGGCCGGGCACGTGTGCGTGCGTGTGTGCCCAAGATCCAGAGAGGAGAATGAAAGAGAAGGAATTGCAGTGTGGTCATCCCCCCGGGGGGTGATTTCTCGCTTTCTGTCTCTCTGTCTTTCTGGAGAGCGCACATGCTCTATAGCAAAAACCTCTCCAAAAAAACCCCAAAAAACAAACAAACCACTTAAGTCTACTGAACAAGCTTTCTTTAGAATATTAAAAATTTTTATCTATAAAGCAAGAATCAAGTCCATCCAATTTTTTAAAAACAACTTAAAAATAAAGGAATTGAGTAAAAGTTGTCTTACTCATAGTATACCCAAATTACTGTTTTAAAAATAGTTTTTCAGGTTATCTTGTTTTGTTTTAATTTTATCCAAAGTGAAAATTATTAATGTAAAAAATTGTATGCTGACACTTATGTCACTACAGATGAATTTTTCGAAAAGGCTGAATAATAAAGAAGTCTATCCTGTATATTCACTTTATTTGCTAGTTCACCAAATTATTATTTTTCTCATTCCAGGTGTTTTAACTTTCTATCCTTACAGTTGTATCCTAAATTTCTCATTTTCATGTCTTTCTGATTATATCTTGGTAAAATATCAGTTTTGTTATCCTCATACTGCTTTAGTCTCCTTGGGGCTTCTCCCACCTTACTTGGCCACTTCCCCTTTTCTTTCCCCCCACATTTGTGAAAGGTGGAAGGAGAGTAAGGCAGATATTTTTGATAGGATCTTCTCATGTTGCAATTTTCCCTCAGTGAGCTAGAATTGTAGGTGCATAGAACTATACCCAGCATGTTCAGGTTGGTCTGGGAGCTGAACCTGGGCCCATGGCGCAACTCCCAGCCTCCCACGTGGTGGTGCTACCTGTGTGCACAACGACTGGGCCACTTTCTCTTTTTTATGACCTCATTCTTTCTGAATACTAGACATATCCTGCTGATTACTAAGGAAGGTCTGTGCTTAGGATTCAAAATTTCCTCTTTTTTTCTCACACTAATACAATCTGTGTTCCTTCTCATAGTGAAATGTTTACTAGAGTTTCATAACTTATTTTTATTCATTATTTTTCATGTTTATGATAATGCATAAGTAACTTTAAGAAGAATATAGAAAAACCCGAATATGTTCAGAATAGCTAACCAAGATCAACAGACTGGATGAGAGGGGTGGCTTTAAAATTCTTTCAAATAAGGAATGACAGAAGGAAATTGATATGTTTAATAGGAAGAAGGGGCATATAATAACTTCCTCAAGTAATTGAAGGATTATAGTATTGAAGCAGAATTAGCCTTGTTCTGCCTTATCTTAAAAGGTAGTATGGGGGACAACTTTTTGCATATGAATTATACATGTGTATATTTATATATGTGTGTGTGTGTGTGTGTGTATATCTATATATGGCTGGTGCAAGAACCACCAATGACGGTAACATATTTTGGCTTATTTGACTTATTTAAGGTGGAACTTTGAAAGAGTTTGAATAGCTTTAATATATGATGGTCTGCCTTTGGAAGTAGTGTATTTTCTGTTACTTGAGGTGCTCAACTCTGTGCTGTAAGTTATGGGACCTAAGCATCAGATAGGAAGTTGAATTAGATGAATTCTCCACTGCGTTTCTTCCATTCTGAAAGCTACACTTTCCTTTAGTAATCTAAGAGTCATTGCACAACAGACATGATTATGAGAGTGACCTCTTTTCTAGTTTTAAATTTAGAAGTATATTATTTAACAATTGTGACTTTTCTTCTCATGATTATCACCAATTTTTCACAGCAGGAGAAGGGTGGAGTGAAACTCCCACATCTTGAAGGCAGGCATTGTATAGCACTGCAAGGAGGACATGGAAGCAATGGTAAGAGTCACTGCAGCTGGAAGCTTGGAACTGATCCCTTCATGCTGCAGTGGTTCCGGAAGGATTCGACTCCTAAGTTTAGTGGCTAATGAAACACGATCTGAAGAAATTCTATGCGAGGGAATATTCTGCTATGTGGTTCTTAATGACTTTTAGTGACTGTGCCTTTTGTCCTATGTGAGAAGCAGCTCTCTGGTCACCTCTTCTTGCAGAATTTGAGGTAGTAGTTCAGGATTCACTTGAAGAACTCATTTTAATTTCAAGTTACTGTCTAACATGTGTTGGTAGCCCCAAAGTCATTTCAGAACAGATGCAGAAAAGCACTGACTTGAGACTGAGTTTGTAAAATGAAAGTTGGGACTTACTCTTTCAGCATTTGTTGATTGTAAATATTATGAAGTGAAACATTACTGTGAGAATCTGGACTCTTCTAGGTGGAATGGTCTGGTTTCCTTTTTCTTCTTGAGACATTAACACAATCCACAAGGAATGGGACTAGTAAATTTGCCTTTGCCACTTATAAAAGTGACATTTAAGAAACCTCATTTATGCTAGATGCAGGAGTGCACACTAGTAATCCCAGCTTCTTGGGAGGCTGAGGCAGGAGGATTGCAAGTTCAAGGCCACCCCAGGCAATATGGTGAAACCTATCTCTAAACCAAAAAAGGAAAAAAAAATATCAATTAAATATATAAAAATTGATAATGTAACCAAAATAAGAGAGATTACTAAAATAAAAGAGAGGCTACTAAGAATTCAGAAGTCTCTTTTCTGGAGTGTTATTATTGAACAGAATCTCCTCCCAACTCACTTTAGTAGAGAGGATGTTGACTATGTGGCATTCAATTCAGTTCCTTTGGTTGTGTACTCGGCGTTATGCCAGATCCAGTAGAATGGCTCTTTGGTCATTCAGCACCAAACAGAAATAGTTGGCCATGTGAGAACTAGGAAAATAGAGGAGATAAGAATTTGTCACCAGAGTAATTTAGTCCTTGTATTCGTTATAAGTGCAAGTCACAAAAAATGTAACACTGCAAAAATGCCTAAAGATGTTATTGTACCTTGTAACAATTGTAATTTTTTTCTTTCTTGTAAAATAAGATTAGAGCACTAAAAAAATTAATCATACTGAGAAGTAATTAACTGGATTATAAGCCACACCTACATTAACTCTTAGCTCTATTGGAAAATCAAAAGACGGTCTGTCTTGTTCAAGCAGCAAGAGCTTGTATCAAGCACTACTACGTGTATGTGTGTGTTTGTGTGTGGATGGGCACATAGCAATTTTTCTATAGTCTAAACTTCGAAGCCCAAGAAGCCTGAGCATGCTGGACAGGCATGCTGGGGACAGGCTTTTGTTCATCACAGCCTTAGAGAATAGCAGACACAAGAGTACCGTCAGCTTTGGATATTAGTATTGCTGTTCTTGTGTTTGCTTCCTCCCTCTTACTTTTCCCAGAATTATCTTTGTTCCAGGGTTAGGAAAAGATTAGACAGGCTGAAAGAGAACTCTTACTGATAATTTTCTTAGGGCTGGCAGGTGGTGTGGTGGTTGAAGCATTGGGACTCTCACATGGCCGATCGTGGTTTGAATCTGGGATCTGGCAGCTTGCTTTCTCTCTCTCTCTGGTAAAATTGAAGACTGGTAATGCTAATAAATACAATTAAATGAGTAATTATTTAATATATTTAAAAAAAAAATAATTTTCCTTCCTGGGGCCAGTAGGTGGCGTGGTCGTTAAGAAGCTAGACTCCCACTTGACGGATCATGGTTCAAGTCCTGGACCTCGTGACCTGCAAATCCCACTCTGTGTGTGTGTGTGTGTGTGTGTGTGTGCGTGTGCGTGCCCAACATTCTTAGAGGAGGATGAAGAAGGGATTGCGGTATGACCATTCCTTCTGGAGGGGAGAGAGTGATTTCTCACCTACTCTCTCTCTCTCCAGCAAGTGCATACACCCTATGGCAAAAAACTAAAAACAAATACAAACCCAAAAAGCAAAACAGCAAAAATCACCTTCTAATTATGCTAGAAAATAAATTAAATTAATTTCTACTAATGTACCATTTTTTGATAGATTAGCCCTTTATGGACAGGTAGAAAGTTATCTTCTAAGAAGTACCAAGAAGGATAATACTTACCAAGTGGCTAAAACAAACAAACAAACAAAATATATATCTTTTATAGTTGTTGATTTTTACCATCTCTATCTTGTTTCAGGGAGGCCACATACCTCTTTAACAAAGGCTAGGGTACCAGCAGTTATCGTAATGGCTATGTCGCTGGACTCCCACATAGTCGACTGTGGTTCGCATCCCGGATCTGGTGGCTTAAAACTCACACTGGGCGTGTGTGCATGCGTGCCCAAGATCCCGAGAGGAGAACGGAGGAGAAGGGATTACGGCGTGGCCATTCCCCCCGGGGGGGGGGGGGGGGGGTGATTTCTCGCTTTCTGTCTCTCTGTCTCTCTCTGTCTGTCTGGCGAGCGCACGTGCCCTATAGCAAAAACCTCTCCAAACCCCCCCCCCCCCCCCAAAAAAAAAAACAAAAAAAAAAACCCAAAGGCTAGAATATCCTCAGAGGGCCAAAACTGGCCCCACAAATGTCCGTTAGTTTGATAACAACCTTTTCAAAGATGTAAAGCATTTCTGTGAATTAATAATAAACTAAATATAGTCTCATTTCTGGCAGGAAGTGAAGCATACAGTGGAACTCCATATGCATCCAGGTTCTTGTCTAATGGGCGAGTCTGTTAGAGAGAGACTACAGACTCACCCAGGTGAACAGAAGGTTAAACCTTAGACTTCAGATGTGTTCATTAGGTATTACAAGACTTTCAGACTTAGACACTCGTTTTCTAAGATAAAGCATTTCTTCCCATAATTAGATGTTTACCCGTGCCAGGTTTCAAACTTTTAATGCAGCAGATGTTACTGAAGTTTCTGATTGTCTTTCTGCGTGTCTCTGGGATTGCTTTGCTGGATCCCAGTGGAAAACGCATCTCTAGGCTCACAAGGCTGCTCCTCTGCTACACAGCAGGGCCAGGCTCTTCCCCATCTGTCTCAAACATAGACTTCAGTCTGAAACTCAGGAAAACGTTTGCCGTGTTAAGTCATTAACAACTGTTTCAAAACAGTCTGATTTCTAACAGTTGGTGCATGTGGAGATACCTAATTAAAATAATTCCAGTCTCGTTAATAAGATAAGTGTGTTTTCTAGTTGCTATGGGATTATCGCTATCAGATACAAAGGGTATGAGTTTTGGCTGAGTGAATTATGCTTATATTTCAGTCCTTTTACTGATTTTACTGTAATGTAAGAGTTAAATCCTTTTATTTTTTCTTATATTTTTCATTTTAGCAAATGGAGGAGGAGACTTGAGAGCTATTATGGACAGGAATAATAGCAATAGACAGAGTACCTGTAAATTCCACATGAGATTGAACTCCCTAGAGAAGTTTGCAGAACTCAAAATGCTGCTACACAGAGAAACAGCCTCTTGTCTGAACTACCTGCCATCACTCTCTTTTCTGTAGTCCCTCCACTGAAATTGATCTCTTCCCCCTCAGAGCTCCCAGAGTGCTTTCTCTGTTTCCTTCTTGGGGTACTTTATAAGTCTATCTTCTGCTATAGCTGTTTATGTGCACATGTTGTATAAATGCTTCTCCTTGAAGGCAGGCTCCATGATTGGTCCCTCTCTCGTCTCACATGAAGCCTAGTGCAGTGGCTTGCACATTGTGGTTTGCTCAGTGGTATTGGTGGAGTAGATAACAAATAGAAAGAAGTGACATTTTGCCATCGATTATAATCTTTTTTAAAAGACTTATTTATTTATTTAATTCCATTTGTTGTTATTATAATTAATTTGACCAGAGAGAGACAGAGATAGAGAGAGGAAGGGAAAGCAAGAAAGCAAGCTGCCAGGTGCAGGACTCAAACTACCGTCAGCCACGTGGGAAATCCAGTGTCTTTGACCACTATGCCACCTGCTGGCTCCATCTAACATTCAAAGTATTAAAACTGAGAGTATTAAGGGACTGAGAAATGGTTTCTAGGTATATAGGGATGTTTTTATTTTAAATCTAAAAAACATAAAGTGGAAATCATTAAACAAAAACTTGTACATGCTGACTTGCATATGAGATGAAACTGACATATGATCCTCTTAGCAGAATGAACAAAACCTTATAGACTAAATGCTAAATCAAGTCTTCTTCAAGAAAACCTTGTGTAAAGATAAAATTCTAATGTACAGAGCTCAGAGCTATCACAAAAATCTCTAGTCTTGACAACATACTATTGAATGGTGAACTATTAGGCAAACAAACATAACATATTTCAGGAGAGATAATAAAGTAAAATATTCTGTCAGTCCTTGCTTTTATTAGTCATTGGTCATTTCCAACCCTGTGTGACTCCAAACAAATTTCTACCACTGCTGTCTTTCATCTTTCCTGATCATTGGTGATGATTACTATTATCCTCCCATCCCTAGACTCCATTTCCCTTAACACTCTGCCCTCTTTATATAATTTTCATAAAAATGAACAAGTTGGGACCTGGCCACCAAATAATAAAGCCATTCTTAGTACTCCTAGTAAGAAGTCATGTAGGTACATGTAAAAAGATAGTGAGAAGGGGGCCAGCTCTATGACGTAGTGGTTAGGGCAGCTGGATCCCATGTGGCCACCTGCCCAATCCAGATTCCAGTAGCTTGAAAAACACACTGGACATGTCTGTGTGCATGCCCCAAATCCTGACAGGGTAGAGAAATGGAGAAGTGATTATGGTGTGACCATGTCCGACTTGGGGGGGGTGGTGGGTGCTTTCTCCCTCTTTGTCTCTATTTTGCTATCTTTCTTTCTGGCTAGCATATGTACCCTCTGGCAAATTGGAAAAATAAATAAATAAAAAGGTGGTGAAAAGGAAAATCAGGGTTGGGTGGGAGAGAGGAGATGGAAAGAATGTCCAGGGGCCAGCAGGTGGCACAGTCGTTGGGGTACTGAACTCCTACATGGCTGGCTGTGGTTCAAGTCCCTGACCTGATGGCTTGTTTTCTCACTTGCCCTCTCTCTCTGTCTCTCTGTGGTGGGTGCATGTGCACTGTAGCAGATTAAAACAAATAATGAATAAAAATAGAGTTAAATAATTAAAAAAAAAGTCTGGAGAGTGGGAGGAAACTGGTGGGTAGGTGCTAGGATATAAGTCATGAGTGATAAGCTGGGTAGGAGAGAGTAGGAAGGGCTGACAGGCAGACAGGTGCCTTGGAGAGGGTAACAGTGTGTGTAGGAGAGCAGTGATCAACACCTTCACAACACCATTTGTGTATTTGTGTGTCTTAAAAAACAGTGCAGATATCTCAGTTTTCTCCATCTTATTACTATTTAGCATAGCTTTTTGTTAGTGGTTGTGTGTCTTTTGCTTCTGGGACCTGTCACTTGAAAAGCAAAGAGATCAAAAGCTAAGCCACAGCCCCATGAAGATAGAAGCTTGTTACTTAAGCTTTTTGGGCAGATGTTTCTTTACTTTAAAAAAAAAAAAAGACTGTCTTCCCTATTGCCTTTCCAGCTCTGACTGACCTCCTCAGACCTATGGTGTGAATGGCCGCAGAGATTGTTTTCATGAGGAAATAAGACCCGCAACTTCTTTGAACTACACAAAGCTGTTTACCTCTGATGGCGGGAAGCCAAGTAAAACCTGCCTAATGCTCTGCTGTAGCCTCTCACACTCTCATTACATGTGAATCAGACAAAGTGCGGGCGTTTGGGAGACCGGGTACTATTTACAATTAAGAGACAACTTCGTTTGGCTGCCAGGTCTGTTGGGAGTCAAGGCGACCCGACTTTGTACTTGTCCTGAAGTACTTGGGTAAGGATGCTAGAGGAAGGGCAAAAGGGGCCTTCATGGAGACACCTGGCTCAGGGTGGTATCTGTACAAAGGACCTAAAACAGGACGTAATGTGAACAAATGTTAGCGGAGCTTTGCCTTGAGAACCCAGCATCATGTTTACTAAGGGATCGGGGCAGTTTTCTTCTTAATGAGTTGAACTATCACTGCCATTCCCTAGGCCACGTCACCTCATGAACATTAGCATCACTAAGATTATAAGTGGATGGCAGATTTATTCATAACCAAATTATTGGTGACTGCAACAAAATGCTTTGGAGCAGTTGTTTTTCCATGGGTCAGCCTTGTAGATAGTTTTGTTGGCAGTCTAGTGCCAGTTACAACAGATTGCTGGCTAATTGCAAAGTGCAGAGATAGTGTTCTGTTTTCCCTCTGGTAAGTTTGACAAGAGTCCATTGGGGTAACTTTTGTGTGCTCTTTTTGGTTTGTTTAAAGACCTGATTAATGTACAGTTAAGGGATGTGAAGTACAACACCCATAGCCATTGAGATTGACTACTTCCATAGGCCAAATTATTTTCTGGGGTCATAGAGACTGTATAGAAGTTATACTGGCCTCATGCTAATCTCTAGCCGAAGTGTAATTAGACCTATAATAAAAAGAACATTTGAAATCTTGTCTGATTGCAAATAAAACTTTTGATATTATTTTGGAGCTAAATAAACTCGAGAAAAGTTATCAACACTGATGATTGTAATAGCTACCATTTTCTGAGGGCCTCCTGTGTGCTGTGTGCTGTGTGCTGTGCTGGTATGACATACTACACATTGTAATAATACTGTGAGAGTTTTAGAAGGACTGTTTTACAGTAGAAGAAACTGAGTCTGACAGTGGGGTCAGTAACTGGCTGACAATCTCAGATTCAGTAAGTATTGATCTGGTACTTGAACCAAGAGCTGTATGACACAGGTGTACTGCATAGTTCTATACTTATGTGGTTTAAGATGAGAAAACATTTACCTACAGGCCCAGCAAGAAGTGTCCATGACATCTAAGGCATGGAAGCCCAACAAACAGAGCTTTCAAAACATGTTACCAAAGACTACAAAGCAAAAACATCTTATGATCAGAATAAATTAAGAAGTGAGTTACTTAACTAACACTCTGGGGTAATTATTGGTATAGGAAAATATTAATAGGCCTTATTTTATGCCTATGCCACCACAGGATTTTGTATTTTATTTATTTATTTGGCCATAGGGTGTGTGTACTCACTGGGGAGAGACAGAGAGAGACACAGAGAGAGAGGGGAAGTGAGTAACCACCACACCCCGAGGGGGGATGGCCACATCACAATCCCTTCTCCTCCCAGCACTTTGAGCATGCACTCACACATGCATGGCATTATTTTCAGCCATGGTCAGCCATGTGGGAGTCCAGCACCTTAACCAGCACACCACCTGTGGGCCCTGGATTTTAATTAACTGATTTTTTTGCTTTTTTAAAGTTTGTTATAGGGTGCATGTATGTGTGTGTGTGTGTGAGGAAGAGAGAGAAAGAGACAGGGAAAGTGAGAAATCATTCCCTGGGAAGATGGCCATGCCACAATCCCTTCTCTATTCTCCTCTCAGAAACATGCACCTACTATGTTTTTTAATCTGCTGGGTCTGGGACTTGAACCATGCAGTTGGCCATGTGGAATCTAGTCTCCTTAACCTCCATGTCATCTGATGGCCCAATGAACTGATTTTCTATGTTTTGTAAATGACAGTGCATGTAAGCCCTGTGTCTTCTGTCACCACATTCAATACTATTCAGTGTGGACACCAGGAGCTCATGTTTCTCCTTCATCCATTTACCACTGCTACTAGAAACAGATGTCCTCCAAAGACTGCCATTCTACAGCTTCCTGGACAAGCTTACAGGAAGTGGTGGGATCATGTTTGCCATTCCTGCTGTTACCATTTCTGGCGTTGAACAGAAGACCTTAGTCTCTAGAGCATCAGCCTTCACGGATGGATGTACTTTCCAAGAGCCCATATTTAATTAGTGCTGAAGTAAGACTTTAAATTTGGACTAAGGGTAGGGCAACTTGACCAGTAAGCAAATGGGTGTGAGATCTTGACTTTTAGCTAAGAAAAGAATCAATTAAAAAACCCTGTACCTGAAACATACTAGCTGTGCATTAAATGCACAGATCTTTTCCAACAAGTTGATATTTAGGTTTAGTATCATGGATCATTAAATTATTTGATTATCTATGTTCTTTTGTGAGTCAATTGGTTTAGTTTTAAATAAATGATCCTCATCTTCATAGGAGATTTTCCCCTATTAAGAATATTATATGAACTGGGTAAAGGACAACGTTAGTTGTGTTTTTCCTTCTTAATCTTTATTTTTTATCATAAGGACATTTTATTATTTAAAAACCTATTGCTATGCAAATAAAGAGACAACATTAATTTCATAAAAATCACCTTGATGTTAGGGAGGCGAGACATGTTTATTGCTCAGACTAGGGTTTCCACACTGGAGAGTTCAGAGAATACTTGGTGAATGAATAAAAGGATACAAATATAGTTATGAATCTGGTTTCTCAGAATGTCTTTCAAGCACATCTAAAAGCTTTTATTTTTGTTTTGGCCATATGATTTGAATGATCACTTAGCGAACAATAATCCTATTTCTGCTAACCTAGGGAAATACCTTTAGCAGAAGGGCCTATTCAGCCATTATAAATGTATTTGCTTCTCTCTTGGTTCCTTGACTGTCTGTAATATGCCTCTGAATTTTCCTTTTGTTTTCCCATCCATTTGACCCTCTACCAATGTTCTGTTTCTTTTTTTAGACTACTACAAAAAATAGTAGTCTACTACTCTGTGCTGTCTTCCTTGTCACACTTCCTTGAACTTCATTTTTTCTGGTCTTGCTACTTCTAGCTTCTGTCTCGATTAAAACATAAACAAGAATTAAAGAAGCTATAACATTAATATAGAATAAGACTAAAACTTGTGTCCTTTCAATGCTCAATGAATATGTATTTGTATATTTTTAAAAATGTTTGAGTTTAGGGCCAGCAGGTGGTGTGGAGGTTAAGGTGCTGCATTCCATATGACTGACTGCCTGGCTTGAGTTGCATATGCAGTGGCTTGAAAATTGCTTGGTGCATGTGTGTACATGCCAAAAATCCCAAGAAAAGTCTAGAGGACAAAGGGATTGCAGCATGGCCATCCCTCCCCTGTACACCCCCTCCCCCGCCCACCGTGGGGGGAGGCGTGGTTTTTCACTTTCTCTCTCTCTGTATCTCTCTCTCTCTCTGGTGAGCACATACGCCTGAGAGCAAAACTAAAAGAAAATAAAGCTTGAGTGTAAGAATTGAAGAAGTTAGATTAGATTCATGTTGAAGTTCTTATGCCAATTGTTTAGAATATAGAAGGCTGAAATAATAACGCTATTAATAGAAATGCATTAATAAGTGGCCTACATAATTGGCACTATTGCTTTTTACCATCTGGCTATCCTAAATATTTAAGCCAATATTTACATACTAAATCCCAAAATTCATTTAGATTTCAGTCAATATGGATAAGATGATCTCTAACTTGAAGGCTTTACTTTTTCCAGATTGAGGCTGAGCTGCTTACCAACTTAAACAGTTCTGCTTCGCGTGTGGATGGTAAGGAAACGTTTCCAAGTAGATGGTGGTATGCTGCGGCTGTTCCCACTGCCACTGTCACTACTACTGTGTGGAACTTCGTATGTGTTGAGGCTCGGGGGAAAAAAATTCCCAGGACTTTCCGAGGTACTGAGCAGGACCTGAGCTGTGCTGAGAGGCAAAGGGAAGAAAGCACATCACATCCAGCATGGGAGAGTTAGGTTAAGTCAAAATTGGTTGATGATAGTTTCAGATTTGGTACTAATTTGGAGAAAACAACTGGGGTCCATCTGGGTTTAATGAATTTGGTCTAGGAACTAGGTTAGTTGAAAATGTGTTGAAATGGAAAGGTGAAGATTGTTGGCTTTAAAAATCAGGGTGGAGCTGGCTTCTTAGCCTGGTAGTTAAGGCAGCTGGATCATGACTGACCATGTGGTGTTAAGTCCCAGACCTGGCAGCTTGCAAAGTATGCTGGGTGCATGTGTGTTCATCCCTAAAAATCCTGAAAGAAGGGAGAGATGGAGCAGACGAGATTGTAGTGTGACCATTCCTCATGGTGGATGCTTTCTCTCTTTCCCTCTCTCCTTTTGTTTTTCACTGGTGAGTGCATGTACTTTTGGCAATTTTCTTTTATTTTTGGAGAGGTTTTTGCTATAGGGCACATACGCTTGCCAGAAAAACAGAGAAAGAGAGAGACAGAAAGCGAGAAATCACCCCCCAGGGGGGATGGTTACGCTGCAATCCCTTCTCCTCCATTCTCCTCTGGGGATCTTGGGCACGCGCACACACTCGCGCCCGGCATGAGTTTAAGCCACTCGGTCTGGGACTCAAACTGTGGTCGACTACATGGGAGTCCAGCAACATAGCCATTATGCCAACTGCTGGTCCCGGCAATTTTCTTTTTAATTGGGTTTTGGAAGATTAGCATGTACTATTGTATGATTATACAATATTATATTAATATTCAGACATGGGTATGAATATGTGTATCTGGGTCAGAGGGAAAGACTACTAGGATATACAGTGAGACATTAACAGTGCCTCTCTATCATCTCTGTATGAGTTTAACATTTTTTGCTCATCTCTGTTTTCTAATTTTATACAAGGCACATTCTTCTGTTTTAGAAGGCTCTTTTATAAATCGGCTGTTGAGGAGCCTATCTGGTAAATTCTTCTCTTGGTTGTAAATGAGGATGGCTTATCAGATTGTTGCAGGGCTAAGTGTGGCAAGGCAGGAGATGGAGTGCTTTGAAAGCTAAAATACCGACTAATAATACAGTGACTTTGATGATACAAAGCATCAAGAATTTTTAAAAATTCTTAACTTTGAACTGATAGTATTTAAGATAAAATGATCAACTTGATGGATTATAGAAATTTACTTCCCTAATTATGTTTTAGGCCGATAATGAAATCAGTTTCTATTCTCAGATTATACACAGATTGTACTGGAAAGAGCTCAGAAATCAGCTGGGCGGCTGGGGAAGCCAGCCTGGGATTTAAGTTTTACACAGATAATGCAGGGCTCATGGTATTAAGAGTTTGGCAGAAATCTCCAGGAGTTAAGCAATTTCAAACAAAGGCTGACAGGAGACAGTTGGCTGAAGAATGGAAAAGTCTGGTAGAGTTGAAGTGCGTTATATATTAGTATCATCACCAATGCAATGAGTTTTCATTGCCAAATCACGACAGTAAGAAATTTAAAAAAAAAAAAAAAACTGCTTTGCTTTTTGTAGTCTATATTTAAATATTTAAAAGATCACATTATAGCTGAACTAGCTATTGTGGTTCTGTTTTTCTAAATCAAAGTAGAAAGAAGGATATCAAAGTGGAAAACTGGAAATTAGAAGGAGGAATAATGACAAAAGACTGGCAATACTCAGGAGATAGGAAAAGTCATATTTACCTTGAGAAAAGTCTGATCATGAAACTGTATCTTACTTGGAAGGTAGGTTCCAAAGTTAAGTATGTAAAATGAAATATGGAATAATCAAAATTACCTTGAAAAATAACTTTAGAAATTTCATGTTAGAGATCAGTTGATTCAGCACAGCAAATTTTTCTTCCAGTGTTTAAAATAAAACATAATTTCTTTGGTTGAGACCCAGATATACTCGACTTTCATTTGGGGACCAAGATGTGTAGGGTAAAGTGCTACTTTGCTCTCTTCAACTGTCCTCAGCACGTGGCAGTACTCACGCTGAGAGAGGCTGACTGAAGGAAAGACGGATTGCCATCTTCCATCTCGTGTTTATACTCACATCTTCTTCCTCCATTTGCTTCCACATCTATTCTGTCTTTCTCTCATCCCCCTCTCCTGTCCCTGTTCCCTTTCTCCATTTCTCCCGAGCACACCTGTGGAGCCACTCTAAGCACGTGGGTTCCACAGTTCTCGGGATGGACCATTTCCAGTGCTTTGCAGAGCTTCCTTCACTTGGCAGGGGTGGGAGGCCAGGTTCTAGCCTGACCAGGCTAATACTGCACTTTACAGTATAAGGTACCCGACTTCTGGGGCCATTTAGTCTTGGGGCAACTGAAAAAGACTGGGTCTGAACTGAGCTCTCAGGGCATCCAGTCTGGTTTAGGTACCTTTAAGATGTTCAGACCTAGTTCTCAAATAGTGAGGGTGTGTGGATTCTAGGGTTATTATGAGGCTACTTGGGATATACTCAGGGATCTGGAATGAAAGCTCTCTGGAGCATTAAAGGAATCCTCTCCCAAGTGAAGTTTGTGTGACCCAGATTTCCTCCATCAGCCTGCGGGGCTGTGTTTTATAGTAGAAAAAGCACTGACCGAGCAATGAGAAACTTGATTCCACACTGCCACTTAATAGCTCTGTGTTCTTAAGTTAGTGTTTCTCAGCTCTTAATATTTGTGGCACATTTTCCAACAGTAGAATTTCGGTGACACAACTGAAGGGAATAAAAGCCTCCAAACAGTACCTGTACCAGTAATAGTTCCGTGGAGTTACAGTCAGAGGATCACAGAGTCAGGATGCCAGTCAAAGCATCCTTGGTTTGTATGCAGTTCCCCTGGTCACTTGGTCCTGCTTTGTTAGAACTCTTCACTCCCTGAATGTGCTGTTACATAATAAGAATTATGCACCCATGTTTGTGGTTTGTTAAATACTCTTTATCTCTGGCACTAGCTTTGTGAGTTGGTATTCCTCTTGCCTCATTTTTCTCCTTTATTCATGACAGAGGGTATGCACACACACGCGTGAGAGAGGACCTCCCTTCACAGGGTCTTGCTATACTGCAGTGCTTCCTCCAGTCCATTAGATCTTGGGCACTTACACACGAATCCAGTATGTTTCAGGCCATCTAGTCCAGGAATTCGAACTGCGGCCATCCAGTGGGATCCAGCTCCTCTTGAGCAGTGCATTATTGCTGTGCCGGGGGCTGGCCCTCCTCTTGCCTCTCATTTGTAGCAATCACTGTACCTAATTTGTGTTTTCATCTGTCAAGTAGGAATAGTAATATCTGTCTGACCTACCTCCTTGTGAGAACCAATGAGCGATAAGGGATGCAAAAGTTTTACAAAATTTATGAGCAGTGAGCCAGCCAGTAGCATGGTGGTTGGGGCAGCTAGATCCCATGTGGCCCACTGCACAGTTTGAGTCCCATCCCCTTTGCTTGGAAGAGACGGGCGAGTATGCATGTGTGCCCCAAATCACAGGAGAATGGAAGAGAAGGGATTATGGCCATCTCCCCTAGGGTATGCTTTCTCACTTTCCTCTCTCAGACAAGTGCACACACCCTATAGCAAATTAAAACAACAACAAAATTGGGGCCAGCAGGTGGCGTGGTGTTCGGGGTGCTGGATTCCCACATGACTGACACAGTTCAAGTATTGGACCTGGTGGTTTGCTTTCTTGCTTTCCTTCCTTCTCTCTCTCTCTCTCTCTCTCTCTCTCTCTCTCTCTGGTGAACATGTGTGCCCTATGACAGATTGAAAAATAATAACAATAATAAATAAAATTAAGTAAATAATTCTTTAAAAAAAAAGAGGAACGGGAAACCCTAGAAGTTACAAAGGACTATAGAACTTTAAGAGATTTTTGTGCCCCTGTTTCTTTGTCTTACTAGATAGTAAGGTTATTCAGATTAGGGACTATTTTCATTTTGTTTCGATTTGTTTTGTTTTGTTTTTCTCCCTTTGCTTTGTTCCCAGCATGCGAGTCAATATTTGGCATAAAAAAAAATTCAACGATTAGTTATTAAATTGAAACTTGAAATGGTCATCTTTGTTCTTCATATTGGATCAGCTTGCCACCCAGCCCACCTCCTCTGTGCATAGTAGGGTCAGTAATGCAGAGACCCGACTCTGGAGGGTCTCACTGTGTACAGAAGAGTAAGGTGAGTGAGCGGTGCTTCTGGTGGGTTCAGATGGGGGAACAGGGACAGAAGGACAATCTGAGGTGTAGGTTCCCTCTTTTGGGAAGCATTCTTCCTAAATGCAGTGAACTGGATCATCACATGGTGCTCTGGGTAGGGAGAGTGCGGGGTTTTGTTTAGTCTGGTTTGAGATATTCTGAGTGGTTTTTATTATCATAGTGTGTCTATTGGAGGCTCTTCCACAGCCTTATAGATTTCATTTCCTTTAATTGGGATGGGGAGGGAGGCAGAAAACAGCATTTACTTGGCATTCTTGCCTTTTAGAGCTGTGGGTTATTGATTCTGGGGCCTAGAATAGTAATGCTTGGAAGGAAAGGCTCCCTGGGGAGCACCAATGTTAAAGGGCAAAGGGAAAATGATTAGAATTTAAATCTCCAGACTCCACTGAATTTGTGGCTTCATTTAAAAAAAATGGGGGGAGTAGGAAATGATCTGGGCTGCTGCTGTAGGCTTTGTTTAACACTTGCATCTACACTCTGATAACTCAGACCCGCAGCCTGTCCAAGTTGAGCTCCCTGGACCACTGTGAACAGCCAGCCTGTAGACAGTACTTTTACTGCCAGGCGTCGGTTTGGGCCAGTCAGTACTCGTGAAATATCTCTTACTTTCTAAGGAAGAATGTAACCTCTGGCTTTGGTTTTCTTTGAGCCAGTGAAATCTCTTCTGCTTGTTTGTGGAACTTGTAATCAGTAAATTGCACACATACTTTGGTCTTTGATGTGTCACTCTTTAGAAGTCTGTTTCCCCAAAGTCCGATTTTCCTTTTAGACTATTTATCTGATACCTAGCATTGCCACTTTAAATAGTATATTCTCTAGTCTGTCTAATAGCAGAAGAGAGCAATATAAAATAATTGGAAGAACACTGGGCTATAATGACAAATCGGTTCTGCCACCAAAGAGCTGCGTGACATTGGACAAGTTACTTAAACTCTCTGAGCATCAGTTCCTTTGCATTTAAAGCAGAGAACTTGCATTAATGACTTTGGAGGTTTCTTTGAGGTTGGAAATGTTATCTTTCTTTCTTTTTTAGGGTTTCTTGCCAGGGTATGTGTGCTCACTGGAGAGAGACAGAGAGAGATGGAATGTGAGAAATCATTCTCTCTTACCCCCACCCCCAGAAGGAGTGGCCATGCTGCTATCCCTTCTTCTCTATTTTTCCTCTTGGGATTTTGGGCACACACACACGCTCACACACACACACACACACACACACACACACACACTCACACATGCGCCCAGCAATTTTCAAGCCTCTGGATTCAGGACTGGAACCATTGGAAGTCCAGTGCCTTAAACACCTTGCCACCTGCTGGCCCTAGAAATACTATTTTTCTATAAAATAAAACGTAGTCTGATAAATCTTCTAACCTTCAGTTAAACAAAAAATACCTATTTTCTTTTGGAATGTATGACTGCCTTGTAGAAGCCCTATAGTGTATTGGTTAAGGGCATGGACTCTGTGATGGAATCCCTGCTGGGCAATCTGCTAGTCAGCAGTTGGTCTTGGCTAGATATTCGGTCTCTGTACCTCTGTTTCCTCATCTATAAAATGGTGACATTAAGAGTGCCCATCTTCTCAGGTTAGTGAGTGTTAAATTGAGTAATAAATGTAAAGCACTTATTACAGCGCCTACGTAAGTACCTAACAAGTGTTACTATTAATTTTTTTCTAGTGAATTTGCCTTCTTAATGATTCTACTTAAATAAATATTTAATGTACCATATATTTTTCTGTGCACAGTCCAACAGATGGAAAAGGTTGCCAAATGTTCCCTCCGTGGCAGGGTAATGGTGTCTTGGAGTTAAAAAGATGGAACAATCTTTAAGAAGAAAAGACAGTTAATAGAGTTCCATTTCCAAAATCTGCAAAAAGTTTTTGTCAGTGATATTCTACCAGTACTTGAATTTATTTCAAAGTCTGTCTTAGTAATATTATTGAAGCTGAAGAAGAAGCACTCATCTTACACTGAAGAATGTGACACTTAAGAATCAGCAGATCTGGAATTGTAGCATGATGACCTTAAATTAGTCACTTCTTCATTGTGGAATTTAATGTTCTCTTTGGAAAAAGAGGTGGATGGAATATCTGATCTCTAAAGTACCTTCAGGTGATATTTTAGAATTTTAAGATTTGGAGCCTAAAAGCATAACTTGAAGGTATTGTATTATTTTTCTGTATTAGTCACAATGTGAATACTTTCCAGATTCTTAAGGTTTTTATATGGAATTTATCAGTGCTTTTCTTGATTTTGCTTGCTTTGGTGAAAGGTAAAGCCACAGTTTACATCCACATGGTAATTAGATCTTGGGCACCTGGTATTTAAAAATGTTGTTGCTTTTGTTTGAATATATTTTGTAATGTAAAGAATTTGGTCGAGCAGCACATATCAGGGATGAAACAGCCCAACAAGGAGGTGGGGCTTATTTATAGAGGGTTTCCATAAATACAAAGTGACAATGAAGGTGGGGATTGTTTTGTTTTATAGAGGAAAATGTTTTCTTTCAAAGAATTATTTCATCTAACTTTATTGATTTATTTGAATTTGACTTGGGGGAAGGTGGAGAGAAAGTGAGAAAGCAAGCCTCCATGTCCGGGATTTGAACGATGGTTGGCCATGTGGGAGTCCAGTGCCCTTAACCACCACACCACCTACTGGTCCCAGAGGAAAATGTTTTCTAGCATTACACTTGACTCCCTGAAAGGGACAGAAGAAGGAAGAAAGGAAGGAAAGAAGTAAGGATGCAAAGGGAGTGGGGTTGGAAGAAGGAAGGAAGGAATGTAGGGACGAAGAGTGAAGGAAGGAAAGTAGGTAGGTTAACTTGCTCTCTCCATTAAAAAAAATTACATATGGCAAGCAGTTCTGTGTATTAAATACAAATCTTGTTGCTGTTTCCATGAAAATATGCACATATGTGTGTACATCTCTAAACTGGGTTAAAAGCATTTCAGGCCTGATTGGGCATATATTATAATGTGCTTCCAAATTCCAAGTTCTTGGTTGAAACTCAAGTCCCTGTCTGGGGACTTGAAATTAAAGATAAAAGTGTGGAGGCTTTCACTTAAAATGGTATGTTGGTTATTCATCTTATTGACAATAAGTAGATCATTTAAGCTGGTTCAAGTAGGAGTCAAGAGTGTTACAGCACCAATGTGTTTCTGACTATTCAGAGGAGGAGACAAAATATCAAGCAACTGGGGACAATAGAATATCCTAAAGGCTGAAATTCATACATTATTGAAATGCTGTGTGTTCTACACACTCTAGGTTTCATGAAAACAAAGCAAGAGACCACCCTCATTATGAAGATTGGGCAGTAGCCCAAGCAGCTGTGAAAGTGAATAGAAAACTCTCCCCGTTTGTCTCAGCATTTTATTTCATTTTATCCAGAAGCTTAAGTCACGAAGCAGAGAGATCACATTGCTTATTGGAATTTGAGTCATACTGATGTTGTTGCAGTTTGAGTCTTACTTACTTATTAATTAATTTAAATGTGCTATAGGGCATGTGTGCTTGCAAGAAAGAGAGAGAGAGAGACAGAGAGAGAGTGAAAGGAAAGTGAGAAAGCACTTTCCTGAGGGTGATGGCCACGCCACAGTTCTTTCTCCTCCATTCTCCTCTTGGGATTTTGGGCATACTTGCACATGTGCACACATGCCTGGCATGTTTTTCAAGTGCTTGATCCAGGACCTGAACACTGCAGTTGGCCATATGGGATCCAGCTGCTTTAACCACCATGATACCAGCTGGCCCTTTAATTTTTTTTATAACAGTAACTGACTCTGTTATTAACAGAAACTATTTTTTAAAATTTTTTATTTCAATTTCTTTTATATATTCAATCACATATGTCACTTAGTTTGTAAAGTGAATGTTCCAACATGAATATATTTTTCACCAGTCCAGTTGGGAATACTATACATGTTGTCCTCAACAAATAATAACCCATTTCTTTGTCCCATAAATGTCTTACCTCTCCATTTTCCCCCTTAATGTCTTTCCTCAGACTCTCCTCCTTCTCCCACCCTCTTCCCACACTGTATCTGGTATGTATAACCATTTTCTATGTTTCTATATCTTCTAGTCATTCAGTTTCAGCCATAGAGTGTGGACAGTCAGAATATATTAAAAGTGGAGACATACAATGTCTCTCCTTCATAGCATGGCTTGCTTCACTTAGCAATAAATCTTCCGTATTCATCCAATTTCTGTCAAAAGCCAGGGTCTTATTGTTTTTTATGGCTGAGTAGTATTCCATAGAGTATACGTGCTACAGTTTTTCAATCCATCCCTCTGTTTGTGGACATTTGGGTTGGTTCCACATCTTAGCAATTCTGAATAATGCCGCAATTAACATCATTGTGCAAACACTTTTCCGATTAAACATTCTTCTGTCCTTTGGGTAGATACCAAGGAGTGGGATTGCTGGATCATATGGTAGTTCTATTTGTAGACCTTTGAGGAATCTCCATGTTGTTCTCCATAGTGGCTGGATCAATTGACATTCCCACCAGCAGTGTAGGAGAGTTCCCCTTTCACCACACCCCTGCCAGCACTTACCATTTTTTTTTTTTTTTTTTTTTTTAATCTTAGTCATTCTGACTGGGATTAGGTGGTATCTCATTGTGGTGTTGATCTAACAGAAACTATTTAATTTAAGCAATGATTTTGGTGCAATGAGTGGATATCTTAGTGGGGATGGACTCCTTATATGGGACTGAGAGTTTTTAGGAATCTCAGAGTTTGGAGACAACAAATTTATTTTATTTTCTAAAGGTTTCTACCATAGGATGTGTACACATGCCAGAGAGAGATGGTGAAAAGGAAAGTGAGAAATCACCTCAGGGGGTAAGGCCATGCTACAATTTCTCGTCTCCACTCTCCTCTTGGGATTTTGGGCATCACACACATAGTGGATGTGATTTTTTTAAGCTGTCAGGTCTGGACTCGCACTACAGTTGGCCATGTAGGAGTCCAGTGCCTAACCACTCCAACACCTGCTGGTCCCAACGGCAAATTGATTTTAGATTTAGGATCATGGGAACAATGGCAACATCAAATGTTTTCTGTTATTTTCAAAATAGAATGCAGTGACCTTTAAGTTTTGTATTTAGGGCACTGTACTGGAGACTTTGGATAATCAGACAAATTACTGTAACATAATGTGCAAGAGGACTTCAGAAATTCATGGAAAAATGGAATTAAAGTAGGAGTTTATTTTTGTGAAAATTTTTTTTAAAATCCACATATAGTATTATGATAATATGGATTTTCCATGGACCTTTGGAAGATCCCTTGTATGTTTATTCTACAGAATTATACACTGAACATAACATTGCTTATGAGGGGTAAAATCTCTGCAACTTCCAACCATGAAATGAAAAGAATAGTAGCTTGGATAGCTCAGCATGGATGAAAGTTGCCATCTATGATATTAAAAATGCACCAGAGAGGGGCTGGAAGATGGCATGTTGGTTAAGGGCGCTGTACTCCCACATGGCCGACCGTGGTTCGAGTCCCAGACCTGGTGACTTGCTTTATCACTTTCTCGCTCTCTCTTGCTTTGTCCCTCTCTGGTCAAATTTAAATAAAGTTAAATAAAATAATTACTTTAAAAATATGCACCAGAAAACAGTGAAAAACACTGGCTTGCAGAAGTGTGAGATAATGCATTTGAAAGTAGAGCCCTGAGGCAGTGGGTTTGCCATGATAATGGGCACAGAAGGAAATAAGACTTGCTCTGAGGTGAGAACCAGGAATTATACTTCTGAGTCTTGTATATAGGCATGCACTTTACATTTTTCTTTTTTCTTCTTTAATTATTTAAAAAAATTCATGATAGAATGCGTGTGCTTGAAATGAAGTGAGAGAGAGAGATGGGCACCTTCCACAGGGTCTGGCCACACTGCCATCCTCCTCCTTCAGCCCTTCCACCCACTGAGTCTTGAGCACTCATGCATGTGCTCAGCATGTTTCCTGCCAACTAGGCCAGGGATTCAAACTGTGAACACCACGTGGAATCTGGTTGCTTTTGAGTAGCATGTTACATTGCACCATGGAGCCGGCTCTAAATTTTTCTTAAAGAGTAACAACCCAGCCTAAGCTGTTTTATTTTTCTTTCTGAATTTTATTCTATTCTAGCTTCACTTGCCTAGGACGAAAATCACACATGAACTAATACAACTTCCATGCTGTATTGACATGGACTAAGTGATACGGTGGAAAACATGTGTTGTAGCAGGATACACTATAAATGTGCAAGATAGGAACTTTGCCTACATAGAATTAATCATCTAGCTGAAAATACGGGAAAGTTAAGTGATGAAAGATTTAAAAATGGCTCAAGGGAACCCTGTAAGAAATGACAAAATGCAGTGTGTGATTATCAAATGATTAGTGCAAATAGAATTGCTCCAGGAATTTAGAGATGAAGAAAGAGTTCTTTAGAAAGAATGGCCAGGGACAGATTATGACAAGGTGGGACATTGATTTTAATTTCCCTTTCTTGCTCTTAAATTTTCTTGGTAAAGCAAAATAAAAGCAACATTGAACTTAGTACTTCTAAGCTGTTATGCAATTCTTAAGTAAAGATTCTGTATACTATTAGATATTTAGTGTTCTTTCTCCATGCTCCATTCCTTCCTTAATAAAAATTTTAAAATTATTTATTTATTTTAATGCATTCAAACATTGTATAGCATTGCAGCTTGCAAAATGAATTTTCCCAGCATGAATACACTATATATTAGTCCAGTTAAAGATATTATCATCCCTTCCTACCTTTCACCCCAAGGCATTTTTTTAAAAGCTCTTACGGTATAACACATTATAGAGTCATAGGATAGAAAGAATACTTATTTATGACTCAGTACCTATTCAAAGAAATTTTTTAGGAATGAGTCTTTAGCTTTCTTTTGCAGTGTTGAATAATTTGTGATTGTGTAGTCAGTAAATTCAATTCAATTTAGTAGACATTTCTGAATGCCAGGTATTGCACAGCACTGTGCTAATTGCTGAGCACAATGTGGTCCCCACCCATCAGGAGGGAGCAGAAAAAGAGACATCAACAAAGTAACATGAAAGTACGGGAGAAAGAGAGAGAAATGCTAATTGGTAAAACTGGGGAAGTCTTTCTTTTCATTTGCAGAAGATGGGATTTGAGCTGGACTTAGAAAGTTTGAAAGATTTTGGCAGACATACAGGAGGGGAAAAATATTTTTGGCAGAGGTGGAGCAAAAAAGAGAAGTAAGGAAAGTCTGAGTGGGATCAAAAATAGTGAGTAGAGATGTGGGTGGAGTAAAGATTGTATGGGGGCTAGTGAGTGGGGGTGTTTATTGAAAAACTGACTTGGAAAACTAGGTTGGAACCAAATTACAGAAGTCTTTGAATACCAGACTGAAGAGTTTGATTTATTTTCTATTAACCATTAAGTTAGTTACATTTTTTGAGGCAGAAAATAACCTGGTCAGGGTTTGGAAAGGAAAAAACTCACAATAGGTGTGTGCCTACTATGTATACTACCAACATTATATACTTTATTTTATTTTATTTATTCATTTTTTCCTTTTTTTGAAGAGGTTTTTGCTATAGGGCACGTGTGCTCACCAGAAAGAGAGAGAAACAGAGACAGAAAGCGAGAAATCACCCCCCCAGAGGGGATGGCCATGCCGCAGTCCTTTCTCCTCCATTCTCCTCTCAGGATCTTGGGCACACACGCACATGTGCCCGGTGTGAGTTTAAGCCACGGGGTCCGGGACTTGAACCACAGTCGACTACATGGGAGTCCAGCAACATAGCCATTACACTAACTGCTGGTCCCTTATTTTATTTACTCATAATAATTCTGAAAAGTAGATATTATGTGTATAGGAGAGAGTGTGTGGAATTTTTACTCAATCTTACTGTCAAACCAAAATTGTTTTTTAAAAATAAAACCTACTACTAAAAATAATTGGTAGGTATCATATCCATTTACAAGTGAGCAAACCGAAGCCCTGAAAATGTCCAATGTTATAGTTGGTAAATGACTGCTCATTAAAAGTCTATACATATCTAATTTTTTTTAAGTTTAATTAAGTAAGTTATCATGAGAGAGTGAGAGAAAACAAGAAAGGTAGAGAGAGAGAAATAGGTAATCTTGACAGGATCTCATCCATCACACCACAATCCTTTCCCTAGCCTCCCAGCCAGCCAGGATAATGGGCACACATGGGAATGCCTGGTTTGTTCAAGTCAACCCTGGATTTGAAACCATGCATCTCATATAGCTCCAGTATCAGATAGCAGCACATTACCAGCTGTGATATTGTGACTGGGCCTCTTCCTATCTGGTTGTTTTTTGTTTGTTTGTTGAGAGATTTTTGCTATAGGGCATGTGCACTTGCTGGAGAGACAGAGAAAGACAGAGAGACAGAAAGTAAGAAATCACTTCCTAGGGAGATGGCCACACTGCAGTCCCTTCTCTTCCATTCTCCTCTGGGGATTTTGTGCATGCATGCACATGTGCCTGGTGTGAGTTTCAAACCCCTGGTCTGGGACTCAGACCGTAGTTGACCACATGAGAGTCCAACACTTCAACCACTGCAGCACCTGCTGTCGCCTCTCTCTAATTTTCAAAGTTTGTCATCTTTCCTCTTAGGTAGTGTGTTAGACAAGAATGGATGCAGAAAGGACAGTGGCAAGCCTATTACGGAAGATAGAAGACGAGGCTGAACTAGCAGTGGTAACGGAAATGGAAAGATAGAAAGAAGTATTACAGATGTAGACTTCCAACAGCTTAGAGACCAATGGGATATGAGTGACAAAGCATTTGACTTGGTCATCAAATATTTAATGTGTACCTACCATGTACCTGATACTGATGTAGGCATGGGGTTCAGCACTGAGCCAAACTAAGTCCCTGCTTCATTGAATATGTATTGAAGTGTGGGAAGAGAGAGAGAGACATTGTGTGGAAGATGGTGATAAGTCCTCAGAAGAAAACTAAAGCAGATAAAAATAGGTAAAGTGACTGGGATGGGATACAATTTTTCTTGGGTAGAGTAGAAAGGTGTTTCTTCCCTTCCTTTCCTTTCCTTTTCTTTCTCTTCCTTTTTCGCCCCCTCTCCTCCCTTCTTTCTTTTACTAAATTTAAATTTACTTTTTCTCATTTGAGTGAGAAAAACAGAGAAACAGCACCCCAATGGGTCTTGATGCTGCAGTCCAGCCCTGGATCATGGGCATGCATGTGCCCCTTGTACTTAGGGATGTTTCTGGACACAGACTCAGAACCTTCCCAAGTCAATCATCTTTGCAGAGTATCTTGTTTAATCGCCGTGCCACCGTCTGGCCCCTGACAGATATTTCTTTCTTTCTTTCTTTTTTTTGAAAAGTTAAAAATTCCTTAAATTTTTATTCCTGGTACCACTACCACAATTTACAGGGTAATATACCTGATGTAATGAAAAGAAAAAGAAAAAGACAAAGCTACAACAGATAAAAGACCTCAGGAATGTACATCTAATTGACACTACATTGCATTAATCAATAGCTGCACTTTTTGCAAACTGTGGCTATGACAGTCCTGAACAAGAAGGGTTTCCTGTTTAAGCTGCAGTAACTTTTCTGACTATGGATCATCGTTCCTCCTGTGGCAGATTTTTACAGTTCCTTCTAATGCATTTAGGACTACTGTCTCAAAGTAACCTGTAGCTTTCCTGACAACTCCTCGCTTTCTCTCCTGCTAAGAACTGTAGCCCTTTTCTGCTGTTTTTAGAACCTCCTGCTACCATATCCACCACTTCCACCACCAGATCCATAACCACCACCATAAGGACTGCCCGAACTTCTTCCACCAAAACTGCCCCATTTCATGGGTCCATAATTTGATTGCTGTTGTCCACTATAATTTCCAAAATCATTATAGTTTCCACCACCACCGTAGTTACCACCGCCAAAATTTCCTCCTTCATTGTAACCATCATATCCTCCACCACCACCACCATATCCACCGCCTTGGTTTCCATATCCTGGTCCACCATAGCCACCTCTACTACTATAACCAGGACCACCGCCATAGTTGCCACCATCACCTCCAAATCCATTATATCCACCATCATCTCCTCCATAACTACCTCTGCTGCCACCACCTCCACCACCATAGCCTCCTCTTCCACCAAAGTTTCCACCATGACCAAAATTACCTCCACCACCTCCAAAGTTTCCTCCACGACCCATAAAGTTGCCAGATCCACCTCCACGACCTCTTTGTGATCCAGCAGACTGCATCTCTTGTTTAGAAAGGGCCGTTTTCACTTCACAATTATACCCATTAATAGTGTGGTATTTCTGAACAACAATTTTATCAACTGTATCATAATCATCAAAAGTTATAAAAGCAAATCCTCTCTTTTTCCCACTCTGTCGATCTTCCGTAACTTTTATGGTTTCAATCTTGCCAAACTTTTCAAAGTAGTCTCTCAAATTTTATTCTTCCGTTTCTTCTTTAATACCACCAATAAAAATTTTCTTCACTGTTAGATGGGCACCAGGCTTTACAGAATCCTCTCTAGAAACAGCTCTCTTTGGTTCCACTACACGTCCATCTACTTTGTGTGGCCGAGCACACATTGCTGCATCCACCTCCTCAACACAAGAGTAAGTCACGAAACCAAAGTCCCTGGAACGTTTTGTTTGGGGGTCTCTCATTACCACACAATTTGTGAGTGTGCCCCATTTCTCAAAATGTTCTCTTAAACTATCATCTGTAGTTTCGAAGCTCAGGCCACCAATGAACAGTTTTCTCAACTGCTCTGGTTCCTTTGGACCATGACCCTCCATTTTGAGACTGGACTCGCCTCTTCCAACTCGAGTTCAATATGGGACTGAGAGCCTGACAGATATTTCTTAAGTGATATATCAGAAGAGGCCTGGAGGAAATAAGGGGAAAAGCCATATGGCGTCTGGGGAAAAAGTAGTCCAGATAGAGAGACCTTCAAGGGTAGAAGTCTACAGAAGGAAATGTGCTTGATGTGCTTACAGAAGAGCAAGAAGAACAATTTGGCTGGATTGGAGTGAATGAAAGACATAGTGGTAAGAGATGGTAAGTCAAAGAGGTTACTGAGTGGAGGACAGATTATATAGGGTTTAAAGACCCTGGTAAGAACTTCGGATTTTACTCTAATGGGAGGATGTCAGAGGGAGTTGAACAAAGTACTGACATGATCAGGCTAATGCTTAAAAGGATCATTCTAGCTGTTGTGAGAAAATTAGGGTGCAAGGTCTAGGCCTATAAAGCCGCTCTGGAGGTTCTTGTTGTAACGTAGGCAAGAGAACATGCTGGGTTGGACCTAAGTGGTAGCAATAGAGTGGTGGGAAGTGGCTGGGCTCTGGATATTTTTTTGAAAGTAGGAGTAACTGGATTTTCCTTTTTTTCTCCTTTAAGAATTATTTGTTTAATGTGTTATTATTATTATTTTATTTTTAATTTGACCAGAGAGAGAGAAAACACCCCTTGAATGAGGGGGATAGCCATGCCACAATCCCTTCTCCATTCTCCTTTTGGGATATTGGGCATTCATGCACGTGCCCCTGGTGTGGTTTTCAAGCTTCTAGGTCTGGTACTCATACCACACTGTTGGCCATGTGGAATTCAGCAGCCTTCACCCCCACACCATGGGCTGGCCCTGAAATTATTCTTTATGCTTCTAATATCTCATTGAAGGTATATCCTAACTGGAAAGATGATACAGACTTTAAAAGAATGGAGAGAGAATTGAGCCCATGAATCAAAAGAGAAAAATGTTTCAAGGATGAGGAAATGATAGGTTGAATAAGATGAGACTGAGAACAGATCTTTAGATTTAACAACACAGAGGTCATTTGTGATCTTCCTAGAGGAGTTTTGGTGAAGGTGATTCAACAAAATGGAATACAGGGCCAACCCTGTAGTGCGGTGGGAAAGCTCTGTGTGTAGGAAGCGAGATCTCACATGGCTGGCTGTGGTTCGAATTCTGGCCACATGGCTTGAAAAGCATGCCAGGCACATGTGTATGGATGCCCTAAAATTCTGATGGGATGGAAAAGTGGAGAAGAGATTGCCATGTGACCATGTCCCATTGGGGATCCTTTTCTCTCTCACTCTCTCTGGCAAGCATGCATACCCTCTAACAATAAAGATTTAAAAAGAAAAGGAAAATGGGAACAAGAACTGATAGTTTTATGAATTTGAGGTTCTGTTAATAGGTGCATACACATTTATGATGATATATCTTTCTGATGAACTTACTCTTTTATATTTACAAAACGTCCCTCCCCTTTTTATCTCTGATTCCGTTCTTTGTTTTGAAGCCCATTTTATTTGATATTAAAATGAGGGGATATTCAGAAAGTTCATGGGAATATAGAATTAAGTACACATTTATTTTGGTGCCAAAAAAAAAAAAAAAAAGAAATCCATGCATAGTTTTCCAATTATAGGCAATTTCGACATACTTTGGAAGACATCCCCTATTCCAGTACAGCCACTTGCTATAGCTACTTAGATGCAGACTTAGCCTAGTGTGCTTTCTAGCTATCACTTCATTTGAGAAATAGATTGTAAATTGAAGTATTTGCGCAGGGATGTGGGCTTGGTCTGAAGTTGTGCATTCTAGTTTTCCTGCTTTTTTGATCATTTACTTACATTGGATAGCTGACGAACTCAGGAACAATTACCAGAGGTCAAGTCCATAGATAATCCAGCCAAGGACTCAAATCTGCTTTGTTATCTAGACTTTGAAGATGGCACAAGATGAATATCATATTTGCTGTGCCTCATTTATGTCAGAAACAGCTTTGAGGTTCAGGGAATACTCAATTGATGATGTGGAGAAAGCAGCTCAGAGCACTTGCCAAGTCTAATAGACAGTAGAAAAATGCCCTGGTGTAGTTGTCATAATTGCTACTGTGATACTGAAGATTAGTATATTCACATTTGTATCTTAAGGGAAAATGCAGAGAATTTACTTTACTTTGAAATTTGGTTGGTTGAGATGATAGTTTATTTTATTTCTTTTGATAGCTTGGATCATAGCAGCAGTCACGTTCCCTCATGACTACTGTGACCATCTCTTAATGAGGCTCATGTTGCTAGTTACAATGGAGTAATCACGTCCGACCACTCGGTCTGGGCTGCTTGCACAATGCTTGTCTTTTAGCTGTAAATCTGAGTGTTGGGCTGGCCATCTACTGGTGTCCTTTCTGCTCGTTAACCAAATTGGGAAGAACAGGCAGTTTCTTTTCCAACACCTCCTGCCAGTGCACCTCGAATATGTCTTAGAGTAGACTGGAGGGATACTTTGATTAGTTTTTAGTCTATCAGGGTGTTGGACAAATATATGTTTTGGAAATATAAATAGGACATAATTTTTTTTTTAAGGAAAAAAATAGCCTTTAAATCTTGCAGTTTTATTTGGCAGAAGAACAGTACTAACATCTGGTTACCAAACTGTGGTACCCTTAAGAGAATTGGAGTGGGTCCAATTTCCAATAAAATAATGGATTAAGTGACTTCACTTGAGTTTTTATTATTTTTAAGTACATTTTTAAACCTCTGTCCTCTCTGTAATTTGCAGTTTGCATTTACTTGCAAGCAGTGATTTTAGTTTACATGATGAATCACTCTCTATACCAACATTTGCAGGACACCACAGAAATATCATCAGAGTGAAAATGCCAGGTTACTAAAATGCGGCAGACAGGAAGGCACCATCTACTAATAAGGCAACCCCATTCTTGAATTCTTCTGCGGGAAGGGAGGGAACTGATATCATTGGGCTCTGATCTTGTACCAAATGTTTTACATATTTTTTTCTTTTGGGTTTGCAATAAGCCTCCAAGGTAGGCTCATTTACGCCTCATAATAATCTGCTGAATCAAGAAGGACAGAAGTATAATTTCCTTTTTTTTTAAAGAGAGTTTTTCTATAGGACCTGTGTACTAGCTGGAGGGACAGAAAGTGAATAACTCCCACCCCCACCCCCAGGGAAGATGGCCATGCCACAATCCCTTCTCCTCTTGGGATTTTGGGCATGAATGTACATGAACCCAATGTGAGTTTCAAGCCGCCGGATCTGGGATTTGAACTGCAGTCAACTATGTGAGAGTCCAGCAGCATAACCATTACACCATCTGCTGGTCCTGGATATTATAATTTCTTATTGGACTAGTTGGGAATCTTAGAGAGTCTTTTGTGAATCACCTAAGGCCATGTAGCAGATCAGTGGTGGAGCTGAGACCAGGCCACAAATTCCTCATTTCTATCCTATTCCTTTCTCTGGGTTGGTTTCCTGATACACACCCACATCTATATTTATATATCTATATATCTATACACATTTTATATTATTATATATAATATTTATAATACATACATTATATATTTATACACACATTTATTTTTGGAGAATGTGGTAGTATTGTTGTAAAAAACAGTGGCTTATGTTTCTAGTCAGTCTTCTTGCCCATCATTCTCTCTTCTAACAACTTAAACCTAGTGTGTGTCTGTGTCTAATACTAAGGCAAATACTGTCCCATCCCATAGGGATGTACAGTAGGTTAGGTAAGGCAGGCATGAGTTGCTAGAAGTGACATTTTTTTTAAATTTTATTTTTTTTGGAGAGGTTTTTTTTTTTTGCTATAGGGTGCGTGCGCTCGCCAGACAGACAGAGAGAGACAGAGAGACAGAAAGTGAGAAATCACCCCCCAGGGGGGATGGCCATGCCGCAATCCCTTCTCCTCCATTCTCCTCTCGGGATCTTGGGCACACACGCACACGCGCCCGGCGTGAGTTTTAAGCCACCGGGTCCGGGACGCGAACCGCGGTCGACTACGTGGGAGTCCAGCGACATAGCCATTATGCTAACTGCTGGTCCCGCTAGAAGTGACATTTTACAGGTGTTGATTTCCTAGGTCCCAGAGAAGCTGTAATTCATGTAACTTTTCCAGTGATCACAGTAGAAGAGCCAGGACTAGGGAGCACTCAGCTGTGAAAGTGAAGATGATAGCATATTCTTTGTAGGTTTGTTGTGAGGATTAAATGGATTATCGGATAATCCATGTATAATTTACTTAGAACAGTACCTAGTACAGAGTAGCTTGATCAATAAGTATTAGTTTCAGTTTCATGCTTTTTCTGTTTTGTGAGACTGCCTTTCGAGATCAAAGTGCTTAAGAAGGTTGAGAATTAAATAACTTGCATCTCGTGATGCTTTTTTTCCTATGGAAATTTAACCACAAAATTATCAATCTTTAGCAGAATTGATTGATTGTGACCGGATTTTGTACACAGAATTACACAAACCAATCCTTTATTAACATGTTCCTTAGTTTCTTAATTCCTCCTACATTTCTTATGTACCTAAATCCCCACATTGGTTGGATTAGTTTTGGGATTAGTTTACTGACACCTATGTCACAGTTTTGTGAAAAAGAAGCCTTTTTCTTTTGGAGAGTTTTTTTTTTTTTTTTTTTTTTTTTTTTTTTTGCTATAGGGTGCGTGCGCTCGCCAGACAGACAGAGAGAGACATAGAGACAGAAAGTGAGAAATCACCCCCCAGAGGGGATGGCCATGCTGCAATCCCTTCTCCTCCATTCTCCTCTCGGGATCTTGGGCCTGCATGCACACGTGCCCGGCATGAGTTTTAAGCCACAGGGTCCGGAACACGAACCGTGGTTGACTACATGGTAGTCCAGTGACATAGCCATTACACTAACTGCTGGTCCCAAGAAGCTTTTTTTTTTTTCAAAGAGAGATTTTTGCCACAGGGCATGAGCACTCGCTGGAGAGACAAAGAGAGACAGACAGATAGAAAGTGAGAAATCACCCCTCACGGCCTGTCCCCCCAGGGGGGGAGGATGGCCATGCTGCAGTCCCTTCTCCTCCATTCTTCTCTTGAGATTTTGGGTACGCACACCTGGTTGCCAGGTGTGTGTGTGTTTTAAGCTGCCAGGTCCAGGACACGAACTGTGGTTGACTATGTGGGAGTTCAGTGAAGTAACCATTATGCCATCAGCTGGTCCTGAAAAAGAGGCATTTAAAATTTTGCTATATGTGGATCATGAGTTTTACACTATCCCAGCAGTGATTACTGACCTAATTAACCCATATATTTGGGTTTAATTAGAACAAAATCACTTCTCTTTCCTATGGTTAGACCTAAAATACAATCATTTTCGTGTTTCTTCACAAATATTAACAGTGGGGCTTTCAGCTTTCGTCAGAAGTAGTGTGCTAAGCATGTTTTCTTCTTCTTTTTAACTTTTTATTTTGAAATAATATTAGACTCACAGAAAAGTTGTAAAAACAGAACAGAGTCCTTTATACCCTTTATCTAGTTCTCTTTAATGTTAACATTTCAAATAAACATAGTATAATTAACCAAATACAATACTATTAGCTAAATTACAGCCCACACAAATTTCACCGATTTTCCCACCAATGTCCTTGTTCTGTTCTAGGATACACAGTCCAAGATCAGACATTGCATTCAATTGTCATGTCTCCTTAAACTACCTCTGACACGTGACTTCCCTTTCTTTCTTTGTCAGTCTTTCTTTTAACATTTTTTGTAGATCTACTGTGGATAAGTTCTTTTGGCTTTTTAAAAAAATTTTATTTATGTTTTTGAGAGATATTTTTGCTATAGGGCATGTGTGCCCACTGGAGAGACAGAGAGGCAGAAAGTGAGAAATCATCCCCCGGGTGGGATAGCAATGCCAGGATCCTTTCTCTTCTATTCTTGTTTTGGGATTTGGGGCACACACGTACATGTGCTCCTTTTAGTTTTAAGCCACTGGGGTCTAGGACTTGAACTGTGGTTGACTATGTGGGAGTCCAGTGAAGTGTGAAGTAACCGTTACGCCATCTGCTGGTCCCGAAAATCTTATTTGATTTTAATTGTGGTAAAAGATGTATATGTATATATACACGAAAAGTTATCATCTTTGCCATTTTTTTAAGTACAATTCAGTAGTGTTAAGTATTCACATTGTTGTGTACCTAATCTCCAAAACTCCTTATCTTTTTAAAAAAGAATTATTTTATTTATTTATTATTATTTTTTCATATGGGTTTTGCCAGAGAAAGACAGAGAGACAGGGAGAGTGAGAAAGAAAGCCAACAGGTCTGGGACTCAAACTGCAGTCGGCCATGTGGGAATTCCAGCACCTTAATCACCATGCCACCTGCTGGCCGCCTAATCATGATTTTTTTTCCTTTTTATTATTATTTATACATTCATTCACTATACATCATTTAGATTGTAAAGAGACTTTACCCCGCATGATAGAAACCTCAGTCCTTATCTTAATGGATGTCAGCTAAAGGTCAGTATCCATTAAACAATAACTACTCCCTCCTGCTACGTTCCCCACCCTGCCCCTCAGCTCATAGCAACTATCACTCTACTTTCTGGCTCTTTCATTTGATTCCTCTAGGTATCTCATATAATTGAAATCATACAATATTTGTTTTTTTGTGACTGACTGATTTCACTTAGAATAGTGTCCTCATGGTTTATCCGTGACATAGCATGTCATATTATCCAAGCCTTTTCAAGGCTGAATAATAGTGTGTCTTATGCATGTGCTCATTTTGTTTATTCATACAACAATAGAAATGTGGGCTGCTTCTATGTTTGGATTATTGCGCATGCTGCGGTGAATAGTATGCTAACAGCTGTCCTAGCTTTGCTTTCATTTTTTTCGGGTATATACCCAGGGCGGGATTGCTGAATCATATAGTGATTCTATTTGTAAATTTTGAGGAGCTGCCGTACTGTTTTCATATTGACTTCTGTATGAATAAAAATTCCACTTTTTTACTTTGATGCTTGAAAGATATGTTTACTAAGTCTAGAGATTTCTTTCAGGAATTTAAAGATGTTGTTCCACTTATCTCTTGTATTGTTTCTAGCAAGAATTCTGCTGTCATTTTTAGCTTTGTTCTTCTATGTGTAAAATCTTAGTTGTTCCAGCTGCTTTTATGACTTTTTATTAATATGTTTAAGAAAATTGACTGTGATATGTGCGTTGGTGTAGTTTTTATTAAATATTTTTATATTTTTAATATAATAGTCTTTATTAAACCTTCAAATTTTTCAGTTCTTATTTTCTCAAAAATGTTTGTTTGTCTGTTTTTCTCCTCCCTCTTTTCTCCTTCAAATGTTTGGTTATGTCTGTACCATCCATGGCTTAATGATGGGGTGTGTTCTGAGAAATGTGTCATTAGGTGACTTCATCATTATGCAAACATCGTAGAGTGTACTTACACAAATCTAGATGGTATCGCCTGCCACAGGCTTGGGCTTTAGGTATAACCTACAGACTCGTACTGCATGTTTCCATACTGAGTATCATAGGCAATTGGAACTCAGTAGTGAATATTTGTATAGCTGAACAGAAAAAGTGCAGTCAAAATCTAGTATAAAAGCACAGCACCTAAGTGCTGTGCATAAAAAGCCGAGTCCCATGTGGCCACTATTTGAATCCCAGCCAGAGCAGCTAGAAAAACAGAGATGTGTGTGCTTGTCCAAAATCCTGACAGGATGGAGAAATGGAAGAAAAAGGACTGCAGCATGACCACGCCCCATTGGGGAGGTTCTTTCTTTCTCCATCTTTCTGGTTAGCACATGAACCCTCTAGCAATTAAAAAAAAAACAAAACAAAACACAAAAGGGGTATACCTTGGGGCTGGCTCTGTGGTGCAGGGGTAAAGTGCTGCTCAATAGAAGCCAGACCATATCACAACTGTGGTTCGAATCCCTTGCCCAAACACATCAGAAACAGATCAGACATAAACCATAATGCTCAGGATCAGACGCTGGAGGTAGGTGACTGCAGCATTTTCAGACCCTGTGGAGGATTCTCATCTCTCTCACATAGATAGAGTATGCTCACACTATGTCACGAATAAAGAGAAAATAATAATTATATTAAAATTTTATTAAAAAAAAAAGTGGCACACTTGTGTAGGGCACTCACCATGAAGGGAGCTTGCTGGACTGGAAGTTTCTCTGGGTGAGTCAGTGAGTGAGTGGGGAGTGCATGGTGACCATATGCTACTGCAGACTTCACAAACACTGGACACTTAGACTGCACTCAGTTTATAGAAAGTATTTTCTTTCTTCAATAATAAATTAATCTTAGCTTAGTATAACCTTTTGTTTTATAAACTTTTAATTTTAAAAACCTCTCCCCCTCTTTCTCCTTACCTCTGGAAGCAATAAATAAATACACTTTTTGAAAAGTATAGGAGATACATAAACCAGTTAGCTTAGTAGTCGATCATCATTCTCAAGTGTTATGTTCTATACATAATTGTATGTGCTGTTCTTTTATACAATGCAAACATAGTAGGTTTGTTTACACCAGCATCTCACCGCAAGCACTGCCACGTAATGAGGGTTGTGATGTAACTGGGCACCAGGAACTTTTTAGCTCCATCATAATGTTAAGGACTACTGCCGTATATGCAGTCTGTCATTGACCGAAATGTCATCACTGGCCCACGACTGTGCTAAGCTGGTCAAAGATGGTCACAGCTCACTGACTCTCAGTTGGAACACTGCATTTCATTTTCAATTATTTCAGTTGATATATCTTTAAATGTACTCATCTTCTTTAATTTCTAACTTTCTTTTAATCTTTGCATTCTTGGATACTTTATCATTTTTTGATGATAGAAAGTGCATGTGTGAGAGAAAGCACTCTTTTTTTTTTTTTTTTTTTGGAGAGGTTTTCACTATAGGGCACGTGCGCTCGCCAGAAAGACAGAGACAGAGAGACAGAAAGCGAGAAATCACCCCCCAGGGGGGATGGCCATGTCACAATCCCTTCTCCTCCATTCTCCTCTCAGGATCTTGGGCATGCATGCACACGCACCTGGCGTGAGTTTAAGCCACTGAGTTTGGGACTCAAACCATGGTCAACTTCATGGGAGTCCAGCGACATAGCCATTACGCTAACTGCTGGTCCCAAGAGAGAAAGCAGTCTTGACAAGGTTTCATCATGCTTCAGTCCCACTTCATCAGTCTTCCAGCTTCTCAGGATTTTGTGCGCCCACGCACACCTGAAGTGTTTTCAGACCAACCCAGGGATCCGCACCTGCAGTTGCCCATGTGGCCTCCAGCACTGCAGTCCTGTGTGCTACAGACTGCACTACTAGGCTGGCCAGGGACATTGCATTTTTAAGTCTAGACCTCTGATGCATGTCTTTTTTTTTTAAGTCTTCCAATCCCTTATTAACATGTTCATGTTGTCCTCTATCTTCTTGAACATATAGAATATTGTTATGATAACATATATATTCAATATTCTTATCTACTAATCCATGTCATTTCTGGTTTTTTGTTTGTTTGTTTTTGCTGACTCCTCTCATTATGGATTGTATTTTTCTGCTTGTTTGCATACCTATTTTTTTTTAATGAGAGATAATTAGAGATAGAGAGGATGAAGATAGAGAGAGGAATGAAAAGGAAGAAATACAGAGATGGGTATTTTGGGCAGAGTTTCATTATATTGCAATCCTCCTACCACAGCCTCCCAATTAGTTCAGATCACAGGAGCATACAGCTGCGCCCAGCACGTATGGGACCTCCCAAGTGACTTCAAGCCTCCAAGTTGGGGTGCTAAGTGTATGTCGTCATGGCAAGGCCCGTTGCTGATCATTTTTGACTGGTTGTCAGACATTGTGAATTTTACTTTGGGGGATGTGAAGTATTCTTGTATTTATGAAATGTATATATTTAAAATTTTGCTGGAGGGTGCAGGCACTTGCCTGAGAGAGAGAGGGAGGGAGAGAAGGGAAGAGTGAGAAAGCATCCCTCCATGGGGAATGGTCATACTGTTATTTCTTCTCCATTTCTCTATCCGTTAGGGATTTGGGGTGTGCATGCACATACACCCGGCATGCTTCTCAAACTGCTGGGTCTAGGACTCAAACCATGTGGTTGGCTATGTGGGAGCCAGCTGCCTTAACCCCCAGGCCAGGGCTGGCCCTGTCAGATATTTTTATGCTTTGTTTTTTTTTGTAGCTGTTAAATTGCTAGGAAATAGTTTGATCTGTTTGAGATGTGCTTTTAGCATTTGTTAGGTGGGACCAGAGTAGTCTTAAGTCCATATTAAACTCGTCCCACTATTGAGGCAATACCCTTTAGAATATTTGATGCCCATTTATTATGAGTTTTTTTTTTTTTTTTTTTTTTTTTCCATTCTGGTTTGTGAGACTATTCCTGGCTTTGTGTGTGTCCTAGTGAGTTTTCCACCTGCTTCTTTGTGTGGTGGTTTTTTCCCCAGCCTCGAGTTGCTTTCTCATACAGATGCCCTGATCCATTCTTAGCTGAAGACTGGGGTGGGGCCAGTTTTCTCTCAGTGCAGCTCTTTGCCTTCCAGTATTCTGCCCTGGGAGCTCTCAACTCTCTCTTCTCAAAGAAAGGTGACCATGACCACTGGGCTCTTTTTCACTTCTCCTTCCCAGAGTTAGAGTCTAAGAACTCTAGAAAATGAGCTTGGACAATCATAGGGCTTGCCTCTTTCTTTTTCCTCTCTCAGGTTTTACCATCTTTTGCTGCCCCTTGTCTCATGTGTAAAGACAATTCTTGTATATGTTTTCTGAGATTTGTTTTGTTTTGTTTTGTTTTGTTGTTGTTGTTTAAATCATTGGTAGATAAATCTTGTTCCTGTTACTCCATCTTGGCCAGAAGCAGAATTAGAACAAGTTATTTAATCTCCATATGTTTGAGTTTATTCAACTATAAAATGAAGATAACAGTTGTGATTTGTGAAGATTGAGTAAGATAATACACATGAAGTATTTAGTACAGTTCCTGGCACATACCAGATGATTAGTAAGTGTTAGTTTCTATTATTATTGGCACACAAAATAAGGATAATGTGTCTTTTACCAGTCTGGGAAACTAGGTTCATGAACCAATCTACTTTATTCTGACTTACTTTCTAAGATTTGTAGTATTAAAAAGTGCAAGTGATCCAGCCAGGGCGTGGTGGTTAGGGTTGCTGGATCCAACATGGCTGTTAGCATGATTCGAGGAACATGCCAGGCACATGTGCGCGTGTGCCCAAAATGCCCCGAGGAGAAGGGAAGTGGAGGGATTGAAACATTGCCTTATTATTTTTTCTCTCTTTCTCTCTCTCTCTCTTCCTCTCTCTCTGGTGAGCACACATGCCCTATAGCAATTTTTAAAGAAAAAAAAAGAAGAAAGAAAGAGAAAAAAAAGTGGAATTGCTTTTCACCTTTCCTTCTTCTCTTTTAAATAAAAAAAATTTTTTTGAAGAGATTTTTGCTACAGGGCACATGTGCTTCCCAGAGAGACAAAAAGTGAGAAATAACTCCCTGGGCAAATGGCCATGCCACAATCCCTTCTCTTTCATTCTGTTCTCAGGATCTTGGGCACACATGCACACATGCCTGGCCTGAGTTTTAAGTCGAACCATGGTTGACTACATGGGAGTCTAGTGATGTAACCATTACGTCATTTGCTGGTTCCAAAACATCATTCCTCTTTTTTTGAAAAATTTTTGTATAGGGTGTGTGAACTTGCTAGAGAGACACAGAGAGACAGAAAGCAAGAAATCACCCCCCCCACTCAAGGGGGATAGCCATGCATAGTCCCTTCTCCTCCATTCTCCTCTCAGAATTTTGGGCACATACATACATGTGCCAGCTGTGAGTTTCAAACCTCAGGGTCCAGGACTCAAATTGAAATCAACTACATGGGAATCCAGCTACATAACCATTACGCCATCTGCTGGTCCCCCCAAATATCATTCTTAATACTCTAAATAATATGGAAGGTGATAACTCTATCTGAAATAATTTTGTTGTTGCTTAGGTCAGAATAGAATCGCAGTTAGGGTCACTGCCAGTAGTATCAGACCTGGACTGAAGTCCTTGCTTCCCCTTTTGTTAATCTATAGCAGAATTAGTCTGCCTGCCTGATCCTCAATTTTACAAATGTGGCAGCTCCACATACTTAATAAGGGTTGTTGGGAGAATTAAACACGTTAATTTATAAAAAGCCCTTTAGCACAATGCCTATCACATAGTTAGTGCTTAATAAATGGTAGCTATTACGAGCTTTCCTAATAGTAAAGTTCACACCAGAGAGCCAACACTGAAATGACCATCTGTAACTCCGACTTCTTAGGGCATTCATTCCTCTTTGTGGCCTTTTCTTTTCAATATGCAACTTTTAAATATTATTTTATGGTTTACAGAATCTGGATTTACATACTGTTCACCAGAAATGGATTATATATTCTTTCAGGAGAAGTGTTATTACTTCTTTTATTTCACTTAATGATCAGCATTTGATATATAGATATTACCTACCTCGTATTCATGAAAATAAAAATAAGATAACTTTTCTTTTAGTTTATTTCCCCAAGTTGAAAGTGATTATTGAGTAATTAATACATATTTGTTTAAGAGACACTGTTAAATGGTAATTCTTTCTTTAAAACATAGAGGCATAACTATACTCTTGAGAGATTTTAATTTTTTTTTTTCTTTTTCTTTTTTTGGAGAGGTTTTTGCTATAGGGCGCGTGCGCTCGCCAGACAGACAGAGAGAGACAGAGAGATAGAAAGCAGGAAATCACCCCCCAGGGGGGATGGCCACGCCGCAATCCCTTCTCCTCCATTCTCCTCTTGGGATCTTGGGCACGCACGCACACGCGCCCGGCGTGAGTTTAAGCCGCCGGGTCCGGGACTCGAACCGCGGTCGACTACGTGGGAGTCCAGCGACATAGCCATTACGCTAACTGCTGGTCCCAGAGAGAGATTTTAATTTTGAAAGCTAAATGTCTTCTACGTCAGTGAATTTAGTGCCTTTTTTTAGGATAGAGCTTTTCTAGAATTACATCAAATGGAGCTGCTATTTGCCAATTTCATGGAAGTTATAGTAATTCTTTTAGTAGATTCCATTTATAGATCAAATGTCTATGACTAAATATAATTACTTGCAGTTAAATCTGATCAAAGCAATAAGCTCAAAATAACTTATGTGGAATTTGAAACAAAGAAGGGAGGCAGGATGTTTCAAATGATGGACGTTTCCAATAGATTCTTTTGAAAAATAGCCCTTACTTTGAAAAATGGTTGTGTTCCTTCATGCTTGTGTTCAGAAACAAAACAAAAGCACTTCAACTTTTATTTCATGTTCGTTTGCCTACACTGTAGTATCTTTATAGATAGAGAATTTTTTTTGGGGGGGCAGTTAATTATGGTTAAGTATCATGGTCTATTCATAGTAATTAATTATATGTTTTTTATTTACCTGGTACTAGAATAGTTGAGTTCTGTTAAGTAGCCCATTTTGATGAATTTTTGTTCCTTCATTTACACTGTTTGTGAATTCAGGCAAAGGATTGCTGTCATTTTCAGAAGCTAGTTTGGTCAAATACCTGTAAACGTAGTGTAATTATTTTGTAGTACTCTTATTTATCTCCGCTGCTGGTTATAGTCTTCATAATTACCTATTAAATGAGCATGTTTGCAAAACCCATTACTCTAGATGATAAATCTGCATTCAGTGGTACTTGTTCTCATAATTGAAATATCTAGTGAATGCAGATGTTAAACAGTGGTATTCTAGAAGATGTGATTGGAATTTCTAGACTCTGATGTTCTTACCCCTTTCTTTTCCAATAGAAGGATTCTGTTAAAAGCCCTGTAATGCCCTAGGGTCCTTCCTAAGTGCAACTGTGTAAGTGAAGCAGCCTGTGCATTTGGGATTCTCCTGATTCGCTCATGTCTTACAAACCATGGGATGCTTATAAGGAATTAAACCTTGGTGTACTATAGGAAAGATCTCAGAAAGTGTCCGAAGGAGTAAAAATAAGGTCAGTTAAACTCCTAAGTTTTTATACACTTGTAAGATAAGCATAAAATTTGCCTCATATCTGTATCTTGCTTCTCTTCTGTATCTTGAATATCTGGCATAATACCTGCCATACAGAAGGTGGTCAGTAAACATTTGTTACTTGAATAAATAAGAAGATCCAGTAAGTAATGGGGAGGTACTTCAAAAGAAAGAAGTTATCTTTAGGGGTGAGGTCCCCAATACCCAGTGCTCTTTCACTTTCTTTTTTTGCTCTTTGTGCTCTTCTATGCTGCCATTGTGTCATTCTTCACCTCTCAGCCCTTTGCTATATCTTATAATAGAAGTAAAGAGAGGCTCATCTAAATGCAGGTTTCAGCTTTTGGAACCTTTTATTTATTTATTTTTTACAGAGAGATTTTGCTATAGGGCACATGCACTCCTTGGAGAGACAGAGATAGAGAGACTGAAAGCGAGAACTCACCCCCCAGGAGGGATGGCCATGCCGCAATCTCTTCTCCTTCATTCTCCTCTTGGGATTTTGGGCACGCACACATGTGCGCCTGATGTGAGTTTCAAGCCACCAGGTCCAGGACTCAAACTGCGGCCAGCCATGTGGGAGTGCAGAGACCTAAATATTACACCATCTGCTGGTCCCAACCTAACACATATTTTACTGATGGAGGCATTGTAGGTTTGGAAATGATGTGTCTAAGGTAATTTGGCCAGTCAGTGTGGGGTTTATAGCCCTATTTTTCTGACTTCAGTGTTTATTCCCTTCCAGCACAATTCTTGCTGCTCTTTCCCACTTCCTATGTTTTCTAGCAAGGCCACGTTGGCAGGGATCAGGGGCCACTGAGATTGATTGAGAGGAAGAGAAAGGAAAAGAGAAGAAAATGCTGACCATTGGAAAGTCTTGGTCTGGCCCTGCAAGTTAGGAACTGTTATTGTTACCTGGTATGTAGGACAAAAAACATAGACATCAGTGTTTTTACTTTTCTTCTAATCAGAAAAATGATACATGGGATAAACTATAAATAACAGGGAGGTGGAGAGAGAAAGCAGCAGCTGGCAGTGGGTTCAGGGAACAGAGTTGAGACCGTAGGAAAAGAAAAACATTGCCATATGAGTGAGTAAAATGCTGGAGTTTCAAAGCAGCAGTAATTCTACACTGAAGATCCTCTAGCTACGTGCTTGGCTGTTTAATAAAAACATCCTGTAGTGAAATGACTGTAAATTTACCGTCTGTATCTGAAATGCGGAATCTCTTAACTGCATGTGTCATCATGGGGTGGGAGCTACATCTTAAAATTTTCAAAATAGGAAACTAGATTATTTTGGTAGCAGCTGCTTAGAAATTTTCCAACTATGGATGGTCAATTCAGTTACTTAATCTATCATTTGCATCTGGAAGATTTCCTGTTTGCTGAACTTCTGAAAGAAAATTTCTATGAGAACAAATGGTTATATTATTAATTTCCTATGTGTGAACCCACTGTGGAAAAACGAACAAACAAACAAACAAACAAACACAAAAGAGCAAAGCAAACCATAGCAAGGATTGTTTAGTTGCATTTGTACAGACATAGTAACTACCTGGGCCTGAAGTTGAAGTTTGTCATGGGTTTCTAAGTACCAGAACTTCACTACTTTGCATATAGGAGTGGCAATTCCACTGCTTTAATGACAGCTAAAATGGTAAGCAGGAGCCCGCTCTATGACCTAGTGGGTAAGGCAGCAACTGGATCCCACACAGCCCCCACACAGTGAGTGCTAGACCCAGAGGCTTGAGGAACAAGCTCCACAGGTGTGCGTGCATGCCAGAGTCCTGAGAGGAGGGCGGGATGGGGGAGAAGGGATTGTGCTATGACCATTCCCACGTGGGTTGCTTCCCCTCTCCCCCTCTCTCTAGTGAGCACGTGCACTCTCCTAGTGAAAACATCAAATGAATAAAAATAATGATCAGCAGAGAGGCAGGTTGGCATAGAAAAGATACAGAAAGAAAAGCGAAAGCCAGAGAAGGAAAACGCTGAGAGGAAGAAGAGAGAAACAGAGAGATAAATGACCTTGTGTAAATAGAATTAACTGTGGTGTGCACTTCTTGAACTTGGAAGTGCACGTGAATCACTTGGGGGAATTCTGAAAAGGTAGATTCTGATTCGTTCCATCTGGGCAAGCCGTGAGAGTCTGCCTTCTAGAAAACTCATCAGTACTAGTATGATGGGGTCCAGGACAGCAGTGACTGGTGAGGGTTTTGAGAGCGGGCTCGTGGTCCTGCTCTCCCCACGCTCTCTGTGGTTCTTTCTCTCCCTGCTGCTTGACCTGGGTGTCTCCGTCTCTGTCTCTCATTGCCCTCTCTCTGCTTCTGTTGCTCATCTTTTCTCTTTCCTTCTCTGTGTATCTCTGCCCCTTTCTCCTTCTCTGCATCTCTTCACCTCCTTCCTCTCTGCCTTCCCCTTTTCTTCCTTCCTTCTCCCTGTGCCAGCCTGCCTCTCTGTTCATCTCCTCTCTCAGACTGCTCCTCCTTTCCCGCTCGCTCACACACGTACACACCCTCTACTCACAGTCACATAATTTAGGTGAATCCTTACGTTCAGTATTTGATCACCTGTGCTCTTGGACGATGCAGGGCATAGAGCAGCCCCTTGACAAATGTTGACCGTTATTTAATGATGTTAATTATGTAGCTCTCATTTTGAGTCTAAGCCAAAGCCTCTTTCTCTCTGTCATCAAGCATAAGGAGCAATGCCAAGGAGGTGGGGTAGGTTTGACTGAATCTTTATTCACTAACAGGATTCTGGATACTGAAACTTCATTCTGGAGGTAATCATGGTTCCCTTAAAAAAATGAGAAAAGCACAGAAATACCCCAGGCTGGGTAGGTTACTACAGAACACAACAAAGGTAATTTGGTATCCAGCAGTCTTAAGTTCCTCTCTGTGACCTAATCACCACCTTTAAGAAGTTATATACCTGGGGAACCAGCAGTTAGCATAATGGCTATGTCGCTGGACTCCCACGTAGTAGACCGCGGTTCGTGTCCTGGACCCGGTAGCTTAAAACTCACGCCGGGCGCGTGTGCGTGCGTGCCCAAGATCCTGAGAGGAGAACGGAGGAGAAGGGATTGTGGCGTGACCATCCCCCCTGGGGGTGATTTCTCGCTTTCTGTCTCTATGTCTCTCTCTGTCTGTCTGGCGAGCGCACGTGCCCTATAGCGAAAAGCTCTCCAAAAAAAAAAAAAAAAAAAAAAAAAAAAAAAAAAAAAAAAAAAAAAAAAAGAAGTTATATACCTGCATGCCCCCAAATTTAGTCCTGATAAGGCTCAGGTTAGCCAGTTCTTTTAACTAATTATTTAAACCTTGAGATCTGAGTACTTCATCTATAAAATAAGGGTTTAACTATGTAGATGGTCTCTGAAGCTCCTTTTAACTATTCACACATTCTGTGTTTTTACTACTCCATAAAGGACACTTCAAATATTGGCTGTTTTGAGGGCCGCGGATGGGGTGGTAGTTGGCACTGGATCCCACATGGTCGAACCTGCAGTTTGAGTCTCAGAACCTGTGGCTTTAGAAACATGCTGGGTGCATGCACGTATGTGCCCAAAATCTGGTGGAGAAAAGAGGAAAAGGAATTGTGGCATGGCCATCCTCCTGGGGAGGGAGTGCTTTCTCAATTTCCCTCTCTTTCTGCCTCTCTGAGGTACAAAAATGTAATAAAAAATAAAAGGCTCTTTTGTTTAAATTGTTGATTATATCATTTCCCCACCAAAATATAAATTTCTTTTTCTGTAAAATGGGGTTGCACTTGATCAAATATTTCAAGTAAGTTTAATATGAGTACCATTATACTGCATTCATCTCTCAATTTTCTACACTAATAGAAGTGAAAGGTAGTCTAAAAATAATTTGTATTTACTTTATAATATACTTTATATATAATTACTATAGAATTTTCTTCCCAGTCGGTTTACTTTGGCTGATATTTCACATAATTTGTACTTTTGGAGCTGTGACTCTCTGGGCATAGTATCTAATAATAACGCTTCTGAAGCCTAAGCCAGTAGAGTACCTGTCATTTTTTAGTGCTCTGGATACTCATTTTCTCTTATCATGAACAGAAGTACAATTAATAAATGCATTATAGGTTGCCATGTATCTGGGCCAGCAGGTGGTGTCGTTGTTAAGGTGCTGGACTCCCACATGGCCAACTGTGGTTCAAGCTCCAGACCTGGTGGCATTAAAAATCATGCCAGGTGCTTGTGCATGCATGCCCAAAATCCCAGGAGGAGAGTGGAGGAGAGGGGATTGTGGCATGACTATCACTCTGGAGGGTGATTTCTCACTTTTCCTCTCAGTGTCTCTCCAGTGAGCATATGTGCTCTACAGCAAAAAAAAAACCGTAAAAAAAAAAAAAAAGAAAAAAGAAAAGGATAGCATGGATCTTAGAAACGTCTATGGTATTTTCTTTGGGTTTTGGTGGAGAAGAAATGAGGATGTAGGGTAGGAGGAGTTAGGGGGTTGGAACAGCCAAGTTCCTTACGTTTCTGTTTTTCTCATGTAGATGGTCAATCCTTGTTAGCTGTACCAGTTAGGATGTTCCTTGGATCCATTATTTTTTAAACATTATTTTTTCTATTATTTACTTATCAACTAACTAGAGGTAATTATCTTCCGAGATAGGACAATTTTGTTTCCGGGAGGTCTTCAGTTAAGTATATAGTTAAAAACGTACTGATCTATACAGATTGGTATATGCTCAGTTGTTGGTATCACAGTGAAAATTCCGATAGATAAGGAGTGTGAGATTGGATGAGAATATAGAGTACCTAAAGCAAAGAGTAACAGAGTCCAGCGGTCCACAAAGGCTGGCCTCTTGGGGCACAGAGGAGCTTAAAAGTAGGCCATGGATATGGGAGGCGGGAATGCAAATGGCATCATCAGCACAGAAGGGGTACATTTGGAATAGCAGGTAGAATGCAGCCTTAATGTAAAATGAAGAAGCATAGCTATGATTTCATCTCATGTCTGTTATATGTTACTGTGACTCTTATGTGTATATTTTTAGCACTTATGTCTAAAGTTTTTACAAATAACAATTTTCACTATGCCTTATGAATCCTTTAGCGAGAGTTCTATATTACTGCTAAAAGCCAAATTCAGCTTGTTCTTCAGATTTTGTTTGTATATCTTTATTACATTCATAAAAAGGAGATGAGGTAGTTGGTAGTGTTGACATTCCTTTTAAAGCTGATGAAAGATATTTTTAAATTAAGCATGAATCTTTGAAGAACCTGCTAGTTCATTTTTAAAACATGACCAATTACCCAAAGTCCATTGACTACGGGAAGAGAGGAGTCTTTATTTTGGCACCTGATCTTTTTTTTTTTTTTTTTAACTGTTTATTACTAATCTAATTATAGTACTTGTTACCACTGATCACACAGAGGATAACCTTTTTCAAAGCGTTCTGTAGTCGATGCGCCTTCATGATGCCACTTGGGCCCCTCTACCTGTCTAGAAGTTTACAAACTCAGCTTTGCTTGCTTCACATTAGAGTTACACACTCTGAATCTCCACTCCATGAGCAAGAGTCCTGTGTTATACAGCAAACTCCAACCCCCAACTAGTTTATAGTACATTTACACACAAATAAATGTTCCAGTCTCCTTTAAATGCAGTGCTTTTTTGTGTTCAAGATGAGAGTTCTCTCGCCTTGCTGTCTCTCTTGCACTCTCTATTCTGAGGCAGCGACACCTGAGAGGTCAATTATTATTTCCCCCCAGGGTGTGTAGGTGAGAAAGCTGAAGTATTGAAGGGTATTTATTTTGTCAGTATTTTTCTTTTTAATACAATCTTTTTTTTTTTTTTGAGAGGTTTTTGCTATAGAGCGCGTGTGCTCGCCAGACAGAGAGAGACAGAGAGACAGAAAGCGAGAAATCACCCCCCAGGGGGCATGGTCACGCTGCAATCCCTTCTCCTCCATTCTCCTCTCGGGATCTTGGGCACGCACGCACATGCTCCCGGCGTGAGTTTTAAGTCACCGAGTCCGGGACACGAACCGCGGTCGACTACATGGGAGTCCAGCGACATAGCCATTACGCTAACTGCTGGTCTCCTTTTTAATACAATCTTGAAAGTGAAGTTGCTAAAGTTTTTAAAGTCTCTTGACTCTTTTAAATGTTTTTGCACATTCTTTTAGCACTACCCGCTGTTCTATCAGTTTAAACACTCATCTTACTAGACAGTGCATTTACATGTTACAGTGTACACACACAAGTGTGATTTCACAATAATATTGCAGAATCCTCTTACCATGAGGGGAAAGAAATACTCTTAGTAGTCTTTCAGCATTATTGTCAGAAAAACTTAAAAATAAAGCTACTACATTGGGGGACCAGCAGGTGGTGTAGTGGTTAAGGCACTGGACTTTCACATGGCTGACCATGGCTGACCTCGGTTAAAATCCTGGACCCGTTATCTTGAAAATCATGCCAGGCATATGTGCCAAAATCTTAAGAGAAAAATGGAGGAAAAAGAATTGTGGCATGGGCCACCCTTCCTGGGGGGTGATTTCTTACTTTCCCTTTCTCTCTCTCTCTCTCTCTCTCTCTCTCTCTCTCTCTCTCTCTCTCTCTCTCTCTCCAATGAGCGTGTGTGGCCTATGGCAAAATAAACAAAAACAAAAACTAAAAACAAACTTAAAAAAATGCTTTAAAGGAAACAAAGTAAGCACGATCAACTACTCTATAGATTTTTAAGAGAGGTACCTGAAAAGTTTGGTCTCTACCATGTTGCATATTCTATCCTTGTCTACTTTATTCACTTTATCCTTGTAACCTCATCATAAATATGCAAAAAAAAAAAAAAAGAAGCCCAGAAAATGCAAACCTCAGACAGGATCTTTGTTGTACTGACTCATATATTCAGTATTCTTGCAAAGAAGAATGAAAGGGTAGAAATGAAATGATTGTTAATACTTGAATATAATCCTTTTATGTTTTTGAATAAAAGCTTTATTGAGATATAATTGAATAGATATGTATTTTTTTTCCTCTCTTGAGTAAATAACTAGGAATGGAATAGCTGGAGGAAATGGTAAGTTTATGTTTAATCTTTTTTTTTTCTTAATGTACATGTGCTTGCCATAGACAGAGACAGAGAGAGAGAGAGAGAGAGAGAGAGAGAGAGAGCCAGAGACAGAACAAGTTAGAAAACATCTACCATGGGAAATGGTTATAGCATAATTCCTTCTCCTCCATCTCTCTCTTCTTTCCTGATTTTGGGTACCCAGTGTGGTTTTTTTATTTATTTATTTATTTATTTTTTATTATCATCATATTCTTCTTTATATTACATTGAATTACATATAACTTTACATTGTATTACATTACTTTTTCAAAAGGGAATGCCATGCATGTCAGTCAGTACAGAGACATTAATCTCCCCGCTTCAACATTCAATATCTTTTCTATGTTTTCCCCAATCATTATTATTATTCTAATTATTTTTTAAGACAGTCCATCGCAATTTCTCATGTTGCTTGTACAAATACTTTGCCCATCATGAAATACTTCTCAGACAAATCCAGTTGAGAATACTATACATGTCAACATCAACAGTTAATAAGCCATATCTGTTTCTCACTAATGTCCTGCCTCTCTATTGTTCATTTGTTATCTTTCTCTATCCTCTTCTCTTCACTTCCCCCATTCCACACTGTCCTATTCTCATTAAGTACCTTCACTGCTTTTATGTCCTCCAATTTTTTTTTCACTATCATAGAATGCTGATAGTCGGTATATATTGAGTGGATACATACAATATCTTTCTTTCATATCCTGGCTTACTTCACTCAGCAATATATCCTCCGTATCTGACCACTTTCTATCAAATTCCAGGGCCTTGTTATTTTTTATGGCTGAGTAGTATTCCATAGAGTATATATACCACACTTTTCCAATCCATTCATCAGTTTGTGGACATTTAGGTTGGTTCCATGTCTTGGCAATTGTGAATAATGCTGCAATAAACATTGATGTGCAAGCACTTTTCTGACTGAGCGTTCTCCTGTCTTTTGGGTAAATACCCAGAAGTGGGATTACTGGATCGAATGGTAGTTCTATTTGTAGATCTTTGAGGAACCTCCATATTGTTCTCCACAGTGGTTGAACTAGTTTACATTCCCACCAACAGTGTAGGAGGGTTCCCTTTTCACCACATCCCCGCCAACACTTATCACTTTTTATATTCTTAATCTTTGCCATTCTGACAGGGGTTAGGTGGTATCTCATTGTAGTTTTTATCTGCATCTCCCTTATGATGAGGGATGTTGAGCATTTCCTCATATGCTTTTTGGCTATTCATATGTCTTCCTTAGAGAGACTTTTGTTCAGCTCATTTTCCCACCTTTTAATTGGGTTAATCATTTTTTTTCGCATAAGGCACTTGAGTTCCCTATGTATTCTGGTTATCAGTCCCTTGTCTGAGGCATATTTAACAAAAATATTTTCCCATTCTGAGGGTTGTCGGTTCACACTTGTTACTGTGTCCTTTGCTGTGCAGAAACTTCTTAGTCTGATATAGTCCCACTTGTCTATTTTAGGGATTATTGCCTGTGCCTTGGGAGTCTTATTTAAGAAGTCTTTGCCTACTCCAATGTCCCCCAGAGTTTCCCCAGCATTTTCCACCAGTAGTTTTATTGTTTGAGGTTTTAGGTTAAGATCTTTGATCCATTTTGAGTTGACTGTTGTTAGTGGTGAAAGATGGGGGTTCAGTTTCATCTTTCTGCAGGTGGATACCCAGTTTTTCCAGCACCATTTACTAAAGATGTTTTCCTTTTCCCAATGGATTGACTGATATCCTTTGTCAAAGATCAGTTGGCTGTAAGCTTTGGGGGTTATTTCTGGGGTCTCTATTCTCTTCCATTGGTCCACATGTCTGTTTTTATGCCAATACCATGCTGTTTTGATGACCACAGCTTTATAGTATATCTTGGGATCAGGGAGTGATATGCCTCCTACTCCACTCTTCTTGCGCAGGATTGCTTTTGCAATACGAGGTCTTTTATGGTTCCAGACAAATTCTATGATTGCCCTTTCTAGATCTCTGAAGAATATCTCTGGTATTTCGATTGGAATTGCATTAAACATGTAGATTAATTTGGGTAGAATTGCCATTTTGATTATGTTAATTCTTCCAATCCAGGAGCATGGGATATCCTTCCACTTTTTTATGTCACTTTCAGTGTCTCTTTTAAGATTTTCGTAGTTTTCTTTATAAAGATCTTTGACTTTCTTAGTTAGGTTTATCCCTAGGTATCTTATACACCTTGTGGCTACGGTGAAAGGGATTCCTTTCTTCAGCTCTGCTTCGTTCAACTTGTTGTTCATAAATAGAAATGCTATAGATTTTTGGATATTGATTTTGTATCCTGCCACCTTACTGTATTCACTTATTACTTCAAGCAGTTTTTTCATGGATACCTTTGGGTCTTCTAAGTATACCATCATGTCATCTGCAAATAAAGATATTTTCAATTCTTCTTTGCCTATTCGAATGCCTTTAATATTGTTCTCTTCTCTGATTGCAATAGCTAAGACTTCCAGTACTATATTAAAGAGCAGTGGAGAAAGTGGGCAGCCCTGCCTAGTACCTGTTTTCAGAGGAAAAGCTTTCAGCTTTTCCCCATTCAGTATAATGTTAGCTGTAGGTTTTTCATAGATGGCTTTTATTGTGTTGAGAAATGACCCTTCTATACCAATCTTACTGAGAGTCTTAATCATAAAAGGATGTTGTATTTTATCAAATGCTTTCTCCGCATCAATTGAGATGATCATATGGTTTTTATCTTTCTTTCTGTTAATGTGGTGTATTACATTTATGGTCTTGCGTATATTGAACCATCCTTGCATCCCTGGAATAAAGCCTACCTGATCGTGATGAATGATCTTTGTTATATGTTGTTGGATACGATTTGCGAGTATTTTGTTGAGAATTTTCGCATCTATATTCATCAATGATATTGGTCTGTAGTTTTCCTTTTTTGTCATATCCTTATCTGTTTTGGGGATGAGGATGATGGAGGCTTCATAAAATGAATTTGGAAGGTTTCCTTCCTTTTGAATCTTTAGAAATAATTTTAGTAGGATAGGGGTTAACTCTTCCTTAAAAGTTTTGTAGAATTCACAAGTGAAGCCATCTGGGCCTGGGCTTTTCTTTGTTGGGAGGTTATTTATTACTGATTCAATCTCCTGGCTTGTTATGGGTCTATTCAGGTTCTCTATGTCTTCCTGATCCAATCTTGGTAGATTATATGCATCCAGGAATTTGTCCATCTCCTCCAGGTTATCTTGTTTGTTGGCGTAAAGTTGCTCATAGTATCCTCTAATGATATTTTGTATTTCTGCTATGTCTGTGGTAATATTGCCTGTTTCATCACATATTTGATTAATCTGGTTTCTTTCTTTCTTCTTCTTAATCAGTCTAGCCAATGGTGTGCCAATCTTGTTAATCTTTTCAAAGAACCAGCTTTTGCTTTCATTTATTTTCTGTATGGTTCGTTTATTTTCTATTTCATTTATTTCTGCTCGAACCTTTATTATTTCTTTGCGCCTGGCATTTTGGGGATTTGTTTGTTGTTGTTTTTCCAATTCTCTGAGGCATGATGATAAGTTATCTAGTTGCCATCTTTCTGTCCTTTTCTTATGTGCACTAATTGCTATGAATTTTCCTCTTATGACTGCTTTTGCTGTGTCCCATAGATTCTGGACACTTGTGTACTCATTATCATTAGTTTCCATAAATTTTTTTATTTCAGCCTTAATTTCTTCAGTAGTGAAGAAGTCATTCAGAAGTAGGTTGTTCAGTTTCCATGTGTTCGTGTATTTTCGGGGTTGTGTCTTGAAATTAATCTTGAGTTTAATTCCATCATGGTCAGAGAAGATGCTGGGTACAGTTTCTATGCCTTTGAATCTATAAAGGCTTGATTTGTGTCCTAATATATGATCTATCTTTGAAAAGGTTCCATGTCGGGGTGAGAAAAATGTGTATGTTGTGGATGTAGGGTGGAAAGTTCTATAGATATCTGTCAAGCCCATTCCATTTATAGTATCATTTAAGTCCTGTATCTCTCTATTTATTTTCTGTCTAGAAGACCTGTCTATAGGAGATAATGGGGTGTTGAGATCTCCAACAATTATAGTATTTCTCCCTATCTCTCCTTTTAGCTCCAACAGTCTTTCCTTCACATATTTAGGCGCACCTGAGTTGGGTGCGTAGATATTTATAAGGGTTATGTCTTCTTGCTGGATTACCCCATTTACTATTATATAATGCCCTTCTTTGTCTCTTCTTACAGTCTTTGTCTTGAAATCTATTTTGTCTGAGATCAATATTGCTACTCCAGCCTTTTTTTGATTTCCATTTGCATGGAGTATCTTTTTCCAGCCCTTGACTTTTAGTCTATGTATGTCTTTATCCATAAGGTGAGTTTCTTGTAGGCAACAGATAGAGGGTTTCTGTTTTCTTATCCAGTCAGCCAGTCTATGTCTCTTTACTGGAGAATTTAATCCATTGACATTCAATGTAATTATCGATATTTCCGTACCTGATCCTATCATTAAGTGAGCCATTTTCTTGGTTGCTTTTTGTTCTCGTATAACTGTCTCTGATTTTTTAGTTTTCCTGGTATAATACTCCCTTCAGAACCTCTTGAAGAGCTGGTCTGGAGTTGGTAAATTCCTTCAAATTTTGTTTATTCGAGAATGTTTTTATCTTTTTTTCCCATATGAAAGATAATTTTGCTGGGTATAATATTCTTGGTTGAAATTGTTTTTCACTCAACACTTTTACTATGCTTCCCCATTCTTTCCTTTCCTGCATTGTTTCCGCCGAAAGATCCGATGTTAGCCTGATGGGGTGACCTTTGTAAGTAACCTGGCGTTTCCCTCTTGCCAACTTTAGTATCTTGTCTTTGTCTGTTGTTTTTGCCAGTCTGGCTATAATGTGCCTTGGAGAGGATCTTCTTGGGTTGATTCTACCCGGGGTCCTATGTATTTCCTGGGTCTGGATATTTGAGTGCCTTTCTAGATTTGGAAAGTTTTCTTCCAGGATCTCATGGAATAAATTATCTAGGCCCTTATTATTTTCTTCCTCTTCTGGAATACCTATTATCCGGATGTTGGGGCGCTTGATAGTATCCAGTATTCCTCGTATATTATCCTCATTTTTCATGGTTGTTTTCTCAATCTTCTTGATGCTTTTTTCTAGGTCAGATGTTTTGTCTTCTACATTGGAGATTCGATCTTCTGCCTGGGTACCCAGTGTGTTTTTAAGCTGCCAGGTCTGGGACTTGGACAATGTGGTCTGCCATGTGGGATCCAGCCACCTTAACTATCAGGCCATAGGTCTGGTCCTATGTTTAACCTTTTTTTTTTTTTTTTGAGAAGTTTTTGCTATAGGGCGCTTGCGCTCGCCAGAAAGACAGAAAGGAGAAATCACCCCTCAGGGGGAATGGCCACGCTGCAATCCCTTTTCCTTTCTCCTCTCAGGATCTTGGGCACGCACGCACATGCGCCCAGTGTGAGTTTAAGCCACCAGGTCTGGGACTCGAACCACGGTTGACTACATGGGGGTCCAGCAACATAGCCATTATGCTAACTGCTGGTCCCCTATGTTTAACTTTTTAAGAGACTGCTAAACTGTTTTTAAAAATAGTTTTTGTTTTTAGGTTTTATAGGGTGTGAGACAGAGAGAGGGAAAGCGAGAAATCACCCCCAGGAGGGATGGCCACATCATAGTCCCTTCTCTTCATGGGATTTTTGGCATGTACGAGCATGCAGCTGGTGTGATTTTTAAGCCACTGGGTCCAGGACTCGAACCATGGTCAGTCATGTAGAAGTCTATAATCTTCACCACCACTCCACCTGCTGGTCCCAATAGTTGTATCATTTTATATTCTCACTTGGCAATTTATGAGAGTCCCAGTTTCTTTATATCCTTACCAATACTTGGTATGTATGGTCAATTTTTTTTTCTTCTTCATATTTTTCCATACAGTATGTGCACATGCCAGAGAGAGACAGAGAGAGAGGGAGAGGCAGAAATCACTCTCCAAGGGGGATGGCCATGCTGTAGTCTTTTCTCCTCCATTATCCTCTTGGGATTTGGGGCATGCATGCACGCATGCTGGCATGTTTGTCTGTCTTCCTTCCTTCCTTCCTTCCTTCCTTCCTTCCTTTCTTTCTTTCTTTCTTTCTTTCTTTCTTTCTTTCTTTTTTTCTTTCTTTTTTTTAAAGAGAGATTTTTGCTATAGGGTGGGTGTCTGAATTCTCTGGAAAGACAGAAAGTGAGAAATCACCCCCTTCCCCCCAGGGAGGATGGCCATGCTGCAATTCTTTCTCTTGTATTTTCCTCTTGGGATTTTGGGCACACATGAACACATGCCTGGCATGAATTTCAAGCTACCAGATCTAGGTCTTGAACCATGGTCAACTGGCAGTTCAGCAACATAACCATTGCTGGTCCCAACTGGTGTGTTTTTCAAGTTGCTGGGTCTGGGATTCGAATCATGGAGTTGACCATGTGGGATACAGCACCTTAACCTCTATGCCACTTGCTCGCTCCTCCTAATTGTTTTTTTTTGGGGGGGTGGGGGTGGGGAGAGGTTTTTTCGCTATAGGGCGCGTGCGCTCGCCAGACAGACAGAGAGAGACAGAAAGCGAGAAATCACCCCCCAGGGTGGATGGTCACGCCGCAATCCCTTGTCCTCCATTCTCCTCTCGGGATCTTGGGCACGCACGCACACGCGCCCGGCATGAGTTTTAAGCCACCAGGTCCGGGACACGAACCGCGGTTGACTATGTGGGAGTCCAGCGACATAGCCATTACACTAACTGCTGGTTCCCTTAATTGTCTTTTAAGGAGCAGCCGTTTTTAACATTTGTGAAATCAAATTTATCAATTTATTATTTTATAGATTGTGCTTTTGGCATCATGTAAAAAATCTGCCTACTGCCAAGTCATACAGATCTTTTTTCTCCATGTTTTCTTTTTTAAGTTTTAGGTTTATATTTAGGTCCATAGTCAAGTATTATTTGATTATTGTATTTGGTATGAGGTATGGATCCACATTCTTTTCCTCTTTCTGTTCTTCCTCTTTCTCTTCTTTTTCTTCTTCTTACTTGACATATGGATGTTCAGTTGCTCCAGCACCCGTTGTCAAGAAGGCTATTCTTTCTTCATTGTATTTGCCTTTGTGCCTTTGTTGAAAATCAACAGATTTTCTTATTGGGCTGTTCTGTTTTTCTGTTGTGTTGTACAGTATTATAAAATCCAAAAGAGAACAAATAAAGACCAAACTCTTGGAATAACAAACAAGACCCTTAACAATCTAGCTCCAGTGTAATTCTTCCTGTTCATCTCTTGCCATGACTGGTCTCTTTTTGCCTCCCCTTAGCCTAGCGTGTGGAATTGTTCTCTGTCCCCGAATGTCACCAGCTTTCATGCCTCTGTGCTTCTGCACAAGCTCTTCCCTCTGACTGAGATATCCTTTCTCTAGTGAAGCTTTTCCTTAAGTCTATCCAAATCCTGCCTCTGAGAAACTTCCCATTGCCTAAATTATTGCTTCCTTCTCTGTGTCACCAAAGCACAGTCAGACAGGCCTCTCCAGTACTGACTACTTTCTTTGTGGTTATTTGCACATCTGTTTCCTAGTAGTCATGATCTAAGAAGGCAGGAACAGGGATCACAACTAATTCCCATTTGTATCCCAGCGTCTATAAACTCATAAGAAAAATTTAGAGGAAGGGGTAATTGAGGGACCAGCAGGTAGCATGGTGGTTAAGGGCACTGGACTACCACATGGCAAACTGCCGTTTGAGTCCTGGATTTGGCAGCTTGATTTCTCACTTTCTCTCTCTCTCTCTCTCTCTCTGTACCTCTAAATAAATAAATAAAGTAAAATAAAATGATTCTTAAAACAAAAAAGAAGGGGCAACTGAGAGAATAAAAGAGGACATTAGAGGTGAGAATTTTGGGACCAGCAGATGGCATAGCAGTTACATCACTGGACTCCCACATGGCGAACCATGGTTTGAGTCTGAGACCCAGTGGCTTCAAAATTACACCAGGTGTGTGTGCATGGGTGCCCAAGATCCCCAGAGAAGAATGGAAGAGAAGGGATTGTAGCATGGTCATACCCCCCCCCGGGGGGGGGGGGCATGATTTCTCACTTTTCCTCTCACCGTGTCTGTCACTCTTTCTCTCTAGCAAGCACACGTACCCTAAGGCAAAAACCTCTTGGGAAAAAAAAAATGACAATTTTAAGAGAAAAACTTATTAGGTAGAAAATAGGTTGTGTTGGGACCAGCAGATAGTATAATGGTTACCTTGCTGTACTCACATGTAGTCGACTATGTAGTCCTGGACTTGGAAGCTTAAAACACACCGGGTGCATGTGTGCCCAAGACCCCAAGAGGAGAATGAAGGAAAAGGAATTGTGGTGTGGACATCCTCTGGGGGTGATTTCTTGTTTTTTCTGTTTGTCTCTCTCGTGAGCACATGTACCCTATAGCAAAAATCTCTCTTAAAAAAAAAAAAAAAGAAAATAGACTGTGTTTAAATTTGGTATGCCTTTGTGAGCAGAATGTCATATGGGCTACAGGAAATCTTAGAAAATCTTAGCTAGAACTGCATAATTATTCCTGGGTATCTTTATGAACTTTATAGGATTCTTAGTTGAAATTTGGCATTGCTGTTGTTGCTGCTGCTGCTTTTTTTTTTTAGGTTTTTGCTATAGCACATGTGTACTTGCTAGAGAGAGACAGAGAGAGGGAAAGTGAGAAATCATACCCCTCCCCCATAGGGGATGGTCATGTCACAGATCTTCTCCTCCCTCCATTTTCTTCTTGGAATTTTGGGCACATGTGTATACATGCCCAGAGTGATTTTCAAACCTCCGGGTCTGGAACTCGAACAGCAGTTGGTTGGCTATGTGGGAATCTAGCAACTTAACCACCATACCACATACTGGCCTCTTTTAATTTTTGTAAGCCTTTTGCTATAGGGTGTGCGTGCTCACTGGAGAGAAAGAGCGAACAGGAAAATGAGAAATCACCCCTCAGGAAGAGTGGCTACATCATAATACCGTTACCTCCTCCATTCTCTTCTTGAGATTTTGGGCATGCACGCACACAAGCCTGGTTTGATTTGCAAGCCACTGAATCCAGGTCTCAAACCACGGAGTCAGCCATGTGGGGTCTAGCACTTAACCACTGCGCCACCTGCTGGCCCCAGCATTGCTTCTTTACAAAGTTAAATGCTGTTAGTAAATGAGAGGGAAAACAGAAGATAGTAATCACGGAAGATATATCGAGTGTAGCATTTTCAATATACGCTTAAGGAAGAGGAAGTTGTTGAACTAGCAGCTGCACTATTGTACACACTGTCCTTAATCGGGTTCCATTTTACATAGCATTTAGCACTTAGCTATGTGCAAACAGGTGTTTAATGAATATTTGATTGACATGTGCCATATATTATGTTGTTGCTTTTAAGCTACTTGTGGTGAGTGGCATTCAATGCTACTGCCTTTTTACACATAGTTTATTTTTTTATTTTGAATCCTGATGAAAAGGATTTAACTAGAAATGTGCATGTGATCTAATTTTGGTACCATTTCTGCATTGTGTCACTCACTAATGTTTGGCAATAGTTCTAATAGACTGATACATCCAAATTAAAAGAAGAGTGTTTAGAAGTAATACACAGATAAATATGCATGTGTACATATGCTAATACCAACACATGGATTTAATTCTGTTCTCATTTCCAAAAATGGACTTCACCAAAGAGAACAAGATTTGTGTTCGACCAGCATTTGCAGAAATAGCCTTTAAACAGAGGCCCTGAGCCCATTAGCACTAATGAAAAGAGTCACCCAAGGGAATAAGATGGATGGTTTATGTTTTCATGTGGTGATCTCATGTATGTTTTCTGCTACACATAATTTCCTAATGCTTGCTTCTGTGTTTTCAAATTCATGTGCCTTTTTCCTTGTAGCTAAGCTGTTAGGAATGACACTTACATTTCATTATTATAAATCATTTCATAGCCTTATTTCCTTATTTTGAATATCAGCTAAATAAATCTATCACATCAGAGTTGTTCATGTGTACTGATGACATTAAAAGAATATTATTGTTTCTGCATTTGGATTTCATATGGATGTCTTAGTGAGAAGGGTACCCTGTACCCAACTTTGAGAATGTTGGATTTTGTTTGAAAACAAATAAAAAAACAACCAAACAAAAAACCCCAGCTTTTTAAAAAAGCAGCTGTCATCCCAACATACATTTTATTAATGCTTTTTTTTTTTGTAAAAAATATATGATTCTAGTTAGTGTTTGAAGCTAGCTTTTTTCCCTACTTTTTTTTCCCCTATAGTGTGCATGTACTTGCTGGAGAGGGAGAGAAAGAGAGAGAGATAGAGAGAGACAGGGGGAGAAAGAGAGAGAGACGGGTGAAGCTAGCTTTACTGCAAGTTATCAGGGAAGCAGGTCTTCTTATCTCGGTGTTCTGCCCAGGCTCCCAGAGGAGGCCACAGGCTCAGTGAAGTAGTAAGGTTCTAGCCTCCCTGTTCAGTTTGTACCTAAGCAGGTCTTTTTAAAATTTGCTTTATATATATTTTCTATATCCTTAACTTCTAGTTAAGATTTTGCATGAGGAAATTATTGGCTGCTTAAAGATAATGATGTTGATGATGCTGGTAATTATGATAAGGGGTGATAAAGAGGACAGGGGCAGGGGAAGGAGAGTGACAGAAAAAAGGGGGAGAGAGAGAAGAGAAGAGGAGAGTGGAGAGGAGAAAAGAAAGGTAAATGCTTTAGATTAGGAATCAGTTATCTTAGAATCAGACCTGACTCTGCTAGCTCCATGTCATCTTGGGCAAATGACTTCTGGGCCTTGATTTTTCTCGTCTGTAAATGGGGAGGAGGGAAGGCTGAAAGTAGATGATGTCAAGCTATGTAGTACCTCTGTAATGTCCTGGATATTTCTGGAATGCAGGTTGCCTGAACACATGCAGGTCAGGGCTCTCTGCTGTGACTCTGCCACGCACATCGCTGGGCCGCGTGGTATGCAGAGACATCTAAGCCGGGCACTGACAGGTGGTTTCTCCAGTGTCTCCGAATGTCCCTCTGCATTGAGTGATGCCCAGGAGGGTAGCCTGCCATCATCTGTAGACACAGCTTCTCTGGTTACCAGCGTGCACCTTCTCGATAGATGGCAGGTAGCACTTGGGTTTGCCACGATCCGGGTCTGGCTCTCGGTTTCTGCCCCTACACTTACTACTTTTCACTTGAAAAGCATGTGAATGCCATTGTACCCAGAAAAAATTTTATCTCTTCTCCCAAATGTTGTAGTCATGAGGAAATACTATGAAGCATATACAGAAACATGTATTTTTTAACTCGAATAAAATACGTCTCATCTGAGGAAAAATGGATTATTGGATTCTGGCTGGGCAACTCTGTTCCTTGACCCAGTCCCTTAATCAATCTTGGTGATCAGTTTAAGATCTGATTTGAGAGGCTATCACAAAGGCTGTTTCAGTGGGCGAGGTCCATGACTATCTTGTATTTTCCTGACAGGATTCTGATATGACTCTGAAGATAGCTGCTAGGGATATACCTATCGGAGAGATTTTCCTACAAAGTACCTTGGACTTTTTTTCCTTTACTGGCTATTTAATTTTAGTCATTCAAATCCATATTCTAGAATTTGGTTCACAGACTTAAACATATTAGTAGTTAAAAATTATGCTGATTGGGGCTGGCAGGTGACATGGTAGTTGAAAGTGTTGGACTCCCACATGACCGACTATGGTTCGAGTCCTGGACCTGGTGGCTTGCTTTCTCTCTTTCCTCTCTCTCACTCTGTCCCTGTCTGGTCAAATTAAAATAAGTAAACAAATGAATAAATAAATAAAGTTAAATAAAACAATTCTTTAAAAAATTATGCTGATCATTTTTACCCTTGCAGTGGAGTCTTCTTATCAATGAAATAATCTGATTATTATAGTTGTTATTATTGATACCTTAGGAATTTATTTTATTATATAGTCCCTAATTCTTTTTAGAAGAATAGAGGAACCAGGGTACTTCTCAGGTAAGATCCCACCACCATTTTACTTTGCTGAAGACAGGAGATGTGAAGACTGCAGGGAAAATGGAGGAGCAGGATAGAGAATACGGACAGACTCAAGAATGAGAAGCTCCCAGTTCCAATGGAAGCCACTAATAAGGCGGGTCAGGAGTCCCAGCAGCTCCCATTCACTTGTGCCTGTATCTCTTCCATTGTAGGCCATGGACACACAAGTTCCTCAGGCTGAATGCAGACAATTACTTGAAAATAATAAGTTCCTTGGCATGAAGTGTCTCATCTGAGCAGAGAATGAATTTTGTGATATATGAGGATATTATTGGCTCAGGACAAGGCTTTCTTTCCTAATTGGAGGTGCTTTGTGAGACCACTATTAGCATACCATCTGATTCCTCTGTGTTGCTCTGCAAATCGCTGATTAACTGCTTTTATGCATGCAGAGCTGACAAGTTGCCTCATTTAGAAACAAACAGTAGGGCTCTAAGGAACTAGTCAGAAGTTCAAACTGACATTTAGAAATTGTAAACCCACAGACTTCATGACAAGTAATACTGTCAGTTTAAATTATGGCTTTTCTACCTAGAGATAGGATAAAAAGAGCTAGTAATCTAGCCTGTGACCAGTGTATTAGAGCGCTATTCTGCTCTAGTGAGCTGAGAGATTGCGCTATTTGGATCTAACATTCAGTTGCACTTCCTTTTCCTTGGATATTTTCTGGGTGATCAGCCAATGTGAAGGGTCGACCCAGTGAATGGTTGTAACAAATGCATATTAGTTCAACCAAAAAATGCTCTATTCCTGCTTTCAGAGGAGAGTTCCGAATAACTGAGTTAGGAAACTGGAATTATTTGAGGGCTCAGTTGTCAAAATAAGGTATGCTAAATAAAGGTATGTTAACACGATGAAGTGTAGTGGCAGTTTTCCTATCTAGAAAGACTGAATTTTATAAATGATGTGAAATAAAGATAAATAAGAGTCAAAGTAAAGAAAAAAACCTCCCTCTTTGATTTCGGTATCTGCTAGCCAAGCACTTCCCCATCTCACCTGGTTGTCCTATCTGGCATTTTGATGAACTTTCTCCAGCTAAATCAAGAAATCCATTTTTTTTTTTCTTTCTTCTTTTTCTTTTTTTTAGAGAGAAGTTTTTGCTGTAGGGCTAGTGCACTCACCGGAAAGACAGAAAGAGACAGAAAGACAGAAAGCAAGAAATCACCTCCCAATGGGGATAGCCATAGCACAATCCCTTCTCCTCTCGGGATTTTAAGCATGCATGCACACGTGCCTGGTATTAGTTTTAAGCTGCTGGGTCTGGGACTCGAACTGCGATCACCTATGTGGGAGTCCAGCGATGTAACCATGACACTATCTGCTGGTCCCAGGAATCAGTTCTTATTGATATGTTGTTTCCCAGGGTAGCTGGTCTGGCCTGGTGCATCTGGAGACGGAAGTAACTGACTCCTGATTGGGGTTCCAGATTGGTGGTGATGGGTCAAGGTGTACCTTGGATGTAGTGCACTGGGAGAAGAAAATGAACTTTTCACTGGTTATTCTTTCTTTTTAGTCCCTTAAACTATGTGTTTATGTAAGGCCTTTGAGTTTTAGATTGTGAAAAAAATCGAGTTTTAAAAAATCTAACTGGGGACCAGCAGGTGGCGTAATGGCTATGTCACCGAACTCCCACGTAGTTGACCGCAATTCGAGTACTAGACCCAGTGGCTTAAACTCACGCGGGGCATGTGTGTGTGCGTGCCCAAGATCCCGAGGGGAAAATGGAAGAGAAGGGATTGCGGCGTGGCCATCCCCCCTGGGGGGTGATTTCTCGCTTTCTGTCTCTCTGTCTCTCTTTGTCTTTCTGGTGAGCACATGTGCCCTATAGCAAAACAACAACAAACAACTCTCAAAAAAAAAAAAAAAAACTACCTGGATTTGCAGAAATTTGATAAAAGTACTCTCTGCTTAATGACTACATCATGGCTGCTGTAGTCACATGATCGCTGTTCTAATCTCTTCCCATCAGCCCTTAATCAGGAAGTGTTGTACGTTACAGTGGGAAGAGTCATAAACTTGGAGTCAGAAAGCAGGGGTTTAGCTTCTGCTGTTACATGCCTTGGACAACACACTTCACTTTCCTGAGTCAACTTTATCATCTGTGAAATGGGCATACCTGTTCATAGGTATTTATAGATTTATTGTGAGGCTTAAATGTGATTGGAATTATTTTGTGAACTATGTTGTTTTATCCAGATATTATTATGATTATTATGTAGTATGGCTAGAGTCAACTTTCTGGGCACAGCACCAGTGCAGTTGCATGAGGCTTTATGTTCACAAGAGGGTCCTGTGTTTGGAATTTAATGTTATGTGCTTATTGTCTTGAAATTCTAAATGATGATATCTTTGCATTTGTGTTTTCTAAGTGAGGTCAGATGGGGCAGTGGAGCAGGTGCCAGGCATATGAATCCTCTTGCAGCTACTACTGCTTTGCAGCAAGTCCTAAGCCAATTACACCCTGCTCCTGCCCAGCCACTGCTGCCATCCTCCAGCCCTGGCGGGCTTGGGTGTGGGCAGAAGAGTAGTGTGCACTCTACACACCAAGTCGTGGGTGGTGCCCTGGGTGCCTGTGAAAGCCCTCAATTGTCCCTCCAGCATTCTCATTCCCAAGGGAATTCAATATTAAGTAGCAAATTTAAAAATTACAAATTGAGAGAGGGAGGCCATAGAGGAGAAAAAAGGAAAATACTCTCTTCCTGCTTTTTAAACAAACTGGCTCCCAAAAATTACTTGACTACTCCACAAAATCTGTAACTAGTTGTGACCTTCAGAACTCTAGAGATTTCTCCCTGCTGGTCAAGACCTCCATGGGACTGGTTACAGAGATCTTGATAAGGGAGATTGGTAGGGATGGAGTAGAGAGGTCGGTATGTGAAGGAGTGAAAGGTGAGAAAGTGTAGACGGAAAGGAACACTGATTTACTCAAAAGATTGTCCTTGAGGAGTGGGGAAGAGAGTGGTCGCTCAAGGGGGAAATTGAGAGAAAGTTTCTTTGCCTCTTTTTAAAGAGAACTGAGCATGTTTTAATGTTGATAAGATGAAGTTAGTCAAGGGGGAATAGTTAAATATACTTATTTCCAAAATATTTACTGAAAATGTATCATATAGTTTTTGCTGTTCACTGTCAAACTTAGGTTCAAAAGTTTTCATTTTCTAAAGCAACAGAAAGTGCCTCAGATTCTATTCTTTTTACCCAAAGAGGGGAGGGCAGTGCGAGCTCCCGTAACATGGCTTGTTGCCACCCACATTTGGCTGTTTTTCAGCTGCAGTGGGCCTGTCCTGGAGCAGAAGGCCACGCAATTCGTTCTTCTTGACTCCTTAGGAAAGCAGGGTGATCTTCTGCTCTTGAGCACTGTGTTTGGGTGTGAGATCTGTTGGGTTTTTAAATACTCAGCCATGCAGCATGCTGGCGGCAGCTGTCACATTGGCTCCTTCCGGTATCTGGGACAGTTTTTGGCAGTGACTACTATTCTTTGACTCCCTGGGGAATTTGAATTAATTGACTCCCACTTGAATAGATTTTTCATCATAATTTGAAAGTAGTGAATAGGAATACTTAAGATTACTGTTTCTTTGTTGTTGTTTTTTAATCTGCAAAATGGGAATAGTAATCCCTACCTCACCAATTGGCAAGAGATGATTAAATTAGACAAAATATGTATTAAAAAATGCTCCCTCCCTCCTTTTCTCTCTCTCTCATTAAAAAATAAAATAGGCACAGGCTTAGTGGTAGCACAGGACGGCAATGCTGGAATTCATGTGGAAGATTGGGGCTCGGTCCCCTGGTTGCCTGTACATACTGAACACACGTGCACGCATGTGATCCGGGCTGGCTGGGAAGGCTGGGGCAAGGATTGCCGTGTGGGACTGTGTTGAGAGTGCTTGACTTTTCTCGCTCTCTGTCTCTCAAGAAAGAAAGAAAGAAACTTAAGAACGATGTTTTCCTCCATTGCGTTATTTAAATCAGGGAAAGTAGATTTTAACATTTGAAGCTCTCCCTTTTCTTGTGAAGTCGGGATGATAATGATAATAATACATAATGTAGTGTTCTCATGAAGTTTATGTGAGAAAGGTGGCTGCCACAGCATAAGTACTCAATCAGGATTAGCAATAATTATTTTCCTCAACTGCATATTATTTTGAGACTATTTAGAGATGCTGTGTTTTAAATACTTCATACCCATATTTGTGATAGTAAAGTATTATTTATTCTTTTATATATATGTTATTATTTATACATTCAATTGCTATACATCATTTAGATTGTAAAGAGACTTTACCCAGCATGATATACATCTCAGTCCAGTCTAGTTAAGAATACTGTACATGTCATCATCAACAGCTAATAAAAAAAACCATATCTGTGTCCCACAAATGTCTTTTCTCTTTATTTTTTTCTCCAAATTTCCTTTTCTATACTCTTCCCTCCTCCCACTCTCCTTCCACTTTGTCCCTATTGTCCATAACAAAAATATGGAACATTTCACACATTTGCGTGTCATCCTTGTGCAGGAGCCATGCTAATCTTCTCTGTATCATTTCAGTTTTAGTATATGTGCTGCTGAAGTGAGCGCAGTATTTATTCTTAAGGATGTTTTAGGTATGTTACTATATGTTAGTAACATTAGCAAGAGGCACACCGTGAGTCACACAACAGCTTTATCTCTTTGCTCCTTCCTTCCTTCCTTCCTTCGTTCCTTCCTTCCTTCCTTCCTTTCTTTCTCATGGTAAATATACATGTAAAATCTACCATTTTAATCATTTTAAGTATACAGTTCAGTGGCGTTAAACATATTCATAACTGCGCAAACACCCCTGACTCTCCAGTTCCGGAATTTTTTCATCACCCTCATCACTTCTGTACCCATTACACACTGACTCCCTGTATCTCCTTCCCCTGACCTGATACCAACCTCTACTCTACTTTCCAGTTTTATAAATTAGTCTATTCCAGGTGCCTCATATAAATGAGATCATGCAATACTTGTCCTTTGTGTCTGGCTTATTTCACTTGGCATTATTTTTTATTATTATTGTAATCTTGTTTATAGTACATTGATCACTTAGCATAATGTTTTCGAGATTTAAACATGTAGCATGTATCTGAATTTTATCCTTTTTTTATGGCTAACTAGTCTTTCTTTGGCTATAGACACTGCATTTCGTTTATCCATTTAACTGATGATAGACAACTGGGATGCTTCAACCTGTTGGCGATTGTGAATAATGCTACTATAAACATTGGTGTACACGTATCTGTTTGAGTTTCTGCTTTCGATTTCTGGGAGTATATACTTAGAAGTGAAATTGCTGGATCATATGGTATTTCTGTTAAAGTTTTAGAGGAACCACCAAGCTGTTTTCCACAGTAGCCCTACCATATTCTTTACTACCTATAATGTAGTACAGGTGCAATTTCTCCATGTCCTCACTCACACTTATTGTTTTACATTTCTTCATTTAAAAAATAATAGTAGTCATCCTGGATCAGCAGATGGCATGGAGATTAAGGTGTTGGATTCCCACATGGCTGATTGTGGTTCAAGTTCCAGACCTGGCAGCTTGAAAATCATGCCTGGCCCATGTGAGTGCATGCTCAAAATCCTGAGAGGATAACAGAGGAGAAGGGATTGAGGTGTGGCCTTCCCCCTCAGGAGGTGATTTCTCACTTTCCCTCTCTGTCTCTCTCCAGTGAGTGCACACGCTGGCAAAAACCTAAAAACAAAACAAAACAAAAACCAGAAATCAAACCCAGGCCTGTCCTGTGACTTCATCCTGTCAAGTATCAGTGTCACTAAGTGTGCGGTGTCACAGCAGGGCCAATGTTTAGTTTTGATGAAGTCTAATTTATCTATTTTGTTGTTGTTGTCTGTACTTTCAATGTCACATCCAGAAATCATTGCTGAACAGTCTCATGAAACTTTTTCCTTGTTTTCTTCTAAAATCTTTGTATTTTTATATTTAGATCTTACATTTTAAGTCTTCAATTCATTTTGAATAAATTTTTAGATGTAGTGTAAGGTAAGGGTCCAACTTTGCTATTATTATTATTTTTTAATTTACTTATTTATTTTAATTTGACCAGAGAGGGACAGAGTGAGTGAGTGAGTGAGTGAGAGAGAGAGAGAGAGAGAGAGAAAGAGAGGGAAAGTGAGAAAGCAAGCTGTCAGGTTCAGGACTCGAACTGTGGTCACCCATGTGGGAGTCCAGCACCCTTAACCACCATGCTACCTGCTGGCCCCATTATTATTATTTTTTAAAGAAAGAAGAAAGAGAAAAAGAGGGAGTTTCTATATAGTTTTGCCCTGTCTCCATCCTCTTCCCATTAGACTTCCAGTTAGCTAGGATTGTAGGCACCTGGTCTGTTTGGTTGGGCTAAAAACTGAACCTGGGCTTCCTGTGTGACCTCAGCCACCCTACACTAGCGCCCTCAACTTACATCACTGCAGTTGGGCACCAACTTTATTCTTCTGCGTACGGATATCTAATTTCCCTGGCACCATTTATTGAAGAGATTCTCTTTCTCTGTTGAATGGTCTTTGCAACTTTTTTGAAAAGTAATCAATTTTCCTCTATTTCCTTGGTCTGTGCCCTTCTTTATTGTCATTATAGCATTGTTAAGATACTGTAGCTTTGTAGTAAGGTTTGGGAGCAACAAGTATGAATCCTCCAACTTTGTTCTCCTTTCTCAAGATTGTTTTTGCTACTCAGGACCCTTTGAGATTGCATAAGACTTTTAGGATGGGCTTTTGTTCTATCTGCTTTTAATATTCACATTCATTTAAATTGTAAAGATAACAGATTTAAAAATTTGTGAGTACTCCAAAATATAAAATCTTTTTGAAAAAAAAAAAAAAAGGTGGGAGTACCCCCAAAATTAAAATCCTTAACATATTAGGCAATACTAAATATATTAGGCAGTATATTAGGCAACATATTAGGCAATATGAGATATATTAAATTGTTCAATAACAGTTTTTAAAAATTCATGTCTGAATGTACAGTAAGACAGTGATGCAATGAAATTGATCTTTATATGTTACTTTTTTTTTTTTTTCTTTAGGGCACATATACTTGCCAAAGAGAGAGAGACAGGGGTAAAGTGAGAAATCATTCACCAGGGGGAATGGCCACGCCACAATCCCTCCTCCTCACTCTTCTCTCAGAATTTTGGGCATGCACGCACATGTGCCTGGTATGATTCTTAAGCTGTTGGTCTGGACTGATCTGTGAATCTGGCCATCTGGGATCCAGTACCTTAACCTCCATGCCAACTGCTGGCCATGATTTTTAAGTTAAATCAATAGAGAAGCATCGTTATGTAGTGATTATGGGTATAATTTTTGAAATTAAACACATCATAGTTTGAAGCCCGACTCTGTCATTCACAACTTGTATGACTTTGGGTGAGTTTCTCTCTCCAAGACTCAGTTTTTTGTATCTAATATGAAAATGATAATATGATTGTTTTGAAAATCAAATGTAATAATGTATCAGGATTTTAAATGTCACATATTTTTTTTTTCTAAAGACAGAATTTTACTATAAAGCACACATGCTTGCCAGAGAAACAGAGTGAAATGGAAGGAGAGAAAGTGAGAAGTCACCTCTCAGGGGGGATAGCCACCACAATCCTTTCTCCTCCACTTTCACCTTGAGATTTTGGGCACGTACGCACATGCACCCCACACGAGTTTCAAGCTGCTGGATCTGAAACTCATACTGAAGTTGACCTTGTGGAAGTCCAGCGCCTTAACCACTACACCACCTGCTGGCCCCAATGCCACATACTTTTAAATACTCTGATAGTAAGGTAGCAAAACAAAGTGTTTTTTCCAGGCTAATGTGATTCTTTTTAATGGGGTTTTGCTTCTGGGTGGATATTTGAAAATGGAAGAGTGGGTGGCTTGTTATCTGTGTTCTGCCAGCATACCCTCTAACAAGCCGTGTGATTGAAGATGATTGTGGGCTGGGATTTTCTCATTTGTAAAATAAGATGTCTTCCAGCTATAACTCTTCAATTATGTCTTTATCTCATTATTTTTCTCTATTTGCTTCTTCTAGACCTCTCGTTTGAAGCATTTTAAACTATCTTATTCTAACTTTCTTGTCTTGGCTTATTTTTCCTAATTTATCTTCTTGTCTGCCCGGCAGTTTGGATTTAGATTTATTGCTACTGTGATTTCCTTGGATTCATCTTCCCAGACACTAATTATTAGCTGTGTATTGTTCGGATTACCTGTTGAGTTCTCTCCCCATTAGCTCTCCCTATTTTTATTTCTAGAATTTTTATTTGATCCCTTTTCAAATCTGCCTGATCATTTTCATACTTTATTTTTTTAACTTTTTACTTCAATTCTTTTCTTTATCCCCTTCAACATTTTAAACATAGTTGTTTTGTGTGTGTGTGTGTGTGTGTGTGCGTGTGTGTGTTTTCTGTCTGCATGTGTCTAGTTCTTATAGTGCAGATTCTCCCATCTATTGCTAGATCACCACTCGAGGTGGCAGGTGGAGTGTTTTCAGTCCTTACTTCATGGGCATTTATGGGTAGACCTTGGCAACTCTTGTTGGTCTTGTTCAGGGAGTTCCTGTCCATCAAGCACTATGCCCAAATCCAGCAGCCGGGGTGCCTCTTGCGTAGGGGTCATCAGCCGGCTGTCCTAGTGGCTGAGACCTGTGACTCTTCCTGGAAGCTTTATTGGCTTCATCTCCGGTTCGCTTCTAACTTTTATTTTTCTCGTTGTTTCTGGAAACCAGGAATTTCCCTCCCTTGTGTATGAGCTTGGACACAGAGTTTAAAATCATTTTCACATAGTCTCCACGCTCTTTGTTTTTAGATTGGGAATTGTGCCTTTTAACAGCAGCCCAGTGCACAGTTTTTACCACATTGACTGGAAACCTCTGCACGGATCTGGATATACACTCGTATATGTCCCTGTCTAATAAGTCTTTAGAATCTTTTATCAGACAACTCTTTATTTTCAGCCCTAGCCTAGTACTTTCTACGTAGTTGGTACTCAGTAAGTAGCTGTTAAATGAGGGAATACACGGACAAGATCTAAGGCACTGGTTTCTCGTCTTGAAGTTGTATAGATCATTGGTGAAACATCAAATGTTATTGTTGCTTATTTTTGCAATTTTCATCAGCCTTATTTTCTTAAATAAACTACATAGCCGATATTACAGTGAATCAGAAGGGGGGACATAGAGGGGGGACACACAGAAAGTAACACTGTAAAGCGTTCAAAACTGTAAAGGAATCGCTGATCCAAAGAGGGAGGTAAATATCAATAAGCCACTAAAAGATATTCTCAGAAAGAATCAGTGAAAAGCCTCCAGGGACACCTCTGAAAGGAGAGAGCTGTGTTATCAGCTCCCCCCATCAACCATTTGTGTTTTTTCATGACATTCACTTCCTTATCTTTAAAGCAGACTTGTATAAAAGATTGCAGACTAAATAGTGTGTTTTTTTCTTGCTTTCCAAAGCTACTTTAATTTTCTCATAAACACCAAGATAATCTCACTTAAACTAAGTGCCTTCTCCCATCTCAGAAAGAGCCTATTTTCCTGCTCTTCAGCTCAAGGAGGGTTAATATTGGCACGGAATGAACATCTGCTGGCCCCATATTGACACAGGAATAAATTATTCAGCATGTAGTATTTGGGAATTTAAAAGCTCCGTGATGAATTCTACAAAACTATATTATGTCTCTGACATTCTAGGGTTTCATTATTTTGTCTTCAATTATTCACAAAGGCTTTTCACCTTTCAAAACGTATATGGGATTCTTGAGATCAAGTGAGCCCATGGCTGGAACGATGGAAGGCTATATTAAGACATGATTTTCTCCTTTTTGTTTCGATAGTATTTTTCATTTAGGGTGGACAAAAAGAAACAGAACAAAACAAAACCTTTCTCTATAAAAACTTGAGATCCGTTTGTTATGACAGTGAGCTCTTTTGTTTCTAGAACAGGCATTGTCAAGAAAGGCTTTCTGTTTGCAGTATTACCAGTCCTTTTCTGATAGCTCTGGAGATACATTTCTTAAAGACCATAACAGTGATCCTCAAACTTTATATACTACAAAAAATTATCTGGGTTTCCCATGTAGACTGTCACTTTAAGATCCAAAGTCAAGCAAGAGGGTCTCCTGAATATCTCTTGATGCATTAACTCCTGGCCTCTTTATTTTTGTTCTTAAAGAATTATTTTATTTAACTTTATTTATTTTAATTTGACCAGAGAGGGATGGGGAGGGGAGAGAGAAAGGGAGAGAGAATGAGAAAGCAAGTTGCCAGATTCAGGACTTGAACCACAGTCGGCCGTGTGGGAGTCAGCACCCTTAATCACCAGTCCACCTGCCGACCCCAACCTGCCTTCATTGTTTTTGGTTGCATTGTTATGATAGCTTTCAACTAACTCCAGGATTCTTAAGTGTGTGTGTGTGTGTGTGTGCGTGTGTGCGCGCGTGTGTTTCATGGGCCATTTTAGCAGTCTGGTGATGCCTGTGACTACAGAAGAAACTGATTACAGAAATACAGTTCCACCCACAGAGTCTTGTACAACTCAAAATGTGAAATATCTTCTAGTTTAACCTAATACAGACCTCAAAAAAAAAAAAAATCCAATTCCATCAAAGCTGAAACTTTCCATTCCTGTGATTAACCCCAAAGCAAATTTCTAAAGAGTTTGGAGAAAACACATTAAACCATGAAAAGCCAACTTTTTTTAAAAATGAATTACTAAGTATTAGTAGTCCTTTAAAAAGGTTAGAAACTAAGAAGAATAAAGATCTAGAATGTCTTATAACATTAATTCATATGTACAGCACATTCTGTTCCTAAAATTATTAGTAGGTCTACCAGATGCACAGAATATGTAATAGGGAAATATGACCACTTAGGTATGCAAAAAGTGCTTTATCTGGAATGCAGTTAATATTTAAACTTGTCATTTTGGTATTGCGCATATAGAGTTCTTTAGGTGCTATTTTATACCCAGTATGTGTAGGAAGGGACAAAGAAAGGTGAGTGATAATGGACCTGTTTCTCTCGAGTGCTTCTGTCGTTCCCTACTAATGAGGTAGATATGGAAAAAAGATACATGTACTCTTTCACCCTTTCAGGTGCATGCTGTACAGGTAAGCTGATCTTGTACACACAGACACTATTGTCTCATCGTCACTATAACATAATAGTAGGTTAATTTTTTAGAAGTGTTGGGCATTCTGGGGGATTAATAGTAAAGCATTGTGGTCATGCTATTCACTTATTTTTGTTTTGCCAACTTGATAGGGTAAAGTCAAGTCAAATATTTTTTAGGTCATAGGAAGATAAAATTTGTTGTCATATTTTACCCCCAGTCCATAACAGCATAGAATAGAACAACTGCTTTCATTAGTATGTAACTGTTTACAAGATATTTTAATATTTTTTATCTTAATATGGCAGGGATTATTTCTGTTTCTCAGAAGAGGAAGTCCAGACCCAGAGAGGTTGAGACTTGCTAAGGTCACAGAGTAAGTCAGAGAGCTGACACGGGAACTGGAGCCTCTGGCTCCTATCCAGCACTCTCCTCTGTAAATTCAGTCTGGGAGGGTTTGCTCTTTGCTTTCTCTGCCGTGTTCTTTCTACCATAGGCAGATGGGTGGGCGTTTGTTCAGTCTTAGTAATGGGCATGGATTATGTCCCCATCTGCTTGGTAGAAAATCAGTGACTATACTGAGCAATGTCCATTTAAAATATTAAATTGCATCAAAACTTATGACATTTAAAGTGCTTTTATAATTTAGTTAAGATAACAATTTCATCTGTTTCTATGTAATTACATAGATTTTGAGTCATTTTAATTTAGTGGCTGGAAAAATATGACCTCTGGCTACATGGCCTTTTCATTTCATGAGAGGGAGGGAGGGAGAGAGAGAGAGAAAGAGAGAGAGAATGTGTGTGTGTGAAAGAAGCTGATGAACTTGGGGAGGTTTCATTATGTTCCACCCTGCTTTTCCAAGGGCTCTAATTGTCCCTACTGCAACCCCTGAGCCTCCTCCTCCTGTCTGCTGACAGCAGTCAGGATTTCCATGTGACACAGAGCAGCAGATTATTGATTTTGCTTGTTGTGTCAGGGCACTGTGTGTGTCACTTGAGGTGGTCTTGTGGGCATTTAGTTCATCAGTGATTATGCACAGGACCCCCTTTAGCTTGAGCTAGGAAGAAAATGTCAAGCAGAAAAGGACTGGGACAATTCCTCTAAGAGCGAACATCAGGGAATTTATACTAGAGAGAAACACTGAGCTGTCACTTCTCCTTCAGCATTTCACTTTGATTTCCAGTTGGCATGTTTAAAGAGCCTGACATTTCGTTTCTCTGTGTTCACTTGAGCAGGGAGTATGGGATCAGAAGCCATTGATTGGTTAGCCGTAGTCTATAACTCTTAAGTAGCATTCGGTCATGAATGAAAGTGCCGCAGGTTTGGAAGTCAGCCCCCAAATGATTGGGTACATCTGCGGCCTGTGGAGGTCCGCCCTGTTTTGGTTCAAATGTGGGGAAATAGGTCTGGTTCAACGAGGCTGCAGGGAAGCCTTGCCTCCTCTCAGGTGAAAGCTGATTCCAAGGACCTTAGGAACTCTGTATGCTTTATCTTGGGCATATACCTTCAGCCCACGCCCCACCGTCTTTCCAGGTCCCTAGAATTAACCTCCTGAGGACTTCCAGGTAGGCCTGCAGCTCATATGCTCTGAAGAGTATTCGTACTCACACTCGTACTAGCACTTCCCTCCACCCTCAGCTGTATTCTGCCTCCCATGGGTAAGAGGCATATAAAAGGGCTTACAGGTCACCGTGTGTGCTGGTGAGGGCTGGAGCTGCCTCTCTTCCTCTCAGATCACATCTGTGAGTCCTAGAGTTGCTCCTGGTATCTAAGAGAGTAGTGGATTTTTTCCCCTTAAAAACCTCTACTTCTTTGATGAATAGGATCATTCAAGGGAAAGGTAGACATTTTGCCTGATGAGTTAATGAAATGTTGCCTGAAGATTTAAATAAACAAAAAATTGTGTTTTTTCCCATGTTAAGTCTTTTTTAGAAATACATATTTATTATTTACACTTAATCTCTATACATATTTATAGTAAACAATATGGTTCTTCTCAACACGAGTACGGTGCATATCAGTCACTATGACAAAGACATTACCATATACATTATCGGCAGCAACTAACTTTATTTTTGGGTCAGTTAAATGTATTATTTGTTTTATTCTCTGTTCTCCTGCCTCCCTCCACCTGTGGATCCTTTTTTTAAATATTAAACTTAAGACCCTCAGAGGATCTTCTATCACAGCCCTTAAGCAATAGGGGGACTGTCTGAACTCAAGGTGCAGATTCTGACTTGAATGGACCTGTGTCTGCCTCTTTCCTGTTTGCTTCACACTCAGTGACAAGTCTGCTTTTGGTTTTTTATTGGTTGATATCACTCTGGTAGGTCTGAAGAAAGAAACCAAAGCCCATTGCTCTAAATCTCTCCATCAGAACATGGAAGACAGCACAGGTGCTGTTCTTCTGCCGCTCTCTCTGTGAGCCTTGCCTGCTCAGAGTGGGGGGATTCTGGAGGGAGTTTCATAATCTCAGGGCTTTCGGTGCTTTATGCATCTGTGTTGTGGCTGAGTAACGTGCAGATCAGTGCTTCCCAAGCTATCTGTGAGGAAAGTATAATGAGGCTTAGGGATGAAATGTGAAATGGAATGGAGGGCAGTCCCTTACAAGAGCTTTTCATTTAAAATCTTTCATTTGTTTATACCTCAATAACGTCACTGATTTTGTTGTTGTTGTTTCTTTACTTACAATTTTCTGGCTTTGTTTACTTATTTTTCTTCTTGCTTTAAGTTGCTTTCTTTGCCACTGTGTCAGGCATCCTGGATTGGCCATCTATAGTTCATCCCACCATCTCTCTGCTACCCATCCTCTAAATCGTCTACATTGTTTGCATATAGATATCTTATATATGTAGAGACTAGCCGTGGATAATATGTACACCGAAGATAGCTGCTAGGCAGTTTTATTGGCAACACAAGAAGGTTATGTTCACAAGTTCCACTCCTTGTCACTTGCAAGAACTGTCATCAGCCCCTTGCCCTAACAGGGGATAGCACTGGGATCTTTCCCCAGTATTCTGTGGCCATTGTCAGCCAGCATGGATCTTTTGCTCTCAAACTGGTGAGAGCCTAGAGCTAATGTCACCTGTCCTGGCTTTTACAAGTTTGCAGCGAATATAAAGAAACCCCAGGGCCAGCCCCTTAGAGCAAAGGGTAAGTAAGCACTGTGCAGAGGGAGCCAGATTCCATGTGGCTGCCTGCAGTTTGAATCCTGGCTTGAGAAATACACTGGGTGCATGTGCATCATGCCCCAAATCCTGACAGGATAGAGAAATGTAGGAAAAATGACGCAGTGTGACTAAACCCCATTGGAGAGTGATTGCTCTCTTTCTGCATGCTACACCCTCTGGCAATTCAAAGCAAAAAGAAAGACACCCCAATGCTTCAAGTCAGAATTGTTATATAGGCCACATCTTTATCTTCAGTTATCCAAATTGCAGAATTCAATGTGTTACATTAGCATGAAAGTAATGTAAAACCTTGCTACCCTAGGGTGATATCTGGTATAAAGGATGATGAATTATGAACTAGCATGTGGGAAGTTAAACAGACCCGAGTTCATATTCCACCTTACAGCCTTGGGCCATTTATTTGTCTTTCTGCATCTCAGTTTCTGCTCAGTAAAATGGGCTTGCGGTACCTATTTTACAGGTGGTCAAAGAGATTAAATGATATCATCTATGCAAAAGCATCCAGAATGGTGCATGCCATTCAATAATATTTGTTTTCCTTTCTTTTGCACAAACCACCCTCACCACCAACTCCCACTCTGAAGACTGAATAAGAACTTACAAGTCTGTAAGGCAGGATTGATGATTCAGTTTAAGTATAAGAAATAATTTCTTGCCTATGAATGCTGACTTTTTCCTGAGAGGTTTTAATATTGAATGAATTCCCATGTTTTTTAAATACTTAAAAATGATTTTGTCTGAAATGAAGAGGATGCAGTATATAACTGTTCACGATCCCTCCAAGCCCTGCAGTTTTATGATTCTTTGTTGTTTTAGTAAAACCATTATAATATGCCTTCCTGGGTTTTAAGTTCTGATTTCTGTGCAGTAAAAGTCTTTGAAAAAGAGGCTGAGCTTCATAAAAAAAAATGTTTCTTGTTTTTGTAACCGGAGCATTAATGTTTTTGTGATGATGTTTTCTCTTAAAAATAAAAACAACGAAAAATGAGCCTCCTTACCAAACCCTCAAAGTTGCTTTGCCTTGGGCTCTGTGAGCCAGCTCAGGCAGATCCATAAAAGGTCATTTCAGGCCCCTTGGCTACCCACGGGGGAAAACAAGAGAACAGGAAGGCTTGGGAAGGAGGTGGTTCTGGACTCGAAGCTTCAATAGTCCCATGTACTGTGTAAGGATTTTTAGGGGGTGATTATTAGCATTTTGGTGGCAGTTATTTATTTATTTTCCCTTCCTGTGAGTTTTTATTTAGGGAATCTAGCTTTGGACGTTCTGTTAACTAGAACTTTATTGGCTGTAGTATGACATATTCCTTTGAGGTTCCAAATATTTGTGGCTGTTGTGGGTTTTTCTTTTTAATTTCAGTTCCTGTGATATTAAGACCAGCTGGGTAAAGTTATTTATTTTGATACAGAAAGGTATTATGACTAAACCATGCTGAATACAACTTCAGTCAGGGAGGTGGCATGCTACAGTGGAGAGAGCAAGGGCTTTGAAGTCAGATCTGAGTTTGAATCCCAGCTCAGTTGCTCAAGGAATGTGTGTGATGTGACATAGAGCAAGCTGCTAACCTCTCCAAGGCTTACCTCCCTTCCTGGAAAGAATAATTAGTCATTCTTACTTCATATGGTGTTTTGTACAGTGGTTGAGAGCATAATTTCCGTTACACATTTGATATGTAAAGATCCGTCCATGTTAGCCCTCTCCTTTCTTCTTCCTCTTGCACTCCTTATTCATAAAAGAATTAGTCAGCCTTTAGTTTCACGTGGAGACAGAGCCTTAGGAGCTCCTCTGGAGATGAAAGGACAGAAAAACTGTCTCTTCTTCCTCCTAATTAAGGTCTCACCCCTTTGGGAAACTTCCCTACCCTGATGATGGACCCTGTCTTGCTGCATGCATTATTGGAGAACTAAGATGATCACAAAGTAATGTGGGGATGATGTCATAAAAGGAGCACCTGCATGGCTGTTAATTGTAATAATTCTGTGTGCTGGATAGGGAACTCAGTTGTTAGGAACAGAATGGGCTCCAAATAGACGTTTGTGAATGTTCTGAATGAAAGGATTTACCTGTACTTCATCAAATAATCAAATAATCAAATGGAATTCTTGAATTAGATCCAAGACTATCTTATTCCTTTATATCAGAAATTTACCCATGATTGCCATTAATTGAGAAGTTTTTTTCTTCCTCTATTGTTTTGATATGTTGGTTTCCAAATGCCCAAAATTCCCGTTTGCATTTACCTTCAGTTCATCTCAGTTAGCTAGCTGAACTTGGAATAAAGGTGGAACCATTTGACCTTTTAAAGATAACTCTGATTTTCCTATCAATCTTTTTCTGTCTAATCTCTTCTTTTATTTTATTCTATATTTAGACAACTGTGGGTTATCCATTTTTCCGGGAGTAGTTTTTATTCTTAAATAAATTTGTAAATCTTGCATACATTACTCATAAGCTGCTGCGGTTTTTATTATGGATGCATGTGTGTATGTTCCCTTTTGCCTGCCGCCAACTAGGAGCTTCATGATGAAAATACTTCTTTTGCTTTACTTTTTTGTGAGGATAGACTGGTTCTGTAGTAGCAGAGGCCAATGTGAATTAAAAGGTGTTTGTAATTTCCTCTCGGGGTCTAATAAAAATTTTAGGCTAGGTCTGAGGGTGCTTATGTTAATTTCTCACATTTATTTGAAAAACATGTTCCGCTTTAAGCTATACTAGTTTCTATTCTCTGGTTAATTTGCATTATATAGTTATAATGTGATCAACAGTTTACAGATTAGACATGCTTGGTGGATACACTTATTTGATGAATTGGCGTATGATTTCAACCCTGAAATGTAGATTTGATTGTATCTGTATGAAAGGTGAGCTTGTAATACATGATTTTTCATATCTGTGTATGTATGTGCATTTTATACACACTCCACTGTGTGATACATATATACATATGTAAAATCATAAGTGACTTGTAAATTAACTCCATCCTGTAACCAAATGATTATTTTAAACCAATTTAAGCCAAAAATAAAAATTTAAAAGAATTTCAAATTTTTAAAAACAACATATGTCTGAATAGAAAAATATTGGCAACATACAAATGAAGATGAAAGTGACAGTCTCTGGATGACAGTATTTAAAGGATGAGTAATTTTTGTGTGGTTTAATATTTTTCTGAATTTTCAAAAATGAATATGTATTTCTGAATCAGAATAATACATATCCTTAAAATAAAGTAAATGTAGTTTAAATATTTTTGAGTGAACATTTTAAATTTATGCTGTACATTTTAGTTGAGAAATAGGAGTCTTTGTTTTTAAGCAATTTTTTTATTTCACCATTATAATAACATGTTAATCATAAACTGAGAACATAGTTTTCTAACTTAGATCACATACAGCAATTAGGAAATTTCACAGAGAAAACAAATTTTGCTCTTATAAACCAAAGATGGGTAACTTCTTGTCATTTTTAACTATGTTCATAGTACAAATATATACCAAAATTTACTAGCACTAAATGTCTTTATGATATAAACTGAGCTAAATCAAATTGCAAAAACCTATACAAAGGAATCAGGAAGTCTGACAGATTGCAAAAGAAACAAGGAATTTACCTGTGGTAGCAATTAATTGAGCTGTTTTTTTCTTTCTCTATTATTTTGATCTATCTGTCTCCTAATGCCCACAATTTCTGTTTGCATTTATCTTCAATTCATCTCAATTAGCCAGTTGAACTTGGAACAAAGGTGGAACCTTTTTAACCTTAGAGCTAGATGCATCTTAGGATCCTCAGAGCATTAGTCATCTTTGGGGTTGTATTAGACTTCTTGAAGATATTTTAGTCTTTGGAGACTTTAAAATAAAGCATTTTCTCTTTCTGGTCATCTAATTTCATTCATTATTTAAGGGTATATCTAATGCTGGAAAAAGACATCTGAGCAATAAAAAAAAAGTGATATTTTCGGAGCTTTCATTAAACCTGTAAAATGTTATTTTTCTCTCCTTTGGCCATTTTATAAAGGATCTTAATTGTGGACCCTGTTTATTAGAGGCTCCTGGATGCATAAATCAATTTTGACATTTTCTTTGGTCTAATGATAATGTGACTTGTTAATAATTACTGTAGTAACTTCCAACTAATGAGAATTCTGACTCAGATTAGGTTCTTTCTAATTAGTACTTTGTCATTTTACATCATCAGAAAATGGTGTTTGCTGGTCTGGAATTAAGGCAAGAGTTCCATTTGGCAATAGGTGGTTCATTAACACATGGAGAGAAATAGACGGGCTCACACCCTCTTGCCAATCACACGTGTTAATGTTAAAAGGAACGACTTGCCCTGCTTTGGGGGGATGGTGGTGGCAGATTGTCATCTAGGAGTTTTATGTAGTTTTTTTCCCCTTAGGAAAAAGACATTTGAAAAGGAGAGAAATGGACATGAAATGAAACCAAGTGTGATAATCATTAAGACTTCCAATGATAGTGAATTTGGAGGCATAAAAGAGATGTCTCAGCAGTTAGATACTATAATTAGAGGCAAAGAAGATCATGTTTCATAGTATAGAATTTTAGAATGTTAGAGTCGTAGAAAACTTTAAGGAAGTCACTAAACCCATTTCCTCACTTTTGAAATGATGGATCTGAGGCCCAGAAAAGGAAAATAATTAAGATTCATGTTACTGGTCAGTAACAGGGCTAGCACCAGCCCAGAGTTTCCTTGCTCCCTGTCTAGTGTCATCAGAAAGAATAGTCTAAATATTTTGCAGGAAATATGATTATGATTGAACTGGAAGTTGGAAAATATAGTGATTTATTTTCCTTAGGTTTGTTAAAGGTTTGATACAAAATTATGCCAGAGAACTTTGATAAGACTGCTTTCACTGTAATTAACAAAATAAGTGATGGAAAAGTATAAGGTGTTTTAAATTTGACATGTAAAATGCTTTTTAAATAAAATATAATTTGAAATAGGAAGTCCAAATGTGTAATTTAAGAGATATCCCTAGAAATAGGTGTAGCTGCTGCAGAAATGTGGTTAAGAGAGATAAAACGATAAGGCCAGAATTGAATACTGGCAGGACAATGGACATAACCTACTTCACTTTCATATAGAAATCACTCCCTGGCATCGTGGGGCAAAGGGACAGTCTTACCTCATCACTTGAAATGCTTTCTCTGCTGTTGCAATGTGAGACAGACAGCTGCAAGAGTCAGGTTTTGAGTGGATGCTGATGTCTACAGATTATTTTGATTTCAAGTGTACTGATATCTGTATACATACTAAATCATATCTATTTATGTTGAAATGTAGAAGCCCTTGCTCTCAGGGGAGGATGAGTAAGACAACAGGAAGAGATCAAATTTCTAAGCCTCCCTTTTTGTTTTTACTACAAGGTGTTTTTACAGTTGTTACTTTTGTCCAAATGTAAGAAAAAATTACTCAGATTGTTTGAAAAAAGGCAAAAGAAAATCTGCATGATTTTCAAATAGACTAAGTTGGTGCTTGTCATTTAAAATCATTTTATTTTTTATTTACATTGGCCCTGCTTATTGCACTTAAATATTTCTCCAGGAAGGTCTTCTTCTGATCTGTGGCCTTCCTGGCAAATGAAATCAGTGGAAGCAGTTGAATTTCAAATGCATGTTTTTTACATTTAAATTGCTGTTCTCTTCTGTAGGAAGAGCTCATGAAAACCATCTATAGTTCATAAGGGTGGACTCTTGCAGTGAAATTAGAGGCCATTAGAACTATTGGTCTTATTTCCGACTGAATTAGTTAACTGCCTGTTAAGGTTCAGAGCTTATTGACCAATAGGCATTTATTACCTTAGCCATAATGACACAATGATTTCCATTAAATTCCAGGGTTTATGGAAATAAAAAAGAGATCTTGCAAAGAAAGTGGTTAGTGATTGCATTTAATTATTAGGATTAATTAGGCATTTAAATGTGGATATAAAGTATGTTTTAAAAACAAGTATTTCTGTTTCATTGCTCTGAGCCAATTGTGTTGAAGGGAATGAAGATTTTGCTATTGTTCTTTCTTGAAAGTACTGCTGGTTTTCCTTTCACCAAGTATATACACTGAAATTGCTGAGCCATGTCTTCAGAGAGCACTTGTCAATATGACAGGATATTTGGTAGTTTAACATTTACCATTAATAATATTCAGGATAATTTGGAAAATGATCAACGTGGTTGGTATAGGATATGAAACATACTCATCTTGAGAGGTTAAGAAAATTATTTAATTTTTTTCGAGCACTCTAATATGAGACATTCAGAACCTGTATTTCTTCTACATTTAAAAGTATTTTTACTTTAAATACTTTTCAGAACCTGTATTGCTTCCATATTTTTTTTATTTAATTATGGTCACAATTTTAGAATTAACAAGGATTCTTTTCATAAGATATCAGTTAAATTAGGGGCTTCGTGCATCGTTTTGAACTTGTAGTGGTTAAAAATGTATCTTAGGAGCTAAGTTAAAAGAACTTATTAAAAATTTAATGTATCCTGAAAGAAGGTAGAGAGGATGACAGATTATGAAGTGGAACCTAGTTTTTAAGCATTTGGGATTCTATTACATTAAAAATTGATGCGAGATCTGAATATTCATCTCTAAGACCATTTGAAATGATAAGCTGCAGAATCAGAGCTACTTCTCTGTAGAAGGCTCATTTGCAAGTGTCAGCCAACATTTCTTTCAAACAACTTGAAATGGGTTTCTTAATTTGCTTTAGAAGTGTAGTTTCAGAAAGTTGATGTAACTGAGTTTCATTTGCATTTCCTCTGGACAGGATAAATCCACTTCATTGATATTAGTTTGGATAATTTCTCCCGAAGGGGCAGTGCATCTTTTTCAAACTCAGATATCCAAGAGCATTATGGGTAAAGCTTCCTAAGTTAAATTCATATCTGTCCTAGCTGGGGAGCATGCTCAGCCACATGAAAGATGTAAATATGGATTTATTCTTCTTGGAGTTCAGCACTGAAGGAAAGAGGAAGGAACTGAGAGTTTGAAAGACACTGAGTTTAATAAATTTGGTAGTGGTCACGACTCCCTATTTAGGAAAAACAGTGAGAGAAGGTGTACGAGTGGGATGGAATTCTTTGGTTAATAAATATGCACTCATAGGTTATGTTTCTGTGTTACACCATTATTTGTATACAGATGAATAAGAAATGTCCTCCACCTTTGAGGAAGTCGTTTTCTATTTATTTGTTCATTGGTTCATCTTGGGGTACCTATTCTATGCAAACACTTTACTGGCGATAGCAAAAATGAAAGGTGTTGTCCCTGCTCTCCAAGATCTCTTGAGGTTGTGAAACATATTCTTGACGTTCTCCTGTGAAATGTGGATTAAAGTTTTCCTTATAAATGCTGTTTCACAGGGATGTTGCACACTACAGAAGTGAGTCATAGCTTCAGACAGTTCTGGGTTTGAGTCTGTGTTCTGTCATTTACAAGCTAGTACCTTGGGAAATAGCATCTACCTTACAGGATTCATAAGACTACATCAGATTACTTCTGTGAAATTTCTTGCACCCTACTGACAGATGTCAGTTCCATTTACTTTTCTTTCTTTAAAATTGGCGATTTTATAATTCAGTGACATTTTGTGTGAACTAGGCCATAGTGAAGGTGGTGGAAAATGTAATCATACTTCACAGCATAATTTTTTAATGGAAAAATGCTTAAAACATTTCAAACAATTGACTTGAAAAATGAACTTTTAGAACACAATTTCTTCATCAGTTGGGGAGGATCCATATTAATTTTTTACGTGCACTTGTTCTTATGTTGCTTTGAAACAACTCTTTAATTATTTAATGTGCAGCTTTTATATATCTCCCCAAGTTGATTATATGCCCTTTGAAGGCTGAGATTAATTATCTCTTATACACCCCTGTAGCACTGAATACATTTATACATAGTAGGTAGGAAAGAAATATATATTTTTCCAGCAAGAGAGAAAAAGAGATAGGGGTGTGTGTGTGTGTGTATGTGTGTGTAATAGAGGTTTTTACCTTAGCGTGCATGTGCTCACTGGAAAGAGAGAGTGAGAGACAGTGAGAGGGAAAGTGAGAAATCAACCCTCGGGGGGATGGCCATGCCGCAATCCAGTCTTCTCCATTTTCCTCCCAGTATTTTGGGCACACATGCCTGGCATGATTTTGAAGCCACCGGGTCCAGAACTCGCACTGCAGTTGCTGTATGGGAATCCAGCAGCATAACCACTATGCTATATACTGGTCTTGAGAGAGAGGTGTTTTTGACAGGGTCTCCCTTTCGATCCTCCTGCCCAGCCTCCTGGTTAGCTAGGACTACAGGTGCCTGCCACCATGCCCAGTCTGTTTAGCTGTGGCAGGAACCGAACCTGGGCCTCCCATGGGCCTGAGCCACCATATAGTGATACGCTCTTGCTTTGTTCTTGATGAAAGGTAAAATATAGAGAAAATTTCAGATAACTAAATATATGCCTTTCATTAAAAAAATATGAAATCATTTTTATTCTGCCATTTCAAATTTGACATCAAGAAATACTAGAAAATGATATTTCCATCTATGTGTTTTATAGAAAGAGAACTTTTACGACTAAGGGAACAATGTTAGCCATTCGTGATCTTTGGAAAAGGGTAGAATCCTATCGTTCCTGCACGAAAGGTGCCTGTCACATAGCACCCCAGATCACTGTGTGCTAGGCACCCAAACAGGCCGAGGGTGAACAAAAATCTAGAGCTAGTTAGGCAGTCGAGGCGCCAATTACCCATGCATGTTACTGTCTTTGTCCTGCATTACTAAGACCGAAATTATTAATAGAGTTATGTGGTTATATTTGGTGGTTATGCTTGTTTTGAAATGATCCTGTAAAATATAGGTAATCATAGGGAATGGGTCATTTTTAACTACATTGATACTATTCTGGAATAAAACTTTGGGTCATTTTCCAATCAAAATAATTTATTAAGTCTCTAGTTATGTAGGCACTGCTGTGCTATTCTGATGGCTTTTTGAAAGAGAATTCATTTGCCCCATCCCTGCTGTTTCTTTTTGGAATCACTGTCATAATTTCATAGGAATATATCACCAATAGGACTATTATGCTGATGAATGAAAGCTTCCTGAGTCTGTTGGCAGGCACTAAGTAGGCTCTAAGCAAACTGAAATTCATTGAATCTTAGCAGAGCTATTAAGAAAATAAGTGCAAATTGTCAGGAGAAGAGAGATTTGTTCCTCAACATTATCACTTGACTCTTGGGTAAGAAATGTTAGGCAAGAAAGAGACTGTTTCAATTTGTCATCCTCCTGAGACCTCAAGATGTTATCTGCAGTGCTGAAATAAACCATTCCTTTCTATAAGCAGAGAAAATGAGAAAATGGTTTATGCCCAGATTGGTCCATTTACTTAGGGGGACAGTCACATAAATAACTACCTAAGAAAACAAAAACAAAGAAAGAAAACGGGAAACCTGAGTCCCTGGCACAGACCACTTCAGGATTAAAGTGCCTGTAAATAATATGTGCAAAATAGAACTGCCCCTTAGGATGATTGTAATGTGCTAAGAGGGAGACATTGTGAACTTTAACCTCGCTTTACCTTATTTTTATAAAATAAAGGCCATTTTCTTTTCACATCTCATAGGGGAAAGCCGTATTAGTTTGTGATTGAGAGAGCCCTGGCATCAGGGGTTATTGAGATATAATGAGGATGATAATGTAATTACTGCACATGTCAGCAGTATGATGCGACTGTTTAGAAGTGCTTAAGACCTTAGGATATACGCTGGCAGTAACAGCATATATCAACAGGACTTGTTGACATCAAGTCCTATGTATTAGGCTTCTGTGCTTTACTTTAAGCTTTCTCTCTCTTTCTATATGTATGTATACAATGTATAAAAGTGTTACTGGGAGTGAGTCATAGGACAGCAGGAAGAAAGTGGGAGGCACCGTGACAGAGACAGAGCACTGGCTTTGGAAATAGTAGTCCGTTGTGAGATTGAATTCTTGCCTACTAGCTGTGCAACACGGGCAAGTTTCTTTACCTCTCTGGAGTTAGATTCCTCTTTTTAAAAATGGGGTTAGCAATGTTTCCAAGGTTGTTAAAAGGGAACTAAATGATTTATTTCATGTCATTCCCAGTGCAGTGACTTGCTTTGAATTCCATGGGCATGCCAGGCCTGTAGAGTCTTTTCTCCGTTGGCTTCTTACCATCCTTAGGTCTCAGCTTAAATGGTACCTTTTCTGAGCATGTTTTTAAATAAGGTTATCTCTTCTTCCCAATTATTCTTTACTACATCTCAATTAGGCTTTATTATAATACATGCTTTCTTTATTACACTTCCAAAATTGATTTTATTTTTGTCTGTGTATTTGCTTATTGCCTGTCTCTTGAACTAGATATGAGCTTTAGGCGGTGAGAGACCAGATCTATCTTTTATCCCTTGCATTTTTACTGGCACGATGCCTAGCACAGAGCTGTCATGCAAATAGATGTTTAAAGAATGAGTGAATGGGGGCTGTCAGATGGTGTGGTGGTTAAAACGCTGGACTCCCACATGGCCATTGTGGTTCAAGTCTCAGATTTAGCAGCTTGCATTCTCACTTTCCTTCTCTCTCTGCGTCTCTTTCTGATGGGCACCTGTGCCCTATAGCAAATTAATAATAAATAAATTTAAATGAAAAATTCTTTAAAAAAGAATGAGTGAATGAATGTAAGACATCTGGAAGAATGCTAGTAATTGAGGAGGCACTTAATAAACAGCTAGTATGATCATTGTTAATAATTGTACCTCTACTGAGAGAGGTAGTTATCCAGCCTTGCTTCCCGCCTTGGAGCCCCGGAATGGCCGATGAAGAGTATGCACCCGAGTGTTTGCCCCTCATTGGGAGTCAGAACGAAGGGGAGAATGACTTTCTTTTCCTGTAATTAAAATGTAGAATTAATTTTCAGTATGCATGGTAGTTCATTCTATGAAGTTTCTACAAATACTGAGTTAGCGAATACTGAGTCATTGCTCCTGGGAAAAAAAGGATTCGGTTCTTATAAGTCATAGTATTTCTGTCAACTGATCAATACATAACTTTGTTTTATATGCGTTTTTTTGGTAAAGATGTCGGACGTAATGTATTCCTCAGGGCCAGCAGCACTATCATTCATGCCTGAACGAAGTTTACCTAACTCAGGTGTTTTCTTTGTAAGGCACATGGCAGCCTTTTTGTGCTTCAGGACACTAGGCAGCACTTGTGCTTGGAGGACATTTTAAACAGTGAAACCACCAGCAAAAAGGACACTTGTTTACAGTATGACAGCTGACACAAGGAGGCAGAATGTCAGCGTGTTTTAGTATATGTGCTGCCGAAGCGAGCACAATGTCAGTGTGTTTGACCTGACTGGAAACGTGAGGGTCATATGGCTCAAATTTTCTGTATTTGATTTTGGGATTACAAATACATTTTTTTCTTTTAAAATTTATTTTATTCTTTCTTAATTACATTTAATTATAAATATATTTTAGTAATTGGACAAATTCAGAAATGCAGAATCTGTGACTAATGAGATCAGCTATACATATTTCTATCCATTATTTATTTAATAATCTCATAATCTAATTTTTGGCGTTACAGAATACACATGTATATAAATATGATATTTGTATAAAAACCCTTTTCTTCTGCAATGGTTTTTGTTGTTTGCTTTATATAAAGCATATTTTCTTTTTATATATCTTTTTCATTTCATAATAGAGCTTGCTTTGTGTGTGTGTGTGTGTGTGTGTGTATGCCATTTGTATATGCTTTTCTTTGAGATGCCCAAAGCAGCATTTTACTTTTAAAAACATCTTTAGGGACTAGCAGGTGGCATGGTGGTTAAGGGCGTTTTACTCCCACATGGCTGACCACGGTTCAAGTTCCAGACCTGGCGGCTTGTTTTCTCTCTTTCTCTCTCTCTCTCTCTCTCTCTCCTCTCCCTCCCTCCCTCCCTCCCTCCCTCCCTCTCACTCTCCCTCTCTCTCCCTCTCTGGTCAAGTTAAAATAAATTAATAAATAAAATAAATAAAGTTAAATTAAAAAAAAATCTTTAATTGGGACCAGCAGGTCGTTTGGTGGTTAAGGCGCTGGACTCTCACATGGCTGTCTGCAGTTCTGGTCCTGGACATGACAGCTTACATTCTTACTTTCTCTCTCCTTCTCTATTTGTCTCTCTCTGGTGAGCACACATGACCTGTAGCACATTTTGAAAAATATAATAATGATAAATAAAATTAAATAATTATTTTAAAACAAAACATCTTTAATATTTTAAAAGAAACATACACAGGTTCACAACTCTGGACTGGGCATTCTAAATTTATCCTTTTGATTTTATTTGGGTCGTAGTTTTGCCTAGTTTGGAAAACTAAACAAGTTATTACTATCTTATTATTAGCTAAGTGCTATTAATAAAAATCAGACTTTAAAAATAAAAGGTTCAAGGCGACTTGCAACAAAATCAATTCATGAAGTTTTTAGGAGACACTCTGACCTTGCTGTCATAGGACTGTTAATGCCTTCTTCAGGTAATATATGTGAGGAAAGGTAACCTGTCTTCTCGTCTGTCATCATAATAAGCATTTCATCTCAACTGAATCATTTCAGTGAAAATGACAGGTTCACATGCCAATGATGTCATAAAATATGTATAATGTAAAATTCACAATTTTTACCATTTTTATGTGTCCAATCAGTGGTGTTAATTATATTCACAAAGTTGTGCATCCGTCACCACTGTTTTCCAAACCTTTCCATTCAAACTGATTTGTGAGTGTGTGCTTCATGAACTTTTTTTTTTTTTTTTTTGGAGAGGTTTTTGCTATAGGGCGCGTGCGCTCGCCAGACAGACAGAGAGAGACAGAGAGACAGAAAGCAGGAAATCACCCCCCAGGGGGGATGGCCACGCCGCAATCCCTTCTCCTCCGTTCTCCTCTTGGGATCTTGGGCACGCATGCACACGCGCCCGGCGTGAGTTTAAGCCACCGGGTCCGGGACTCGAACTGCGGTCGACTACGTGGGAGTCCAGCGACATAGCCATTACGCTAACTGCTGGTCCCCTGCTTCATGAACTTTAACACATGCATAGACTCACTTAACTACCAGTAGAATTAAAGTACAGAATGATTCTTTAAAAATATTTCTTTATATGGCTTTTTAAATTAATTAACTAATTTTTTATAAATATTTTTCTCTTTTCCCCTTGCTTTCCTCTCTCTCATCTTCCACCATATATATATATGAATATATATATACACAAAATATATATATGTATATATGTATATGTATGTGTGTATATATATATATTGCACACTTTATGCTTTTTGAAGCAGACCATATACACAGACCATAATCTTAAATTTCTCTCATAAACATTATAACATAATACATTATACTACAAATAATATTTCTGTTTCCTATCTGAATAAAGTTCCCTTTTCAAGGAAAAAAAATGCAGAATGGTTCCATCACCCCAAACACCTTTATGCTGCCTCTTTCTATAGTTAACCTTTCCTTATCTTTAAACTCCAGCAAGTACTGGTTGCTATACCTTTTCTAAAATGCCACGTAAAGGGAATCATATAGTATGCAATCTTTTGGGTCCGGCTTCTTTCAGCCTAATGCGTTTGCACTTCTCCTACATTACTGTATGCATATCATAGTTTTTGTTATAGTTGTTGCTGGTTACTATTTTTTTTTTCTTTTTTTGGAGAGGTTTTTATACGCGTGTGCTCGCCAGACAGACAGAGACAGAGAGACAGAAAGCGAGAAATCACCCCCCAGAGGGGATAGCCACGCAGCAATCCCTTCTCCTCCATTCTCCTCTCGGGATCTTGGGCACGCATGCACATGCGCTCGGCATGAGTTTAAGCCACCGGGTCCGGGACTCGAACCGCGGTCGATTACGTGGGAGTCCAGCGACATAGCCAATACGCTAGCTGCTGGTCCCACTATTTTATGTAGAGATGTATCACAGTGTATTTGCCCATTCACCCACTGAAGCATATTTAGATTGTTTCTAGTTTGGGGAAATTAGGAATAGAGCTGTTGTAAGCTTTGAAGTGCAGGATTTGTGTGAGCATAAGTTGTTATTTTCCTAGGATAAATATTTAGGAGTAGAATTGCTGAGTGGTGTGGTAAGCTAATATTTAACTTTATAAGAAATTACTGAACAATTTTCTATAAATTTGCATCCCATCAGCAATGTTACAACAGTCCTAGTTGCTCAGTATCCTCCCTAGCTCTTGATTTGTCATCATTTGTTTGTTGGCTGGTTTGCTACTATAATAGGTGTATAATGGTATTCTATTGTGGCTTTATTTGTGTTGTAGGTGGTTAGTAATGTTGAATATCTTTTCACGTGCTTAAGTGCCACCTGACTCTCCTGCCTGCTGAAGTGTCTGCTGAAGTCTACTGCCCATTTTTTATTGGGTTCTTTGTTTTCTAACTATTAACTTTTCAGAGTTCTTCGTATGTAATGGATATGTATCCTCTTCCATGTATGTGTTTTGTAAATATTTTCTTGTAGTCTAAAACTTGCCTTTTCATTCTCTCAACAATGTCTTTCATAGAGCAAAAGCTTGAAATCCAGTTTATCACATTTTCTTTATGAATTGTGCTTTCCATGCCATGTACTTTTTTAAAATTATATCTTAATATGATACAATTTATATAACATAAAATTAACCATTTTAAAGGAACAGTTCAGTAATATTTTGTACATTCACATGGGTTGACCAACCATCACCTCTGCCTAGATCCAAAAGATTTTTTTTTGGAGAGGTTTTTTCGCTATAGGGTGCGTGCGCTCGCCAGACAGACAGAGAGAGACATAGAGACAGAAAGCGAGAAATCACCCCCCAGGGGGGATGGTCACGCCGCAATCCCTTCTCCTCCATTCTCCTCTCGGGATCTTGGGCACACACGCACACGCGCCCGGCGTGAGTTGTAAGCCACCGGGTCCGAGACGCGAACCGCGGTCGACTACGTGGGAGTCCAGCGACATAGCCATTACGCTAACTGCTGGTTCCCAGATCCAAAAGATTTTTATTATCTCAAAGCTCCACACCCATAGAGCAGTCACTGCCCATTCTTCTCATCTGCCTTCTTCATGGCAACGACCAGTTTGCTTTCTGTCTCCGTGGATGTATCTATTCTAGATACTCTATGCAGCTGGAGTAATATGACATGTGACCTTTTGTCTCTGGCTTCTTTTGCTTAGTATGTTTTTTGAGGTGCATCTGCATTGTAGCGTGTATTAGTACGTAATTCTTTTCCATGGCTGCATAATATTTCATTATGCATATACAACACACTTTGTTTATCCTTTCATCCATTGATGAACACTGCAATTGTTTCTGTCATGTGGCTATTGTGAACAGTGCTGTTATGAATCTGCCTGTAAAAGTATTTGAGTCTCTGCTTTTAAAATTTTTTGAGAATATACTTGGGAATGGAATTGCTGAGTCATATAATTCTATTTTTAACTCTTTAAGGAAGTGCCAAGCTGTTTTCACAGTGGCTGAACCATTTTACATTCCTACCCGTGATGTATGGGGCACCCAGTTTCTCCAGGGCCTTGCCAATATATTATTTAAGCTCCAACTTTATCTATTTAGATTAGTTACATTTACCTCCCCTCTTCCAGTCAAACTAGAGTAATAAATCCCCCACACTTAAGTATCTTTCTTACTAATTAATTCAAAGAGAAAAACCAGAATGATTAGTAAAGAAAAATGTAGGACTTAATATACCCTTTTAATTTGTTTTATGTATTTTTAAGGTTTAAAAAACATTTACAGTTTGTAATTCCTAGTAAGAAAACATCTGAGTGAATATCCTAATGGCAAAGTACTCCAAAATGTTTCAGCTGCATTTAGAGCAGAGGAGTAGAGATTATCTTCAAAGCACCCCAGGTTTGTTTGTTTGTTTGTTTGTTTCTTTCTTTCTTTCAGAGGTTTGAGACAGACAGAGAGATAGAAAGCGTGGCCATGCCGCAATCCTTTCTCCTCCATTCTCCTCTCGGGATCTTGGGCATGCATGCACACGTGCCTGGCATGAGCTTAAGCCACCAGGTCTGGGACTTGAACCATGGTCGACTACATGGGAGTCCAGCGACATAGCCATTACACTAACTGCTGGTCCCCAGCTTTCTTGATGAGAAGGCCAGAGGTACACTGGTGCATCCCTTAGGTACTCTGGGTTGTTTATCCTTTGGCAAGGGCTCGAATTTGCCAGAGGGCATTATGCTTGTCCTCCAAATTTGGCTGACAATTCACTGATGAGATTCATAATCTTTGAACTGCTCTGTATTTTGCTATATTTGCTGGGTTCTGGGCACATCCTGTAAGGCCACTATCACTTTGGGATACTGCAGGGCTAGAACCTCTAGATCACTAAGAATTTCATTGAGTCCAGGCAGCCCTGCCATTCCAGGCATACCCCCTTCCACTTCATGCATTTCTCCAGGAGTTACTAGGCATTCCCCCACACAAGCCACCTGGAAAAGAGCTGGACTGAGCTGTTGATTGCCCCCTGACTTCTTCCTCACTTTGCGCTCTTATCCTCTTCTCAAGCCTTCTTAATCTTTTCTGTTCTTTCTTTGATCTCTCACTGTTCATGTTTTCTCTCTACTTTTTCTAATGTCCTGCAATTTTCTGGGCCCTTGGTTTAATTTCAATATGGCGCCAGCATCTTCATCATAGTCCAGTTTACAGGCAAGGGCAAAATCAGATGGCACTTCTCAATGGCCCAGATGTCTGTGAGATTTCTCTTGCCACTTGTAAGGCTCTGTTTCAGTGGCTCTGTTACAGTCTCAGGTGGCAGCATTTGGCGTCTGTAGTTTAATGAAGACTTGGCTCTCATAGCCTATAGAATGGCCAAGCGAGGGTTCAGCTTGATGCCTTTGTGAACAAGTCAGTGGTTTTCTGTAGTTCCCCACTGTTCAGGGCTTCAACAGCAGCTGCTTTCATCATTTGCCTGATCCACCATCTCCTCAGTTATCTCTGCATTTTCATCTCCCATTTCCTGAGGGTTATCAGTGCCCGGTTCAATCACACGTTCACTGTCAATTTCTAGATTGCTTTCCTCACCTAATGGTCCCCCTGTCTTTATGTTCTGCACATTCTTGCTATCTGCTTTTCCTTCCTTGGTATTGTCTTCTGATTTAGCTTCCTGAGCAGTAGGTGGTACTTGACCCCTCATGGTCTCTCCACGCTGTCTCTCATAAATTACATTTTCTTGGTGGCAGAATGCTTGGATCCTGCTTACACATTTTCACATAGGCCTAGAGCTTGCTCACTTCGTGTGGGTCCACAGCTGGGAAATGGCGAGAAGCAGAGGACATGGCTGAGGAGGCTGGGACCAACCCCATGTCTGGGTGCTGGCTCAGCGTAGCTGTGTAGAAGGGCGCGGCAGCTGCCAGGCAGAACAAACCAGAACCTCTCTGGCCTTAGATCCTCTTGCCCAACAGTCTCCTAACATTTTTTATTTGCAATTATTTTTAATTGAAAAGAATTTTATAGTCATCCTAGTGGGTGTCAAGTGGTATCTCATTGTGGTTTTGATTTGCATTTCCCTAATGACTAATGATGTTGAACCTCTTCTCATGTGCTTGGTCGTTTTTATATTTCTTTCAAGGCCTTTGCTCATTATTTTTGTTGGATTTGTCTTTTTGTTATTGAGTTGTAATCTTTATATATTTTCAATACTAAACCCATATCAAATATATGGTTTGCAAATATTTTCTTTTTTTGGAGAGGTTTTTGCTATAGGGCACGTGTGCTCACCAGAAAGACAGAGAGAGACAGAGAGACAGAGAGCAAGAAATCACTCCCCACGGGAGATGGCCATGCCACAATCCCTTCTCCTCCATTCTCCTCTCAGGATCTTGGGCACACATGCACACACGCCCGGTGTGAGTTTAAGCCACCAGGTACAGGACTCAAACTGCAGTCGACTATGGGAGTCCAGCAACATAGCCGTTACACCAACTGCTGGTCCCTGAAAGTTCTTTTTTATTAACCATAGTTTTATTTTTCTTTTTTAAAGAATTATTTAATTTAATTTATTTATTTTAATTTGACCAGAGAGGAACAGAGTGAGAGAGAGAGAGAGAGAGACAGACAGACAGACAGACAGACAGAAGGTGAGAAAGATAAGCCACCAAGTCCAGGAATTGAACTGTGGTCAGCTATGTGGGAGTCTAGTGCCCTTAACCACCATGCCACCTGACGGCCCCAGATTTTTTTTTTTTTTTTGAAGAGAAATTTTTGTTCTAGGGTATGTGAACTCACCAGGGAGACAGAGAGAGACAGACAGTTAGAAAGCAAGAAATCACCCCCCAGGGGGGATGACTATGCTGCATTTCCTTCTCCTCCATTTTCCTCTCAGGATCTTGGGCATACATGCATATGTACCCAGCGTGAGTTCAAGCCATCGGGTCTGGGACTTGAACTGCAGTCGACTACATGGGAGTCCAGCAACATAATCATTACACCAACTGTTGGTCCTGTAAATATTTTCTTTCATTCTGTCAATTTTCTTTTAACTTTCTTGATAGTATACTTGGATGCATAAAGTTTTAAATTTGATGAAGTCCAATTTATAAAGTCATATATATGTGTGTTTATGTGTGTATATGTGTGTGTGTGTGTGTGTGTGTGTGTATGTGTATGTGTATGTGAATATATACAGTTGTCCCCATACTTTGGTGTTACACCTATGAATCCATTGTCAAATTGAAGGTCATTAAGATTTTCTCTTGCGCAATTTAAAAATATCTTTCCACTGGGACCAGCAGATGGTGTAATGATTATGTTGCTGGACTGCTGGACTCCCATGCAGTTGACCATGATTTGAGTCCTGGACCCAGTAGCTTAAATCTCATGCCAGGCACATGCGTGTGCGTGCCCAAAATCCTGAGAGGAGAATGGAAGAAAGGGGATTGTGGCATAGTCATCCTCCCTGGGGGATGATTTCTTACTTTCTGTCTCTCTGTCTCTCTCTGTCTCCCTGGTGAGTGCACATGCCCTATAGCAAAAATTTCTCTTAAAAAAAAAAATATTCTGGGGCCAGCAGGTGGCATGGTGGTTAAGGGCACTGGACTCCCACACGGCCGACTGCAGTTTAAGTCCTGAACCTGCCAGCTTGCTTTCTCACTTTCCCTCTCTCTCTCTTTCACTCTGGCCCTCTCTGGTCAAATAAAAATAAATAAAAACAAACAAATAAGTAAAGTTAAAAAAAAAATCTTTCCACTTTCTCTGGCCACCATGCTTCCTCATGAGAAATCTGCTATTAATCTTATTTACAATCCTTATTTAGTACATAACAGGTTGTTTCTCTCTTACTGCTTTCAGTATTCTCTCATTGTATTAGCTTTTGACAATATGATTATAAGATGTCTCATTGTGGATCATTTATCCTTATTGGAGTTTGTTGAGTTTCTTGAATGTGTACATATCTTTTATCAAATCCAGGAAGTTTAGAGGTCATTACTTCTTCAAATGTTCTATCCCATTTCTCTCTTTGTAGAATTCTCATGATGTACATGTTGGTACTCAGGATTGTGTTTCACAGGTTTCAGAAGCTCTGCTCAGTTGTCTTCATTATTTTTTTTTCCTGCTTCTCAAATGAAATCATTTCAATTGATATGTCTTTAAGTTCAGTGATTCTTTTTTTATGCCTGCTTGGATATACTATGGAAACCCTCCAGTAAGTTAAGTTTTTCAATTTAGTTTATCTTTTTTTTTTTTTTTTTTTTTTTGCTAGAGAGCATGTGCTCACCAGAAAGACATAGAGAGACAGATAGAAAGCAAGTAATCACCCACAATCCCTTTTCCTCCACTCTCCTCTCGGGATCTTGGGCATGCATGCACACGTCCCCAGAGTGAGTTTAAGACACCCGGTCTAGGTCTCCAACTGCAGTTGACTACATGGGAGTCCAGCAACACAGCCATTACGCCAACTGCTGGTCCCATTTTTAAACTTTTCAGTTCCACAATTTCTTTTTGGTACCTTCCATAATTTTTGTTTCCATTGAGAACAATAAATAGAAAATAATGGTATTCTCTATTTCTCCAGACATTGTTTTCCTAGTTCCCTTTAGCTCTTTGTCCATTGTTTCTTTCTGATTTTTCAAATCACATTTAACACAATCAATTAGAAGTCTTGTCTAGTAAGTCTAATACTGGTGCCTTCTCAAGGAAAGTTTCTAATAATTTCTTCTTTGAACTAGCCACACTTGTTTCTTGGCACACTTTGTAATACATTTGTTGAAAACCCTTAAAATATTATATGAAAACTGAAAAGCATATTCTTCCCTTTCAAAGCTTTTTGTTTATTTATTATCTTGCTTTATTTTGTTTAGTTCCTTGCTTGCTGTGGGCTGTAGCTGTTTGATAGAAATTTTCTTGAATATCAGGAGGACAGGGAGGGAGAGAAAAAAGGGAAAAAAAAAAAGACTCAAGGTGGAAAAATTATCTCCTTGCCTGTGCAGCTTGCTTTGTGCTGAGAACTCTCTCAGGCTATTTACAACTCTACGTTTGTCTCCACTTCCTGCTTGCACTAAGTCTAGAGACCAGGTAGAGATGATTGTGTTCCAAAGTTCTGATAAAGTTGATCCTGAGAGTTTTTCTTGAGTTTTTGATATTGCTTTAAGGGACAGGCCCTTGGAGCTATCTGCTGTACCAATTTTCTTTCTTTTTAAGTTCCCTTTTCACCTTCGTAACAAATCAATTGTGTATATTTGTGTGGGTCTATTCCTGGACTCTCTATTCTGTTCCATTTATATGTGTCTACCATTTTACCAGTATTACATTGTGTTGTTTAATATATATATATATATATACATATATATATATAAATTTTTTTTAATTGTCAGAGGATGGGGTATTTGTGTGTGTGTGTGTGTGTGTGTGTGTGTGTATGAGAGAGAGAGAGAGAGAGAGAGAGAGAGAGAGAGAGAGGGAGGAAGCTCCCTTCATGAGATATGGTCATATTGCAATACTTTTTCTTCCATTTCTTCATTTTGTCAGGATTTGGGGCAGGCACACACACTTACCCAATGTATTTTTCAAGCTGCCGGGTCTGGGATTTGAACTGCCATCAGCCATGTGGTATCTGGCTCCTATAACGACTGCTATGGGGCCAACTCTGATTACTATAATTTCATACTAAGTTTTAAAGCTGAGTTTAATAAGGCACCAGCTTTTTCTTTTTCAAAATTGTTTTGACTATTTTAGTTCTTTCCCATGTAAAATTTTAGACTCAGCTGTCTATATGTACAAAAAAAATCTTGTTGATTTTCATTGAAATTGTGTTAAATCTGTTTGTGATATATCAGTTTGGGGAGAGCTGACATCATAACTATATTTAGTCTTTTGCTTTATGAACATGCTATTTCACAATTTATATTGGTCTTCATTGATTACTTTTATGAGCATTTTGTGAATTTTCAACATATACATTCTACACATATTTTGTTAGAGATATATCTAAAAATTTTATTTTGGAGTTTTAAAATTTAGTTTCCAATTACTTCTTGCTATTACGCAATACAACTGATTTTTGTTTATTAACTTTATATCCATCAATGTTAACAATTTAATTTATTAGTTTGAAGAACTTTTTTTGCAGATTCTTACATAGATAGTCATCTTGGCTGCAAATAAAGATTTTTTTAGAACATTTATTTGCCATTTATTCATTTACTTGGACTTATTACACTGCTTTCTTTTTCTCTTACATTTCTCTTGTGCCTGAAGAAAGTCCTTTAGCATTTCTTTTGGAGCAATCTACTGGCGATATACTGTCTTAGTTTTCCTTCATCTAACATGTCTTTATCATCATGCTTGGAGGAGATTTTCACTTGACATGGAATTCTAGGCTGACAGTTATTTTCTGTCAGCAATTTAAAGTCTGGATACTCTAACCAATAACTAACAATTGATGAAGATATTAGTTGTCAGTGGATTAGGCACTGTTTCTCTAACTTTGTTTACCTAAAAACCTAAAGTCAGAAAAGAGGGCCTAGCGCATGGATTAGACCTATAGGAGGAGTGGAGAAGGGCATCTTTTAATATTTTCTCTTAAAAAAACTATGTGAACTTTTAATTTTCTTCTATAACTTTTTTTAAATATTAAAAACAAATTTCTATAGATTATAACAAATGTGCCGCTGTGGTGCAGGATGTCAGTAGTGGAATAAATTATACATGTGTCAGGGCAAGGGATATATGAGGTCTCTCTACTTTCTGTTCAGTTTTCCTGTGGACTTAAAATGGCACCAAAAATAAAATTTCTTAATTAAAAAACCCTCTCCCCAAAACTTCAAGTAACTTTGACATCTTAGGAGATGTGTCATATTATTGTTGGTCTTTGTCTTGTTCCTTAGTATAACATTATGGACTCCCACTTGAGTTATAATTTGAAGAGAAAAGCAAGAGTTGATATCCAGAAAGATCAAAGAAACAAGCCATTAATGGTGGAATTTCATGTGCCCAAGGAAGTCTTATTGTAGAGTCCTTACATTCCAGTGCATAGCTACTTATAATGATAATTGCCATAAATCACTTTCTGGAAGAAGAGGATTCTCATTAATCTGACATGGTTACATTATGGTAGGCATGAGGTCTTTTGTTTTTTCAACAGTTGGTGAGAATTCAGGCTGCTTTAATTCCCACATTGTTGGCCTCATTGTTTTTCCTAAGCCACCATTCTGTCTGCTCACTATTAGTTTTTTTATTTTTAATTTTTTTTTCCATTTTGCTTGTGGTCTTCTACATTCCCTGGGACTAGGTTGTGTGTGTGTGAAAGAACATGCTCTTCATGTATCGGAAGAAAGAAGATTGGTAGGGCAGGGGCACAGAATTCATGCTGATGCAGATGATTTCTTGGAGAATATTCAGGGAATTCCCTAGTTTTTTCATTGGCACGATTTTATGTGCTTCCTGTGCCACTCCCATAGAATGACGGCACAAGATATGGAAAGTTCAGATCCATTGCTCTATTGGACTTCAAACTACTCTGCTCATTTATTTTGAAAGTTAAGAGAAACTTGAGATGACACACACATCTTATAATCGGACATAAAGTGTAATTCTGAGGATCCCTCCAGGAGTGCTAGAAAATGACACTTTTTAAACTCCTGGCTGGCAATTCATCTTTTCTTCAACCTTTTCTTCTTTCTTTTACTTTTTTGTTTTTAGTTTGCTATAGGGGGTGTGTGCTTGCCAGAGAGAGAGACAGAGAGAAAGAAAGGGAAAGTGAGAAACCGCCCAGCCCCATGGGGGATGAGGGTTGGCCACACTCCAGTCCTTCTCCTTTATTCTTCTCTTGATATTTTGGGCATGCATGCACATGCACCTGGTTTGATTTTTCAAGCTGCTGGATCCAGGACTCAAACTGCACAGTGGGCCATGTGGGATCCAGCAGCCTTAACTTCCTCACCACCTGCTGGTCCTTCTTTAACTTACTATCAATGTTTTGATTCCTTTTTAAAATATAACTTACTCATAAATTTGTCATTATAAAAATACTTTTGATACAATGAGTTTAAAATTAATTTTAAGAGAAGAAAGAGTTGATATGATTTGCAACAGTCAGAACTGAGAGCAGATCTCTATTTGAAATTGCTTCTGAATGTACCAAAAGCCAGCGTTGGAGAGAAAAGACTATTCACAGCTGCAGATTTAGTTAGAACATTGTGTTGAGGCCATTGGGTCCTCTGACTCTAGGTTCCAAACTAAATAATGGTGTTTTCTAAAATAGCTTCCAATCTCTTGCATGTGCTTTCAGCATACAATAGGACAGACGGATAAAAAATAGTAACAAATACAAGTGCAGTTTCTGGAGAGGTAGGAATGATTACTCCCAGCTGAGCAGGTAAAACACATTGCCGCACGAAGAATGTGTTCTTTGCTGATTCTCAAGATTCCATTTATTTTTTATTTTTAATATAAAGTGTCTGCAAATAGAAACAAGAGAAAATTCACTTGAAAGTAACAGAAGATACAGAAAGCATAGCAAATTGTATGCAGGTAAAAATCCATTTTAGCCAGCAAACAAACAGGCATTGGCTGAGAAGCTTGCTGATGGCTCCTTTTGTTTCTCTTTGATTTAAAGCCCTGTGCCTGTAATCTAATTAACATCGAACTGAGTTGCAAGTACAGTGGCCTGTTTGGTTCAATAATAATACATTTATATGAAAGGTTAATGAAATGAATTTTCCCTCCATCCAATTCATTAAAAATTGTTCTACAATCAACGGCTGCTAATGGAATAGAGATTAAATATTCATGTTCATAAATTTTCTGTGTCATTTCTGATTTTCCTTCATTTCTGCCTCTATAGGTTGAATTTTATAAGTACAAGAATTCCTAGACAAAAGCACTGATTTAGAGGTTAATTGCACACCATTAATTCTTTTATCAAAGAGGTAGTGTGGAATATTGGAAAGAGTATGGCAAATGGGTTTGTCTCACTCTGTACTGTATCATTTGGGGCAAGTTTTTAACCATCTCTTTTGTACAATGGTCATTATTTAAGAACCTCTTGTAAGACTGAGGCCAGCAGGTGGGCATGGTGGTTAAGACACTGGACTCCCACTAGCTGACTGTAGTTTGAGTCCCAGACCCGGCAGCTTGAAACATGCTGGGTGCATGTGTGTGTGTGTGCCCAAAATCCCAGGAGGAAAATGGAGAAGGCACTGCAATACGGTCATCACCCTTGTGGGGGGAATTTCCTCACTTTCTCTCTCACTTTTCCTTCCTTTGTCTTGCGGTAAGTGTACTATCCTGTGGAAAAAATGTAAAAAAAAGAAAAAAGAAAAAAAGAGCCTCTTGTAGGATATTGTGAAGGTTAGTGATAAACTATGGAAGGTACCCAACATAGTGACTGTCACAGAGAAACTGGTCAACAAATGACAACATAGAAAAGGTTTTGGAAAATAAAATCTCTACATATATATAATAAAACTCAGGATAATTTATAGCACAGAACTGGTATAATACGGGGCCCTTGAAATTCTAAAATAGGGCCCATGCTTAGGCCTAGGAAACACAGTAATATTGTAGTTCTAATAATCAGTGTATATCAGGATAAAGTCTCTGAAACAGAGTGTTTTATATCCCTACAGATAGATATTATCGATACTATTTTACATTTTGTGTGTGTTTATGGGTTGTTTTGGTCACTATGTCGCAGTCTTCCTATTTCAACCTCCCGAGTAGCTGGGGTTACAGGCATGTGCCACCATGGAAATGCCCGACTTTTTTAGAGTGCACTGGGGTCGGGGGCCCCCATATGGCCTCAGTCTGCCAAGAAGCAGTGTCCGGTATGTACCTCCATAGCCGGGCCTGCAGATAGAGTTTTGGTCTCCGTTTTCTGGCACCTCTTTCTTCCTTACCACCCAGGCCAAACGACCCTATTTAACTTGCATTTAATGTTTGTTTCAAATGCTTATTAGATAACTAAAGCCTGCCCAATCAACTGTCAAAGTATAAACATTAAAAAAACCATTTTGATTAAAAAAATTTCCCTCAAATGTACCTCCTACTTCATAGGCTTTTGAAACAGAAGATGACAAGCATAAATTAACTACTTCCTCAGTGAGTCAAGGTGATCATTATGATCATTAATTTTTGTTTTGTGTCTGATTTTTGTCAGTCATGTACCCACCTTACAAAAGTTAACTTAAAATCTGCATTCTGGTGAAAGTGAGCTACCCGATTAAATGGCAGATGCCAAATTGAGATGAACACTGTTAGAGATTTACTTCTGTTTCATATTTATAAAGTGCCTACTCTGTGTTTTATATTTCATATCAGTTAGCAATCATCATTTCAACCCTTTGAGGCCATCATCATCTCTTCTCTAAGTAGTAAGGGAACATGAAGTCTGGTGAAGTCACGTAACTTGGCCAAAAGCATACAGCTAAAAAATACGACAGCATTCCATTATCAGCCTTATGAAATCACTTACTTATTCACTTAAATAATTATTTGTTTAATTTTATGTATCATTATTATTTTTAAAATTTGACCAGAGAGAGAGAGAGAGAGAAATGGAAAATGAGAAAACAAGCTGCCAGGTCTGGAACTTGAACTGTGGTTGGCTGAGTAGGAGTCCAGCACCTCAACCAATACACCACCATCGGACCCTATTTATTTATTTGTTTTTATTCTACCACAGTTATCTTGGGAGTAAGGCACATAAGTTCAGTTCAGCAGTGCTGTAGTAATTGTATTTGTTTACTATATCTCCTTTACTTTCTTCCAATTTAGATTTGTGTTTGGAAGTTTATATTAGAGGAAGGCCAAACTCTGGAACTGACTACCCGGTACAGTAGTGACCAGCCATTTGTGGCTATTTAAATTTAGCTACTAAAATGAAATAGAATTTAAAATTTATTGTCTTTGTCGTATTAGCTGCATTTCAAGTGCTTAGTTGCCATGTGTGACTGAATAGAGGCCAGTGTTGTTAGACAGTACAGAGAACATTTCCATCAGTGTAGAAAGTTATATTGGACAGTGTTCGTCTAGATCATCCCTTACCCTAAAGGAAATAAACACACAGCAAAAGTAATTTTTGATGTAGGTATCTATGTAGGTGCCTGTTTTATACCACACTATAAAACCTTTTTGAGGTCAAGTATCTCATGCCTTCATTTTATGTGTAAATTAAGTGATATGATGTATAATATGTAGCATATAATAACTTTTTATAGTAGATAGTATATGTATATTTACATTTTGCTCATATGGATTTTAAGTAATACAAGAAGTCTTTTATTCACCCATATAGCACATTACTGAAAAAGCGTGCAACAGTCAACTAATATAAAATACTGAATGTGGAAATATCAAACAAAACATCTGTCATCTTCAGCAAGCAATGATTGTTAATTCCCAAAGAACTAAAAAATAAAACCTCAAATCATGTCTTTCCTTTAAAAATAATTTTTTACATATTTGTGAATTGTTTCCATTTCCATCACAACTGAATGTCGTTTTGTGTACATACAGTGATGTTAAAGGTTTTCTGATTTTGGCAGCTAGTAATCGTTTTCATTTTTGACCTAGTTGTGTTAAGTTATAAATCAATATTGCTGCTTTTTAAAAATGAGAATCAGCATTTCTGTTTTCTCCATTTCTACTAATTTCTAAAATAAAGTAGGGAAAATTTAGTAAAGAAGTCATGTGACTTACAAACATTGATGAATAATGATAGTGAGGATGTGGAAAGTTTATACTGGCTAGCAGATACACTACCATGTTAGAGAGAATTATTCTCCAAAATATCTAAAAACTTTGGGGACCAGCAGTTAGCATAATGACTATTTTGCTGGACTCCCACGTAGCTGACCACGGTTCGCAACCCAGACCTGGTGGTTTAAACTCACACCGGGCGCGTGTGCATGCGTGCCCAAGATCCCGAGAGGAGAATGGAGGAGAAGGGATTGCGGCGTGACCATCCCCCCTGGGGGGTGATTTCTCGCTTCCTATCTCTCTGTCTCTCTCTGTCTGGCGAGCGCACGTGCCCTATAGCAAAAAAAAATCCTCTCCAAAAAAAAAAAAAAAAGAAAAAAAAATCTAAAAGCTTTCAAATTCAAACTGAAAAACTGGTTAGGAAAATAAAAGCCTAACATCTGAAAGTACATATTAAATAAAAATCACAGGTAGACTATTTGCAAATGCTTGAACTAAGTAATAATATATATATTGGGTTATTGGAAAAGGCATGACTGTTTTTCTATGCAAAAATGCATGGTGACTTTTCCAACAACCCAATATATTGTGCATATAGGACATACACTCTTAATTCTATATATCACTACGTAGTACATACATTTGTTATATGTTTCATGTGATAAGAACACACATGGAGCTGTGAGCTTTGGTAGTTTATCTCGTCACTCATTTTGGGCCAAGGGAGAACGGGGTGTTAGGTTATTGTTGGGTTCAGCGACATCTTGGAATTATGAAAACCAAGAATGTTGTGTTGAAAGTAAAGACTTAAAGGTCCTTCACTGCTTCCAGCAGTATTTTCAGGGTGAATAGTTTATAGTTTCTCATATTTAGTCTTTGAGTGTTTTTACTTTAACCCTCTGGGACTAGAGGAATAGCCATTTAATAAAAAGCAAATGCTAATAATACAAACAATTTTAATAACAGGTTGTAAATATTTTGGCCATTAGTTATGTTTTTGTTACTGCTGAACTATTACAGCATTAGTTACTATTAGTATTTACTTTAGCTAGCAGTCAAGACAATCATAGCTTTTTATGTTCTTTCCCTCTATACTGTGAACGCCTTCAGGGAACAAGTCCTGTCTTGTTACTTTGTTTTATATGTCACAGGGTCTGGCACTGTAGATTTTAAGGGAATGTTAATTAAAAGAAGAAAGGTGTGGAAATTTATTTTAATTTTTAATTTAATTTTTAAGATTTTTTTTTTTTTTTTTTTTTTTTTTTTTTGCCGTACGATGCATGCACTTGCTAGAGAGGGGGAGCCAGAGATAGAGAGAAGGAAAATTGAGAAATCGACCCCCCACCCCCCAGGAGGGGAAATGGCCATGCCATAATCCCTTTTCCTCTTGGGATTTGGGCACACAGGCATATGTGCCCAGCGTGATTTTCAAGCCACTCGAATTGTGGTCAACCATGTGGGAGTCTAGCACCTTAACCACTATGCCACCTGCTAGTCCAGGAAATTTATTTTTATAATCCAGTCATCTTTATATATTATTTGTGAGGTCACTTGGTATCATGCTGGAATAATCACTGTGGCTTCTTTGTGGTGTACGCCAATAAATGAATGAATGAATTGCTAGGAACACAGATTGAAAATCTAGGCATCCCATCCCTAGTCCAACATGTTCCTAGCTCCCGTAAGTTTCTCTTTGTCCTGGCTAAAGCTGCAGCTTAAAAACCATTGTTCTCAGGGTACAGGTGTTCCACATAGCTGGCCTGTGTTGCTCTCTCCATCTCTTCATGACCAGTGACCAGGATGGGTATGTTTGGTGGGTTTGTGTGGTCAGGGTAGCTTTGAGCTCAGGTAACTGGGCACCATGTCTTCAACATTGCCTCCTGGGCTCCTACTGCCCTTGGCATGCTGCTCATAGGTGCCCTCTGTTCTTACTGCTCTCTTTATTCTCTTATAGTAACCCACAGTCCAGGTTTTATCATCATCAGTGACACAACTCTTGACAAAAGTGTAGATAGCCAATTTTAATTCAACAGCTATTTGTGCATGCATTGAGTATGGCATGAGGAAAAGTTGGGAGAGACTCGCTGCGATTTTGGAGCAGGCTTTGTCAGGGCTGACTCATTGTTGCTATCTTGACAAGATACAACTGTAAGCTTTTAACTGATAAACTCTTATAAAGTTGGACTGGGGATTCTAGAAGGGCATAGGGGAAGACCAAGGAAGGCCTTTGGGACTTTCCTTCTACACTTCTTTTTAAAATTTGCTCTTAAAGAAAGAAAGTCAAGACAGAGGGGGGCATGACCCAGTCTTCCCTTTTATCGTTGAATTTCTGAGCATCCTAAGAAAACAGACTTGCCCGTTCTTCTTGATCTGCTGCTGTCAACTGTAGACCATAGCTTGCCTTTAACATTAATCTTCGCCTACTTCCTACGTGGTAGGTAAATTATATTGGGTCATCAGAAAAGTCATGATGTATTTTTGCATAGAAAAACAAAAATATGTCATGACTTTTCCAACGACCCAGTACTTTTCAGTGATTTTATTTGGCAGACAGTGAAACTAGTTGCTTTCTCAGCGAAATAATGACTAATAAAGTTTTGTTTTAAATATACAAGAAGGTATCAAAATTCATGAGATATAGTTAAGATTTTTGTGTTGTTTTATAATATATACCTGGACTCAATAACTACAGATTTTTTTGTCTCTTTCCATAAATAATAATAATTAGTTTATAGGTATTTGACATTTTTATATATAAATACATATATATATATATACAGAAAAATTTAGTTTAGCTTTTATATAATATTTGTAGACTTATGTAAATTACAGCTATTTGGAATATACTGTATATTGCATCTTGGATTATAGAAGCCACCTAAAATGTGAGATGAAAAGGGTAGTGAAAAATGTCTGTAAACACATTAAAGATTAAAACAGTAGCTGAGTCCAGTGAAAGGAAGTGATCTTATGAATTAGTAATGAAAGTGCATTTACAGGTTATTGTCTTACTGGGGTCTGAGTTGTAACAGCTGCTGGTAGTTTAAACTAATAGAAGCCTGAATAGCCCATAATATTGAGAGTATTCATTCAGTTTATGGATTGTTTTTTAATAGAAACACTGAATGGTGTTGCCTATCTTAAATTACCTCAAAGAGTCATTAAAAATGAAATAAGATAAGACATGTAAATACAATATATTTTATAATCATAAAAGGTACTTTCTCTCACTCCCCATGTAGCACAGGTAATAGAAAATTACTGGAATATGTATTAGGTTTATTGAGCAGTAGTTTTAAGAGTTTGAAGCTTCATTTAGAGCCTATGAATAGAATTTGTGACAGTTTCTAAATATATTGGACTAAAAAAAGTTAAGTTTGTATAAACAATATTGTAAGAGTACTTAAATGGAATAGGCCAGTTATTTTTAAATCAGATGTTGTTCTATAAGTAACAAATGCCTTAATTGTACCAAGTCCTTTGTTAGTTACATTCTGGTAACACTGTCTATTTACTTGGTTTCACCCGTGCACACTTGAAAGCAAACTGCAAACTATCTAAAATTTAAATATTTAAATTCTAAATTTATGTATCATTAATTCTCTGGCCCTTTCTACAGTTAACTAGGAGGAATATTTTCTTATAATCACAGGTAATACTAGATTTTAAACTAATCTAGTTAAAGAGCACAAAGGGCAACAATCTTTTTTAGTTTCTAAGCAAAGCACAAATTTTAGATAACTGATTTTAAATATTATATCTGAAAGATTGCTTTAAACCTATATATATGTAGCTGGGCTAGTCTGTGGCATGGTGATGAAGGCCATTGGATCCCACGTGGCCTACCATGTGGTTTGTTCCAAACTTGGCACGCATGTCAGAAATTCCGAAAGCAGGGAGAACAGGAGGAGAAGTGATTACAGTGTGACCATGCTCCGTGGGGGGTGCTTTCTCGCTTTCCCTCTCTCCGTCTCTCTTCTGAGAATACATGTGCCATCTGGCAAATTTTTAAGAAAGTATGTAGTCATGTTATGTTATTCATTATTAAAATTCTCTTAAGTATAGGCACACATTAGTTTTTTTCCTTTTAGTTATATAAAGGGAAAATATCAAATTAATAATATTTATTTCTCCTTTATCTTGCACTATACCAGACACTTCAGTAATACATAAAGAAGTCTACAAGTCCCTGGCATCGAGGAACTTTGAAATTAAAGACGGGATGAGGGATATTTTTTAAATGATCAAAAAGTAATATGTGAATAAATACTCAAGAATATGATAAAATCAATGTGTCCTAGAAGTGAAAAGAAGGAAATTTTAAATATAAGTTACCTGAAAGAAGTAAGCTTACATTTTGTGACATTAGAATAAATCAATTTGTCTGAAGCATTTATATTTGTTTTTTTTTTAAACTCTAAAATAATGACTCATTTTCTTTTTTTCTTTGTTTTAAAGTATTTATTTCATTTTATTTATTCATTCATTTATTTTAATTTGATCAGAGAAAGATGGGAGGGAGTGAGAAAGCAAGTCACCAGGTGCAGGACTTGAACCATGGTTGGCCATGTGGGAGTGTTCAGCACTTGAACCACCATACCACCTGCTGCCCCATTATTTTTTCTTTTAATATGTAGTTATAATTTGTCAAAATATGTGATCAATATGGTAAAAACATTTACACATAAAGTTATAAATGAGGTCAAGGTGAATGTTTATGTTTTTTCCTTTTTTTTTTTTAAAGATAAAAATCCAGCTATAAGGAATTAGTCTGTGTAGTGTGTAGGTAAATGGATAGAAATGTGTATTTGTATGTATCTGTCCACATCATACTCAAGGACTGCCTGATCTCAGTGCACCCATACCCCTCTACTACCAGTTCCTGATAATTTTTTCAGTACCACCTTATCATATATACCCAAGTAGAGCATGGATGATGGAGTTCAGTTCAATGGGAACAAAATAGGATTTGGGGATACTGGAATTGACTGCGTCGACCAGAGTCTGCACGATGGCATGGTTGGTTGAGTTTAGGTGGTCAGTCTGTGGAAAGGAGTAGCCCCCATGGCAGTTGAAGGCCTGATAGCCTGGTGGGGCCACAATCCAGTCATTCCAGCCCAAGTCACTAAAGTCCACATAGAGCGAGTGGAGCTGACAGTTCTTATTCTTTTTCCTGGTTCACTGTGAATGATGCTTAGGGCCATGTTTAACCTTCTGGCATCAGTTCAAGGCATGGCCGTGGCCATCATGGCCAAAAGTGACCTGGAAGGGCCAGAGCTGGGCCAATTCCCCACTCCCATGAGGTAGTGATGGGCATGTCAAGACTAGCTCTGATTGGGGACTCCCCATCTTAGTTCTGCCACCCTGTTACTGTAGCATCACCAACAGCCTCATGGAAGCACAGTGTAATGAGTACCATGTGCATTGTCTTTCCTTGATTTCCAGGCATACTTCCGGCAGGGTGTTGCCCTCCAGTACCTCGGACGTCATGCCGATGCCCTGGCTGCCTTTGCGTCTGGTCTGGCTCAAGACCCCAAGAGTCTCCAGCTTCTGGTGGGGATGGTAGAAGCTGCCATGAAATCTCCTATGAGAGGTAAATGCGATAAAAAGTACTTGGTCTGATATTGTAATCGAACATTTCTAGGCTTCCAAGACTATAGGCTCAGGCACAGAAAATTGATATGTTACTAAATTTGCTAAGATTCAATATTTTAGACAAAGGGAGATCAGGAATCACTGTCGATAATTCATGTTAACGACGCAGAATAGTATGATGGAAAGGCCACTGGCCTGGAAGTTGTGGACCTAGATTCTACTCTTAAATTTTTTATTAACTGCACGATTGAGGGTAAAGGAATTTATTTCTCTTGATTTTAGGGTTGTTTAAATAATCTTTTCTGTATTTTTGTAGTTATAAGATTCTGCGGTTCTCAACCCCACCACCTCTAGTAGGAAATTGATTTGTTCAGATGGACCAGTATGCCTTCTAGGAATAATCAAATAAGAACACATTGACATTCTTATATTTAATAAAAGGAAATATGTATTTAACTATAGGCCATCTAACATTTTTCAGAATGCATTAAAAGACTATATTGAATTAAAAGGATAGAGAAAAAAAACATGACAGACACTAGTTTACATTTATTCTCCATGTTATTATTTCTACTTTATACCAACCGGTATTCTGAAAAAATAAGAATGAAAATAGTGTTGAAAATAGTGTTGTGGAGGTTGGAGGAATTCTAAGACCCAAAACAGACTGGTTTCATTGTGAGGAACATTGCTTTTTGAGAAATGAGATCTTGAGAAGATTTGACTGAAAGTGCATATCAGTTGCTATGTATGGGGAGTGATGGAGGCACCAAGACAGATTAATGGCAAATAGTAGACAGCTAATAATGTTTCATATTAGTTAGGTTATTTCAAGCAGAACTCTGTTTTTGACTATTAAGTGGCACATTTTTTAATTTTTCATACTGGAAAATGAGCCTAAACATTTTAATGGCTGTATCATTCAACATTTTCCTCAGTTTTGAAAATGGTGCAATATTAGGTAGTTTTCATATGATAGCTAGTATAGTACTTGGCTCAAAATATGTGATAAATAAAAGTTTGATTTACTAATTGGTACTCATAGTTCTTGGAAAATTCATGCCTATAAAAATATTTTCTCAAAAGTTGGGATTTCAAGTTTTGCAAAAAAAAAAAAAAAAGTGATAAAGCCTCTCTTTGTGCAATTTTATAACATGTACAAAACTGGATCTTTGCTGCAGCAACCTAACGTCGGCTCCCACTGGTCGACCTGCTGTTAATAAACTCTGACTTAGAGCAGATGTGCTTTGGAGCTCCAGGGCTTGAGAGAGGAGGGGGAGAAATGGACAATAACAACAACAAAATCAACCTGTCTCCCAATGTTTCTTGTATTTTCTCATTCTCTCCCGATGTCCCCCACAAGAAATTTACATGGAACTTTGTTTTTCCATGAAGATATCATCTCTTTATCTGGTGTTTCTGCTGCTGCCTTAGAATATGCGGGTGAATGTGTTGAGATCAGCGGAATCATACTCAGCATTTTGCCTTTGAAGCAATTTGTTTGGATGAATGTAAGGAAATCTCATCCGCACTGCGAGGAGTAGCTCAGAACTGCTGTCACCCTTAGGGTTTTTCTGTGCCGTGCTCTTTCCTGTCTTACAGTGAGTGACCTAAGGCCGACCCTGGAGAAATCTGCTTCCTACAAGTGCTGGGAGCACTTCAATATTTTCTTCTTTTTCGTTAAGGCAGTTTAATTTATCTCATTTATTTTTAGCCTTGTCTTTACCATCATATCTATTCTAGCTAGATTTTGCTTATCAACATGTTATAGTCTTCTGCTTTGCACAGTGTCGTTCTGTACACCATCCTACATCTTAATGACCCTTCTTTTTGTCCTATGGTTGTAATTCACAAAATCTGTCTTCATTTGCTCCCCGTTTTCTACCCTCTGCCAGCCTGCTGCAACTTTCTGAGCTTCTGCCATTGTATAGCAGTGCAGTCTGCGCCACTTTACACGTAGGTCTCGTCTGTTGTATCATTTGCTTTCCTTTAGCAGTTAAATATATGCATACATCTATATATGTATGTATGTCTGTATGTTTGTGTGTGTGTGCATATATATATGTATATATGTGTGTGTGTGTGTGTGTCTATATATATATATATATATATATATATATATATATATATATATATATGTAGAGAGAGAGAGAGTCATCTGAAAAGTCATGATGTATTTTTCTGTTTTTTTGATGCAAAAAATGCACTTTTCTGACTCAATATATTTACATTTTTAAGGTTTATATTTATTCACTGTACATCTTTACAGCATACAAAATGTTTTCCCAGCATCGATACAGTGCATATTAGTTAAGTCAAAGATATTACCATACACATTATCATCAACAGATAAGTTTTCATTCTTGTGTCTATTAAATGTGTTTTTTTTTTTTTTTTTTTGGAGAGGTTTACGCTATAGGGTGCGTGCACTCACCAGGCAGACAGAGAGAGACATAGATACAGAAAGCGAGAAATCACCCCCCAGAGGGGATGGTCACGCCGCAATCCCTTCTCCTCCATTCTCCTCTCGGGATCTTGGGCACGCACGCACACGCGCCTGGCGTGAGTTTTAAGCCACTGGGTCTGGGACGCGAACCGCGGTCGACTATGTGGGAGTCCAGCGACATAGCCGTTACGCCAGCTGCTGGTTACTGCTGGTTCCCATTAAATGTGTTTTTTTTTCCCCCCTTGATTCTCTCCTCTTCATCCCTTCCTATACTGTCTCTAGTATCTACAGTTGCTCTCCCTAAAGGCAACGAGAAATCTTTTTAGTTCAGGTGCTTCTGGAACTTCAGAAAGTTCATGGAAAAATTAAATTAAAGCACAAGTTTATTTTAGTACCAAAAAAAATAAAAAATGAAATGCATGCATAGTTTTCCCATAGTAGGCATATTCCATGAATTTTTTGAAGACCCCATGCATAGATGAAGCACCCATGACCTGCACAGTGTTTCTGTGGGTTGGCTGATTTCTTTCTTTTTCAAGACAGGGCCAACCTACCTGAATATTCCCTCATTCCATATAAATATATTTATCCACATTGAAACTCATTTGGTCTTTTATTATTGTCACCTAATTTCTAATGAATTAAATTTGTACTTTTTTTTTAAGTTTCAGTTGTGCTCACAAACAAGATATCTGTTAAATTATTTCTGTATCAAAATAGTATGTTTTTCTTGGATCATTAATGAAAATATAAAAATAGGCATAAATGTGAAGACATACACTCACATGGTACCTCAAATTATTCTTTTGGGAACCAGCAGTTAGTGTAATGGCTATGTCGCTGGACTCCCACGTAGTCGACCGCGGTTCGCGTCCCGGACCCGGTGGCTTAAAACTCACGCCGGGCGCGTGTGCGTGCGTGCCCAAGATCCCGAGAGGAGAATGGAGGAGAAGGGATTGCGGCGTGACCATCCCCCCTGGGGGGTGATTTCTCACTTTCTGTCTCTATGTCTCTCTCTGTCTGTCTGGCAAGCGCACGCGCCCTATAGCGAAAAAAAAAAAAACAACCTCTCCCCCCCCCAAAAAAATTATTCTTTTATTGTTTTCCATTTCTTCTTTTTAGATAGTCTTTCAGCAATTTCAGTTCATTGTATCTGATAAATGTTTAAACAAATTTGGATGTTGGAGCATACTGTTTTTGCCAACCATGAATTTAAAAATATAATTACAAAGTGAGATTGACTTTACCTTTATTTGTTCCTCTAATGACACTCTAGCTGCTTCTTGCTGAAGGTTCCCTTGTGTCTATTCTCTCTTCCCATTAATTGAGTAATCTACAGACTATTACATTTATGGGCTATCACCTGTTGTGTTTCTATGAGCTTCTCAGGTTCTGAGGAAGCTGATTTTATGAAGTGCTGATGGAGAATGTCTATTGAGTGGAGACGTTTTCTTTCAAGGTCAAGTTGGGCCTCACCTTTTGTTTGCCTAATTGTCCACCCTCAGGGAACACTTCCTTCTGATTCTCTTTTAGGTGGTAGTCACTTTTCATAGGAGGACTGCTACTGAAATATGATATGAGAAATGTGGGCTTTTTCTCCTTCAAAATATTGGAATCTAATTCTGGCACTGTCACTTGCTAGTCCAATGACTGAGCAAGCTTGCGTCCTTTCTCTACACCTAAATTTTCACTCGCAGGGAGGAATGACAATATCCGTCTCTCATGATGTTCTGAGCGTTGAGCACTAGAATGTAAAGGCAGGCCCATGTAGGACACCTTCTCATCTGCAGAATGACCCTCTTCTCACGGGGGGGGGGTGGTGTTGCAGCAGTGTTTATCCTGTCCTTGTGGTTATGATTGTGGAACGCACTCTACGCAGCACACAAGGCCCTCTTTATGAGCACTCGCTGGAGAAGTTTCTCTTGGACTCTCAGTATGACAGACCTCCCTCACTTTTGTTCTCATCTCTAGATACTCCCAATTACAACTGCCCATAATTCCTGGAAGATACTGTAGTTTTTCATGTTGTCCATCCCTATGCGGATGTCACTGTCTCTGGAAGCCTTCCCAGACCTACCCTGTTAGACTTACCACCTTCGCCTTTGGGATACCACTGAACATTCTACCAACTCTAAAAACTCTGGATTGAAAAATTGTGTCATTATATATTACTAAGAAAGAAGAAAAGACTGATGGCTAAGTGATGACACAATCTTTTATTATCACTTAACTTTTTATTTTATACATAAGGGGATCTTCAAAAAGTTCACAGAAAATGTGCATTATGCAAAAACTATGTGTGGTTTTCAATTTTTTTTTTGCACCAAAAATAAATTTGTACTTGAATTCCATTTCCCATGGACTTTTTCTTTCATTCACAATGGAGTCATACACGTGCATGAGAGAGAGAGAGAAAGAGAGAGAGAGAGAGGGAGAGAGAGAGGGAGGGAGGGAGAGAGACAAAGAGAGGGGAGCACTCTCCAGTGTCTGGTCACACCACAGCCTCCTTCCTCAGGTTCTCACTGCCCACTGGTTCTTGGGCACTTGCATACATGCCCTGCGTGCTTCAGGCTGACTGCGCTAGGATTCCAGCTGTGGTCCTCACATGGGATCTGGCCTTTCCTGAGCAGCTCACTACTGCTGTGCCACATTGCCAGCCCTGGTCTTGAATTTTCTGGAGTCCCCTCATACACATAAAGAGACCTTTTAGGCCTACTTAGATATAGAAGTGACATACCATTGGGAGGTACCACTGAGTTGAGAGATTAAATCACAAACTCAGAGTTGCTATTATGTGGATAAATGTACATCTCAGAACTGATAAAATATACTATATTACTTAGCTGAGCATGAAATACATCTCTTAGCTCATTGTAACTGTTTATTATTAGCCTCTACTGTGTTCCTACAAGCTCTTCAAATGTCGGGAAATGGACTTTGTTCATCTTAAATTTTTAAAGCCTTCACATTTTGAAAATGCATAATAACAGCTGATCAATCAATGTTGAAAAGGGTCCTTATGTTCCTAGGAGTTGGTCTGACATGGGCTATTTCATGTATTATGCATAGATTCTAGTAGGAGAAAAACATCTTAATAGCCACAGGCTGCCAAAACTGTGCTACCTACCCTGATGAAATCACAAAATTAGTCCCTTTGCTAATAGCCTAAATTTACTTTAAAACAGGAATTAGAGTAATAGAATAATAAAATTAGAAACAATCTTACATATAACCTATACATTAGAAAAAATGACTTACCACTTTTACTGATCAAAAGCATGTACAATTGTTAATTAGAGCTTCTGATTAGAGAGTGTGGATCAGTGAGACCTAATTATAGCCCAAAGCAGAGAAATTTGACATTAAAAAAATTTTAAAAAGTATATACAGGGACCAGCAGTTAGCGTAATGGCTATGTCGCTGGACTCCCATGTAGTTGACCGTGGTTCGTGTCCCGGACCTGGTGGCTTAAAACTCACGCCAGGTGTGTGTGCGTGTGTGCGTGCCCAAGATCCCGAGAGGAGAATGGAGGAGAAGGGATTGCGGTGTGGCCATCCCCCCCACCCCGCCCCCAGAGGGTGATTTCTCCTTTCTGTCTCTCTGTCTCTCTCTGTCTGTCTGGCGAGCGCATGCACCCTATAGCAAAAACCTCTAAAAAAAATTTTTAAAAAAAGAAAAAGTATATACTGTGAAATGGACTTGAAAAAAATGTATATACAGTGAAATGGACACACACACAGATGTATACACATCCGTACATATATGCATCCATATACATATATTTGTAAATTTATACACATATGCATAGCTTTGTACCTACACGTGTATATATTGTGTAACCATCATCACATTACAAACTATGCATTTGACGAAGTGAGGAGAGTAAGGCTGTGTGGCTTTGAAATATTGGTCTTTATTCATAATTCAGTGTTCTCTCCATTATTCCACATCAACTACCTCCCCTATAAATATTTTCTGGTGAATTCAAACTGGCCTGGTTTGCATTCCCTGTCTTGCTATGTACCTATCTTCACTGGCACCTTGGTTTAAACAGTCCTTCTGTATAAAATACTTTCACCCTCAGCAAAAGGCAAAGACTTGTCTAAGCTTCACCCTTCCCTCAAGAAATCAGGTTCTGTTTCCATTAAGCTTTCCAGTTGCCCTTGATAATCATTCTCTTTTCCAAACTCTTACCATGTGTATCATATATTAGCTTTATATGTGCTGTGGCATAATTTATCTTCTCAAGTATTCGTCTTCTTCCTATACTACAAGTGGAAATTTGATCTTTTGCTTCTTGTTTCCTCAATTTCATTTTCATCTAGTAAATATTTGTGTACTTGAAAATTTTATTCTCTTTTAGGAATATTCCAGGTATTTCCTTCAGTCTCCTAACTGTGGCAATATTCTCTTTCTGCTGCTATTGTATGGTTTTAGAGGTTCCATTAGATGGCTGTTTTTCTAACTTAGCCATGATCGTTATGGGGAAAAAAAATATCACTGGCTGAAGCATCGTGTCTGTGTCGGCCATCAGTCATGTGGGCCTGTCAGGGTCTGAATGCTGTCCCTGTGTTTTGGGAATTCCCCAGCTTATACTTTTGCTTTCTGCCTCCTGGTAGAAAAGCTGAGAATGTCAGACCCTGATTTTCCCATCCTCCTTTGCTCCTGGGACCTCATCTTTGAATCAGGATCCAAAGCTTCAAAGAAGAAAGGATGGCACAGAATTTGTTCCGGTGGTTATGGGTGGCAGCGGTGACACCACTTTCCGGGGCTGGCATTCAATGGTGGTGGGGGCAGCAGTGTCAGCTCTGGTGTCCTGTGTTTATTGCGACAGCTGCCTCGCTTTTCCCGGCAGTTTCTGTGGTGTGATTTTGCCTGTGGGTTTGGAGGCCTGACTCACTACTCTTGCCATCGGTCACACAGTGTATTTCTTTTGTACTTGAAAACAGCCAGGATTGGTTTCTGTTGCTAGAAACTAAGAATCTTGCCTGGTATGGTATTGTAGAGCCTTAATGTCAAACTCTGTGGTGGGGTCTTGTCTGACCTCTGTCCCACATCACATGACTTGGGGTGAATCGTTTAAATAAATACTCAGACTCTTCATTTTAACATTGAGAGTATTTTCAGGGCCAGCAGGTGGTGTGATATTTAAGGTGCTAGACTCTCACGTGGCCAACTACAGTTTGAGTCCCAGACAGGTGGCTTAAAAATCCTGTCTGGCATACATGTGTGCCCAAAATCCTGAGAGAAGAATGGAGGAGAGGGAACTGTGACTTGTCTATCCCGCCTGGGAGATGATTTCTCACTTTCCCTCTCTCTGTCTCTCTTGAGTGAGCACACATGCCCTGTGGCAAAAAAACCTTAAAATTTTTTTTTTCAAAATCTTTTAGGCTCTAAAATTCTACTATTTTTGTTTCTGCTAATTAGTCTAGTGGGATGCTGATTTACCATCACTGACTGCCAACCCAGCTGTGGGTGCCACCAAAGTGCTGCCCTGGCATTTCAGTGTGGTATTGTTCTTTTCTATTCTAGCAATGCTTGGGCTCCTGTGCCTGCATTTAACCCCATTGGTTAGCTAGTGTTTACTGGTTCTACGCACTGCTTGCATCCTGACAGGTGTAAAAATGTTCTTTGTTCTCTGTTTAGTGATCTGATTGAAGGGAAAAAACGCTTTAGGCACCAGTAGGTTTCAAGGTTTCCGTGGTAATGTTGATTCAGGCGAGAGCTCCTAGTGGAGAGTTGAGATTCAAAGTCATAAATTGTAAAAATTACATTTTAATGCAGTACTGTTGACTAGGAGATTCAGTACTTGAAGAGACCAACCTTTTCCATAGTTTTTTTTTTTTTTTTTTTCCCCTACATGTGTGACATGGAACAGCTAATGTGAAATAGTTTTTAGGAAAGCTAATAACAAATGTGTCATCAGTGCCATCTCATTGTAAGGCTATATTCATAGCTCTGCACTTGTCTTTAAAGAGAAAAGAGATAGGGAGGAGGGGGAGAAGGAGCTTGGAGGTCATTTGCACTCAGACCTAGCTTCCAACAGAAAGAATCTCCTTGTGGCTGACTGACCCTTCAGTTTTTTGCTTTACAAATACCACATGCAGTTAAATGAGAGCAGCACTAATTATATCTTCCATTTTACCTCAGTAAACTCAGAAAATTTCTTTATGAGTTCATTTGTGACCACAGCAGGAATGGACAATATCATGTATTTGGGCGTACTGGACTCCCAGCAGCAGTGGCCACTGAGGCAGCACTGAGAGTGACAGGTGTTTTGTGGGGAGAGCTTCCTTTATTGCATCCTCTAGGAAAAAATATGGGCAGTGTTCGTTAAGCAGTCACCAGGTTTAGTTTTTTAACAAAAATGTATTGTTTGTTGGAAATATTAGGAACTTTTATTTGGGTGACAATGGTGATTTATTTTTTTTACCTAGTGCCCACATAGTGTCACTTGCTTTGGAGTTATAATATAGTACTAAGCAATCTTACAGTGGTTTTTAGACTTCTTAGCTGGGTGTGTGTGTGTGTGTGTGTGTGTGTGTGTGTGTATGTGTGTGTATGCATTTGTTTGTTTGTTTGTTTTGTTGGTTTCTTTCTATCCGAAATGGAAAGTGAGAGAAACATAAGCACCCTCAATAGGGTTTCTTGCCATGTTCCTCCACTGCCTCAGGCTTGCCCAGGTAGCCAGAGCCAAGGGGACGTATGTACGTGCCCTGTGCATGCAGGTTGGCCCGGGGACTGAGCCCTGATCTTCCATAGGTCTTCCAGGATTGCAGAACGTTGTGCTATTGCTGCACCGTGGCAGCTGGGCTGAGCTGGAAAAATATTAAAAATTAACACAGTGGGCCCTGCCATGGTGGCATAGGTGGAAGAACATCACTGCACAAAACTGAGGCCATCTGGGAAGTCCTAGGATGGGTCGCAGGTTGACCTGAACATGCCAGCATACCTGTGAGCCTGTGACCCCGGCAGACTGGAAGACGTGGGAGAGATGGGGTGGTATCATGGTGTGGAGAGACCCTGTTGAAGATGCCTGCCCCTCCTTTATTCCCTTCCTTTCTCTCAAGAGAAAGAGATAAAATAAATTTAAAAATTTACATGTAGAACAATTCTAAAATAATGTTCAAAATGTACAGTACCATAAAAATGCAGCACAAGTTTAGATGTAAAAATTAATATGGGTTGGAGGACCTGGAGATATACTCAGTAAAGGTTAGATTCAGAAATATGCTTACATTTTATTTATTTATTTATTTTAAGTTTTTACCATAGGACGCATGTGCTTGCCGGAGAGAAGGAAGGTGAGAAATCATCCCCCAAGAGGATGGCTATGCCACATTCCTTTCTCCACCATTCTACTGTCAGGATATTGGGCATGCATGCACATGTGCCTGGTGTAATTTTCAAGCCACCAGGTCTGGGACTCGAACTGTGGTTAGCTATATGGGAGTCCAGCACCTTAATCACCATGCCACCTGCTGCCCCTGTGTGCTTATATTTTAAGAGGCCAGCAGGACAGAGAAGTGAGGCCCCTGAGGGGAAGTGGCACGTCATGATCAAAGGAAGATCGGAAGGGAGGATAAGTGCAAGTGCGTGCACAAGTGAGGGGGCTACCTGACTGTAGTTAGGGGTGTGGGTCTCCGGGGGGGGGGGGGGGTAAGTAGGCAGGTAGGATGGTGCTTGATTAAAGGCTGAAGAGTTTGTACTTGAAGTAGGCTGTGAAAAGGTATGATAAATGCTTGTTTTGGTATATTAGAAAAGACTGTTTTGTGTGTCTTTCTACATTGTCCTGTTCTCTTTGTTTCTTTCTGATTTTTCAGACTCCCTCGAGCCCACGTATCAGCAGCTTCAGAAAATGAAACTGGACAAGAGTCCCTTTGTGGTCGTGTCTGTGGTTGGGCAGGAACTCCTGACGGCTGGCCATCATGGGGCCTCTGTGGTTGTTTTAGAAGCTGCTCTGAAGATCGGCACCTGCAGTCTCAAACTGAGAGGCTCTGTTTTCTCTGCCCTGAGCAGCGCTTACTGGTCTCTCGGAAACACAGAGAAGAGCACTGGATACATGCAGCAGGACTTGGATGTAGCCAAGACCTTAGGTAGAGTTATACTTCTCTTTATTTCCGTGCAGAGAGGAGACAGACCAGCCCGGTTAACCTGACATACATGGGAGTAACATGTGCAATGGAAAGTGAGTGTGCCTCTAGAACATTCTCTGTTTTAATCAGGTTTTTAGGGTTTTTTTTTTTTTTTTTTCATGTAACAGAGTATCAAGCCTCCTAGATGGCCAAGAGATGTGGATTGACGTGCTCATCACCCTCCTCCATGTTTGGGGCTCACAGATGTAATATCCCAAATGGTGGTAGTGGTGGATAAATCTTTCATCTTAATTTTAATTTTTGCCTCCATCAGAGTGCATTATCATTTTATTGGAGTTGATAGTATAGTGCAGAGGTTGAATGTATTTAACTAAGGAGCCAGACTACTGGGTTCAGAATCCTGGCCCTGCTACGTAGTAGCTGCATGACATTCGGCAAGGTTCTTACTCTCTCTGTGCCCCAGCTTCATCATTTGTAAAATAAGTATGGCTTATTATTGTCTTGGTGGTCATTCAAGCATTCACAAGATTGTAGTAGGAGAAGGATATGGCGAATCTACCATTAGCGTACTTATAAAGAAACAATATATTACAGTAAGCTTGGAGTCAAATGGCTAAACCAATGAGCTGATGGTTGTTCAGAATCAAAAGTCATTAGCAGAGCAATGAGGAGACTCCAGCAATGACTGGTTTATGTCAAGGTCTTTTGTTTGTTTGTTTGTTTGCTGTAGGGAACATGTACTCACTGGCAAAACACAGAGAGAGGAAGACAGGGAAAATGAGAAATCATCCCCCAGGAGGAATGCTCATGCCACAATCCCTTCCCCTCTACTCCCCTCTTGGGATTTGAGGCACATATGCCTGGTGTGTTTTTCAAGCCACCGGGCCTGGGACTCAAACCACATAGTAGGCCATGTGAGATCCAGCTGCCTTATCCACCACGCCACCAGGTGGCCCCTATGTCAAAGTCTTTAACCTTTTATTTCCAGGACACCCAAGTCTTTGACTGCAATTGTATGTTATAATGGTAATAAATATTGTCCAAAGATTTAAGTTTGAGGGCCATAAGGCCATAACTTCCTATGTAGTCTTGTAAAAGCAACAGATACTTTTTTAAGAATAAGTAGAATCTTAGCTAGTGAATCTGTGACTCTTACATTAAGATGACCAGTATAATATTATCAATAATGCTATCACAGAGAAATTTGATCTTGCTTTCTCTCTCCCCCCCCAAATTCAATTCAGGTGACCAGACAGGAGAATGCCGAGCTCATGGGAATCTGGGCTCTGCATTCTTCTCCAAAGGAAATTACCGGGAGGCTCTCACTAACCACAGACATCAGTTGGTGCTTGCCATGAAACTCAAGGATCGAGAGGTAGGAAGTTTATCCACAGACTAAAACTTTTTTTTTTTTTTTTTAATTTTAAACATGGAATCTTTTTTTTTTTTTTTTTCCTGTTCAAAACAAGTGTTTTGGGGTTTAAAAAATTACTTTCTTAAGTTGATAATTACTGATTCTGTCTTTCATCAGCAGTTTGTTGTTGGCTGTCTATTGTGTGTAGGCCTCGGGTCTATAGCAACGATAAATAAGACATTTTCTTTGAGATCAGGATCTATCAGCTTAGTCAGATGCATTCTTATTCTCTTCAAGTGTGCTATGGAGTAGACCTATATAAAATCAGCAAAAAACTATCTCATAATGTATTCAGGAAATTTTAAGAAGCAAATATTAGGCTTTGAGATCAAATGTTTTTTTATTACAACCTCCTTGCATTGTTTCTTCAGTGAATTTTTAACTCATGTGGTTGAAACATAGTAAGTTTGTTCAAGAGACTTGAATAATAACAAAGAAATATCATCCTCATCTTTACTAGAGAAATAACATGAGTGTTCTCAAAGAGTTGATATTCAGTAGATATGATGAGGAAGTGCCACCACAGTGGAGAGAGGGTAAGGTTTGGAGTCAGAAAGATTTTTGAATCCCAGGTTTGAATCCCAGCCCTAGTACTTCTTGACTGTGGGACTCTTGGGTTAGTTATTACCTTACTCTTTTTTTCTTCCTCTGTTTTCTCATTTAGAACATGATGATTATTCTGTTTATTCCATATACAGTTGAGACAGTGTTACAAATAAAATGTGTGAAATGACTAGCATGGTGTCTGAATTTCCATAATGACATTCCATAAAGGAATTCTCTAAATGGTAGCTTTTATTATGACATTACTAATAGGGAAGAGGTTAATAGCAGGGGCAATAGTAAGTTTACAATCCACTTTTGTGTTGAGAAATAGGTTTAGTAACATTTATATCTCAGAAATCCACTATGGGACATTGTAACCATGAATTATATCAGTTAAGTGGCCCAGCAACTTCAGGTCTCTGACACGTGGTCAGGCACTAGGAAAGAGTTAGGGAAGGATAAAGAAGCCTCTGAAATCTACCAAAAAAGCCATTTGGGGGCATGGCTTTCTGGCAGTTTTATTCTCTAGAGAGTTGCTTGAATGTTTTTCTAATTACCTATTTACTCTTAGTTTACAAACAATTTTCATAAGCCAGACGACTTGATTTCTCAATGGATGAAAAGAGAAATCAGAGACAGACACACTGACACCACTCAGAAGAAAGAGCCATCTTTAAGACCTGTCACATCATTGTTACTGACATAGAACCGTTTAGTGAGGGGGTGGTTAATTAGAAATATAACAGCAGCTTGATTTATACTGGGTCATCGGCAGTCATGACACAGTTTTGCAAAGAAAAAATACATCATGACTTTTTTGATGATCCAGTATTTCCTCCACAACTTTTAATATATCTATTTGTCTGTGTATTATCATATATATATATCCTACATATATACATGTATAATATATACATATATTGTATTTTATATATGCAATTGTGCATTATATATGTATATAATATACACATACTTATATAATATGTATCATACATGTATATAATATAAATATTATATATATGCACATATATATATATACATATATATATACACATATATATATATATATTAGGCTAATTACTAGACAGGGTGGAAAGACTTTTAATTAGGAGTACAGCAATGTCATCAGTATTAAAAGAGAGGAGTGAAATTTATTTTGCCTTCCCTCTTCTCAATAGTGTAATTTTCTCTCACTGGTGTTGCCTGGGTTTTCTAAATCTCTGCCGTATAATATGTTCTTAAAAAAACACTGAATTATGAGGATGGAAGGGACTGTGAAATAACACTGGCATTTGGGGCCAGCAGGTGGCAGAGTAGGTAAAGCACTGGACTCCCACATGGTGGACTGTTGGAGTTCTAGATCTGGTAGCTTGAAAATCATGCCAGGTGGAGCCAGCAGGTGGCATGGTGGTTAAGGTGCTGGACTCCTGCATGGCTAACCACAGTCTGAATCCCAGAACTGGTGGCTTGCTTTCTCACTTTCCCTCTCTGTCTCTGTCTCTTTGGTCAAATTAAAAAAACAATAGTAATAATAAATTCAAAAAAAAAGAAAAAGAAAATCATGCCAGGTATGTGTACGTGTGTCTAAAATCACAAGAGGAGAATGGAGAAGGGATTGTGGCATAGCCATCCCTTCAACAGAGGGTGATTTCTCACTTTCTCTCTCTGTCTCTATTTCTCTCTGGTGAACACACATTCCCTATGGAAAAACAAAAGCAAAAACACTGGCACTCATCCCCTGCCCCAAACTTTCCCATCTTAGACTCGTCACCTACCTCAGGCACCTCTGTCCTTTTCTTTGGCCTTCACATAGCCACTACTAAAGTAGGAGCAAGCCTGCCCATGGGGAAGCTCTCTGTAGGAATGGGTGATAGATTTTTTTTAATCCTGTTTTTTTTTTTTTTTTTTTTTTTTTTTTCCTGGAGGATGTGTGCACTTGCCTGAATGAGATAGAGAGAGAGGGAAAGTGAAAAAATACCTTCTATGGGAGATGGTCCCATTACAATCTTTTCTCCTCCATTTCTCTCTTCCTTCAGGATTTTGGACAAGTACACATACAGGCCCAGCAGGTTTTTTCAAGCCACCAGGTCTAGGACTTGAACTGTGCTGTCAGCCCTGTGGGATCTAGGCACTTTAACCACCATACCACCAGCTAGCCCTGTAACATACTGATTTCTTCTCCTCCACAAGGGGAGAATGTCTAGCCCTCATAATCTCTTTCTGAGTTGAGTAGTACCACTCATTTTCTTCTCAGAGTTTCTGATGATCAATACCTAATCATATTTTTTTATAAAAGAATTGTTTATTTATTTTTAGAGGTTTTTGCTATAGGGCGCGTGCGCTTGCCAGACAGACAGAGAGAGACAGAGAGATAGAAAGCAAGAAATCACCCCCCAGGTTGGATGGCCATGCCGCAATCCCTTCTCCATTCTCCTCTCGGGATCTTGGGCACGCACGCACACGCGTCCGGCATGAGTTTAAGCCACCGGGTCCGGGACTCGAACCATGGTCGACTACGTGGGAGTCCAGCGACATAGCCATTATGTTAACTGCTGGTCCCTTTTAATTTGACCAGAGGGAAATAGAGAGAGAGAGAGAGACGGGAAAGTGAGAAAGTAAGCCGCCAGGTCTGGGACTCAAACCGTGGTCAGCCATGTGGGAATCCAGTGCCTTTAACCACCACACCACCTGCTGGCCCCACTTAATAATCTTAATGATCCTCTGGCTGTTCCTCATTCACATTGGTCCCTGCAGGTGGCCAGTGAGCCACAGCTCGACTGTAGCAGAACTCTGTTCTGGGACGTTTCTGTCGCTCAGTTTGTGCCCTTATTTGCCTGTTCTTAGACCGGCCTCTGGAAGTTCGCTCCTCTTTCACAGCGTGTCTCCTCTGCTGTGTTTGTCTCGAGTTTTAGGGTACCACTCATTTTCTTGACAAATTTAATGATATTTTCTTACCACTTTTCTTAATTTGTTTTTGCTCATAAATTTGTTTCCTGTACCTGATACATAGTGAATATTAATAATTCTTTCTTTTTAGTCTGTTTTGTTTTGTGCTGTGAGGACTTGAGATCTACTCTCAGTAAATTTCAAGGGACCAGCAGTTAGCGTAATGGCTATGTCGCTGGACTCCCACGTAGTCGACCGCGGTTCGAGTCCCGGACCCGGCGGCTTAAACTCATGCCGGGCGCGTGTGCATGCGTGCCCAAGATCCCGAGAGGAGAATGGAGGAGAAGGGATTGTGGCGTGGCCATCCCCCCTGGGGGGTGATTTCCTGCTTTCTATCTCTCTGTCTGTCTCTGTCTGTCTGGCGAGCGCACGCGCCCTATAGCAAAAACCTCTCCAAAAAAAGAAAAAAGAAAAAAAAAAAATTTCAAGTACACAGTAGAGTACACAGAATCTTCAAATAGTTCATGGAAAATGTGTATTGTGACAAACAATACAAAGAATTAGAATGTTTTTATATCAAAATAAATGGATAATTTAATATCATTTTTTATAAACTTTTTATTTTCTTTAGAGAGATTTTTGCTATTGGTTGTGTGCGTTCACTGGACAGAGGAAGTGAGAAATTACCACCTGGGGGGATGGCCACGCCACAATCCCTTCTCCTCCACTCTCCTCTCAGAATTTTGAGCATGCATGTACACATGCCCAGTGTGAGTTTTAAGCTTCTGAGTCCAGGACTCGAACCATGGGAGTCCAGTGATGTAACCATTACTCCATCTGCTGGTCCCTCCATAAACTTTTTGAAGTCTTCTTGTATTATTAACTGTGCTGTACGTTGTATGCAATCTAAAACTTTTTCATCCTTTAATAATTAAAACTTCTCACCCTTTAACTATCATCTCCTCCCCAGTGCTTACCCCTATTGCTATATAAGTAGATTGTTTCAAGATAAAAGTCAGACGTGTTCACAGATATGTATATATCAGCTGAACTTGCTATTGAGAGTCATTAAATTAATTACGATATTTTGTGAATCAATGAAATGTGGGGGGATAAAAGGGAATTGGAAAGCAACTGCAGATACCAGAGGCAGTGTGGGAGGAGGGTGGGAAATGGCAGAGAGTGAGAAATGAGGATGGATGTAGATAGATAGATACATAGATAGATAGATAGAACAAGAAATAGAAAATTATTTGTTGATGACAGTATGTATGATTAAGCCACTATAAGTGTATTCTGGATGGGAAATTGCATATTGTACACTGTGATGATGTTCAGTGAATGAATGTAAACTAAGTAAGAAAATCTGGGAAAACCTATCTTTATAGGTAAATCTTTGAATGTATCTCTATCGGTTCCTTTGTTAAATTATTAGAAGTGGGCTTGCTTGGAAGAAACTTATTAATGCATCTTTTACTTATTGTTAAATTGCTCCCAAGAGACGGCATCTGTTTCGGGGCTACCGGTAGGCAGTGTCGCCGAGGTTTCACTTCCCCACACGCGTCAAAACTGGCAGCACTAGTAAAACTAAAAAGTTAATATGTTAAGTTTTAAAAAATGGTATTGTCTTCTTGTTTCAATTTTAATTTTTTGATCATTATTTAGGTTGATGTTTTAAAAATTTCTATTTGTAAATAGCTTTATGTTCATTTCTTTTATGAAGAGAAACATTGAACAGTTAACACTTTTAACCAATTGTTTTTCCCTAGTGGTGTTGGTTATTTTGTATCAGCCTGGTTCTGGGCATTGTTGTATCAACCCTCTGAGTAGCTGGGTGATTTCTGTTCAAATAACAGACACTTTTAATTACTATTCCCTTATAATACATTTGTTACAAATCCTATACCATTATGCCTCAGGAAAATAGCTAGGATATTCCTGTGTTCTCTCCCCTTCCGTCCCACACTAGCCAACTTTAAAATAATAACATTTTTTTTTTAATTTTGGAGACTCTTCTATTAGAGTTTATATTAGAATTATATTAATTTTACTTAATTAAGGAAAATTAAGGTGTTTTTAGTACTCTTCTTTTGAGGGTCCTCCTATGTTCCTGTTTGGTCTTTTTTCTTTTTCTCTTTCTTTTTTTTTTTTCTTTTCTTTTTTTACTATAGGGTCCTTGTGCTCTCTGGAGAGACAGAGAGAAAGTGAGAAATCCCCTGGGGTGATGGCCATGTCACAGCTCTTTCTCCTCCATTCTCCTCTCAGGATTTTGGGCGCACATGCAAATATGCCCTGTGTGAATTCCAAGCCATGGGGTCTGGGACTCAAATAGTAGTTGGCCATGTGGGAATCCAGTTTCTCAGCCACTACACCACCTGCTGACCCCCTGTTCTTTTTTTTTTTTTTTTTTTTTGAGAGGTTTTCGCTATAGGGCGCGTGCACTTGCCAGACAGACAGAGAGAGACAGAAAGCGAGAAATCACCCCCCGGGGGAGATGGTCATGCCGCAATCCCTTCTCCTCCATTCTCCTCTCGGGATCTTGGGCACGCACGCACACGTGCCTGGCGTCAGGTTTAAGCCACCGGGTCTGGGACGCGAACCGCGGTTGACTACGTGGGAGTCCAGCGACATAGCCATTACGCTAACTGCTGGTTCCCCCCCTGTTCTTTTATACTGCCTCTCTCATCTACACTTATAGGAAGATTGTTCTGTGTATTTAATGTACCTCATTCAAAATGTGATCTTTATCCCAATTGTGTGTGTGTATGTTTTAGAACATCTTAGAATTTTAATCCTTCCTTTACAGATTACCTAGACCACTATTGATTTAAAAACTGTAGAAAGTTGGTAATTGCCACAAGCGAACGCCAGGCTGTGGCACGTGTCAGTTTTCTGCGGAGCCCTGCTTTGCTGGGTATCTGAATGCCCTGCTCGGGGTCTCTGCTCACCCTTGCTGGAATCAATCTTGGCAGAGTTTAGTCCACAGGTCACTTCTCCGTATTTCTTTGTAAACTCTTCAGCGTTCTCACAGAATTGTTTACAGTCCTTAGAGTATTCTTCAGCTAGAGCAGTCTGGAGGGGTGCTCCGGCTGGGTGCCATTCCCCAGTGCTATGAGGAACTGGACTACTTGGTTCGTTCTGGTAACTGGCTTCCAGTTTTCTTCACTAATTCCTGGCAGACAGAACTCCCTCTTTTCATCGATGTTCGGGTGGTAGAGCTTTGTTTTAAATGTGATCTTCAGTGGTTTGAATGGGTACTTTGCTGGAAAGCTGACTTCGATTCCAAAGGCCCCCTTGTCATACGAAGGGTTGTCATGAACGATAAGCCCTTGCCAAGTCAATAAATTAGCTTCATCAACCTGGATGGTACTGAAGATTTTTATTCCTTGTTTGTGGATTTCTTCCAGCTCCTTCATCAGCCTCCTGCTGGACGCCATGTTGGATCTGGCGCTCCTGCTTTCCCTTGTGTATGTTTCTTAAGCTATTAATTACTAGTAGGAAGTAGGACAGGTGTTTATCTGGCATGTTTTGTAATTTGCCAAATTAAAATGACCTCATAACTCATCATTTTCTATTGATTCTCTTGAATGACGTAATGCAAACTGTTGCAAATAATAATTTTTACATTTCCATTCTTAAGTTAGATCCTTGCTCTTTTAATCATTGCACTAATTTCAACTTTGAGAATGCTCTTAAACAGCAATCATATCCTCTTCAATATAAGGAGTCGGTAGAATGTACTCTTAAAAATGATTATTCTACTCATGTTGTTCCTGTGACCTTACACTGTGTCTAGTTTGGCCCTTCGTATGGTTTTGATATTGAGATAAAATACAGAAAACTGCCTTTGGAAGCCAAAATTAAGCACTGTAAATGTTGTGAGTGGTAGCGATACCAAACTACATGTTCCTGCCTCTTGTGTCTTTGGCTATAATAAACTTTAGGATTTTCCCAAGTAAGCAAAACAACAGCCTGAAAACAGTTTATCTGCTCACCTTTAAAAAGCAGTGGGTTTTTCTTTTGTATAATTACTCTCGGATACTTAATTGAGGAGGTGATATCGTCTCCGCAGGATTTTTCATTCTGACTAACCTTCTGTCTGCTTTATGGTTTCAAAATTAATTTCAGCTGCCCACAGAGACCTTCCTGTGAGCTAATATTAATTGTCAGAAGAGTGCATAAATTACATGTACTAGAAACGTTCTTCTCTATTCGGGAAACCTGATATGCAAATATGCTGATGACTCCAAGGTTTCTCATCGTTCTGATCTCTCTCCCGAGCTTCATATTTCTCTATCCAACTGGCTCCTGGACACTCACCTTCACCCCAGGGCACCTGATTTAGCCCTCCGCTGAGCCTGCTTCTGCACTCCCGTGGTCCTGTCGCCTAAGCCACCTTCATTCACCCCTCACGGTCCTGTTTGCCTGGTCACTGGATTCTCTTTTTTTCTGTGATAGAAATCTCTTTTCTGTCTACCCGCTTCTCCTAGACCCTCTGTTACCTGGACTGTTACAGTAGCCTCCTCTCAGAAACGTTCCTACTTTTTACCAGATGTTCTTTCCTACAAGTGGAGGAGTTGGGTTTATACTGCTGGGCTGTGAGCATAACAGTATAGTGGTTGAGGATGCGCATTTAGATATTGGGAAACTTGAGCCTGAATTTTGGCTCTGCTGCTTATCAACATGTGTTGAGTTGTTTTTACTTTCTGGCTCTATCTATCTGCTACAAATATTCTTGTAAATATCTTTCAATGGACATTGGCACTTATTTCTGTGAGGTGTTTGGTCATACACATCATCAGATTTAGTAGGGTTTTGCCAGTTTTCCAAAGTGGTTGTATCAAGTTGTATCAGCAAAGTAAGCGAATGTTAAATCTTAAAAACAAATAACCAACCAACCAAAAAAAACAAAGAGCAAAAAAAAAAAAAAAAAAAAAAGTGTACAGAAACACCAACTTCTGAGCCAGTATCTGTATGTGTAGTTACAGGAAGCAGTTCTAATATTATCTCCTTAGCGTCTTGTGAGAATTAAGTGAGTTAGCTGATAGAAAGTGCTTGCTTAGCACAGTGCCTGAGACATCATAAGGATTCAGAAAGGCTACTACTCTTATTATGGGTGTGTCATTGTCATTATGATTACAACGATTCACATGGGTACTGCATACCACTGTGTAATATCAGTGTTCGTTGCAGTGTCAAATCGTTTTCCTCCAAATCTTCATGTAAACTGTATACTTCTGGGAAAAGTGCTATTTATTTTATTAGATAGCTTTGCATACCACTTGTCACCCTGGGGTCTGTAAGTATTCTGATTTGTGAAACCCTGTTTTAACTCTGCCCTTATTCTCGTTTCTTTTTTATCTAGTTCATCTTCTACAGAGCTCTTTGAGTTGCCCTTGTAAAATGTAGTTCTGATCATGTAATTACCGTGCTTGAAAACTTCCTACGGTTTCCTGTTGCCTTCAGGATGAAGTGCAAACAGCTTCAGGGTCTTTCCCCACTATTTTCTTCAGGGGCTCTGGGTGCTGTGCACCTTGTTATCGGTCCCTGCAGGCTACCTGCCTGTGCTTTTGCCCTTCTGTTTCTTTACTCATTCTGAGTCTCTGCATAGAAGACCCTGGCTTTGACTCCTAAGGAATGTTTGTTTTTATTTTTCAAGTTTAATTAAATCATCTCTGTCTTACTGAAGCTTGCTTTCTCAATTCCCATCTCTACTCGGTATCATAGCAAATGTTGGTGAAGTCTAATTGTATTGATCTTTTTGTTTAGTGGTTTGTGCCTGCTTAAGAAACTATATTTAAGGTCAGCAGGTGGTTTGGTGGTTATGGTGCTGGATTCCCACATGGTCAACTGCAGTTCAAGTCCTGGACCTGGCGACTTGAAAATCATGCTATGTGTGTGTGCATGCATGCCCAAAATCCAGAGAGGAGAATGGAGGAGAAGGGATTGTGGTGTGGCCATCCTCTCCTGGTGGGTGATTTCTTACTTTCTCTCTCTGTATTTCTCTCTTTCTCTCTCTGACAAGTCCACACACCCTGAAAAAAAGAAGGAAGACAGAAAATGTATCTCTATCTCAAGGTTATGAAGATACTCTCCTATGAGGCTTTATTGCGTTAGATTTGCACTTAGGTCTACTGCCACTTGGAACTGATGCTCATGTCTGGTTTGGGGTAGAGCTGAAAGTGCAGGGTTTTTCTCCTATATGAGTATCCATTCGACCCCGCGCCATACATTCCTGAGGTCACACCGCGTGCTACTTCGGTTTAAGGATGGTACCAGTATAAGGTCTGTACAGGCTCTGTGTCTGTCCGCTGACCTGTTTTTTGTATATCTTAATGCCAATAGCTTATTGCCTCGTGAGTCTTGGTATCTGATAATATGATTTTTGTAGCTTTGTTTTACTTCAAGATTGAGGTGACTATTCTAGTTTCTTTATATAGAACTGAATGCTTTGGAATTTGTTAGTTTCCCTTTCTACAGTGTAAACATCCTCCTGGAATTTTGATTGGAATAGCATTGAATCTGTAAATATATTTGAATCTTATATTTAATCTGTAAATATACTTGAATCTTACATGTAAATATATTTGAAACTGTAAATATATTTGACTCTTATAAATGTGATGTACTTCTACATTTATTTAGGCTTTATAACATTTCTCTCAGCAATGGCTTATACAACTATATCATGTCCTTATTTACTTTTATTCTTAGGCATTTATTTATTTATTTAAATTGTCAGATGGTATGCATGCTGGCTTGAGAGAGACAGAAAGAAAGAGAGGGAGAAGGAGAGGGAGAGGGAGAAGTCACCACACAATGGGATATGGTCATACCGCAATCCCTTTTCTCTCCCCTCCTGCCAGGCAAGCACACACATGTGGTTCACATACTTTTCAAGCTGCTCGGTCTGGGATCTGAACTATAGTGAATGCTTTGGGATTTAAAGATGAATGTGCCATAATTTTTCACCTCCAGGAGCCCCAAACTCCTTGAAGACCCTCTGTAGTGTTCCAGTAAGTGTTGGTAAATGCTTATCAGCCTGGAGGGTGTTGGTAGTAGAGACTGCTATCTGCCTGGTGGTTCTTGTGAGGGGCAGTCTTTGTTTTGCTCAGAGCTGGAGAGGAAGCCAAGTAGTAAATAAATACCAGCTAAGTTTAGTCATCTTTTCTTTTTACAACTACTTTGCTGCTTGTTACAAACTCTAAAATTCACATTCAGTAAAGATATGTTTTCTATTCTGATAGTGACTTCCTTATAAAGGATATTATACAATGAAGCTTTATTCTTTGTGATTTTGAAGGATAAAGGTATATTGTAATCATTATCAATTTATTACACCTGTGGGTTCACATGAACAGTTACTGACAAAAGAAAAAAAAATAAAGGCTACTGGACAATGTGAGAAAATTGAGCCTTCTAGATTTCCTTAAGAATGTGGCTACAGGAAATTAATTAGATTATTTTCAGTGACATCACCCTGACCACAGCACTTTATTCAAAAACAATGATATTTTTCTTGGACCTTTTTGCAGACATTTTCTACACTATGTGTATTATGTAGTTTTCAGTAATGTTAATATGAAATCCATACAAAGGTTTGTGATATATGTATTTCTGTGTGGATGTGTGTGTGTGTGAGAGAGAGAGAGAGAGAGAGAGAGAGAGAGAGAGGCAGACAGACAGAAAGAATGCAGTTGAAGTAATTATTTTTACTTCCAGTAGTACAGGAGAGTGTGTTAAAAGGTAGAAAAGCATTCTGTCTCAGTAGAGAACCATTTACTCGTAGGGAGTATTAAGTTCATGAGGAAGGGAAGACTTGGCAACTTTTTCTGGGGTGTGTATCTTACAGGCTTTGGAGAAACAAATAGGATTGTTCAACGGGAACTCTCAAATCACTGACGACTGCAGGGCTTGGGAAGCAGGCACTCGCAAGGACGGAAGCAGGACACTGGTTTCTTGATTGTGCTCCTGTCGCTCTCTGTTATAAGTCATCTGCATTAGACCTTTTGGGCCTCTGCTGAGTTATTAAAACCTCGTTTATTCCTGCTGATAAAACGGTTATCACCTCAAAAAGAATTGCATACCCAGGGAATGTGTGTGTGTGTGTGTGTGTGTGTGTGTGTGAGTGTGATGTGTTTACCCATCTGCCCTCGAGTGTTCCACTTTTCCTGACTCTGTCTTTTCAAGTTGTACTCTATCATCATGCCACCTGTAATGTTTTTTGCTGTCCTCTTCTAGTCATAGCATTGTGCAGTCTCTTCTTATGCAGAGTAGAAGGAATTCAGGTTAGGAGTTAGGAGATCTGAATTCCAACCCGGGCTTTGCCACTAGCGGCCACATGTCACGGGCAGGCATCTTCTGCAAGCTCTCTGGCTGGTGGTTCATCGGTAAAACAAGAAGACCAGATGAGATAATTTTTTTCAGAGTCATACTATTACCCCATGTATTACCCATTGCAGTAGCATTAGCCACATGTGAGTATTTTAAATTATATTAAGTAAAATTAAAGTAAAAAATCCCTTCCCCCAGTCACAGCACACACAGTGTAAGTGTTCAGTGACCACTAGGGCTATTGCCTGCAGGTTGGGCAGCACAGGAAAATGTTTCCAGGTATCTCAAAGTACTATCGGATAGTGCTACTGGAGTTTCTTATAACTACTCTCATCAGAAGGCAAAAAGTGCATCAGTGTGAATCAGAGACCACCTCCATTTTTGTGTAGTACCTACAAGTTACATTACTGGGCCATTGGAGAAGTCAGGATGCATTTTAGCATAGAAAAATATGTCATGATTTCCCAATGACCCAGTAGGATCGTTTGTATTCTCTGTAGCTACACAAGGGAAAGAGAGAAGGAAGGTTCTACTTCTGGTCATGGCATAGTAGCTCCTGTCATCCCCGCCACTCAGAACAGGGATGAACTCAGGGCAGTACGTAAAACAGACAGACAGAGTGAAGGTACTGGAGAGCAGCTAGAAGCAGGCAGAGACGGGAGCGTCGTTAACCTTGGGAGAAGGGAAGGCGGTGGGCCAATCCCTGCTTTTATGACTTTCATTTTCTACCCTCCTCCCCCAGATGCAGGCCCCAGTCCCCACAGTACTACTAAAGTTTGTACAGAAACCCGTAGCTTTATTCATTGAGGAGCCAGAGGATAGAATTTGGGCCACAACAGCAAAGAAAGTGAGGGAGAAATTTTGGAAGGGATAGCGCCATATAAGGGAGTTTCAAATTCTATGAATACATCCTTACCAAGTCTCCAGGTTACTCAGATGGGAACAGATTGCACGCAACTCAGCTAAACTGAAAGAAACAAAAACAGAGATTTCAGCTGCTGCTTACTTCAGGAGAAATACTTGGGTGTCTGAGTTCTCCAGGGTTAGCTGCCTGCTAAAATGAAAGGGTTGATACTCTATAGAGTAATATAACACAATCTCAAGTGTCTACAGTGTGTTAGTCACATGTGCTATACTCAACGAGTATTAGACATGTTAAGATACAGGAAACTATGACTCAAGAGAAAAGGCATTCAATGTGACCAGCTCCAAGATGACCCAGATGTTAGAATTCATAGGAAAAAAGTTGTAAAAGCTGTTATTATTATGTTCAAATATGTAAACATGTTCCCAAATGAACAGATAGGAGATATCAACAGAGAAGTAGAAACTATAAGAAAGTAAAATGGAAGACCAGCAGTTGACATAATGGCTGTGTCGCTGGACTCCCATGTAGTTGACCGCAGTTCAAGTCCCAGACCTGGTGGCTTAAACTCACACCGGGCATGTGTGCGTGCGTGCCCAAGATCCCAAGAGGTGACTGGAAGAGAAGGGATTGCGGTGAGCACATGTGCCCTAAAGCAAAAACGTCTCCAAAAAAAAAAAAAAAAAAAAAAAAGGAAAGGAAAGCAAAATGGAAGTTCTAGGACCAAAAGTAGAACGTGTAAATAAAAGCACTCATTGAATGGACTCCACAGAACATTGACGATGACTGAGCGAGGGGCCTGAGCTTGAAGACAGATCAGTGGAAAGTATCCAGTCTGAAAACCAGTGAGAAAATATATTTAAAAAACAAACAAGAGACTCAGTGCCTTATGGGAAAGTGTCAGAGGCGCTTACATATGTATAATTATATGTGTGTTTTAGAAAGGTCAGACAGGGAAAATGACACACAAGGAATATTTGTAGAAATAATGGCTAAAATTTTTCCCAGTTCAGTAAAAAAAAAAATGTATTTACAGATTTAAAAAGCTCCGCTAACCTCTAACAAGGTAAATATGAAGAAAACCATACCTGTGTGCTTTAGAGTGAAACTGCTATAAGTCAATCATAAAGAGAAAAATCCTGAAAGCAACCAGGGACAAATGACACAGCACATAGGAGAGCAACAATACAAATAATGGCTGATTTCTTATTAGAAATGTTGGAGGCAGGAAGACAGTGTAACAAAATTTTCAAAGTGCTGAAAGAAAAAGAATCTGCCAAGTCAAAATTTGTGAACCAGCAAAAATAATTTTCAAGAGTGAAGGCAAAATGAAGACATTTGAAAATAAGTGAAAACCAAGAAAATTATCAGCTGACCTGCACTGTGAGAAATGTAAAAGGAAGATTCTCAGGCAGAAGGAAAATGATATCAAATGGAAACTCGGATCTCTAGGGAAAAAAAGAAAAGCGCCAGAGATACTAAATATAAAAGACTACATTCATTTGGTTTTCTTCTTAATTTCTTGCAAACACATAGCTGGCTATTAGAAGCCAGAGTTGCAACATTGAATTCTAGGTTTTATAGCATACATAGATACAATGTATTTGATTCTCATATGTTGCTGTTGGGAGAATGAAACAACACTTTAGAAGTCTTGCATTTTCTTTAAAACTAACCTTGTGGCCCAGCAAGTCTACTCCTAGGTAGTTTCCCCAGAGAATTGAAAACATATGTCCATAAAATGACTTGTACAAGAATGTTTATAGCAGTTTTATTCATAATAGCAAAATCTGAAAATAGCCCAAATGTTCCTCAAAGGAAGAGGGAATATATAAATGGTTGTATATTTCAATGGCTGTATGAGAGGTATGGCAGTAATTCTAGTGATTAGACCTCTTGGTGGGCACCTGACCCATATGTGCCAATAAGTTTCACTGGGTGCCCCCACACCAATATGACAAAACCACAAAACTTCTTCCTGGCCGTACATACATAGCATATCCTAAAGCAGCATTAGAGCAAAATGTTCATATGTCTGAAATCAAGTTCGGCTACATGCCTACAGTTGATGAAGTGCACGAGACCTTGGAGGCAGTTTGGACGGTTTGTGGATAGAGGAAGGGCAGCCTCCTCTGCTCTGCTTTAGTGATGGTGGGAGGGCTCACTTAAAGTGCACGGCCAGTGGCCTTTCTTAAAGCATTTCTGTGGGAAGCCACCAGTCCTTTGTGGTAGGATGGGGTTGGGAATGAGACATAGGTCCCATGAAGAGAGAACTTCAGGCATTTTAATAGAAATCACTAGTGTTAACTCTTTCATTTTGTCCTGAGAGAGAAAGCCTGTAGAAATAGAGTAACTTGCTCAAGATCAAATGTGTTACTTTGATATGTTATATTTAAGACTAATTTTCAGTGGGACCAGCAGGTGGGGTGATTAAGGCACTGGATCCCACATGGCTGACTGTATGATTCGAATTCTGGACCCCGTGACTTGAAAGCCCCTCTCTGCATGTATGTGTGCATATGCCCCAAATCCTGAAAGGGTACTAGAGAAGGAGGGATTGTGGTGTGGCCATCTCCCGCCGGGTGGAGGCTTGTGGGGGGTGATATCTCACCACTCTGCCCACCCCCCACCCCCGTCTGTTTCTGGCGGATGCATCCTATATATAAAAAAAGAATAGTTTTCTTTCTTCATAATTGAGGCACTTCTGAAGATCTAAAATAAGTCAAATATTTAACCCTAAACAATGCAACTCATAGAATATTAACTGAGTCCTTGTTGTTTAAAATAATAGTTGTTATTGATGATGAATTATTTGTGTATGATTAGGCTTACCACTTACAAAACATTTCTTACTCTATATTATTTCATGCTATTTGCACAAAACCGCCAAGCAGGTATCTGAATTTGGGGATGAGTTTTTGTGTAGTTTGATATAGATCAGTAGTTTCCCAGACAGATAGGCTCCCTGGCCTATACCGAAAGCCTTTTGCTTGGTAATGCATGTGCTACCCACATTAAGGACTGTGGGTTCAACCAAGAGCTAAGAGACTTGAACTTAAACAGTCAAAATTAAAAAAAAAAAAAAAAAAGACAGATTCTGACATAGTGGACTGCCGGACTGTATAGGGACTAACGGTACTGATGACAATCTGTACAGTGAAGAATGTGATTTTTGTGGCTTAGATGCCATCATTCTGCTGTGACGGGTGGCAGGCCGTCCCAAATAACTAAACTTGTATTTACTTTATTTCTCACTTTGGACCTATCTCTCTGGGGGCGAAATTGGAGAAACTGAAGCAAATCAGTGGCATTATTCCTGGTTATTATTCTTGGTTTACGGATGAGATAATTAAGGTCCAAAGAAGATGGATGTTTTTTCATTAGGCTACACAGCTAATAAATGTTAGAATCATGTTTTCCAGAAACAATATGAGACAAGTTCTGCTAGCTACTTGGAATAGAATTTTTGGCATAACTCAGTAATCCTTATTGAAATGAAATCAACACTACATCTGTTTTTTTAGAAGATAATTTTTATAACAAAAATAACAACATAAATGATAATTTCCTATAGTACATTTTAATTTTGTAAGGGCATCACTAAGATTTGTTTAATTTTATGTCATTGTAGGTTAGAACAATTAAAATCTGATTAGAATAGATTATAAGAACAATGCCCTTCTGTCCACTGCTACAGATGATCCAAATTAGGAATCCTTTCTTATTTTCAGTTTTAATTCACTAAAAACAATCTGTCTCTGAAGCAGTAATCAGAATCTTTTATTCTCCCTGAATAAAAGCACTTTCCTCTAATTACCATAAAACACGTACAAATTTCCAGGTTCTCCTTTTCCACAGAGAAATCTTATCCTGAAGAAATTACCACTGAATTGCTTATTGCTTTTATTTCTTAATCCATGTCTGCAGACATGTTCACCAGGTGTTTTTTCGGTCTGTGGAGTTACGTTAGGGCATATCTCTCAGTCTTTCCTGGAAGGTAGAGGTTGAGAGGGCCAAGAACCTTCTACAGTCTTTACCGTTTAATTCTCTGATAACATTTTACTAATTAGTCAGTTAATTATACCGATTTTATTTAAAATTTATGATAATGACTGTGTCTAGATTTTACCTGTTTATGATCTTCTAGGTGGTTTTACGAGGCAAACCAAGAGACAAAAAAAATGATTATAATATGAATAAAATACTTAAGACAATTAGCTGAATTCCCTAGAAATAGTAGACATATAAGTAATTAACTATACTCATCATAGTTTATAAGAATGTGGTTAAGATCACAGGAAAGATCAAATAGACTTTGGTAAGTCCTCACTCTGACACTTCCTAGGTATGTGACCTTGGGTCAGTCACTTAGACTTCTTTAGGCCTCAGTCTTCTAGTCCATCAGAAATAAGCAACAGTGGAGTGTAGCAGAAAGCACATGAGGAGGAACTGTCCCTGCCACAGCAGTGGCACCTGCTACCACCACCACCATCCTTCACCTGCTCCGTAGCCGTGAAAGGCGTTAGAGAAGTTCTAGTTACGGTGTATCCTTGACTGTAGCAAACTCTACCTCTCCAGCTAATCAAATCTCATTTCCTTTGATACACAATTTTTCCTTTAGCCATAAATTCATGATTCTAGTGGCTCAGGCTAACCAAGATTTGAGTGTCGATACATGTAAAGTGTTCCTATAGTAACAACTGCAGTGACAGACTGTGTTTTGTTGATCTCTTAGTCATCTACAGAACTGCCCTCTACAGTCTGTCCCTTTCTAAGGTCAGCCACTTCACTTGTTTTGTCCAGTGCTGCTTTACCTGGGAGATCAGAACCACCACGCAAGACTTTCTAAACCAAACCTAAGCTCCCATTCCACACCCCAGTCATTCCGCCTTCTCAGCATATTAGCATCAGAATGGAGTGAAGGGATAAGCAGCATAGTTTGAAAAGACAATATGGAGGCCAGCGGGTGGCATGGTGGTTGAGGTGCTGAGTTCCCACATGGCTGACCATGGTTTGAGTCCTGGACCTGGCTGCTTGCTTTCTGACTTTCTCCCTCTTTCTCTCTGTCTCTCTCTGGTGAGCACACATGCCTTGTAGTAAATTTTAAAAATAACAATAATGATAAATAAAATTAAATAATAATTATTTAAAAATATATAAAAAAAATTTCTTCCCTTTTCTCCTCTCCCGTTCTGGGATAAAAAATATTTTTCTCTGCTGCAGAATTCCTTTACTCTCTCCAAAAAAGTAGCAGGAATGCCTCCTTTCATAAAAGAGTGAAAGATAAAGAACATTTTCACATTAGAGCAATTAGAAGCTCAAGTATGTATATTTATATAAGTGATTGTTTTTCCCAAGGCTTTAAGAGTCTGCAAAATTACTGGAATGGTAAATATTCAATACCTATGAAGTCTGGCCTCAGCTTCTGACTCCTAACATTGTCCAGTTTGTTTTAAAGGCACCTTCAGTGCATATGAGATCCTGTAAGAAAATGATTAGGGAAAAACAACTACCAAATCAATAAGATTGTTTTATTAACAGAGTCTGTAGCCCAAATTGAGTACTGATTTTATTGTTTGAGGCAAATGTATAGTGGTGGTGGGAATTTAATTTAAGGGTCCTCTCTCTTTGTTCCAAGTGAAACATGCGGGAGTTTGGAAAGGGCTTTGCCAAAGCTTTTACTCCAGACTGATGGGTTTTCTGAAAGCTGCTTTCGGGATACAGACTTACAGAATGATGTTAATGCTGCCTGAATAGCTCATGCTGTTGTAAAGTTCTGGCTCTTCTTGCAATTGCTAAATGTTTAATCTGTCACAAATGGACCACTTACTATGAGGTTTGAGATGTATGTATTTTCTTGATCTCTATTGAAAGACTTATTTCTTAATGCATCCTTTATAGTACCCTTCCTGTAGTCCCACCAATCCATACTCCTCCCTTCCCCCACTTTTTAGTCACTTTTAATAAACTATTTTTTTCCCTCTTAGATTTTTGTTTTTTATTTCTTACCTTTAAATTTTGTTTCCAATAGAAGTCATGTATTCACATTTCTATGTAGTATTTTACTGTGTGAGTATATACACTATTTAGTATTTATTCATTTGGTCGATTCTGTTTGTTTTTGTTGAAAACCGTCACAGTGTATTGTTATTGTTGAAAATGTCTTTTTTTCCTTGATTTTTATTTTGTCTGGTTTTTAGCACTTTTACTGTGAAATTGCCTATGTGTGGTTTGCTTAGTATTTATTCTTTGTAGGGTTCACTGAGCTTCTTGAGTTTGTGGCTTGATGCTTTTCATCAGTTGGCTCATTTTCAGCCATTGTCTCTTCAAATATTGCTTCCACTCCATTGTAGGACTCCAGTTGCATGTTAGTTGTACCTTTGTACTATGTTTCATATGCTTTGTACTATATTTTCTATCCCTTTTTTTCCTCTTCGTTTTGGTTTGGATATATTTTCTATCCTTTTCTAGATCACAGATCTCTCTTTAGCTATGTCTAACTTGCATAAACATCACATTCTTAATTTTAGTTATTGTGTTTTTTCAGAATTTTTAATTTGGTTTTGTATTTTTAAAATTTTTTTTTACAGATTCTATTTCTCTGATGAAAATTTCTGTAATTTTTTTTCTTGAATGTGTTAATAAGGTCATTTTAAATTCCATATCTAATAATCATGGGTTTGTATCTATTTTCTAATTTTTTTCTCTCGATCCTATTATTGTGTCTGGTTCAGTTTTTGTTGTTGTTGAGCACTAGCTATTGTGTATAAAAATATTAAGAGAATCTCATTGGTATTATCTTCTTCCAGATTTTTTTTTTAATCTCATAGATATTTAGAGTAGGAACAGGTCATCTAATCTAGTCAAGAATGAAGCATTACAAAAGTAGGTTTCAGTCAGCTCAATCTCTGGTTCACTGTTATTCTTAGGCTGTAGTTCTTCAGCAGTCTCCATGTGAAGTCCGAGGTACTGACCCATCCCCATCACCTTGGTGGGCTCTGAACTTCAGGTTTTAACTATCTAATATTATGAGAATGCCAGTAATATGGTTTATTGCAGTTAGATTCTCCTCGTCTTCTCCTCCTCTAAGTGTGTGCTACTTATACAATAGTGCCTTGAGGATAACTGTGACTCAGACCGTTAGGTTCACTTTTCTGTAATGTTGTCCTTCAAATCCTGATTTCCTTGGTCAGCTCTTGTGTTCAGTTTTTTGCTCCGTAGCCCTTTGGGATTACTGAAAGCTTCGTTGAATTTCTGTGCTTCATAGTAGGTACTTTATGCTTGACCTCTCAACTTTTCTCCCATTAACCTTTCGAATGGGAAATTTCCTCCAGAGGATGTGCGGCTCACCTGTGTGACTTTCCCCTTGTCCTTCCATTTGAATGCTTCAATATAATGTCAGTGCCTTCAAGTGGATTTTTATTATTTTTTATGTCTTTTCTCTAGCTGTTCTTGGTGCATGAAGTTTTCTGCTACAAACTGGAATTAGTTCATTATGTGCTTTTAAGAAATGAATGTTATGATTTCTGTTGGTTATTTATTTAGAAGCACAGCTTTTGGATCAGATAAGGATCTTAGAGTGTCTTGTCTTCACTTTGTAGCTGACATAGAGACCTACCCAAGGACACACAGCCAATTAATGTCTTCTCATCTGTGGGGCTTTCAACTTCTAGGCTTGACGCTGCGTCACTGACAACGTGGCATTCGTGTGTTCTTCCTACTCGCTGAGGTCATAAACCACGTCTAACTAGCATTGTGTAAAATCAACTCCACTTCCATCCGACTGAGTAACAGTAGTGCTCTCATGGACCTCAACTTATGAGAAAAGAGTTTACCTTTTGAAGTTGTGACATTGTCCGATTTCAGGCACATCTATGAAGACGTGTCTATATTAGACAATCTGCACACACACATTTAAGACTCTAAAGTTTTTTTTTTTAATCTTTTGTTAGTCTTTACATGTAAAGTGAGTTTTTTCAATCTAAAGAGGATAATTCTTAAAAAAAACTATCAGATTACACCAAATAAATACTATAAAGAAGTATCTATTAACCACAGCAGCTCAGCTCAGCGAGCATGCCTCAGAAGAATAAGGTATACACAATTGTGGAATCTATCTGTCAAACTGAGAACTTCTCTTACGAAGGATACACTTACTTGTAACTTCAGAGGATATATTATTGAACGAATGGAGCTGACTCTGGCAAAAGAGTTTGGATCCCTGGATCCCGTAGAGGAGCCGTCAACGGTGGTTTTCATGGAAGCATGGCCTGACGACCTGTTTCTCATGTTGCACAAATACGTATATAAAGTAGTATTCTGGGTTGCATATCTATTTGCAGTTTAGTTTTTATGTTAGGGAAAGTGAAACTTACATAATAGTAAAGGGTCAATAGAAAAGGACATTAATGGGGAATAAATATGGGCTAGCATTTGACCGCTGTACATATAAAAGCTACTGGAAAGTTGCAGGTCCTTTTTTTCTTTCTTTCTTTTTTTCATGACAGTGTGTAAGCCACAGGTACTGGCAATCTGGAAAAGAGCTCTAGAGTTGCTTTGGGTTCTCACCTTCTCCTGAGAAAGTGCACTTGCTAGCAATGTCTGATCCATGGACTGCTACTATTCAATACTATTGCCAGCCTTATTTTTATGCATTTATGACTTTTCATCTCTCTATTTTGTTTAAAAATGAAAATAACCCTAGGGCTGGCTCCATGGCCTGGTGGTTAAGGCAGCTAGATCCCGTGTGACCAACAGCCTGGTTTGAGTCCTGAACCCAGTGGCTGGAGAAGCATGCTGAGTGCATGTGTGCCTAAAATCCTTGAAGGAGGGAAAAATGGAGGAGAAGGAATTGTGACGTGACCATTCCTCATGGGGGGGGGGTGCTTTTTCCTCTACTTCTCCATCAGTCTCTCTCTGACAAGCACACATATCCTCTAGCCAAAAAATAAAAAAAGAACAAGAAAAGAAAGAAAGTTACCCTACACAGTCACATTTGCAATATTTGCTTTTTTAAAAATATGCAGTTTGAAGATCCACATACTGCAATGCTTTTTTGGTGTGTCTCTTTTTAGCTTTTGTCTTTTTTTTTTTTTTTTTTTTTTTTTTTTGCACAAGAATTAAAGTAATAACAAATGCAAATAGTCATTAAAAACAACAAAAACCAACCAGTGATTCCATTGTATTCAGGTCTGGGAGATGTGTAAGCATCCTGGAAACGTGACATTTTGGAGGTGGCAAGGACTTAGAGGGGCCATCAGTGCCACTCCTCTTGGTTTGTAGATGAACAAACCAAGGCACACGCATCATCTGCGTAACTGGTGGGAGAGATCTGGAACTGATGTACGGCCCCCAACTTCCAGTTCAGGGTTCCAACCATCAAACACACGAGTGGAGTGGTAACTCTTCTGAATGTGTTTTCTTCCAGTCGAAAGTCAGGGTGCTTTCATATTTATCACTACCTTGGACTTCATCTTGGCTTTCCTTCCTGTTTCTGATTATAGACATAGATTGGAATAGTGAATGTGGGATCTAGGACATTCAGTTGTCAATTTCCTTCATGAGAGCTCTGCTTACCCCATTGATCAGAAATAAGCCTCTTTCAAGAAAAGCATGTGGGGGGGGACCAGCAGTTAGCATAATGGCTATGTCGCTGGACTCCCACGTGGTTGACCGCGGTTCGTGTCCTGGATCCAGTGGCTTAAAACTCACGCTGGGCGCGTGTGCATGTGTGCCCAAGATCCCAAGAGGAGAATGGAGGAGAAGGGATTGTGGTGTGGCCATCCCCCCGGGGAGTGATTTCTCACTTTCTGTCTCTCTGTCTCTCTCTGTTTGTCTGGCGAGCGCACGTGCCCTATAGCAAAAACCTCTAAAAAAAGAAAAAAGAAAGAAAAGAAAAGCACGTGGAATTTCTCTGCTTCCCTTTTATAAATACCTCCTTTTCATCCCAATAAATTGCCCTTGCAAAGCACTCTACTTCTCTAGACTTTTTTGTTTGAACTCAGCACTGGGGTTTGGATGTAGTTTATCCCTCAAAGGTTCATGTGCTAGAAGCTTGATCCCCAATGTAATGGTGTTGGGACCTTTAGGAGGTGGCGTCTAGTTAGTTCCCAAGAGAGTGAGTTGTTATTAAAGTAAGGTGTCTGTCCAAAGGTCTCTCTCTTTGTACTTAGTCTCTCTCTTTCCTCTTGCTTCTTTTGGTCTTGTGGTTATATAGAACCAGAGGCTGGCCAGGTGCTGGCTCCATGTTCTCAGACTTTCCAACAGCTAAAATTGTGAGCCAAATAAACCTCCTATTCTTTATAAATCACCCAGGCTCAGATATTTCTGTTTAGCAACACAATAATGGACTAAACAATCAATGATTCTGGAAGCCTGTATTCCAGAGCTGCAAGTAGAATGACATTAAATCAATTTGGCTTTCTTTTTTTTTTTTTTTTTTTTTAAAGTTTTTACCATAGGGGTGGGTACATATACTTGCCAGAGAGAGGGAAAGTGAGAAATCCCCATCCTGGGGGGATGGCCACACCATAATTCCTTGTCCTCCACTCTCCTCTTGGGATCTTGGGGATGCATGCACACATGCCTGGTGTGATTTTCAAGCCACGGGGTCTGGGACTTGAACCACAGTTGGCCATGTGGGAATATAGGCCTTAACTACCATGCCACCTACTGGCCTTGTCAGTTTGGCTTTTTTTTAATGCAAGGTCTTTTTTATATCATGAACTGCTTTATTGTGTTATAGAAGTTAATATTGATACATTATACTAGCAGTCAAAAACCCATCTCCCAAGACAGTGTTGTTAAATGTAGCTAATAGGTCTGGCTAGAATGGGCAATGTACAAAAATAACTTTGAAGAACAAAACTGAAAAGAGTGCTGAGAGACCACAAGGACTTGAAAGCAGAAATTAAAAGTAAAATAAAGAGAGCAAAGCAATGTGTTTCTTGTTGGGCAGAGTCCCCAGAGAGGGCCTGTATTCAAATACTCTTTGACATTGCATTTGAATCCTTAGCTTCCAAAGGCCACTAATACCACAGAGATTCAACAGTGTGTAATGGTTCCTTCATCTCCTGGGCCTCTAGACGCCTCCTGTTACAGCCCCGCATTTAAAAATAGCAGGGAAATGAGGGAAAATCATAAACTAGCTATAATAAAATTAGTGCTTGCGTGAAAGACCATTGCCAGAGAACAGCTTTTAGAAGGCCCAGTGCTGCCAGAAGGCCTCTGGGTGTTGGCAGTATTCAAACATTCACTAGCCAGCACATTGAGACCTGTATTAGGCGTTTTATTAAAGATGTAGTGTCCTTTCTTTATGATCATGAGTGCAAAGAGGTTTTTTCAAGCAATAGAAAAGGAATCAGAAAAAATAGATCGTCATAATAAATGTCATTTTCTCACCAAAACAGAGAAGTAGAAATGAAATGGCTTTAGCAGAAGAAGAAATATTGCTACCTTTCTAATATAGACTGTGATTTAATGAAGGCTGTCTATGATGTAACATCTAGGAAACTCGATGTCTGGATGAGGACCCACAACAAAAAACCGACTCTCCATTAATTCGTACAAGGGAGAGAGTAGGAATTAGACATGAAGGAACGGTGAGGATCATTGCATTTCCCATTAAACACATACTTGTAGAAGATCTGCAATTCTCATTACCACTTGAAAGGAAAACCGATTCTCTTTTAGAATCAGATATTTTCAAACTAGGATGTCACAGAGCCTGCTCCGGTTCAGTGGTTCTGGCTACTAAGTATGCACTGCCATGGCGGCTGGCTTTCGTTCCCACATATATCATCAACACAGATGAGTCCCGAAGCCAGTCTGCCTTCGAGGATGTGTTTCAGTGACCTGAATGAAAGGTTTTTACCTAGCCTCATGAATCAGTCTTTTAAAGAGACTTCTGTTGGCAGGCGCCCCACACCGTCTCTGCTGTTGAACTTGTAGTACGCCTTTCTGCGCCCACTGCAGGCGGTAGTCTGGATCACGTTTCTCTGCAGTTTTCTCATTTCTAGAAGCCTTGGAAAGAATGAGCTGAAGAGTTTTAGGACTAATGCTGTTATGAGGGCCATTCAAGTGAAAACCTTGGTTATGTTTAAAAAGTTGGATTGGGCTCCAAAGCTTTCATTTTAAGTAAACTCTCCACTAAGGCTGCAGGAGCCAGACCAGTAATCTGGCTCATACCCTCCGCTTGCTTCTAATCTCTTGAGTGTGTGGTGGATGCATCTCCACTCTGAACGGACAACGCAGGGCCTGTTCTCGATAGCATGGAGGCTTCGGCATGCCCTTTAGGTTTAACTAAGATAAAATACCTGATATTAAACTTTGAAAATGTCAGTAAAAGGATTTCACTGCGGCTGACCAGCCCTTCTCCCCAAGGACTTGATCTCTGTCCTGTACGATTACATCAAAATGTGGGATATAAATCATTTTAGAGAGATTGCAGAAACAGTTATTGAAACTCTGAACAAAGACATTTGAATTTGGAAAAGCTCTAATTGATGTTATTGGCTTTAATATGTCTAGGGAGTGCCTACTCCTGATGAGGTACTGCAGGCTTAATTTGTATGTGGTGATTGGTCACTAGGATTAATAGTAGTCCGTTTAATTTATGTGACAATCCTTGAAAGAACTCCTTATATGTCATACATGTGAGCATATTTGGTATTATGACTCAGTGCTGCCATAGTTACTTTTTGCTCCATTTTATTTCTCATGTTTCAAGAAGAATTGGACATAGGTAAAGGATTGCAAGAAGTCAGTGACTAGAGTCCTCCTCCCACCGAATTCCAGAAACAGATATTTGGCTTGCCTTGTTCTCATTGACTAAACTGTGATTCGCCCCAGCACCTTGCTGTTTTAGTGTCCTGCGTGACTATTAAAAGGAATGGATTTCCCAGCTTATCAAGTTTCTTCTACATTGATATGCCAGGATTAGACTTCTGAGAAGCCTACTGGAGAAGCCTTGCCAATGAATAGGAGGAGAAATCCAATCGCACTTTCTTCCCACTAGAAACCATGTCTGTGTGATTAGGTAACTAGCTCCTTCCAAGGTACAGAATTAGAAGTCACAGAAACTGGAAACAGGAATAGGAAACAGGTCATTTAGGCCAGTGTTTTAACCCCCCCCCCACACACACACACACTACTCTCCCACATACTTCTCTTGTGTTGTCGGGAAACATCATGATGTATTTTTGCATAGAAAAACATAGAAAATTATGTCTTGACTTTTCTGACAACCCAATAGATACTCAGTCTAGAGTTTTCTCAAGTATTATCTGAGCAATTCATTATCTTTGATGTCTTCTAATTTTGATTTTAAAAGTAGTGTAGCAGGGGGGCAAGCCAAGTGGTGTGGTGATTAAAGTGGCTGGATTTCATATGACCTACTACAAGGTTCAGGTACCAGACCCAGTGGCTTGAAAAGTACATGGGGCACTTGTGCATGCATGTCCAGAATCTGGAGAGGAGAATGGAGGAGAAGGGATTGCGGTGTGGCCATCACCCCTGGGGGATGCTTTCTCACTTTCTCTCTCTGTTTTTCTCTATCTCTAGTGAGAGCATACACACCCGATAGCAAATTTAAAAAACAAAAAAAAGTAGTGTAACAGGAAATATCCCATATTTGAATTAATTCTGTATTAGAATCTGTTTAAAAACACCTGAAGAGGGAACCAGCAGTTAGCGTAATGGCTATGTCGCTGGACTCCCACATAGTCGACCGCGGTTCGCGTCTTGGACCCGGTGGCTTACAACTCACGCCGAGCGCGTGTGCGTGCGTGCCCAAGATCCCGAGAGGAGAATGGAGGAGAAGGGATTGCGGCGTGACCATCCCCCCTGGGGGGTGATTTCTCGCTTTCTGTCTCTATGTCTCTCTCTGTCTGTCTGGCGAGCACACGCGCCCTATAGTGAAAAAACCTCTCAAAAAAAAAAAAAAAAAAAAAAAAAAACACACACCTGAAGAGGGCCAGCTGGTCACATGGCAGTTAAGACAGCTGGATCCCACATGGCCAACTGCATAATTTGAGTCCCAGCCTGATGGCTTAAACAACATACTCTTGCCTATACGTATGCCTAAAATGCTGAAAGGAAGGAGAAATGGAGAGAAGAAGGGATTGTGGTGTGTCCATTCTTCACGGGGGTGGGGGGTTTGCTTTCTCACTTTCTCTCTCTTTCTCTCTGGTAAGCACACATGTCCTCTGGCAAATTATAAAACAAACAAACAAATAAACACCTGAAAAACAATGGTTTCCCAAACCTTCACTTACGTACACATAACTCCTATCATTGTTGAGATGCTATCATGTAGTCACTCTGGTGGAATCTGGACTATCATAGATAGGGTTAGTGAATGAACAATTTTCAGGTGCTTAATAACCATGGACGTCAGTTTGCTGTTGCTACAGTAATGCTATATAACAAAACAACCATAATACTTTGGTAGCATAAAACAGTACACATTTATTTTTGTATATAGATCTTTGATCTGAGCTGGGTTCATGGCGTTTGCTTACATATCAGTAGTCAGCTGAAGTCAGGGAAGAAGCTGGGCAGCTTCCATAATTTTGCCCAGCTTCTCAGGTATCTGGGACTGCCTCTGGGACAACTGTGTCAGCCAGGCTGTCATCCTCCTGCAGGTCATCCTGGGCATGCTCTTATGATGACGGCAGAGGAGCCAGTTCTTGTCAGCTTTCTGCCTGGGCACATTCACTAACATCTTGTTTGCCTGAGCAAGTAAACTTGACTGAGCCCAGAGTCAATGCCACATCCCCGAAAGGAGTGAAGAATCGGAATTGTCAATGCAACCACACTACCACAGTGTGGTGGCTTAGTTTCTGATAAATGAGCATGACTGAAAATGACATGCCTAAGCTGTGGTTACCGTAATGTCTATTGTTTTCAGTATGCTTTCTTCTGAGAAAGTAGTGCTATCCATGTGCACAGAAGGAAGAATGGGCCAAACAGTGACAGAATTAGCTTTCCTGATACTTTCATGTATTTTTTTGTTGTCGTTTACTCACAATGTTTTTTATTCCCTACAAGATTGCTTTTAATAATCCTAATAATTATTGTTATCCTTGAAATATTTGGGCTGCTTTGTCTCCATTGGGGTGTTGTTGAAGCAAGGTTGATGACATAACTTCTAAAGGCCACTTTCTATTCTAAGGTCTTTGTGTTTCAATGGTTACTACATAGTTTTCCTGTGTCTCTGTCCCATTGCTATGTTATGTTGACCAAGTGACTTCAACTTTTTGTTTCAACATTACTGTGTCTGTCTTGTCCCAAGAACTTTAAGTGTATACATAAGTTTGTACAGTCAATCTGTAGCAACTTGGCATGGGAAGTAATTTTTGTGTAGTAGCTGTTGAGTCATTTGCCAAAACTGATGTAATATTAAAAGCTACCATTTGTTAAACCTCGCTTGCGTCTGATGGGGTAAGTGCAATGTCTCTTGTAATCCTTCCACTCAGCCACAGAGATAAGTGATGTCATCTCTGCTTTACAGACGAGGAGACCGAGGTGCCTTCCTTGAGGAAACATTTCAGTAGGTGATCTGGTACCTACATGTTCTGCACAAGGACCGATTGGGAGAAAGTGAATTAATGAGCACTGAGAAGCCTTTGGAAAACTATAGTTACTAGTTCCTCATGAAGACAGAAAGCCTTGGGAGGGGTGTATGCATGGCTCCACAAAATACATTTGCTTGGAATCATAATCAAGCAACACCTTGGTTTTATAGTTCCATTAACTGTATAATTTGTACAAGTTCTAATAACAATTACACAAAACTACATTAAATTAACAGTGAACACATGAGACATACATATATGCTAATCACCTTACTCTTCTGGACTATTTGTGAACTATCAGTTGTAGATAATCCAATTTTAGAAATACTCATATATTTTACATGTTGTCTAACTTTTCAGGAGTTCACGTATAAAGTAGATTATTGTGTTGAAACTGTCATTTTTAAGGATTTTTTAAAATTATATTTATTATTATTATTTAAAATTTGCTATAGGGCACACACTCTCATCAGAGAGAGAGAGAAAAACTGAGAAGGCAGGCCACCAGGTCCAGGACTTGAACCGTGGTCAGCCATGTGGGAGTCCAGTGCCGTTAACCACTATGCCACCTGATGACCCAAAGCTGTCATTTTTGTAGGTCTGAAAAATAGACTGTTGGTAGTTTTATATGATTCAACCTAACATTTAATACTGTTTTTTTTTTTTTTTTTTTTGGAGAGGTTTTTGCTATAGGGCGTGTGCACTCGCCAGACAGACAGAGACAGAGAGACAGAAAGCGAGAAATCATCCCCCAGGGGGGATGGCCATGCCGCAATCCCTTCTCCTCCATTGTCCTCTCGGGATCTTGGGCATGCATGCACACGTGTCCGGCGTGAGTTTAAGCCACTGGGTCCGGGACTCAAACCGCGGTCGACCATGTGGGAGTCCAGCGTCATAGCCATTATGCTAACTGCTGGTCCCTAATACTGTTTTCTATGAGAGAAAATGGATCTTGTTTTTAAACTTTAAATATGTATTTCAGACTTTCTTCTGTATGGTTCTACCAGTGTATACATCACAGACGCCTTCAGTTCGGCAGAGCTAACCTCACACTCTCCATCTCCCTTCCCGCCCTGTGGTCTCTCGAACTCCTCTGGCTCCCCTGATGCCCCTGTGGAAACCTGGCAGTCAGGCTGCATTCTCCACAGCCAGGACAGTCTTCCAGCCCCATCCAAAGATGTGCAACCACTCTCTCACATGTACACGCGTGTACATTGGCTGTATGCACGAGCTATGCACCTGCCTACCTATTTCTTCCAAATATCCTCTTCTCCTTCCCAGGACACCCTCATCATCTTCTCCTGAACACATTTAAATTTTTTGACTTATATTCTATGTTGTTCCACCAGTGATGGGAGAGGCACGACCATGACAACAACCTCAGACTTAGTCTTCCCGCTTCCCCATTCCCTCCCTTTGACCCATTCTCCCTAAAGCCTCAGAGCAGAATTTCACAGTGCAGATCTAAACACAGCATCCCCTCTGTCTCACATCCTCCAGTGCCTCACCATAGCTCACAAATCATCTCAACTTATTAGCCATGGCCCTGGGTGATCCAGCTCTAATTGTCTTCCCGCTGTCATCTAACGCTGTTTGTGGATCCTGTCCTCTAGCCTGGCTAACCTCCTGCTCCTTTTGTCCTGAGATCAAAACTTTGCTGAAGCTTCATCTTCTCCCGCCAGCTTTCCCTGAACACTGCGTCAACACGATCCCTCGCCAGGCAGACGCTGAGGACTCATTTATCAACATCACCCCGTTAAGAGTACAAAGCACTGTATTCTTTTATCTCTGTTGCCCCACACGTATGTAAGAATCAACACAGGAGCGTCGTAGGCAGTGTAGATACTGAAAGTCGGATTACATGAAATGACGGGCAGAATGCATCTGTATGTAGTGGAATAGTCTAACTTCAGAAGTGAGTGTTTATTATTAAAGAAGAAAGTAATATACGTATTACCAAAAAATCTTTTTGCTTGCTATCCATTTTAGTATCATTTGGCACGAGATGTTCATTTTGGAGTATCGTATGTAATGTTTGTGATATATGGGTAAAAATGTAATTGAGTTTTATCGTTTAAAAAAAGCTGAGTTAGCTGTCCAATCCCTAAACCTGTGTTTACTCCTCTGTAAAAATGGGTATAAAAACAATGTACTTCAGATGGCTCTTAAAGAGACTAAATGCATATAACACATTAATAACATGTATAGTTCATCATATGACATAATAGTTGCTAGTCATTATTATTATTGATATCTTGATTCCAGAAATTGGTTATCTCTTATTCATCTTTTCCAAAACCTAATATAAAACTTCACCATGAAAACCTATCTTGAGACTTCCTTAAAAACCATTTTGGGGGCCAGCCAGGAGGCTCAGAGATTGGGGTGGCTATATTCCACATGGCTGACTCTGTGGTTCAAGTCTGGACCTGGTGGCTCTAGATTCACGCCAGGCATGTGTATTTGTGCCCAGGATCCTAAGAGGAGAACGGAGAAGAAGGAATTGCAGCATGATCCTTCCTTCTGGGGGTTGATTTCTCTCTCTCTCTCTCTCTCTTTCTCTCTCCCTGGTGAGTGCATGTGCCCTATGGCAAAAACTTAAAAAAAAAAAAAAAACAACAAAACAAAAAGCCACTTGGACAGCTCAACCCTGATTCTGGAATTCTTCCAGACCTACTCTTGGCTTACCTGCTTCTTCTTCATCTTTGCCATTCCTAATTCATGGCCCACTTTTCTCTCCCGCCCTTAGATAGGCTCTGTGACTTGGTCTCCACTCTGTACCAGGTATACTTACTTGTCAACCAGATTGGGCCTCTGCCAGTCTCAAAGGGTCTGACTTCTGGTCATCATTTTCAGGCCTTATGGACTTCCAGCCTCTTTCCTATAAGGAAATCCTGGTTTTCTGTTGCCATTTGGGGCTCATTTGATGACACACTTGCCATCTTTATGTGTATAATACATGAGAGAGTCAGATCTGCTCCTTGGGGTGCTCAGTAAATAGCAGTCTTATTTCTAGATCTGTCAGTTTAGGTCCGTTCATTAGCACTGATTTTATTTTATATGTATTTTTTAACTTTAAGATGCAAAACTCCTAGTAGATTGTATCAGAGATGAAAGTATAGAAAGGAGCTGTTAGTTTACATTAAGCTACAGTGACTAAGAGATATTACAGACATATGAAACTTATTTCAGATACTTTGATGTGAATAAGAGAAGATTAGAGAAACAAATTGGATAATGAATATATTGCTTTGAAAGATGTAACTTTAATTTAGCTGTACTGCAGTGTGGAAAACCCTCTTTTTCTAGTTTAGTGGCTCAGAACTATTGTTTGCATAAAGTCTAATTTATAAAGTCAGTAGCTGAGATAAATAAACATTTGTGGCAGATATAAACGGCTGCAGGATTGGGTTAGTTGTAATAGTTCAAGCTGTAGAACTACCCTATATGATAAACTAGAGCCATTAAGGGGGTCCCTGCTTGAATCAATGACCTTAACTTTGATTTTTCATCATGTTTTGGTATGTTGAGGGATATTTTAGGCCTAACTTTCCTTCTGAGTATTTCTGAGTCCCTTCTTGTTGTTATTTCACTGTAGGAAGAATGAGAGAAAGAGTAGACATTTAACCCTGAAGTTGTTTCATCCATTTTTATAACAAACTTTGTCGACCCTGTATAATGTCAGTTTAGTTAGGAGTCTTCTATTACAGTGTTTTGATTCAGAATGTTAGAATATTAGATCTCAAAGGACCTTAAAGAGCATCTAGTCCAGCGTTTCTTGGCCTGGATTCTGAACTGTACTCTATGAGATGTTAGACGGCGTTCCAGTAATAAAAGCATTCCATGAGCCTAGTCAATGTATGATACCAAGGTTAAAAGGTAAGCTCATAGGCTTCTTTCAGCTGGAATTCTCAGAGCTTGAAATGTGCTAAGGCACTTTGTTAATCATAAAGGGGGGCATTAAGTGGGGAAGGTTGCACAAATTTATTTGAATTATTTTATGTGGTATACCTATTAACATCGATCAGAAAGATCCATTAAAATAAAATCAGGTGGATTCTCATTGCTGTGCAAAGCCATCAAATATCTTCCCATCTCTGCAGAGCAAAAGCCATCCCATTTGAGAGTCCCAGCCTTCATGGCATAGGCAGTAGCTTACTGAACTGCAGAGCTGGAAGCCACATGGCTAACCATGGATTTGGATCCTGAGACCTTCTTGAGGATCTCTCTTTCTCTCTCTTTCACTGTCTCTCCTTCCTTCTCTCTAGTGTGCACACTAACCCTATCTCATTAATAAAATACACAAGCCCAAACAAAACAAAAGGGTCTCCCAGAGCCTGATCTGTCTGTTTTCCTTTCCTGTTTTTCCCACTGTGCTGGGCCTTCTCAGTGAGGCCTGCTCAGAAAATCCTATTGCTGATATTCCGTATCTCCTCTCCTGCTTCATTTTCTCTTCTCCATTGCACTCAATGCTTTCTCTACTAACTATATCACTGCCTTATTTCATTTATTTGTTTGCTTATTTCTTCCACAAGGGTGGGGCTGGGGAGAAGGATGTCTTCAATAGGGCCTTCGTGCCATCACCCTATCCCCAGCCTCAGCCAGCCAGGATCACTGGCACGTGCACATCCCTGGCGTGCTCAGGTCAACTCCAGGACGTGAGCCCAGGGCCTTCCCATGTGGTCCCAGCAGTATGAAGCATGGCGCTGCCTCTGCACCACCGCAGCTGGCCAGCTCTGTTTAATCATGTTTTTTCTTACTAACGTGTGTTTATGATGACAGAACTCCTGTGTATTTTGTTCTCTGCTGTATTCCTAGCGTCCACAATACTGTCTTGCATGCAGTACATACTCAGTAACTCATGATGAGCTAATGGCCCTCAGGAAAAGCAAGAAAATGTAAGTAGGGTGTATATCTGAGGCGAGGAAGAAAGGCACAGAGTTTTCACTCTATCCAGAGTGGCCCAGGCAGGGAGCCGCGGCAGAGCAGGGCAGGGAGACCCCTCTAGGAGGCCACTGTGTGAGAAACTAGGAGTCTTATGATTTTGTGTGATAAATGGGAAAGTTTCTTTTTCCAAGACCAAAGGTGAGAAGAGGAAGCAGGAAGAAATTAGAGAACGATGCTGAAGTAGGCATGGGAGGCGAGCTTGTCTTCCCGCTTCACTCTCCTAGAATCACAACCAGTGTTATCTGAGAGGCTGAGGGCAGCTCTCTGGTGTGGCCTGACACTGACCCTTGGTCGAGAGCTGACTTGGTCCTGAGTCCAAGAAACACTGGCCTGCCATTCTTTAAGTGCAGATTTACTGGGCGCCAAATCATGTCAGACAGGTTGTATAAGAAACAGGTTCATTTGGGGGAAGCTGCTTTTCCAGTGAAGGGCTTTGTTGTTTTGTTCTGCAAAGCTTGTTCTTTTGGTTTATGGATGTTGATCGTTTCACCTTTTATTTTCCAAATCCATCATTTAAAAAATGAGTTCTCTTTTTATCTTTCAGAAAACAATAGAAGGGTAGGTTAAAAACTAGTACAATAATGATGATCCTAGTTCTTGCTGCAAAGAAATAGAGGTTTTATTGGTTATTTTTGCCTCCCATCTGTCTGCCTTGTTGGATTTTTTTCTACTATCATATTTTTATCAAAAAGAAATCAGAGAGGCATCAGCAGATGGCATAATGGTTACACCGCTAGACTCCCACGTAGTTGACCTCAGTTCGAGTCCTGGACCTGGCAGCTTAAAACTCACACCAGGTGCATGTGCATGCGAGAGGAGAATAGAGAAGGGACTGTGGCATGGCCATGTCCCCGGGGGAATGATTTCTTGCTTTCTGTCTCTCTGGTGAGCGCACATGCTCTATAGTAAAAATTTCTCTGGAAAAAAAAACCCAACAGAGAAAGACTTTATACTCCATTCTTTTCTAGATGAGTAAAATATGCTCCTTCTGTTCCAGTAGCTAAGCAGGATGAATATAGTAGTCTCCTAGAGAGTTAATTGAAAATTTGTCCCCTTTAATGCAAAATGTTACAGTATAAAACCTCAACTACTAGTTTTCTACTTTTTCCATTTCAGCTTCATAAAAAGTGAATTGTTTAGAGGCATGTTTATGTCCCGTGAGAATATGCTTTAGGACATGTGATCACCCTGAACAAAGCACAAGCCCCACTAGTTCCTAATAAATTATTACATCTTCCACATCTGTTCCTGTCTTTCCTCTGAAGCATTCATCCAAGAGAACACAGCATCAACTGAAAAGATCAGGACTGTGGGAAGACATTTTCTTGATAAATGCATAGACAGTTGATTTGTTGTGATTAGAGGAAAACCTCAGGAGTAGAGGGTTTGGGGCTGAAAACTGACTTTCCGCCTCTACTACCAGACAGTGTCTCCTCCTGCCCTTTTCCCCTCTCCTTGCAATTTCCTCTGAGAGAAGTCACGTGATCATGTCACCATAGTTTTTAATGCCAAATATCTAAGTGTCTTTAAAATGCAGCACAACACTTTTAAAAGCAAATAGTGAAGTAGTTTCATCTGACATTTCCATTATAGCTGCTCTTAGTGGATTCTAGACATCATACATAAATGTGGCTAGCCAGTTCTTAAAAAAAAAAAATCATGATGCAAACCCATTGAGCTGTCTCTTCATATTTGATGCTTCATCCATTGAACATGCAACACATTTTTTTCTTAGCAGTGTGATTTGATCCAAGGTATCTAGAATAGTATCTACTAGATTTTCCTAGCATTTAAGTTATCTTTTAGAGATTACAGCTATTTCTCTTAGTTTTGTGACATAAATATTTCTGAGCTAACATGAATTATTCTATTATTTCTGGTACTCGATATCCAAATTAAAAAAAATATTAATCACCACCATTATTACAGTTACTATCAAAGTGTCGTTTTATGTAGAAGTGAGAATTGTGTTCTCAAGCTTTGTTTATAATGCTTGATTTTACATCATTTAGGTTTTGCTAAATCTATTTTGTTCATTGATTAAGTACATAATAAATACCTATGGGCTAGAAATGGTGTATGATGACTTGGATACAAAGATGGACAAGCTTCATTCCCTGCCACTGAAGAGCTCATGGTCCAGAGAGAAAGACAGATGGGAGAACAGAGAAATCATGATTACAACAATAACAAATTGCTTCTGAAGACCTATTGCGTGCCCATGCGTGCTCATCCACAGCGTTCTGCCAGTCGACTCCCCCCACTGGCAAACAAGTACATTGCCTCTGGCTTCTCATCACCACCACGGTGCTCCAAAGATCACCTTTGTAGTTGTTCATTCATTTTGCCCCTTATAAGAATCCTTTGGGAGGACCAGCAGGTGGCATAGTGGTTAAGGTGCTGGACACTCCCACGTGGCCAACCATGGTTCAAGTGCTGTACCTGGTGGCTTGCTGCTTTCTCTTTCTCTCTCTCTTTCTCTCTTTCTCTCTCTCTCTCTCTCTCTCTGTGTGTGTGTGTGTGTGTGTGTGTGTGTGTGTGTGTGTCTATGGTCAAATTAAAATAAATGAATGAATAAATAAAATGAAATAATTCTTATAAAAAAGAATTCTTTGGAATATATGCTCAGAGGTGGAAGTGTGAGATAAGAACTGTCTGTATCATCCTACTTCTTTCTTTCTTTCTTTCTTTCTTTCTTTCTTTCTTTCTTTCTTTCTTTCTTTCTTTCTTTCTATCTATCTATCTATCTATCTATCTATCTATCTATCATATCTATCTATCTATCTATCATCTATATCTATCTATCATATCTATCTATCTATATCTATCTATCTATCTGTCTATCATCTATATCTATCATCTATATCTATCTATCTATTCATCTATATCTGTCTATCTGTCTATCTATCGATTGTAACGGGACACTGCAGAGTCTTATGGAGTGGATATGTTGGTCTACAACTCCACGGATATGTTCCTTCCTGTGTCCTAAGTCTCCATCAATTCCTGGTGTTCTTCAACTTTCTAAGCTTTGTTTACCTAAGAATTATAACATACTTTCCTATGGTTATTTTCATTTGCATTTCTTTCATCACTAATGAATTTGAGCATCTATTCTTGCACTTGTTAGTCTGAGTTTTTTCACAAATTCCTCGTCACTCGTATTTTCTGGTTGGCATTGCTGTCTTGTTCATTCACAGGCCTTTCTTGTATGCTCTTCTAGTTCAGACTACTTGCCAGATTTAGATAGTACACATGACTTTTCTTATTGCCATCTTTGTTGTACGTTTGTACAGTTGTTTGTATGTTTTACTGAATTTCGCCCTTATAAAAATGAGTAGAACGTTTAAATATAAAAGTGCTGATGCTGACAAAAAGATACGTAGGTCTCATACTCTAATACAGTTGAGATAAAGATGGGACATAGCTGGCCCTGCCAAAATAGTACATCTCTACCCTCAGCTTAAATGTTTCTTTAACTTTGCTGCTAAATGAAGGAAAAGAATAAGACTAGGGGCTGGTAGGTGGAGCAGTGGTTAAAGCACTGGACTCCCACAAGACCAACTGCAGTTCTAGTCCTGGACCTGATGGCTTGCTTTCTCACTTTTCTCTCTCTCTCAGTCTCTCTCTCTCTGGTAAGTGCATGTGTCCTGTAGCAAAATTAAATAATAATAATAAATAAAGTTAAAATAATTCTTTAAAGAAGAATAAGACTAAAGAACACATATTTTTGAAGATCCTATTTAACAGGATCATATATAACATGAAATTTCATTGTCTGATCTGTGCACCCTCGGCTTTTGTTCACATTTTCAAGAACAAATTATGCATCAAAAGTTGGACACAGTCCTGTCTAAAGGAACAGTTACAGCCATTGCCACTTTTAGGGCACTGACTAATCTCAACTATTGTGTGTTTATAAAATTATACTTGGTTTCTCCTATAGGACTAAATAAGAGTTTAGAGGCCAAGTATTTTATTCTTCGGGGGAATTTTAGGAGCCTTTTATTCAGTAGCTTTTAATTAGCATAGAGAAAGAAAGTTGGATTTCTATGAGAATAGTGGAGGTAAAAATCAACTCAGGCTTCCTGTAAGGTTTGCTGGAGGAGCTTAAGTAACGCTAATAAATTGTACACGTAGTCTCTCTCTTCTGTCTTAACCCTGTGTTTCCCTCTTTCTCTTGTACCATCAGCCTAAGAATAACCAGATCTCTCCTATCTTAGAAGAATATTTGCCTCAATCTTGTGACCCTATTTAACCACTGCACTATTTCTTGCCACTACCATGAGCCATATTTCTTGAAAACATAACCTACATTTAGCACTGATACTTTATGTAGTCACTCCTCCTACTTAAAAAATCTTTTTCATCATGTTGAAACTATTTATAAGTGCTTTAAATTGTTTTTATGTCATATAGGACAGGCTAGATTTTCCTGTAATAATAGACAATCCCCATGTCTCAGTCTAGAACAGCAGAGATGTGTGTGTGTGTGTGTGTGTGTGTGTATGTATGTATATATGTATATATATACATAGAAGTATTCATTTTAATTTACTTGCTATTATTATTTTTAATTTGCTTTAAGGCATGTGAGTTCAGTAGAAAGAGACGGAGAAAGAGAGAAAGTGAGAAAACAAGCCACTAGGTATGAGACCCCCAACTGTGGTTGACCATGTGGGAGTCCAATGCCTAAACCACCATGCCACCTGAGAGCCCGCGAAGTGCATCTTTTATTTATGCTACATGGCGTTTGCAGGTCATCAAAGTCTTTGCTCCCTGTGTTCACTTAGGGACTCAGCCTCAGAGGTCAGCCGCCTTCTTGTGCATCGCCGGTTGCTAGAAGGAAGATGGGCTCACGCTAGGACTGATGCATATTGCTGGCCTAGCTACTCTGGCAAGTGGATTGAGAGCTGTCAGAAGGGAAAAGGCCCCAAATATTTAGTGTCGGTACTAGTAATACACAATTACATCCTGTCACCTTTCATGGGTGTTAATTCTTAGTTTATTATGTCTTTGTACTCCCACTTGGTGAATGACTTTGTTGTGTAACCTGCTTTTTTTAAATGACAAGATCATAAGAACATCTTTGTTGTGGTTGTTTGTGGAAGAGTTCCTGTGAAATGGCTTTGCGTTTGCTTTGGCTTAAGAACTGCAGAGGTTTCTCCAGTTGAGGACTTGTTTTTTGTTCATTTGCCTTAGGGTGAGTGTACTCACTGGAGAGAGATGGAGAGAAAGAAAGAGAAAGTGAGAAATCAACCCCCAGGGGAGATGACCACGCCACAATCCCTTTTTTTTCCATTCTTTGGAAATTTTGGACATGCATGCACATGCACCCAGTGTATTTTTCAAGTCACCAGTGGGCACTGGGCCTTAAAACCAGCCATATGGGATCCAGCCATCTGAACTGCCATGCCACCAGCTGACCCTGGGACTTGTTTGTAATGTTTATTTCTTGGTTTGAGATTTCCTGCAATTTAGGAGATATAGATTCAGACTACACAGTTGTGTATCACTGGCCTAGGTTTTAATTTGCCACTGGTTATAGTAGTTTTTTTTTTTTTTTTTTTTTTCTTTTCAAAAAATTTACCAGAAGGTATGTGTGCTTGCTGCAGTACAGGGGGAGAGAGAGAGAGAGAGCGAGCGAGCGAATCCTTTATAGGGAATGTTAATGCCACAATTCCTTCTCCTCCTAGGCATGCATACACATGTGCCTGGAGTGTTTCTTAAGTTGCTGGGTCTGGGACTCAAACCGCATGGTCAGCTCTGTGGGACCCAGCCACCTTAACCACCATGGCCCTGGGAAACACAAGGTTTCTTGTGTTTTCCAGTAGTTTTTCTAGTCCCTTTTTCATGTTGCCTTCTGTGACCCTCAGGCCAGGTCTCCTCGCCCCCACTCAGTGTGACTCCTCTAGGTGGCCCTGGGCCACTACCCTATTGGCTCTCCTACGTGATGCTTGGATGAGAATTCCCTCTGCTTCTAGCACAGAGGGGATCTCAGCATGCTATTATATCGGACGTTAGTACGGGTTCTAGTGGGAGGGGGTCTGTATCTAGGCTTCAGTTACCCTTCCACTATTACAGTGTATTCTATTCGTTCTTCCCCTACTATAGTGACCCTTTTTTCCAGTGGTTTCTGGTTGACTTCCATTTGATCAAATTTCAGGGCTACTCTTCGGCCTCTTACCTAACCAGTCTTTCTTTGTGCTGTTAAGTATTCCTGAATAAGCACTCCTTTTGAAATGCTTTTCTTCCTTGACTTTTCTTGACTTTTCTTATTTTTTTTAGTATTGGGTCCTCAGAAAAGTCATGATGCATTTTTGTGTAGAGAAACAGAAAAGTACACCATGGCTTTTCTGCAGTTATTTCTATTACATTATTAAAATGCATTCCTTAAAAAAATAAAAAAGCTCATTGGATTACATAGCTGTATTATTTCATATGGCTGCTTTTACTTTAAGATGTATTTAGAAAATTTCCCAGAGTGGAAATATATACTTTCTCTCAAATATATTTATAACTTTCTTTTCATGTAACATTTTATTTTTCAGTTCATTTTCTAAAATCTCTGTGGAAACTTTTTTTAAACGTATGTTTATTTATTTCTTCTCTGTGAAAGAAACAGAAAGGAAAAGACGGGCACGCTCAACAGAGTCTTTACCCCTTGGTTCATCCTATATTTTTAAACTACTTCTTCCCTTCCATTTCTGTTTCCCCAAATGTATCTATGCACCAAATGTTGAAGTTCTTCATGTTTATGTTCTTTTCCACCATGATTTTCTTCATATTCTCTGTTTGTATGACACCACACGTTTTCGTGATCATAACTGTTACCAAACATATATTCCCTCCTTACCCATTCCCTTCCTCATTTATTCAATGCACTGATAGATATATTATTTCAGGTACCCCAAAATAAGCTGATCGAACCCTGGATTCATTCCTTTCCCTTCAAAGCTCATTTCTCCCCATGAATTCCTGATATCATTTAATGGTGCCAACTTTTACCTGGTCACTCAGATAAGAAACTATCCTGTCACCCTAGACTCTTCCTCCTTCAGACCTCCATCTATCCAGATACCAGGTCTTACTGTTCTTCCTCCTAAATGTCTGTTAGGTCACTGTGCCCCTCTCTGTCCCTGTGACCATCTGTAAGTAATCCCTCTTTACTTTTTCATCTCTTATTCATCAAGCATACGGAGGGTGCTGACCATGTGGCAGGCATTGTATGCTCAGTGCTGTCATCACACTTGTCACCAAGACAGCACAGTCCTAGCCTTACAGAGCTTTTATTCCCATGTAGAAGAAAACAACAAACACGTAATGTGTCACATAATGTGAGACAATAAGCCATTACAGAGCAGGGACATTTCATTGTCACCTAGTGGTGACTTAGGTAATATGCAGGTTTAATTTTTCAGAATGTGAACAAAATTATCTCTTGAAGAATCGTTCATTAATTAAAGTTAAGTGCCAGAAAATGCCATACTCTGACAACTTCTCTGAGTTTTGGATATGTAAAACACAATTTTACTTAAATTGGTTTAGACGTCTGAACAATTATTTTTATTACATTATTAAAGTACATTCCTTAAAAAAAATAAAACTCACTTGATTATATAAATGTATTATTTCATATGGCTTCTTTTTCTTTAAGCTGTATTTAGAAAATTTCCCAGAGTGGAAATATATAGTTTCTCTGTAAAATATATTTATAATTTTCTTTTCATGTAATGTCTTGTTTTTCAGTTCATTTTCTGAAATATCTACGGAAACGTTTTTTACATTTTTTAATGTATTTCTTCTATGCAAAAGAAACAGAGAAAGAGAGAGAGAAGACAGGCACTCTCAGCAGTCTTTATATCCTGGTTCATCTCCAGTCACAGCCGGCTCAGGTCACTGGTGTGTGTACACCCGAGTGCTCAGGGAGGGCCTGGGATGCAAGCTGGGACCTTTCCCACGCGGGTCCAGTTGCATTACCATTATGCCACTACCTGGCTCCTATGTAGATTTTTAAAAAAGAATTATTTATTTAATTTTATTTATTTATTAACATCTTTGACCAGTGAGAGAGAGAGGGAAAGTGAGAAAGCAAGCTGCTAGGTTCAAGACTTGAACCTCAGTTAGCTATGTGGGAGTCGAGTGCCTCAACCATGCCACCTGCCGGCCACTTTTTATAGGTGTCTCCAAGATGATTTGAGTTTTTAAGGGGGAAAAAAGAAAACAACCTAGTGAATTGAGTGAGCATTGGAGTACCTAAATCCTGTTTTGGCACTTTACAGGAAGGCTATATACTTGGGTATCTTTATGCACACATGATACTGTCCTTTTTGGCTTGCTACAGTTGGTGATGAATCAGTCAAAATGTTTCTAAAACCAATAACTGAACCATATAATTAATAACTCCCGCTGGAGGAAAGACAAAACATTGATCTAGGTTTGCTGGGTGAGTTAACTCCCATCACACCTGTCCCTACATTCAGTCCCTGCCAGAGGCTGGTGCCAGGTCTTTTGTGGCCTTTGAACACAAATCTGTGTTTTTCTACTAATGTCCACATCTTTAAAAGCTTCCTGCAGTGCTAATAGAGATGAACCTGGCAGTCCAAAATGAAAAGAGGGAGAGGGAAAAAAAAGATGCCAGAATCTAACTTATTGCAAGCGAACAGCTCCTCTCTGGTTTCAGCTGTTTCATTTAGATAAATGCTTGTAGGAAATTGAGACAACACCATTTGCATTTATGGGTTTAATCATGGCAGTTGCAGTTTAACTCTCTGGGTTCAGTTTTGTAGAAATACAAACCATCTTCTCCCTCTTTGTTGATTTGGCAACCATTCTCAACTCAGCGTGTCAGTAGTTGAAATAAAGAATATCAGGTGTGGCAGGTTAAAAATGGTGGCAACTTCATCGTCTTATCTCTCAGGGAGTTATAGCCAGTGTTTCCCACTGGCTGTGGCTACTCCTGGATAATGAGAAAAGAGCTGTTGAAAATCTGCTGGAATTGCCCTATCAAATGAGTTGGAGCATAAGACAGAAATGTAATTAGTCCATATTGGCCTGGGGCTGTTCTGAAAAGATAGTTATAGCATGTTACCATGTAGCCATCTCATGCACAAATTAGGACACCAGTTTGTGGGTATTTATGAGTTTTGCCCCCACTGTATATAATAACAACTTAAGTTTTTTCTCAAAAAAGTATTAACAGAGTGAAGAACGCCTTGTAGTTAGTTGGCATGGCTAATAACCAGTTGTCTTGGGGACGTAGGATAAATGTTCGTAGTCCTGGCATGTGTTTTGCCTTTAATCCCATGGAAAATAGAATATTGAGAGTGAGGAAAAAATACGATTTCTGACTTAGGATTTTTGAAAATACATAGTGAAATAAAACTATTCTATCTAACAGCCCATTAAATGTTTCAAAACATGCATTTTCTCACATTTTTCTATCATTGTCTAGGATTGTCTAGGATAAATATTACCAGTTCATATGTTAGGCTATGGAACATGGCTTGAAAAGGTTAAATTGTTTAAGATTGCAAATTGCTCACTAATCAAATGCCACCTTGTATTTGTGAATTACTTTACATCATAGTAATTCATACGTATTTTTATTTTCTCAGCAGAAGCAAAGTCAGGTATGGAGTCCAACTTCTCATTTCCAGTTCTGTGGCTCTTCCACTGAACCCAGTGTTGGCATACTTTCGGTAAAGGGCCAGATGGAAAATGCTTTAGGTTTTTCAGGCCAAACAGTCACCACTAATCAACTCTGCCATTAGCGCGTGAAAGTCACAGTAGATAATAAATCAATGGAATGGCCATGTTCCAATACAACTTTATTTACAAAAATAGGTGATGGGTGGGTTGGCCAACACTTCCTCTAAACCAGGTGCTTTCAAACTCCTTGTTACTGAAGTAGTCTTTCTGTGAGTCCTTCCAGTATGAATGAGCGCTGAAAGCTGGACTTTTCAACAAACTCAATATTGAGTAGTAATGAGTCCATGCTCCCATTTATTAAAATAGTGGCATAAATAAATGCCAGTCAGAGCCCGTCTTAGGGCTGGCCTTGTAGCACAGCAGTTAAGGGAGGCAGATCCCACATGGCTGACTGTGGTTTGAATCGCTCACTTAGCTACTTCAGAAACAGTCTGGACATGTGTGCATGCACATCTAAAATCCCGATGGGAAGGAAGAATGGAGGAAAAGGACTGCAGCGTGACCATGCCCCAGTTACCAGGGGTAGAGGTGGTGCTGGGTTTTTCTCTCTCTCTCTCCGGAGAGCACAAATGCCCTCTGGTGAGATTTTATATATATATATATATATATATATATATATATATATATATATATATATATATATATCAACAGCAATAATTTAAAAGGAAAAACACCTGTCTTAGCCTATTTCTTAAAAGCTGTACCATTGAGTCAGATATGGCTTTGTGGTACCCAGAGTCCAATTTCCTATCGAGGCACAGCTGTCTAACTAATTTCTTCAAAGGTAGATAAGGATTTAAGCGTTGGGCCCAGGACCCTGGGCTAGTTGACCACCTCCTTCTTTAGCTTCTGTAGTCTGTTATACTCCAACCTCAGAAAGGAGCCTGCCTTGAAGTCAGGTCATAAGAATAACCCTTCAAGGGACTAGCAGTTAGCATAATGGCTATGTTGCTGAACTTCCATATAGCTGACCATGGTTCAAGTCCCGGACCTGGTATCACGCCGGGTGCGTGTGTGTGTGTGTGCGTGCCCAAGATCCCTAGAGGAGAATGGAGGAGAAGGGATTGTGGTGTGGCCATCCCCCCCTGGGGGGTGAGTTCTCTCCTTCTGTCTCTCTGTCTTTCTGGCAAGCGCACATGCCCTATAGCAAAACAAAACAAAACAAAACAAAACAAAACAGAACCTCTCCAAAAAAAAAAAAAAGAATAAGCCTTCAAGGTCCGCATCTTTAACGTGCATCCCAGCCACTCTTTCCCATCACTGTGCAACTTCACCAAGCTGAGTCGTTAACCCCTCCAAATGCTTAAGAAAATCACCCTCAGTATTGTTTGGGATCGCTTAACCATTTCTCTAGTGAATAAGCATCTTTTCATAATTATGTATTGAAGCATATAAGTGGCTTAAACCTAAGTATTAATATTTTTATAGTGTTTTTAATGTTTAAGAGAATTTAAACTATTAGATTGATGGATCAGCCTTGTGATTTTTTTCTTTTTACTTAAAGAATTATTCATCCAATTTTATATTATTATTATTATTGAAAATTTGCTGCAGGGCATGTGTACTCACCAGAGAGAGAGAGAGACAGAGAGAGAAAGTGAGAAAGCAAGCTGCCAGGTCCAGGAGTTGAACCATAGTCAGCCATGTGGAAATCCAGTGCCTTAATCACCATGCTACCTGCCAGCCCAATAGCCTTGTGATTCCTAACATAGGTGATTGATTAATTGATTAGACTTATGGTTTTGAGTTATAAATCTTAAGTTTGTAAAAAATATTGAAATATTTTTAAAAGCCTAAGACTTATCCTGTTTGAACATTTGATTACGGGAATAATCTACATACTTTGAAAGAATTTATTAGTAAGATAGAGTATTTAACAAGAAAATGGAATATATTAAAGTTATAAATGTAGTTTAAAGTGTTTAAGTTACAATAATCTCTTTAAAAGTGAGGTCATAAAGAGATTAAGAAAACTAAACTGAAAATATTAAGAGAGAAGTGGAGTTTTCTTGTTTTCATTTTTTATTTTATTTATATTTTTAAAAGAATCATTTTATCCAACTTCATTCATTTATTCATTCATTCATTTATTTTAATTTGAGCAGAGAGTGACAGAGAGAGAGAGAGGAAGTGAGAAGGCAAGCCACCAGGTCCATTACTCGAACCATGTTGGGCCACATGGGAGTCCAGTGCTCTTAACCACCATGCCACCTGCTGGCCCCTTCTATTTTATTTATTAATTGATTTTAATTTGCCAGGAGGTGCATGTGTTCTCCAGAGAGAGACAGAGAAACAAGAGAGAGGGAGAGGGCGAAAGCATCTCCTCATGGGGTGTGGTCACGTGTCAATCTCTTCTGGATTTCTCCATTCTATTGCTATTTTGAGAACATACATATACCTGCCCAGCATCTTTTTCAAGCTGCTGAGGCTGGGATTTGAACCGTGGTCAGCCACGTGGGACCTGGCCCCCTTTTTGTTTTTTTAAAAACAGGGTCTTGTCATATTGTGATCCTACTGTGTCAGCCTCCCAGCGGGGAATATAGACACATTTCACTCTGTCCAACCTTCAGGGCTGGACTGGGAATTGAGCACAGGCTTCCCACGTGGTCTCAGCCTCTAAAGCAAGTGTCCTTGCAGTACACCACCATGGCTGGATCAAGAAGTATAATTTTGAGATTCAAAATATAGCAAATGGATAAATAAACTAAAGAATGCCTAGAGTATTTTCTGTTTATATCCTCTAGGATATTAAGAAGGAAAACCTCACACTGAAGTGTGAGTAATCGGTGTGACTGTAATGTGCTGACGGAATTCTCGGCACAGCAAAGAAATGTGACATTTTGGTTAGAATGCAGAGTTTACAGTTTTCCTTGAGAAACTGTATTTCCTTTTGAAATATTGAAAATGGCTTATGACTCTCCACACTGTCTTCTAGAACCATGATTTGCCACTTACTTACATCAGACACCTCTCTCATGTGCAGAATTAATTTCTTAGTTGGGTGTTAATTGAAATTTTATATTTAAGTAGTTGAGAGCCCTCACTTTAATCACAACAAGAAGAAAGAAATCCTCAAAGATGCTGCTTTGAGGAGCAGTGGATTGGTCTCAACATGAAACAGAATGAATGACTGGTCTTCAGGCCTGACCTCTGAGGTAATGTCTCAGAACTGAGTTTTCAATAAAATAGATAAAGAATTTTTATTAAGTTTCCTGAGCTGGAAACACATCCATCCTCTCATTTTGCTGGACAATGTGTTTACCATTAGGAGCTGCCCGTCTTAGGGAGCTCTCAAGGCGGCCATGGAGGGCACGCAACCCTGCCTCAGGGGGAAGGGAAGCCTGGCTGAATCCCAGTGGTGCTACAGGTCCTGGTGGAGGTGCTGCCCCTTTGCCCTTGTCCTTGGGAAATTCATCAGTTTCTACAGCTACTAGAGATTACAAGACATTATCTCACTCAGCCTCTGACTCCAAGCAGGAATTTGCTTAAATTATCTCTGGCAAAGGAGAATGTCTTCATGCACTACTGGTATAATTAAAAATTAATTTTGAAGATTTTTTTGAAATTACCTGTGGGAAATGTTGTTCTACCTGTTCCTAAGAGCTGCTGGGATGGTGAGCCGCCTTGCTTCCCTATGAGAAGTAATGATGATAAAGATAATTAGAGCTTACATAGACTGAGCATTTTCTATGTGCCAGATTTTCTACACATTCACTTATTTAATCCTCAGAGCCACCCAGTGGTGCTGAAACTGTTCTTGCCCTCATTTTACAAATGAGAAAACTAGGGGTCAGAGCTCCCAAGTGGTAGAGTTGGGATTTGAAATGCAGGCTGGTTGCACTCCAAAAGCTGTGCTCTTGACCTCTGGGTTATTCTGTCTTCCCTAGTAATGGTATTTAGTTTGTCTTCTTATTGTGTGTCTCTTCAGGGGATAAATTATTAGGGCATACAAAGAATTATACAATGCAGTACAAATCGAAGGGTTTGGAGGATTAAAGAATTAATGTTATTCCTCTGAGCCCTCTGTATTCCTAATTACTGTGCACCGTGGTTATGGTTAGAAGGAAATACTCACATGGTAAAGCTTGTATAGAAGGAAACATTTTGCATAGTTCTGTATTTCCCTCTTTGCTAAATATCCCTTAAAGACTTTTTTTTTTTTTTAAGTTTTTGCTATAGAACATGTGTGCTCACTGGAGAAAGACAGAGAGAGCAAGAGAGAGAAGGAAAGTGAGAAATCAATCCTCAGGGAGGTTGGCCATGCCACCCTTCTTCATTCTCCTCTTGAGATTTTGGGTACACACTCACACGTGCCCAGCATGTTTTTCAAGCTGCCAGGTCTGGGACTCATACCATGAAGTTGGCCATGTGGAATCCAGCCACCTTAATCACTATGCCTCCTCCTAGCCCACCCATTAAAATGTTTAAGATTTAATTTGTTCTTACTGTATGGATAAGTGCAGAAGCTAGACCAGTAAATTCCTAAGCCCTCAAGAAAAAAGTTTAGGAAGCAAACCTGGAAGGGAACTATGATTTGTCATGGATGTGGACCTTTATTCTTGGCTCCTTAGATTAGAATCCCTGCAGGTTTGCACGGTGCTTTGGGCAGGTTCTTTTATTCTCTCCCTAAGCATCCATGGAGAGCAACTCTAGTGTGGCTTCCAGGAGTAGGTATTATGGAGGGCAGAGCTGCCACAGCCAGCTAGAATCCTATTCCAAGTCTCCCCTCCTCCTTATTAACTATTAAACTGGAAAAAAAAAATTACCTACTTATTTGGTATTGCATGATGTGTATATTGGTTATCTTCACAATGTTTTTATAATTGGCAGTGTTGGGAATTTTGTCGTTTTAAATTCTCATGCCCTCCTTAATTTAAGAGCACCTCTGGAATTAACTCTCATTTTTTCATGACAATTGAGAAACAGAAAGTAGAGGAGATTAAAGTAAATTCAACCCCCAGCCTGGCCCCTGGCTTCCAGGCTGGCTACAGTGAGAACTGTCAGGGAGATAGATGGGGGCTCTAAGGTTTCCCGGGGTTTCCAGCCATGTGTGGGCACCACATGTGGTGTGTTCAGTGAATACAAATACAAGAACACATGCTGTTTCCATTAGGGACACTTCAGACCCCTCTCTGTCCCCAGCCTTACTGCAGAGTTGAATGGGTCATTTATCATAGGCCACTTACTTATACTGACTAGGCTTCAGGCCCTGCTCCGAGTCAGCCGCCAGCAGTGTGACTTAGCTCTTTCACAACATGCACACAGCAATACTGTCTCTTAACAATTCACAGATTCATTTGCAAAGAAGTGGCTTACTAGCTGCTTCTGAGGACTTTCATCTGTATTTAAAGGGCCGGCAGGTGGTATAGTGGTTAAGGGCTGGACTCTCACTTGGCGGACCATGGTTCAAGTCCTGGACCTGGTGGCTTGCTTTTTCACTTTCCTTTTCTCTCTCTCTGTCCAAGTTTAAAAAATAATGAGAAGAAACAATGTTAAATAAATGAATAATTCTTAAAAAAAAAAAAAAAAAAAGGTAAATCTGACCATGTGTCTACCTTACTTAAACCTTTTGATCACTCACTGTAGTCAAAACCAAGACCTGGTTCCCCTTCTTTGTAGCCTCATCCTCTTCTAGTACCTCCAGAAGGCTGAGCTGCCTTTATTGCTCCATCTCTCAGACTGTTTTTGGCTTTTCTTAGACCTCTGTTTCTTTGTTTCTTTAGTCGACAAGGCCTGTCTCTGCCTTTTCTGGCATTGTAAAGCATTCTCATGTGATAAGACTTAGGTAGGACATAATCTCTCCTCCCCCTACCAGATGGGCACCCCAACAACCTTTCTCTACTTCTCTTCCACCAGTCTGGGTGTTCCCACTGTGTGCTCAGGCATGGTGAAATGTCATCCCCTATATGGAAGCAGTCTCTTTCCATCTCTGTCTCATGGTCTCCAGCCCATGGCTGGATGTTGTCTGCTTTCTCACCCACCCTCAGGTGCCCAGCAGTGCAGAGGCAGTGCAGAAGCAGCAACTAGTGATTCTTGAGCTGAGCTGAACTGCCTTGTAAGCATCTCTGAGCTCCACTCAGGCACAGCCACATATGATTCTCATTATATTCCTTATCCCAGTGACTTACACACCCACACCATGAGAAAGTTCATCCCAAAGAACTGGCCGGCAGTGTGGCTCCCTCAATTTTCCATGATTGAAGAACCCAGATATACAGACTGTACAATCTGTTTTCCTTCATGCATGTTGTCACTAGAGACACTCTTTATTGAGTGTTGTCCGTGGCGGTCCTAGCAGGCACCCAGCATCCTAATCATCTATTGTTTACACTTACAAGAAAAGTAGTGATTTAGAAAGAGTGCCTGGTGTCCTGATCTTAATCATTTCCCTGTTTTATTTGGCATAGCTGCCCAGGACCAGACAGATCTCGCCCTCAGCCAGGGCTCCAGTGAAGTTTCCCACTGCTTCAGTGTGTGCTAGCATGCTGTTCGCTTTCAAGAAAAGCATTTTCTTTCCAACCAGGTGCTAGAGGGTATAGAATCTTCTTCCTTTAAAAAGCCATTCTCACTAAAGTATAGCATATTCCTGCCTTTATTTGGTCTTATTTTTACCGATTTGTAGATACTTGGTCTTCCTTCTTGTCATTTTGTCCATAAGTCACGCAGCACAATGAGACTAACAGGAGCTTTGAAGTTGAAGACCTGGGGTGAAAGCTGAACTCCCCCACTTACTAGATTGTGATCCTATCTAACCCCATCAACCCCCAACTTTGTCATTGAAAGTAAAAGTAGCTTGTTCCTATGTCATTATGTTGGTGTGAGGGTTTAGTGAGATGCCTTATATGTGTAAGGTGCCGGTTGCTTGGTGCTGATCATTACACAGGCAGCTGTGCTAGTGTTTGTGCAGGATATAAAATGCAGACCCGTGAAATAAGTAAAAAGTGATATAAGTGCTTATATGAAAACTGTCAAAATTGTCTCCTCCAAGAATCACAGAATGGTAGAGATCAGAAGAGAGCCTGAGAGACCAGCTAGTCTAGCCACCTTATTTTACAGAGTGGCAAACATTTGTTGCATACCTATCTTATGCCAGACCTTGGGCTGGTGTGCTAATACATTATAACTTAGTCCTCAAAACAGCAGCGAGGTGGATATTGTTATTTCCACTTTGTAGATAAGTTCAAATAATCCGTGCTGTGGTTTGGATGATGGTTTATCCCCCAGAGGTTCATGTTTTGAAATGTGGTCCCCACTGTAATGGCATTGAGAGTTGGAGGCTCAATAGGAGTTATTAGCTCATAGAGTTTAAGGAGTGAAGCCTCATGGAGGGTGACTGGATCATGGAGGCATTGCTCTCATCAACGGATCCGTGATGTCTCTTAGACGTAGTGAGTTCCAGCCCTTGTGAGAAGGGGTTAGTTTTGTGAGAGCCGGTTGTTATGAAAGGAAGAGAGCTGCCTCCCAGGTTTCTCTCTCTCTGCACACCTGCCACACTCTGCTTCTGTCATCTGTTCTGTGGTGCTGACCTTATGGCTTTGAACCTTCCAGCCACCAGAATCATAAGCCAAGTAAACCTCTATTCTTTATAAATCATCCAGTCTTCTAGTGAACACAATAGAACTAAGATGATCTGCTTGGTAAGTGAGAACACAGCCATTCTCAAGCCCAGGTTCTGTGCCCAGATGCCCTATTCTTCCTGTCATTTCTGCTCATATTCCTTCTGTTTAGCAAATACATGAATGTGTAGTGTGTATAAGGTACAATGTTGGACTTTTAAAGATGAAGTTTTTCTACCACTAAAGCTAACAGCAAATAGTATGAACTTAATTCACCATTTACTTCTAGTTTCATGGAGGAGGAAGATTTAAGCCTTTTAAGGATGGGTGAGAGTTTGACAGGAGAAGAGTATAGGAAGCATTTCAGATGGGTAATAACATAAGTTAGGGAACAGGTGGGACAATTCAAGTCCTATCATGAATATTTACTATCATTCTTTGATTGGAGTGGAGGGTTCATATAGAGAGCTGAGATTGGAAAGGCCCCTGGTTATGAAAGGTCTTACTGCAGGTTGAAGAGCTTGTCCTTCATTTTAGCAGTAGTGGAAAATAATAATTTTTCTATAGGGTAGTGAGAGACTGAAAGTAGCCTCCCAAGCTTGGTCCAATACCTCATTAAAAAAAAAAAAGTCAAGGAGGATTACTATGATTAGCATTCATTATGAAGGTATATAGCACACGCAGAGTGCTATGCCTTAGAGCATTCTAATTTTAGCTCATGAGGTTGCAGTATAGTGAGACGTTAATTTGGGGGGCATGTTTTAGAGTCCCCCTAAAAGCAGGGTTTTAGTTCTGACTGTACCGTTAACCATGTGACCTCAGATTCAGCCTCCTCCTCTGTAAAGCTGGGGAAATCATTGATATGTACCCTCTTACTCTACAGAATTGGCTTAAGGACCAAGTGAACTCATTATTGTGTATTGGTATTACTGTAATTGTTAATAATAGGAGCTATATAAACTTCCTACTGCATTTTGGTTTCATATTAAATACATTCAGAAATCTGTGATTTTTCCCCCTTCCTATCATAAAACATGGAAAAACTATTAAAATAGTTATTCAGTTTTCACACATCTGTTAAAGAAAATTTCTGCTTCTAAACATTATCAAAACCCCAAAGGGAAGCTACTGTTCCCTGCTATTTGTGAATATGAGCATGACTCCTGAAAAACAACTTTCCACAATATGAAGATGAAGTCTGGCTCTGCTCTCTCTCTCTCTCCATTCTGTTTTTGGTAGCTCTAAGGGCATTTGAATGATAACCGCTTTCTCTCTTAATACATAACGTCTCCACTTGAACTTATCTTGCTCGTAGGCATGACACCAGCAACATCAAGGCTGGGCACGGGCAGCAGTCCTCCTGCTAGGTGTGTGTGGATGGCCAGCTAGATCACTCTCACTTCACTGAGCTGTGAAATTGACACCAAATTGTACCATTAGCTTGTGTCTGAAGGGTATGTTGTGCTGGGTGTTCTCTCCTCGCTTGCACGGTACATGAAAAAAGATGACAAGATAAAAATGTCCCATAAATGAACATGAGCAAGAAAATTTAGATGTAATTTGTCATGAATTAAAAACATTGAATAATGTATCAAGAGCCCCTGGAAGCAGAGGTGCTGAGAATTCAGAGCAGGTCTTTAGTCCTTGGAGAAGGGGAAAGAGAAAGCGGTAGGTTTCTCTTCTGCAGCCTTTTCGGATTTTCACTTGCTTCTTTAGATCCTGTGAGCAAGAGGCGATTCTTTGACTTCAATGGAATCGTTCAGTAATGCTTACCTACCTGTTCACTGATTTAGGTGAAGCAAACAGACAAGTTTACTTCATTGTTTATTCTCCCCATAGTTAAATCACTGTTTGCCTACCTACTGACTAGAAAATCAAGATTAATTATTTCTCCGTAAATTATTTCCCCCGTATTTGAAAGGAGGCAAAAGACAGCTAAAATGTGGTGGCTGAAGGCGACGTCTTTGAGTGGAAGGCCTATCATCCTTGTGAAAGCGTTCTCTGTGTTGAAACAGTGGCCGGTCCCTTCCCAGTCATTGCCCTTCCCCTTTGCTCTTCTCCAGGATATCCACTCAGCTCATTCTCTCACTTCCTCCAGGCTTTTATTCAAATCCACAGCCCAGACCCCACTCTGCCTGTCCTCTTTCCCTGCTTTATTTCCTCTCAGAGCTTTTCACCGTCTAACGTATTGCCCTATTTATTAATTCTTGGCATATATGTTTTCCATATTTTAAAAAAGAATTATTTTATTAAACTGTATTTATTTATTTTAATTTTACCAGCGAAGGACAGCGTGTGGGGGGTGGGAAGCAAGAAAGCAAACTGCCAGGTCCGGGACTCGAACTGCAGTTGGTCACGTGGAAGTCCAGTGCCCTTAACCACCACACCACCTGCTGGCCTCTGTTTTCCATATTTTAACATCTTAAAATAGAGATGGATCAATGACATCTCAAGTTCTACAAAGTAAATAATAACTTTTCTTTGTTGTCTTTTCCCCCACTTCCAAAATATAAGCTCCACAAAGAATTATTTCTTCATATGTATGTTGTATATTCTAGATTTAGTGCCTATAACAGAGCCTACCATAAAATAGGTGCTTAATAAATATTTGTTGAATGGACTGTCTAGGTTTAAGGAAGTTGAGGGAAAGTTAGTCTACATTATTCCCCTATCTCCCTCGAGCACTTGTATTTACCTTCGTCTCAGCCCGCTGTCCTTTCTGTCGGAGGGCACTTCTCTTATATGTGGTCCCACGTCACTACCCAGAGCATGTCCAGATCACTCGAGCAGTGACCTGGGGCTCACAGCAGATGCATGTTCCACATTCCCTAAAACTCAAGCCTCAAACTCTTAACAACCTTCCCACCTTCCTGCTTGGTCGGATATTCCTTTGTCTAGCTCTGTAGTCTGCAGTACATGGTAGGAGCATCAAAACTCACACAGCGTAGGGGAGTGCTTTCAAACTCTCTGAGGGTAAGAATCACTCTTAAATTTTTAGTCTTTCACAAATTGACATTTTTATAAAATACTAAAAAAAAAAAAAAAAACAGAAAAATGAAATAAAATGGAAAAGAGTCATATATATACGAGTCCCCCCTTTTCCATAGGTTTAAATTTTTATTTTTTTGAGAGGTTTTTGTTATAGGGTGAGTGCACTCGCCAGAAAGACAGAGAGAGACAGAGAGACAGAAAGTGAGAAGTCACCCCCTGGGGGGATGGTCACGCTGCAATCCCTTCTCCTCCATTTTCCTCTCGGGATCTTAGGCATGCATGCACAAGTGCCCGGCGTGAGTTTAAGCCACTGGGTCCAGGACTCGAACTGTGTTCGACTACATGGGAGTCCAGTGACATAACCATTTAGCCAACTACTGGTCCCAGTTTTAAATTTTTTTAAAAAAGTGATTATTGCCATAGGGCATGTGTGCTTGCCATAGAGAGACAGAGAAAGGGAAGATGAGAAATCTTCCCCCGGGGGGAATGGGCACTCCACAACTCCTTCTCCTCCATTCTTCTCTCGGGATTTTGGGCATGCACACATATTTGGGCATAAACTTCTTAAGCTACCAGATCCAGGACTCAGACAATAGTTGGCCATATGGGAGTCCAGCATCTTGCACCACCATACCATCTGCTGGCCCCAAACCCCAATATTTTTATTAATTTAACTGGGTATAAAATTACTCAGATGGGTTAGCCAGGGGCATGGTGGTTAAGGTGACTGGATCCCACATGTCTGACTGTTGTTCAAATACTAGACCTGGATGGCATGCACATGGGTGCCCAAAACCCCGAAAGAATTGATAAGGGATTACAGTGTGGCCTTCACCTCTGGAGAGCTTTTTCATTTTCCCTCATTTCTGTTTCTCTCCAGCGAGCACACATGCCCTATAGCAAAATATTTTTTAAAAAACAAATTATTCTGTCAAGTTGATTTTAGTAAGTTTAGGGCTGACCCTATAGCACCATAGTTAAGCACTGTACATTGGGAGCTGGATCCACCTGGCCTACTGTGGTTCGAGTCCCAGCCCTGGCAGCTTGAAAATCACTCTAGATTCATGTACATACCTGCTCCAAATCCTAACAGGTTGAAGAAATGAAGAAAGAAGGATTGTGGCATGATCATGCTCCTTTGGGTATGCTTTCTCTTTCTCACCCTCTCTTTGTCTTTCTCTTTCTCTTTGTGTATCTGGTGAGCACACATACCCTCAGGTAATTAAAAAAAATTAATAAAAGTTTCAAAATACTTACTCTCTGATTTTTTTTCTTCTTTATTCTTCACAAGAGGGAGCAGAAGGAATGTGTGTTTATGATAGGATCTCCTGTTTTATGACTGCTCACTCCTGGCCCAGCCTTCCAATTAGCTAGGATTTTAGACACACAAAACCATACCCAGCATGTTCAGGTTGACTTGGGAGCCCAGCCCAGGCCCCTTATGTGGTCTCCAGCCTCCCAAGTAGTGGCCCTGTATGTGCACCACTGGGACAAGGCCCTCAATACCAGTGCACATCTCATTACAGAGCAGTAACAAACAGTTTGCAGACCAGCACAAATCTACAGACCACAGTCTGAAAAGCAGTGTATCAGGTCACGGTTGCCAGTTTGATGTCAATTCAGTTTTAATGTATCATATAAAATGAATCTGCTTATATTACTTCCAGCGTGTTATATGTTATTGGTCACAGATATTAAATAAAGTTGAAACTGACCTAATCCAATCAACACCAGTAATTGGTTGATTAATAGAAAAAAATAACTTAGAATAGCAATCATAACCATGATATGTACATATCTAAACATATCATTTCATGCTAAAATAATGATGAAAAAACTCTGTCCTAACAACCTTGAGATGTAGAACCACCGTCCTTCCTTTCTTCCTTCCTCTCTCTCACTCTATTTCTTATTGCCAGAGAGTACATGAACATGCCAGAGAGAGAGAGAAAACACCCCCTAATGGGGCATGGTCGTGATACAATCATTTTCCTCCATTTCTCCATCCCTTCAGAGTTCTGGAATGCACACACATGTGCCTGAAATGGTTTTCAAGCTTTCAGGCCATGGGGGCCAAGAATGGCCATGTGGAGTCTGGCTCCCTTAACCATTGAGCTGTAGAGCCAGCCCCCAGTGCCTGTTCTTTAATGCAAGGCTTAGAGTTCTGCAGTGTGCTCCTGCGTAAACCACACCTACTTACAATTTCAGTTTCTTTGAAGAGGTTCAAGAATTGAGTGCATTACTTACAGAGAAATCTAAGTACAGAAATTGTTTTTATGATTTTTTCTAATATTTTATAGTTATTTTATCTAAATTGAATTAATCTGAAATTCATCATCTTTCTAAAGCATTCAGCATAGTTTTTCAGACAAACGAGAGCGTTTTTATTGCACTAACATTGCATGAGTTTACATTATGTAATTACCATAGCAAGTAAATGGGCCACAAACTTATTTGGCTGTAGTCATGACAGAATCATGGTAGGCATGTCACTCACTCCACTAGAAGGAATAAAGTTGCCCAGAAATGTTGGAAGCCGACTGTCGCCCCAGGAGATTGGCGTGCTGTGGCCCCAGGCGGTGTGTGCCACACAGGGAGCAGAAAGCAGATGCTAATCTGTGAGGTGCTAGGAAGGTCCCTAACAATAGTTTCTGCTGTGCCATTTTATTAATCAATGTTTCTTATCTTCAAAGTACCACTTTTAAGCTTCTAGTAGTACTCCTTCTAGAATTCAGTTGAATGACTGTCTCTAGCCATCTTATTTATGATTATACATGCTTCATTCATATCTTCATTTCTTTCTTTCTTTTTTTTTTTTTTTTTTTTTTGCTAGAAGGCATGTGCACTCATCAGAGAGAGATGGGGAGAGAAGAGAAAGCACTCCTCCCCAGTCAGAAATGGTCACACCACAGTCCCTTCTCCACTTCTCCCTCATTTTGGGATTTTGGGCATGTGCTCACACATACCTGGTGTTTCTCAAACTGCCAAGTCCAGTACTCAGACCTTGACACAGTTGGCCATGTGGGTTCTGTCTGCCTTAACCACCAGGCCAGGCTTTAAAAAAAAAAAAAAAAAAAAAAAACTTATGAAAGAGCCTGTTCTTTTAGAGCATGACCACATGGTATATACAATTCCTTGAGTTAGTTTATTTCCCTTTTTCTAGTTTTGTTATCACTCTTTTTTTATTGTCATAGCCAAACTATTTTGAGTCTCATGCCTAAAACACAAGGAGTAAGAAAGATTTTTTGTTTTTGTTGTTTATAACTTTTTTTTTTTGGAGAGGTTTTTTTTCTATAGGGCGTGTGCTTCACCAGAAAGACAGAGAGAGACAGAGAGATAGAAAGCGAGAAATCACCCCCCTCCCCCAGGGGTGAGTTCTCCTCCATTCTCCTCTCGGGATCTTGGGCACGCACGCACACGCGCCTGGTGTGAGTTTAAGCCACCGGGTCCAAGACTCGAACCAAAGTCGGCTACATGGGAGTCCAGCGACATAGCCATTATGCTAACTGCTGGTCCCGATAACTTTTTGTTTTTGTTATTCCAGAGTTATGAAAGAACTTTCATGGGCCCTTTACCCAGATTCAATAACTTTTTGCCCCACTTTCTATACTGTGTTTCCTCTCTATCCATATGTATGTATGTATTTTTTCATTCATTCATTCATTCGTTCATTCATTTTAATTTGACCAGAGAGAGAGAGGGGGAAGGTGAGAAAGCAAGCCACCAGGTCCAGGAATTGAACCATGGTTGACCATGTGGGAGTGTCCAGCACCTTAACCACCATACCACCTGCTGGTCCCCACTATCCATAAATTTTAAATCTTGAAAATTTTGAGAGTAAATTACAGATATTTACTTTTCATCCTAAATATGTTGATTTGTATTTACTGAGAAAATGATTCATCTCTTACATAACCATAGTGCAAACATCAAATTCAGGAAATTTACATTAGTTCTATACTACTATCAAAGCCACAGCTCAAATTCAAATTTTGTCAATTATCCCAATAACATTCAGTCTGGTTGGTTTTTTCCCCTAGTCTAAGATCCACTGCAGGGTTAGACTTTGTGTTTAGCATTTATGTCTCATTATCCCTCTATTATGAACTCCTTAGCCTTTGTCTTTTTTTCTTTTAAAAAAATTATTGCTAGAGACTGTGTGCACTCATGAGAGAGAACAAGTGAAAGAGAGAGAGAGAGAGAGAGAGAGAGAGAGAGAGAGAGAGAGAGAGAAAGTACTCCCTCAATGGGACGTAAGCATACTGCAGTCCCTTTTCCTCCCCTTCTCTTTCCTATCAGGATTTTGGGCATGCATGCACATGTGCCTGGTGTGTTTTTTAGACCACTGGGGCTAGGACTTGAACCAGGACCTGGTACAACGTGCCTCCAGTCTCAGCAGGGCCAGATCATGGCCATGTGCAGGGAGGTCCTGGGACTTAAACCCAAGACCTTTCCCATGTGGGTCCAGTTGTGTTACTGCTGTGACACCACCTGGCCCATAGAATGCATTCTAGTCTTCCTTCTTTCCATATTTGTCACTCCCCCCTCCAACAGTAAAAATCCTACTTTCTGTTATTCTGAGTATAGTTTCTTAGTCTCGAGTGTACAAAAAGTAGTTTCAGAAGTACTAATTCATTTCACTGTAAAAAGCAAACTCCTGGGCTAGCAGACGACATGGGGATTAAGGTGCTGGATCCCACAAGGCCCACTGAGCAGTTTGTGTTCTGGACCTGGTAGCTTGAGAAACAAACTAGGTGTGTGAGTATTTGTGCCCAGAATTCTGAGAGGAGAATAGAGGAGAAGGGATTGTGGTGTGGCCATCTTCCCAGGGGGTGACTGCTCACTTTTCCTCTTTATCTTCTTCTCTCTCTCCAGCGAGCACACATACCCTATAGCAAACTAAAACAACAACAACAAAAAAAAACCTCCCTAACTGAAGTTTGATGTTTGTTTAGTGTTGTTTTTGTCTTTGTCTGAAGGTACATAGTCAAAACACTGGCTTCAAAATTTCTTGGGCTAGTTTGCATCCTTTAATATGGTTATGCTATTCATTTGAAATATAGTCAGGCTCCTTTGTTTCTGTCTTCTAGTAGACAGAGGTCTGGGATGCTGCTACGTAGCCTGCAAAGCACATGACAGCCCCACACAAACAATTCCTCATTGCCCGATGTTAGTAATGCCAAGGGTGAGAAACCCTGGTCTGGAAGAAAGGAGAGGTGATGAGGGCATGAGGGTGGGTCTAAGGAATACTAGCATCTCCTTCAAGGTAGTCACTTCAGGAGAGGCTGCTACTGGTTCTCGGGCAATGGGAGACTAACCATTGGGGGTTATGCCTGTATGTCCCCATGCCTTTTCTCAGGGTCCCGTCTCATCTTTTGCCATCTTTCCTGTGAGGACCTAGTGGAACGTCTGGAGGAAAAGCCTGCATGAGGGTAATAACCTCTCTGTATGCCTATGTTCCCCAGGCACCTTATGGTCCTATACTAGAACCGTACGAAGCCTTTTCAGTTTAACCTTCCTACTGGCTTTAAGGTTTGTAGCAGCATTTATCTCAGACAAACAAATGTTCAGGTCCTATTTCTGTAGTTGTTCTCTAGATCGCAGGTTAGTTGTTTGCCCTGCGACTTCAGCGATCTGATCAGTTCAAGAAAAATCATTGATTTTGCACTTTGTCCAGGCTTTTTCTTTTTGAATGATCCTAGCAATGTTGTTTCCAGTTTCTAGATTTCCAAGCTGAAATCAGAAGTTACCAGTCACATTGTAAGTTCTCAATGACCACATGTGGCAATCAGATACAATGTTGAACGGAGATGGTTGTAGGCTATTTTCATTATTGCAGAAAGTGCTATTGAACAGCACTGTGTTACATAGAATCGAAACTGGAGACAGCAGAGAGAAAGAACAAGAATAAAAATTCGGCTTTAATCATGATGGAATAATGGATAGTAAAGGAGTCCTGCTGTAAGCTAATGCAGTACTGGCCAATAGATGTGGAAAAGTTGTTTTTGGACATTGGACAAACATTTCAGGACTCAGAGAGAAGGGAAAGAAAGAATCGAGCTTTGCAATTACTCTAGTTATACCTAGAGGTTCTTTATAGGACAGGTATAGGGCAAGAAGCCCAATTAGAGTAAAGGGGTTTCACTGAATTGAGGGGGAAATAGGTAACAGTTTGAGGAATCTGCAGTGTCTAGAACTTGCGGAGCAGAGTCAGGAAGGAAGGAGTAACGAAGGGAAGGAACTCCACAAATCTAAATACGAGTCCCCTCAAATCTTTGGATGCATCCCACATTGCACCTACAGGAGGTTAGTTTCCATGAAGCCAGGTAAGGAATGGGAAGAACAGCCACCCGAACTAGCACTGGGCCGGACCAGAACAACCAGAAAGTTTAGGAGAGACCCTAAAAAGACTGTATCTTAGGTGTAGGACTTCACATCCCAGGATGCTGGACCCATCCTAACACACTTAAAAACGAGGCTTGAAATAAGCTGATCTGCAAGTAAGTGGTACGGATGATGGATTTAACAGACAAGTGCTTTAAAGCACCTGTTATAAATATGCTCAAGGATTTTAAAAAACATTCGACATCATAAAGAAATGGGAGCTCTAAGGAAGAACCAAATGAAACGTCTGGATTGACAAATACAATAGCAGAAGTGAAAAGTGACTGAGCTTAGTAACGGATGAGACACAGCGGAGGAGACGATCAAAGGCCCTAAGATGCAACCACAGAAACCATCCAAACTGAAGTGAAGGGAAAAGAACCAAGGACGCTGTACAGAATCTCAGTGGTTAGCTGGCCTTTATCAAGTGTTCTTGCAAACATGTCATTTCATTTCCACAATGGGGGCATGCAAGTGTTGGAAGAAATAATGGTCAAGGAATGTCCTTATATTATAAAAAATTGTGTACCCCTAGGAGCTCAATGAACCCCATCCATACAGGGTAAAGTAAACCTCACCGAGGCATACCCTGATCCAACTGCCGAACACAGATGAGAAAGAGGATATCTGAAGAGCCGCCAGAGAGAAAAAGACATTACATAGAGAGGAATAAAGACAAAAATGATTGCTCACTTCTCATCAGAAGCAACACAAGTCAGAAAACAATAGGATAACATTTTTGAAGTGTTAAAAGGAAAAAAACCTGTCACCCTAGAATTCAATATCTAGCAAAAATATACGTCAAGAATAAAAAATAAAGACAACTTTCAGACAAGCAAAGACTGAGAAAAAAATTTGTGCCATCAGACTTGCACAAAAGAAGTATAAAAGGAAGTTTTTCAAGTGGAAGGAAAATGATACCAGAGAGAAAACTGGATCTGCACAAAGGAAAGAGGAGAGCCCCAGATGTAAATATATGGGTAAATAGAAATGACTTTTCCCTCTTTTGAAAAATTTATTTAAAGATTTTACTTAAAGAATAATTATGCAAAGCTTAAATACTAGCAGTGTATTGTGGGACTGGTAACATGTTGAAATAAAATAGCTCGAAGGAGAAATGAAAGGATGCGGTTGTAAGGTTCTCGCATTATACATGAAGCACTGGGATTTCATTTGCAGGTAGACTGTAACAAGTTAAAGATGTGTCCTGTAAACGCAAGCAGCCTATCTCAACTGGGGCTCTTCATCGCAACCACAGAATACAGGAAATGAGCTGAGTGACTGCTTCTGGATTGTCTTGAGGACGGAATGTAATTAGTCCTAGTCTATGATGCATAGGGAAGGGCTACGATCCTTACAGACAGTGGATACCTTAGGGCACTAGGGCTTTATTCTGTCATCAGATCTCCATTAAAGAGGCCTATGAGAGATACCATGTGTGTAGGGGGAGGGAGAATAAAGTCAAATCATGAAAAACACTCTATCGACACAGAACAAGGCAGGTCAGAGAAGGGAAACAGGAACAAAGGGAATCAGGGAATTCCTGGGTTTCGTCAGCCATTACTTGAGTTGGATAGTTTACTTCAGAAGAGTAAATAGGTCCTTGGGCAAGGAAAGACTAATCCTGGGGTTTTTTAAGTCTTCAGAATAGGCTTTATCAGAATATGCCTGTGTGTCTCCATCCCTCCCTTTTTTCAAGGTTCCTTTCCTTCCCAATGAATACCCTAATTTGTTTGAAAAAACCTTGAACCTATGATTTCTGTAAATAAGGGCTTCTTTCAGGACTATCATAGAAGCTTTCTAGTTCCTTACCTTAACCTGAGGCTGGGAATTCCAAGTGCTGAGCTTGCAGTTTTCTCTCTTCAAGCCCGCCACACGCTTAGAAGCAGCCAGCCAAGCCCGCCGTCACATCCTTTTCCTGTACTGACGGGTACTGCTCCTATGGCCGCTGCTGCCTGGTCACCCGGCCATCTGTGCTTTATTGGCACTCGACTTCAGGTGACTGCCAGTAATACTTTCATTATCTGCCACAGTGTGCTACATGCTACCAGTGTCTCATTTACCACTGGTGACAGGGTCCCTAATGTCTAGTTATACCCTAGGACCAATTCCAGATTCTAATCCTTTTTGTTCTGTACCTTGGGATCCCACTCCCAAGATTGTGATTTTATCAGTCCTGCAAGTGATCCACTGTGAGTGTTGGGGGATAGGGGTCTAATATAGGAATTAGACCTTAAATAAATGTGGGAAATGAAAGTTCACAAGAGGGGTTTGGAGGATCAGTGAAAAGTCATTAATCCGCCTTCCTGAGGCACTGGTGCAGGGGCTAAGCTGGAGCTTGCAGAGGGAGCTAAGAAACCAAGCATGTCTAGTCAGTGAAGTAGGATTGTGGAGGGGGTCTGTGGGAAAGATATTGTCTCTGTGTAACTACTGCCAGGCATCTGGTGATGGACGGAGGACTGCTGTCAGTCACAAGACCAGCAGACTCCTAGATGAAGAGCAGAGGAGAATGACAATAGACTGGAATTTACCAGGCATCTCTGTGTCTCTCCACCATCATAGCGGGTCATGAAGACTCTCAGAGTGCGACAGCTGCTACCTCGCATCCACCTCCCAAATTTCTCACAAGTTCTTCTTCTAGCCTTTTCTAACCCGAATCCATCCAAAGAAGAGGGCTCTAGGAAATGAAGCTCCACATTAACAATAGAAAAAACATGTAGTTTCAGCTTTTATTTAGATTCATAATACAGAGTGCATGCATGTGGGAGAGAGAGAGGCCCTCAACAGGGTTCATATGCCATGATCCCTTTCTCCCCGCTCTCCAGCTCGTCAGGATCTTAGGCACACATGTGCACATCCAGGGTCTTTCGGATCAACGGTGCTGGGGATCTGAACCCACGGTCGGCCATGCGGCTTCCAGCATTGCAGTCCAGCATGCTGGCTGGGCCACAGAGGCTGGGCCTAGCGTTTGTTTCCTTTTTTTTTTTTTAATTTATTTTTTAAAATTTTTTACAATATACATTCAATCACATGATTTAGCTTACAAAGTGAACATTTCAATATGTGAACATTTCTCCCCAGTCCAGTTGATCAAAGTATCTTCAACCGATAACACCACACCTCCCCATCCCGTCAATGCTCTGCCTCTGTATCCCTCCTCCAAATGTCCTTCCTTAGGATCTGTGGTTCATTTGCGTTTTCTCTGGTGTATAGTATGAGGTATGATAGAATTTTATCTCTTCACAAAGGCCGTCCAGTTTTCCCCATCAACATCTGTTAAAGTGTCCATTTCTGCCTCAGTGCTTTGAGATGCTATCATTATCAATTCTGAATGTTCTTAGGTACTTGTCTCTCTTCTGGACTTCGTATTATATTGTTCTTTTTGTTTTTTCAGGTGCTACCACCACATTGTTTTATTATAGAGATTTTCTAGAATGTTTTCTTATCTGATAGGGCTATCTTCCTTAGAAGCCCACTCTATTTATTTTTTAAATATTTATTTATTTATTTAAGTTTTTTGTCATAAGGCATGGCACAGACTCAGTGAGAGGAAAAATGAGAAATCACCCTCCAGGGTGATCGCCATGCTGCAATCCCTGCTGATTGGCCATTGCCATGCTGCAATCCCTTCTCTGCCATTCTCTTCCTGGGATCTTGGGCTCACATGCATGTGCACCTGGCATATTATTCAAGCCATCACGTCTGGTACTCAAACTGTGGTCAGCTATGTGGGAGTCCAGCAACGTAACTGCTATGTCACTGCTGGTCCTGGAAGCCCATTTCAAACTCCGCTCTTACCTTACTTTAGCTAGAACCTCACTTAAAGCAGAGTATCACCTTCAATATTAGGAATAATTAATGAAAATGAGAAATATGAGATTTAGAGGCCATTTTGCAACTGATTATCATGGAGTTTCAGTGGAGGTGAAAATGATCGTTACGTGGAGTTGAGTAAAGACAATAGGCCAGGCATCAAATGCTAGTACAAATGTAATTTTTTTGTCCGGTCTGTCTTGCCTATTTTAGAATGAAAAACAAAAACAAAAGAAAAAATCTAGAAAAATAGCCAGTGAGGTTATTATGAGAATAACTGGAAGGGGCGTAAAGTCTGGGCTAAGAGAAGATGATCTGCGAGCTGGTGGCAGCTTTGCCACTAATGTTCTTTGTGACTATGGGAAAGTCGCTTCATCGCCTCAGCTTTAATTTACCACCTGCCGTGTGAGTGGACGTATTAAACAGCTCAGTCTTTCCTCTTCTAATATAAGAAGACTATACCTCATAATTCTGGGTGGCAGAAAGGCCTGAGGAAAGCCACAGTAGCACAGCTGTAATGCAATTCTGTGATGCTGAAGCCACACTGGAAGGTCCCAAGTTCACACCCTGAGGTGTCCCTGTATACGCTGGACATGCATGGGTGCCCATGATCCTGGCTGGCTGGGGCAGGGGTGCCCCTCTTACCACTGTCTCTCTCTTTCTTTCTCACTCTCATGGAATAAATAAATGAATAAACTTTTTAAAATTCTTAAAAAGATCTAAGAAGCATCTGCAACACATACTAGCTCCATCTTTGGAGGTGATGTAAATGATCATAACTCAGGTCGGAGCGGTCATTGGCTGGATGTCTGTCAGTGACTGTGTTTTAAGAGCTTATTTCATGTAAGTTCAAAGTCCTGCTGAGCAGCTCAGCATCCTAATTCTGAGTTAGATGAAAATTCTTCTTCTTTTTTTTTTTTTTTTTTTCTGGTACTTGTCTCTGGTAGTTCAAGAACTTTATTCACCCCTCACCCTTTATTTTACTGTGTATGGATACTTCAGGGTATCTCAGCTTCTCCATAATTCTGTATAATGTTTACATTAGGAGATGAGACTAGCATAATAAAAATGGAGGGCCAGCCTGTGGCATGGCGCTGCACAGTTCAAACCCCATACTCGATGGCTTGGCACATTCTATACACACCTGGCACATTTGCTTGGGTGCCCAAAATCCTGAGAGGAGAATGAAGAAGGAATTGCAGTGTGGCCATCTCCCCTGGGGTGGGGGAGGGTTGCCTTCTCACTTTCCCTCTGACTGACCCTGCCGAGCACACGTGCCCCTTAGCAAATTAAATGTAAAAATACATAAATAATAGAAAATGGAGTTTTTGGATCCTAGTGAGTTCCCTTTTCCCTGACGGTTTCAGTGAATTCTTCCATTGCCGTTTAGCCAGCGACGTAGCAGGCTGGAGAACACACATTACTCATGACTCCTGGTGCTCTTGTAACAAACACAACACATGGCTCGAGGGGGTGATGGCTTGCTGGCGAATTTTTAGTGTCTGAATGATATGTTCAACTAGGGAATCAGCCCCTGGGATTTTTCCTTATCGTTTTCTTTTGGTTTTCACTATTTCACTGTGTGTAATAGATATTAGTACATTAAAAAGTATGGTGGTATTCTAGAAGAGAGTATGCTACATTCATAACAATGAGGTATTTTGTGAGATATAAAGACATCTCTCTATAACGGAGGAAAAATAATTATAAGCAAAATTATGTGATGATATATGGTTTAATTTAAAAGCAGTAAATTGTGAGAAAAATTATAAAATAAAACATAAATGTATTGGGAGAACCTTATCTTTCGTACCAGTGTACTTGATTTTCTACAAAATTAAAAAAAAAATTAACGCCCCAATAATATTGTAGTATTAATCATTATAAAGCAGGGGTAGCCGTGTAGTGCAGTGGTTGGGCAAGTGCAGAGGAAAATAGATCCTGCATGGCTGACTACAGTTTGAGTCCCAGACCCGGAGGCATGCACATCTGTGTCTATGAACCTGATGGGATGGAGAATTAGAGAATGAGGATTGTAGCATCACCAGACCCCACTGGGGGGGGTGTGCTTTCTCTCCCTCTCAATCCCCCCCCACCTCATGTACACATATGCTTTCTGTACAAAAACAAACAAAATGCAATAAAGTAAATATAATTCAAAATTAAAATAGAAAAAAAACCCCTACATAAATAACGTAATATCATCAAAGGAACCCTAAATAAAAGAAAGAAAATAAAAGAAAGAAAAATCATTTATTTATAAATCTACAAGAGACACTAGTCAAATTATTTTATTTGTTCATACTACTTTTCTGCCTTGGATCACATATAGTATTTCTAACTCTACCACTCAACTGATTATTTAATTACATTGAGTCTTGGCTTCTTATATGTGAAATAAGAATTATACTTGGGCTCTTTGGTTTTAAGAAACAGGAATTTGTGAAAAGCACATTAAGAGAAAGGGAGTTGATTATGAGCATTTACTCCTGGAATGGAAACTCCAGCAAGAACCAGCGGTTTTCTCCATCCGATGGGCCAGTCAGTGCCTCCCTCTCAAACCCCCTGCAGCTGAGGGTTGTTCTGTTCTCATGAGGCCTTGCCATGTGCTCCTATCCCAGCAGGCTCCTCCTCAGGTCTTGCTAGTTGTACGTTCTTTGAGCCCTAGATTCACTCTCAAGTGCCTCATTTTAAAAATATTTGTTTATATCTTTGAAAGTGGATTCACCTGATTGATTGGAGTACTTTTCTTTATTTCAGCCCAATAAACAGGTTATTGGTCATTGACTTGATTATTTTTAGTGGTCCTCACATGCTCAGCCATGGCTCTGAGTGGGCTTGGGGTGGAAGGTGAAGAAGCAGCTTCAGGCTGGCATTCCCCGTCACAGCTGGTTTACTATGAGAACATGAATTCCTAACTTACATAGCTGTAGTTTACTACTTCATAAAATCATCCATGGTTCCCAGTGGCCTGCTGGATTCTTTCTCAGACATTATGAACTACTATGGGCCCTAGGTAAGCAAGTCTAGAATAAGTATTTTAGCCCTTTGTTAAATCAGAAAGAAAACTTTTAAACTTGAAAGCCATTGATTCTTTGTCTTATGTAAGTAAACCAAACCACTTTCCATGTTTCTTTGCTAGTATCAAAGCTGGAATAAATGGATAAACATTATGTTTGACTTCTCTGATTCTCGGCAACAACGGCTATCTTCCTCCCAGAAGTGTATTTTCATGAACTTTCCTAATGGCTGCGCCTGGTCTATTAGACTGGGTTCTTGACGGCTCTTGCATAACTTCTCCCCACCAGCCATGTGTAAACTACTCACATTCCACGACCCCCCATAGGACTTGTAAACCAAACAGAACCCAGAGCTGTTCCCAGCTGTGATCTATGGACATCAGCCACTCCTGTACTAGGTTTATCCTGTGACTCCTAGGAGTTAGGAGAGTTATAGATCCAAGCTGTGCGTTTTGACCTCAGCAGGGTTTGCACGCACAATTTAGAAATGGAACTCTCAGCTCGTTCCCCTGCCTTGTGTCACAGGAAAAACAATAACAACAACAACAACAACAACAAACTGAAAAACAAATCAAAAAACCAAACAGCTCTGAGGCTTGGATTTTCGTTTTGAGCTTCCCTAGCCCATGTATTAAGCACTTATCATCTTATGCTGCCATTTGTTTACTGTCTGTCTCCTGCTGCAGACTGGGTTCCTCAAGTGCAGAGACTGTATTTAATTCGTCTGTGTGTTCTCACCCTCCTACTTCCTGAGCATGCTACCGTATGTGCGTGGGTATCTCGTCAGTATTTGTGGCAGGAACAGACTGTTGAAAGAAAAGCTAGAGATACTAACTTCAGAACATACCTAAACCAGTACAAACAGAAGGGACACCCAAGCTATGCACTAACAGTTATAATTCACACCCTCAACTTACTTTATACGTTGTTCACCTACGGTATAAGCTTACCACGTAGGCACACACGACTCTCTTACTTACACATTTTTGCCAAAAAATCATATACAGAATTGAGTAATGAGGTTAGACTTCCGATTAGGTCATTTCTCTTGGCTGAGGAGGATTAAAATCCTGGGATTGGAATGAAGGAGAACTCAAGAGTTTACAGTTCCGAGAGACTCTTCCTGCCCATACAGAAAACATTTTGGTTCAACTCACACGTGACTTAATGTTCAGACCCTTCCCAGTTGGCACTGTAGGTATACTTCCAAGGGAAAGTATCCCATTGCTGCCTCACTCCCTCCAAGCTCTCTCTGTACCCCAAAACATTAGTGTAATAGACAAAAAGCCCTTGGATGAATCTGTCACGGCATGGGCAAGAAACGCTGTGGAGTAATCTCTTTTGAAGAATCTCCTGTAATGTCCAGGTATCGCTTGAGAATAAAAGGGTTGTTTTCTTTGCAGGGCAACATGAAGACAAAGAACCTCCCGCCTTGTGTGAAGGTGCAGTCTTATGTTGCAGTCACCTGTGAATGGATTGTAATAAGTCTTGTCTGGATCTCTTGAGTTAGATTTAATAACCTGCAGAGAGCTTCAGCAGGATCAATAAGCCTTTTACAGCCAGCAGAGCTCCGTGCAGACCGCTGCCGAGCCTTGAGAAATTCTGCCTGCACTTAGCAGGGAGGGCTTTTCTGTGGCCAGGAACATTTGCTTAAATTCTTCGCTTTCTGTCTTGCACATCATATTGCCAGTTAGGCTAAAAGTAAGAAAGGAACTTGACTTTTTCTTTGTCGGGGCCCGTTACCTTTCACAGTGGACGTGACGCCAGTCTGATCTGCTGTTGCAGGAAGCAGGCTACTGCCACGACGGCTTTTTCCATTCTTTCATTTCCAGCTTGGGTCTGTCAGCTGGTGGCCAGGCTGGAGAGCAGGTTCCCACTACTCCACTATTCTGCCTGGAGCCCAGACAACCATGTGTGTATCTTATTTATTACTGCATCAGGAGACAGTCGGGATATAAATAGGTAGTCACAGAATTTTACTCTTTGTTATATTTTTATTTGTTTGTTTTGAGTGTCTCAAAATGTTTAAAGAACTGCAGTTTTTAAAATGCTTTCTTGGAGAAGGAACAGCACCCTCATTTGCATCTCATAGATGAGGCCGTTTCTAAGAAGTTATGCTGTATCTAACTTAGAGGTGACAAACGAGGCTCCAATGTTACTGCTGTTGACCCTGGATGGCCATTCTTGACTCCTGCTTCATGTGCTTGTAGAAGTGAAGGGGCTGCTGGGGAATAAGCTTTGGAAACCAGCAGCCTGGAACCTGCTTGTTACCTCCACCCAACTAGCCTGTGAGAGTGTTTTGAGGACTCCTTATACGATCTCAAATACCTGGCTAGGAGAATGAGAAAAGAGAAATTGTTGAGCCTGGAATATTCAAACAAGCTCTTTGGTTCCATATTTTATTTGTTCACATTAGACTTGGGCTGCAAGGATGAATGGAGTAGTTTTGGAGTCTGCCTTTGCTAGGAACAGTTGATGGCAGTTCATTGTAATAGCTCTTAAAAGCTAACTGTCTTTGGGCCAGCAGATGGTGCAGAGGTTAAGGTGCTGGCTCCCACATAACTGACTGTGTGGTTTGAGTCCTGGACCTAGTGGTTGAAAATCATTCCAGACACTGACTGAAATCCCAAGGGGAGCCTGGAAGAGACGGATTGCGGCATGGCCATTCCCCTGGGGTGCGATTTCTCACTTTCTGTCTCTCTCTAGCAAGTACATGAACCCTACAACAAAGACAAAAAAAAAAAAACAAAACAAACAAACAAACAAACAAAACTAATTGTCTACTTGGTCCCTCTTTATTTTAGCTGACTTAACTTAATTTTTTATTTGTATTTTTGAAGCCAAAAGAAGAGCTTATTTGATCTATGTGAATTTTTAAGTTAGTAGATATTCTACCCACAGCTACAAGATTAGTTTATCTTCCCCCTTGAAACTGGTTTTATTATCTTATCAGAGGGGGTGTAGTTTTTCTTCTCAAAGAGTCTGAAAAATATTTATATTCCAAATGTTGTTTTAAAGAAAAACTTAAGGGTAGTTCCTATCAATAGAGGTGTCTGAGAGTGACTCCTCAGATCTGGGGGAAGTCTGAGCATGTCTATTTTTAAAATGTATTTTTTATTGTGATAAAACATATACAACACAACTTACCATTTTAACCATCTTTATTTGTTCACTTCAGTGACACTAAATCCATTTATATTGTCATGTGGCCATTACCAATATCCTTATCTAGAACTATTTCATTCCAGCTTTAGCTCTGCTCCCATTAAACACTAACTGCTCAGTCCCGCCTTCCCCGCCACCCCCAGCAGCTGTAAGAAAGCTTCTTGTTGCTCTGATTTTGACTACTCTAGGTATCTTGTATAATTGGAATCTCACAATATTTGTCTTTTTTTCATCTGCCTTATTTCATTTACAATTCTTCAAGGTTTGGTCATGTTGTAGCATTTATTGGACATCTTCCTTTTTAAAGTCCAAATAATATTCCATTATACATACAATGCTGCATTTTGTTGATCTGTTCATCTTGATGGACACGTCTACCTTTGGCTGGTGTTATGAGCATGAGTGTACAGATATCCGTTTTTGATTCCTAAAATATATACCCAGAAGAGGAATTGCTGGGTCACATGGTAACTCTTTGTTTAATTTTTTGAAGACTTGCCATACCGTTTTCCATAGTAGCCGTACCGTTCTACGTTCCCACAAACAGTGAGCAGATGTTCTGATTTCTCTACGTCCTCAAGAGTACTTTCCACCAGTTGCCTTCTCCAGCCAGCCTTGGCCATGGGCACACATGCACATGGTATGCGTAGGTCAATCGGGGAAGCAAACTGAATTTCATCATTGTAGGGCATCCTGTTGCTGTTATAATATTGTAGCTGTTTGCTCAATTTATTTTTAGAATCATTTTGTTTTATTTTATTCTCATGATGTTATAAAAGGAACTTTAAAATTTTTATTTGGTTTTCTGATGGTTAACGTTTGGTGCATAGAAATACAATTGATTAGGTGTGTAATTTTAAACATTTCAGGGAATTTTCTTTTTTTTAATTTGACAGAGTTTCACTATGTTGCAGTCCTCCTATCTCAGCTTCCTGAGTAGTCCAGCTTGTAGGAGGGGCTGGTGTGGAATTAGGCCTCCCATGTGGCCCCAGCAGCAGCTACCAGCACACGTTCACGTTTGCCCATGCAGTGCAGAGGATTCTGGTGCATGTCTTTGGATAGGCTTTCCCGGATGCCTTAGTAGGATTTGGAGCTAGTGGTTTAAATCTTACCTCCACTATTTACTCACCAGCTTATAACCTCGGACATCTCCTCAGCATTAAAATAGAAATTATACTATTGGTCTTACAGAGTTGTTTTAAGGATTAAATAGGATAACTGTGTCTATTATCTGGAATTTAGTAACCCTTCAACAAATATTAGCATCCATTTTAAGTTTGCTATAGGGCTTGCATGCTCATGGAGACAGAGAAAGGGGAGAGGAGTGAGAAAGCACCCCACAGGGAAGATAGCCATAGTCTCTTCTCTATTCCCCTCTTGGGATTTAAGGCTTGCATACACATGTGCCTGGTGTGTTTTTCAAGCTGCCAGGTACAGGACTCAGACCATACAGTCTACCATGTGGGATCCAGCTGCCTTAACTACCACACCACCTACCTGGCTCTAGTATCTTTGTGTGTTTGTGTGTGTGTGTGTGTGTGTGTGTGTGTGCAAATTTCATTGTTATTTCTAGTTAAGATAATGCTTGAGGTGAGTTTGAAGCCCAAGTAGAAACTGGGTGAAAAAAGAGTATTCCAGACAGAAATAGCCACACATATGAATATATGGAGGTGTGAAAAGGCTTGCTGTATTGGGAACTACATGATGGTTAATAAAATGGGCTTCAGAATCGGCAGATCTGGATTCAAATGTTAGCTTATCCACTTCTTTGCTCTATGTCTCTGGGTACTTCAGCCTTCTGACACATGGGTCAAAGTATAATTCAAAAAGGAAACTAGAAAGTATTTTGAACCAAATGAAAACATGACATCAAAATTTGTGAGACGTTAATAGCAGCAGATAGGGAGACAGTCATAGCATGAAGTAGACATTTTATATAAAAGAAAGGTATCAAATCAATGATTTGGGCTTCTACCTTAAGGAACTAGAAAGAAGAGCAAATGGAACCCAAACTAAGGAGGGAAAATGATCTATCTAGTCATAAGTCAATGAAATAAAGAACCCAAAACAAAACAAAAAAACTCTACACCTGGAACTTTGACAAAACCAATAAAATTGATATTCTAGGCACAGGTAGCACCACCACTTGGAAGATTAGAAGCTGTACAGAAAACCCAGGTTCAGTTGCTGGGCACCCTGAACACACTGGTCACCTGTGATCTGAGCTAACTGGGAGAAGGGTAAGAGGATCATAACGCAGCGAAACCCTGTCCACACCTTATCTTTCTCTCTCTTTCTTTCCCTATCTCTCTCTCTTTGTCTCATAAAAAGTAAAAGAGAATTGATACTCTAACCAAACTGATTGGAAAAAACAGAGAAGGCACAAATTACTAATATTAGGACTGAGCAGATATCAGTACAGATATTAAAAAGATAGATAAGAGAATATTATATCAATTTTTGTCAGTAAATCTAACATCTTGGATGAAACGAACAAATTCCATGAAGGATAACAACTACCAAAGTTTACTTAAGAATAAATAGATAACTTGGACAATCTCGTATCTACTAAAGAAATAGAATTGATAATTGGACTTCATCAAAATATGAACTTCTGGTCTTTGAAAGACATTGCTGACAAGAAAAAAATACAGTTAAAAAATTGGCCAGGACAGCATTTGGTATAGTGGTTAAGGTGCTAGACTCCCCCATGGCCAACCGCAATTTGAGTGCCAGACCTGGCAGCTTGAAACTCATACTGGGTGCATGTATATGTATGCCCAAAATCCTGAGAGGAGAATGGAGGAAAAAGAATTGTGGTGTGGCCATCCCTCTTGGGAGGCAATTTCTCCCGTTCTCTCTCAAGTGAGTGCATGAGTCCTGTAGCAAAACCTCTCTCTTAAAAACAAACAAACAAATAAACAAAATAGGCCAGAAAGTTGAATGGATACTTGATCAAAGAATGACTGTAAATGGCATAAACAGCATAAAAAGATGCTCAACATCACTAGGTTTTAGAAATTGCCATTTTGGGACCAGCAGTTAGCGTAATGGCTATGTCGCTGGACTCCCATGTAGTCGACTGCGGTTCGAGTCCCGGACCCGGTGGCTTAAACTCAGCCGGGCGCGTGTGCGTGCGTGCCCAAGATCCCGAGAGGAGAATGGAGGAGAAGGGATTGCGGCGTGGCCATCCCCCCCGGGGGGTGATTTCTCGCTTTCTGTCTCTCTGTCTGTCTCTCTCTGTCTGGCGAGCGCACGCGCCCTATAGCAAAAACCTCTCAAAAAAAAAAAAAAAAAAAAAGAAAGAAATTGCCATTTTAAAGCACAGAAGTAATCCTACGTACCTATTAGAATGATTAAAATGAAAAAGACAGACTATACCCAATTTGGGTAAGGATGTGGAAGAGCTGAATCTCCTCTGTGCCACTACTGGGACTATTAAATTGCACTTCAGAACATGGTTTGACAGTTTTCTGAAAAGTTAAACACCGAACATACAGCACAACTGTTTCACTCCTGTATACTTATTACAAAGAAAGGGAAGTGTCTGGCCCTACAAAGTCCTGCGCATGAATGTCCATAGCAGCTGTATCTGTAACAGCCAGAAACTGGAAACAACTCCAAAGTCCTCACCAAGTGAATGGATAAACAAAGCATGGTATATCCAAACAATAGAATGCTTCTCAATAATGAAAAGAAGCAAACTGTTGAAACAGGCAACAACCCGGATCAATCTCGAAATAAATACGTAGAGTAAAGGAAACCCAATAAAAGAGTCATGCTATTGGGTCGTTGGAAAAGTTCTGACATGTTTTTCTATGTAAAAGTGTGTCATGACTTTTCCAATGACCAAATACATGATTCAACTTACATAAAACTATAAAATACAAAATGACCTTCTGTTGGGCACAGAAAGCATGTTAGTGTTGCCTGGAGATGGGGGCATGGGGAAACTTTTGGGGTGATGACATATGTCCACTGCGTTGCCTGTTGTGATGTCAGGTTTCAGAGGTGTGTGTTTTTGTCAAAAGTTCTCAAGTTATGCATTTCAAATATATGCCATCTATTTCGGGGTAGTTACCTCACTCAATAAATTGCATGCTCTTTTGGATCATCTTTGTAATGCTACTCTTCTTTGGGTCATGGTTGTTCGCTTTTTGCGTTTGTGTTATTGCTGTCCATCGCTGAAAAATTAGTTTATCTCAATTTGAAGAGTTGATTGGAGACATTTCCCTGGGGAGAAAGAGGGACTGAGTAACTTAGGATAGTGGAATGAAAATTGAAGGCAACTTTGTCTCTCGGTGAGGAATGGGGTAGTTTGTGAGGTTTATTTTGGGGCCTTGAACCAGCAGCCTGCTCAGTTTGGAGGACGTAGAGGCAAAGAGTTTGTGCTTTGCCGTTTACTGGCTCTTATAAACATTGGTTAACTTGCTTAAGCCCCAAGCCCATACTACATACCTCAGGGTTGGGGACAATCTTTGTGAATGTATTTTGGTCAGGAATCAGTTGTTTAAAGTGAAGAAATCTCCTTAAACTAGTTTAAGCAAGCAAGGGAGTGTAGTTACAGGATGTAGAGTCATCCAGTGAATTCTGGGGCCCGAAGATCAGCTGGGACCTCAGGAGGGACTGTGGAACCAAGGTGAGGTCACTTTTTCATGTTGGTCTCCCCTCGAGCTGGGCTTCTCCCCACCCCCATACTCAGCCCATTCAGCCCAGAAAGTTTTTCTCTGTGCTCATGGGCCAGGCTCGCAGCCATTCTCCACCTGCCCTAACATCACTTTCTAGCTCCCAGAATTGATTGCTAGCTCCTAGTTTGCGGCAGAAACTCTCTAGTCTCTGAGACCCGATAATAAATTCTTAGGAGAGGTCTGGGTTCTGGAGTCCACTGAGCAATAATGAGCCGTGGCTGGAAGCGGGAGTCACGTCTACTCTCCAGGGCCTTGGAGAACAGATTTGGAAGACGGGCTGGGGAATGACAGGCACATCGATTACTACCTGTGCTACAGGACCTGGTATTTTATGGACCAGCAACATGGCATCACCGGGGAGTTGGTGAGAAAGGCAGTGACCAGGGCCCTGCTCCAGCCTGCTGTGTTCTCACATGAACTCAGGTGGTGCCACAGGCACTTAGAAGCCCGAGCAACTCTGTGGTGGAGCACGGCATCTCCGCCTCAGCACTGCTCCCACGTGGTGCTGGGTCCTTCTTTATTGTGGGAATCTGTCCGTGTAGTGTGGGGTGTTTAACAACAGCATCACTGACAGGTACTCAGTCATTGCCAGTGATCTCTCCCTGTCCTTCAAGTTGTGATAATCAAACGTGTCTCCAGGCACTGCCAGATGCCGGGCGTGGGGGGTGGGGTGGGGTGGGAGTGGGAGATTGTCCTGATTGAGAGCCATTGTTATAGAGGATTAAAAGATATAACGTATAATGTGTTTACAAGTGATTACTATCTATACAAATATTAGTCTGATAGGATTTGCCCTCCAAAAGCTGAAGCCTCTGTATATAAGGGTAGGTTTAATATCAGGCTTTTGATGAGTTTTTATTTCTCCATAATGTCAGATTTTGTGACATTCATGTAAACATTACTGTATTAATCTGTAAAGCTATCTCTTTTCATTTTTGAGATACAATGGTAAAATGTTTATTCACAAAGATGCCATGTACAAATTAAATCTCGAACTTAGCCATTTGTGCAAGTGTACTTGTTTTCTCTAAAATACCTCATGTCATTGAATGGGGAGACCTTTTCAAAGAAATCTCTTTGGGAAGGTCAGGCTCTAATAATTCAGGAAGTTCCACTGCTGTGGCCAACTGTGGGGATGTAAAAACAGATCAAATCCAGTTCAAATAATTAAGTTCCAGTGCACAGATGTTTGAAGCTCGTCGAAATAGATTATAAAAGCTGGAATCGTTATAGTAGCTTTCTGTAAACTTTTAACAATGACTAGTTGAAGTAATTTTTTTTTCAATTTTAATTTCTTTTTCTTGGAGGAGAAAGTGAATTATGCTTTCCAAAGGGACTTTGTTGGCTTCACCTACTATGGTTTAAAAGTTTCTCTTTTGCATCTTTCATTTCTTATGCCAGAGGGTGTATGCATGTGCATGAGAGAGGGAGAGAGAAGAGGAAGAAAGAGAGAAAAGGGATGGAGAGAGACAGAGAGAGTTATAGAAAGCACCCCCCTCACCCCCCCCCCCCCCCCAGCAGGGCATAGTCATACCGCAATCCTTTTTCCTCCAGTTTACCATCTTGTCAGCATCTTGGGCATGAATGTGTGCAAACTGCGTGTTTTTCAAGCCTCTGGTTGGGACTCAGACCATGATGGGCCATGTGGGACCCACTTTCCTTTGTGCAATGCTTAACCACTGTGATACAGGGCCAGCCCCACATCCTTTGTCTCTCGCTGTGCTCTGTGTAAACCTCGTCCTTAGGGAACACCTATTGCAGAAGTAGCATTGAGTACGTTCTTGATGTATGCGTGTAGGGTGGAGAGAAGGAAAAGCCCAGGAGCCAGCAGACAGAGCAGAATACTGTTCCCGGTGCTGGCTCCGGCCAGCTCTCCCCACGGACACCTTCTGTGCTCAGTGTCATGTTGAGAGCATCTCGACAGAAGGGTCTCCCAGTTCCTAGTCATGTTTTCTCCACAAGTCTGACTCTAAGGACATACTGAGCAAATTCATTCTTTTTTTTTTTTTTTTTTGTCAGCATAACTAATGCTTGTCCCTCATTACAGATGGAGTTCTTTCACTGTCTTAGGCCAAAGGGCCATTTTAAAACATGGATCCGTGCATATGTTAAAATGAAATGAAAAGATGTGTGCATAATTTGTTCCCTGATCGAGGGTTTAATATCCATATTAAGAGGCTAAAAAGGGCTCCAGCAGATTCGCTGAGGCCTTGTTTCTAGCCATTCCCTTTAAGGGGTCATCTTGGGCATTAACGATCACATTTGAAAGGTTCATTTCAACCTAAAACCTTTCACCATAGCAGAGACTTGACTGATGCCGTCGCGCACGTCTCAGGATGACGAATAGCCCTGTCCCTCTTGCCGGGTGGAAGGCAGACAGCTCTGACCACGTCTCAGTGCGGAGCACAGCAGCCAGCCGCCGATGCAGCACTTGCTGGGTCTGCAGACCCACTTTGTGCTTGTGCATTAGGTTTAGTCATTGAAGTCTCACGCAAGGGCGGAAGGAAGCCATTCTCACATGCAGGATGAATTTCGAAGAGGAAATACTTTTGCTGTAGATTCAGACACGAAAGACACCAATTGCCAAGACTCATGTTTTTCTTGTCAGCAAGAGGAGAGGGGCTTAAAATCACCTTCGGGTCATGTGAATTTTCTGGGTTACCCACAGTGGCAGCTAGGAGCTACACTTGGGATTTTCTCTCTTTTGAAAACATGTGGGTGTTGTGTTCTGCTCTACCTCTCACATCTGGTGATCAGAGCGCAGGGTCAACAGGGGAAATGTCTGACTGTGCACGCAGATTTGCAGTTTGTCCATAAAAGATTTAGTGCTGTTTTTTCAGCCCTCGTTGTCAGGCTTCAATTGCATTAAGGCTCATTAAAGAGCAGCAGCTATGTGAACCCAGGCGCACTCACAGAGCTGCCATCAATATTGTAAGAAGTGGGTGTACAACAGGAATGAGGGGGTGGGTGGAGATGGGGGGATAGAGTTAGGTTCTTGAGGCCACATCAATAAAGCAAAATTTAACTATTTCCTGGCTTGTTGTTTCAGTCATTTTTATTAAGAGACTGCTAGGTGCCAGTCACTATTCCAGCTGTGAAGGATCAGAGTAGAAAGAACACGGTCTTTTCCCTCTTATACCTGTCCTTATGAGGATAAAGACACAGAATAAACAGTGATGTGATGTTGATAATAGCACTGCCGGAGAGGTCTAGGCAGTGGGCGTATTTCAGAGAAAGCAACATTCAAAAAAAAAAGAATTATTTAACTGTATTTATTTATTTATTTATGTATTTTAATTTAACCAGAGAGGGACAGAGAGAGAGAGAGAGAGAAAGAGAGAGGGAGGGAGGGGGAGGGAGGGAGGGAGGGAGAGAGAGAGAGGGAGAAGAGGGGTGGGGGAGTGAGAAAGCAAGCCACCAGGTCCAGGACTCGAACCGTGGTCGGCCATGTGGGAGTCCAGGCCCTACAACACCACCTGCTGGCCCTAGAGAAAGCATTTGAGCTTGGTTTTGGATACTAAGTAGAAATTCCCCAGATGAAAAACAGAGACGATCAGGTGCTCCAGGGGGTAAACACCGTATGGCTCAGAGTATGTGAGTTCATGCTGCATTCAGGATGTGGCAGGCCATTCCACTGGTTTCAATCCAAGGAGTGTCAACATGGAGAGAGACAAAACCAGATGGACAGACCAAGGCTGGATTATGAGGGGTTCTTACCGTACTATGTATTTAGACTCCACCCAGTGTCCCGAGCAATGAGAAACTATCCAAGTCAGTTCTTGTCTTCTCTTGCTTTGCTTCCAGAACCAGTACCTTAAAGTTCAGGTTCCCCTGGCCAGTTCCTGACCAAGTTAGTCTCTGGAGCAAAGGTAGCCCAGGGTTATTAGCTAATGGAATCTAGCATTAGTCTTACTACCCATAACTTTGGATGCTCAGATCCTAACAAGCTCCCTGAGTTCTGTAACAGGACCCTAACCCGATCTTTGCTCCTCTAGTCCTTGTGTGTGGGCTTTTCTTGATTTTCTGATTAGCCGTTCAGTTCCCAGTCCTAGACAGACTCCAAGTCTAGTTTTAGGCTTCCTGGGCCTTCTTTGCATTTTCTAGCTGCTCACAGGGATCCTGCTCCAGCTGACAGCTTTCCTGGAGTCACACCATGGTCATCTGCTCATAGTGGGTGTGAACTGTTACTGCTGTGACCTACCCACCAAGTCGGATCTTCTTACATATCAGTTCTATCTCAGCCATATCTGGATTTGTTGCATCTTTATAGGTATAGACTCAGATTGATACTAAGTCTATAATCCTCCTTCTCCATAACTGTAAGCTCATTAATTCTCTTTACCTTAATCTTGGCTCTTCTTAACCTCTTCCTATTCCCACTAGCCTTGTTGCATGCTCCAATGTGTCTGAAGCAAAACACACTCTTGAGGTCCCCAGGATTCCTGACTCCTGATGCTCATGCTGTTGGGTGATCCTTCTCCTCGAGTGTGGTGGGCCCCGTGACTTGCATCGAACCAACAGAACATGACAGAAGTGACCAGATTGCAGCACCCATCCTGCTGGAGTCTCTCGCCCTTGCTGGCTATGAGGAAGCAAGTAGCAATGTTGGAGCAGAACTGCAGGTGGCTTTGAGGAGCAGAGGACAGTCTGTATTGACCACCAGCAAAAAACTGAAGCTCTCAGTTCTGCAGTCCCCAGGAACTGAATGCCGCCAACAGCTCCCCAACAGGGAAGCAGACCCTTCCTAAGCAGAGCCTCAGAATGAGAACCCAGGCCTGGCTGACACTCTGATTGAAGCTTTGCAGGACCCAACTCAGCCGTGCCTGGACTTCTGACTCACACAACTGTGAGATAATAAATGTGTGTTATTTTAAGCCACCAAGTCTGTGGAAATATTGTCATGCAGCAGTAGATAACTAATATAGTGTCTCAGTGGAGCAAGACAAGAAACAGCAATTAGAATATCTGTTCTGGTTAAATACTTGGCATCTGGTAGTTAGATGTGTAATTGTACTTTATTAAACATTTTTTCCCCTCTCTCTCTGGTTAACATTCCTAAGGAAATGGGAATTTTTATTTTCTACAAGGAGCTGGTTCATCACCTTAATTGTCTCATTCCTGAAGCAGGTGTCCTAGATAAAGGACACCAGATGGAACCCAGCAGCTGGAGCAGGAAAGCTCTGAAATCGCGGAGATTATGTTGAGTGCAACCTTGTGTGCAGTAGAGAACAAAGAGAAAACAGAACTCTTAAGGGTTTTCTTGAGAGCATCAGAAGGTGTCGGTAGTGTCTAAACTGCAGTCAAAATGGTTCAGGATAGGTGTTTGCCATCACTTTTGGAGCAGTTTACAAATGTTTGCTGCTGGGGGATTTAAACATTTGTCTGAAGCATTTTTTAAATATCTCAGTTTCATAACAGCATTAGATCTATCTGTTATTTATGCATCATTCTCACAATAATTTTTCCATTTATTATTGGTTTTTCTGATTTTCAATTGTTTAACCTCTTTTGGCTTTCATGTATGTGTGAGAATGTGATAGTCTCCATCTTATGTGGGGGAAAGAGAGTTTAAGAGTACATAGCTCTGGGGAACCAGCAGTTAGCGTAATGGCTATGTCGCTGGACTTTCGACCGCAAGAGTACATATTGCGGCGTGACCATCTCTGTGATTTCTCGCTTTCTGTCTCTACTCTGAGAACGCGCCCTATAGCACTTAGTACAAGATCATCGGGGGTTCGGTTCCCAGGACAGCTTATATGTGCTGGGTACATGCACGTGGACCCAGGATCTGGCTAGCTGAAAGGTTGGGGTGGGGATATTGTGGCATGAGACCATGTTGGGTCTGCTTATTGAGGTGTTTTTCTAAACCTTTCCACCATGAAATAAATAAATAAATAAACTTAAAATAAACATTTGAGAATACCTACTGAATTCTTGCTTCTGTGTCACATTGTCTATGATCTCCACAGTAAACACATGAAATGAGTTTATTAAATTTTGTGCCACAGGGTGCATGTAAGTGAGAGAGAACGAGAAAGGAACCCCCCAATGGGGCTGTACCGCACCATGGTCCTTTTTCCTCCATTTCTGCATCCCATCAGAATCCTGCGTACACACACACACACACACACACACACACACACACACACGTGGCTGATGTGCTGCTGCCAGGGCAAGGATTTGAACTGCAGTCAGCCACATGGGAGCTAGCTCTCTGTGCATAGTGCTTAACCACTGCACTACAGGTCAGCCCATGAAATGGGTATTTTTTAATCTTCATTTTCTTTAAATGAGAAAACCAAGGCCAAAAGAGATCAAGTGATATGTCCAAGAGTACACACTTGGAAAGTCCCAGAGACAGAACTTAAGTCCTATGGACATCAAAACTGTCTTTCCTCAACACCAGTGGATCCCCAAGTATGGTCCATGGACCGTTCAGGGAATCCATGAGGTAAAAACTGTCCTCATAATAATACTAAGATTCTATTTGTGTTAACATTTGCTGTGTTAATGTTTACACTGACAGTACAGAGCAGTGGCGGGAGAAGCTTTTGGCACCTTAGCTCCAATCACCGACTGTGACACCAAAGTGTGCTAGAAGTTTTTGTGTTCTCTGCCGCCATGAACTCGAAGTTAAAAGGAGGAGAGGGCAGTTTCATTTAAGAATGTCCTCCATGGGACCAGCAGTTAGCCTAATGGCTATGTCGCTGGATTCCCACATAGTCGACCGCGGTTTGCGTCCTGGACCCGGTGGCTTAAACTCACGCTGGGCGCGTGTGCGTGCGTGCCCAAGATCCCAAAAGAAGAATGAAAGAGAGGGGATTGCGGCGTGACCATCCCCCCAGGGGGTGATTTCTCGCTTTCTCTCTCTCTGTCTCTCTGGCGAGCGCATGCGCCCTATAGCGAAAACCTCTCCAAAAAAAAAAAAAAAAGAAAGAATGTCCTCCATGAGGGCCAGCAGATGTCATGGTGGTTAAGGTGCTGGACTCTCACATGGCTACCCATGGTTTGAGTCCAAGACCTAGCAGCTTTAAAATTATGCCAGGCACGTGTGCATGTGCGTGCCCAAAATCCCAGGAGGAGGATGGAGGAGAAAGGATTGTGGCATCACCATTCCCCTGGGGGGATGATTTCTTACTTTCCCCCTCTCTCTCTAGCAAGCACATGCACTCTATGGCAAAAATCTAAGAAAAAATGAAAATTTTAAAAAAGAATGTTCTCAGTGAAGCAATTAACAACTTTAACCTTATAAAATCTCATCCCTGAGTACATGTCTTTTTAATATTCTGTGTGATCCAATGGGCAGTACACATCAATTGCCTCTGCTGTGTGCCAACCAAAGCACTGTGGCTGTCTCAGAAAGAGGCATGTGTGCAGTTGTTTGAGTTGTGAGCTGAATGGCCATTTTTCATGAACCACATTTTTTTTTTTTTTTTGAAGAGGTTTTTGCTACAGGGCGCGTGCGCTCGCCAGACAGACAGAGAGAGACAGAGAGACAGAAAGCGAGAAATCACCCCCAGGGGGGATGGTCACGCCACAATCCCTTCTCCTCCATTCTCCTCTCGGGATCTTGGGTATGCACGCACACGCACCCGGCGTGAGTTTAAGCCACCGTGTCCGGGACGCGAACTGCGGTCGACTACGTGGGAGTCCAGCGACATAGCCATTACGCTAACTGCTGGTCCCATGAACCACATTTTTTTTTAGTGTGAAAGAATGACTGACAGAAAAACTGGTGAAATTTTATCATGAATAAGTGAAAACAATGAATGAGTGAAGCTGTCACTTCAAAGAAAACAGTATTTACTGCCAATTCATACTTTCAAGGAAAAGTTAAAATTCTGGAAAACTTGTTTTTGCCACTGTAACTGTTGAGTGTATTGACTTCCCAGTACTTAAAGATTTTCCTGACAAGATTGATGGTGAGTTTTTGATACGATATAATGGCATGTATCAGCATTTGGAAACTCTGCCACCTCAGTGAATGCTATTTACCAAGTAGCCAATATTTAATGTTATAAAATCACGAGAGAATAAAAGATCCATTCAAAGTGCAAGATAGACCAATGGGTTTTAAAGTAATAGAGGACAAAAAGTTTAATAACATACTCACAGACTTCACATTGCAGCTAACCTTTTAAAAACTATCACATGTCAAGTTCAGGTATAAGCAGTAAAGACTAATATCCACATCATCCCTTTTCAAATTACATACCTGTGTGAGGCTGTGTTTTCTTTATATATTTCAAACAGAATAACATGTTTCAACAGACTGAATGCAGGAGAAGACATGAAAATCTAGTTTTCTATTAAGCAAATATTAGTGTGAAGTAATGTGAAGTAATATTTTTTCAAAATAGTTTTGAAACAAAATAGTTTCTGTTTTATAGGATGTAGTTACTTTTCATTAAAGTGTGTTATTTATATTAACTTGTAATGGGTTTATAACTTTAATGGATTGATGAGCAAGTATTCAGAGTTGGCCCTGTAGCACAGTGGTTAAATGTTGTGCATTGGGAGCCTGATCTCATAGCTGACTGCAGTTCGAGTCCCAGCACTAATAGCTTGAATAAACATACTGGGTGCATGTGTGTGTGTGCCCAAAATTCTGATGGGGAGAAGAAATGGTAGAAAGGCTGTAGTGGGGGTGCTTTATCTCTTCTTACTCTAGTGAGTGCATGTACCCCTGGCAATAAAAAAAATTAACTTTTGGAGCCAGCAGAAGGACTGATCGTTAAGGCACTGGACTCTCACATGGCTGACCTTGGTTTGAGTCCTGGACCTGGCAGCTTGAAAATCACACCAGGAATGTGTGCATGTGTGCCCAAAATCCTGAGAGAAGAATGGAGGAGAAGGGGTTGTGGTGTGGCCATACCCCCCCCCCCTCCAGGGGTGATTTCTCACTTTCCCTTTCTCTGTTTCTTTTTGTCTCTCTACAGTGAGTACATGCACCCTATGGCAAAACCTTAAAAAAATGCTCAAAAATTTTATTCTCATACCTTAAATATTGCTATGTAAAACTCATATAAATAAAAGCCCTTTTGAGTTCTGCTTACCAAGCATATAAAGGGGTCCTGAGACCAACAAAGTATTTTTAGAATGGATGCTTTATACTGTGTTGTTTCTTGTCCCTGCATGCCTGTTCTGAAACTAAGATAAAATGTTATAAGAATACCTTGATAAGGCACTTTAAGGATGAATATTCCTTTCACTATTGATAATGAGCCTGTTTTACCTTTATTCTATTATCTTTGATTTTGTTATTGAGAATGAAATCTCTTGATGATCTTGGGAGATTATATACAATCATCACTTTCCTTCATCACCACAGTTCCTTTTTACTAAATGGAATCTATAAATTAGACATGATTTGACTGAATAGATATAGGTATATGGTGAAACTCATTTTATATTCATATCTGAATTTATTATTAGGTCATGTGTAGATTTTTCTGGTAAATTTCACTCAGTTTTAATGGTGTAAAACTGTAGATTGTTTTACTGATCAGTTTATGTAGGTCACAATCATGCATTGAAATGATTTCTTATCTTTGTAGTCTGAGAGTAATAAAAGTGGGATTGTTAATTACTTTTCTTTCATCTTGTAGAGTGATTCTGGAACCACAGTTTTTGGACAGTGTGTATCTTGTGCAGTCATTAATACTCAGCTGTTAGGAGCAATGGGTTCTCTGGCTTGGACCATTTAATAACCCCTAATGAATATACTGTAACTGGCTATAGCAAATCTCTTGCCTATATCTGATGGTATTTTATATTTTCTCCACACTGAAGCTAAATGTTTTTGTCACATGCAGTTTACTACTGTAAGTTACATTTACTATCATCAACACCATTAGTGGACCTCAGAATCAATAATGACTGTGATAACGTCACACCCTTGTGAAAGGGGCCAATATACTAGCTTCCTCAGTGACTGCCTCTTGCTTTTTATTAAAAACAAACAAACAAACAAAATCTTTCCCCCATATGTAAATGAAACCACATAAGGCATATAAATTCAGCTCTGTCAGATTACAAAGATAACAAATACAATCTGTTATTTTACCGCACCCCTCTTTTCAGTGCACATCCCATGTGTTACCATGCATCTCACTATAAACATCTTACACCTAAACCAGAGTTAGACTGGTTAATGAATTTATGCACCGAAGGCTCAGCCCCAGCTCCAAAGGCTTTCTTACCTTCTTTCCACCCTCAGTCACTGAACCCAGTCCAAGTTGAACTGATCACTTCTTCCTGCGTGCCCTAACTCTGTGGACTTCCTTCACATCAGTTGTAATTGTTACTACGCTTATTCTGTGCCAGGTCTCCTCACTGCCTTCAAAGGCAAGGACCATGCTGAGAGCCTCTCTTGTCATTGCCGTGCTGAGTGCTGAGGATGTAGCAGTCACTCAGATGTCTGCCTTCTCAGAACTTAGGAGTGTGTGTCCCCAGTGCCTAACCCTTTAGGTTCTTCTATATAGTAAGGGCTTAACAGAAAAAGTCTATTGAATGGTGGGATGCTTTTCATTCACAGTCCTTTCTGGTACTTAATTTTTAAGTGAGTCAAAATTTAATGAGCCTCTACTCTAAAAATACCGCCTTTCCCCCCTTTTATTTCTCTATATTTAAAACTAAGAAAAGTGAATTAAAAATGCCTTGTATTTGCAATATGCCTAATTATTTACAAATTATTCCCCACATTTATTTCATTTTATTCTTTTTTAGACTAGTTTTATTTTTAAAATCATGATTAGTGGTTTACATATACTTGATGTATATCTTTGTGGAGTATGGTATGGTTTTCAAAGTAGCCACATAGCATATAATAATCAAATCAAGGTTATACCATATTCGTTTTCTTCTGCATTGAACATTACATTATGTTCACATTTGATAACAGTTCTATTAGTATATGTCTTTTTTGAAAGATATATTAAATTGTCTATATATGTTTACTCTGCTGTAGTACACCATCCTATAACCTCTTTTTATTCACACATAATCTTGTGTCCACTAAAAATGTTTTTATGAATCCCCCTACCTCCCCCAAGCAGCTTCTGGTATCTATCATTACCCTTTCTTTTTATTATTTTTCTTATTTTTTTTCCAGTTTTTTGAAAGGGTGCATATACTTGCCAGAAAGAGATAGACATAGTGGGGGGGGGGGGAGTGAGAAAACATTCCCCCTAATACCCCTTCCTCCTTTTCTTCTTCTTTTGGGACTTTGGACATGTACACTCACATGCCCAGCCTGTTCTTCAAGCCACTAGGTCTGGGACTTGAACCACACTGTTGGCCATGTGGTTAACTACCATGCCACTGGCTGGCCTTCCTCTCTCTATTTCTATACTTTTGAGTCCTTTAGTTTCCACCATAGAGTGCGGACATTCAGTATGTGCTAAGTGGGAAAATATAGCATTTGTTTTTAATAGTTTCGCTTATTTTTCTTAACATTATATCTTCTAGATTTGTTTACTTTGTACCAAATGACAGAATATATGGCCAAATAGTATCCATTATATATGTCTCATATTTTCCCAATCCTTTCATTGGTGGTTGAGCCATTAGGTTGAGTCTATGGCTTAGATATTGTGAATAGTGTTACAATAAACACAAGCATGCAAATGTCTCTCTGACTGAGTGATTTCCTTTCCTTTAGGTATATGCTCAGTAGTGGCATTGAGAGGTCATGTGATGGCTCTGGTTTTAGATTTTTTTGAGGAACAACCGTACTGTTTTTCCAGTGGCTGTACTAATTTACAAACGCATCAGTAGTGCATAAGGGTTCCCTTTTCTCTGCAATCTTGCCAGCATTTATTATTCTTTATTATTATTATTTTGATCATAGCTATTCTGACTGAGGTTATATGATCTCTCATTGTTGTTTTGATTTGCACTTCCCTTATGATAAGAGATGTTGAATATGTTTTCACGTGTTTTTAGCCATTCATATATCTTGCTCTGAGAGTTGTCTGTTCAGGTTGATTACCCACATTTTAACTGGATTAGTAGGGTTTTATAGGGTGAGCTGTTTATTTCCTTATATATTCTGGTTGTCAATCTCTTATTTAAGGTATAGTTTGCAAATGTTTTCTCCCAATCAATGGATTGTCTATTTATTGTTTCCTTAGCGTGATGTAATCCCACTTAAAAAGTTTTTAAATTTTTTTAAAATGTATTTTTTTTTTATGTGAGAAAGAGAGGAGGGCATTCTATGATCTTGCCCCCAGCCTTCCAGCCAACCAAGATCACAAGCACACCTGTAGACGTGCCTGGCATATTCTGATTGACCTAAGGTCCACACTAGGGCCTCTCATATAGTTCCAGTATCATGCAGCAGGTCTCTACCACCTGTGCCACCTTGGCTGAGCCTCTTGATTCTTATAGAATCCCTAAGAAAAGTAAGGAATGTGGTTTTATCTCCATTTTGCATGTGGTTAGTGAGAGGAGGTACATCACTAGTACCCTGGTTTTTTGGTTCAACCCCAGCATCCCTACACTCATAAACATATACTTGAAAACTGTTTTAAAGACTTGTCAACTTGAGATGGCCTTGTTTTGATTTCCATAGAGATAAATCCAATAATGAGGCCACTGTTATAGAGGAGAAAATTAACCACCAAATAAGGAGGCAAAAAAAAAAAAAAAAAAAAAAAAAAAGGCAGAAGAGACATTATTTTTTCACAGTAAAACCCAATTAAGATGGTCCTCATTGGAACCATTACCTTCCTTTTGTAGTATGCGACATGGGAGAACAGTGCTAACATTCATGAATGAGCGTGGTATTTCAGAGCTGGAAGGCACCACATGCACATCGGATCCAGTCTTTCCTCTCACAGCTAGTGAGACTGAACTACATAGACGTGAAATGACTTACCTAACATCTCTCAGCTGGTTTAGTGGTATGGGACCTATAGGTCACAACGTGAAAATCTGAAACTGCAAGAACAGTGGCCTCTTGGTGTATGCTAAGTCTGTTTCCAAGACTATATGGGAGATTTCAAAAAGTTTGTGAAAAAAATAGAATTAAAACATGAGTTTATAGAAGCTGGCAGGTGGTGTGGTGTCTAAGGCACTGGACTCCCACATGGTCGGCCGTGGTTTGAGTCCCAGATCTGGTGGCTTGCTTTCTTTTTCCCCCCACTGCCCACATGTCTCTCTGTGATCAAATTAAGTAAATTAATTAATTAATAAAATAAAATAAACATTTATTTAAAACTATGAGTTTATTTTGATACAAACAGTTTTGAAATCCATACTTATTTTTCATAATATACATAATATACATGAAGCCCCTCATGTATGTCTGAGAAACCTTTTAATACAACTGACCTGTTTTGAGTCAGTGGCGTTAAAGTAATTTGACTTGACAGATCCCAGATGATTCTAATGAGCAATTGCTCTTCTGAATGATTGGAGATTGACCCTCTAATATGTGGAAGATGAGCACCTTCAGTCTAAAATCCAAGCACACAATTTTCTGACAGACCTCTTCCCTGAAGCTGAAATTGGTTTCAGGTCTGTCAACTCCTAGAGTCAGTTCCAGGTGTTGACTACTACCTTTATGCATCTTTAAATAAATAATTAAATAAAATAACACACACACACACACACACACACACACACACACATATGTAGAATATGTATATGTAGAATATATATATAGATAGCTAGATAGGTAGATAGATATATCTAGAGAGAGGGGGGTTAAAATATAGTAGCACCCAGTAGTAGTTTTGCTTTCCACAGTTTCAGTCAACTATAGTCAAAAACAGATGGTTACAGTATATTAAGATATTTTGAGAGACAGAAAGTAATCACATTCCCGTTTTTTTTTTTTTTTTTTGCTGTAATGCACATGTGCTCACTGGAGACAAAGAGAGGGAGATAGCATCCCACAGGGTTTTGCCATGCCACACACAATCCTGTCTCTTCCATTCTCCTTTTGGGATTTTGGGCCCACCTGCACATGCACCCAGCATATTTTTTTCAAGTCACTGGATCTAGGACTTGAACTGCACAGTCAGCCATGGGAGATCCAACTGCCTTAACCTCCATGCCATCTGCTGGCACCTCATTACCTTTTATTATAGTGTATTGTTGTAATTATTCATTGTATTATTAGTTGTGGTTAATCTCTTACTGAGCCTAGTTTATAAATTAATCTTATCAGGGGTATGTATATAGAAGAGAAAACATCGTTTGTGGAAAGTTTGGTACTATCTACAGCTTCAGGCATCCACTTGAGGGTCTTAGAACAGACCCCTGTGGATAAGGGGAAGCCAATATACTGTATTTTAAAAGACTGGATTGTAATAGCTTGAACTTTTGGGATATTAATTTGCATAGAAAAAGTCAAGTTACTATTATGTGAGAAGTATAGTTATACCTGGTAAATTAGAGGAAGTTACATGTGAATGTGCGACTATTTTATTCCTAGATTCACATAATAGACTTTTTTTCTTTCTTTCTTTCTTTTTTTTTTTTTTTTTTTTTTTTTTTTTTTAAGAGGTTTTGGCTATAGGGCACGTGCGCTTGCAAGAAAGACAGACAGAGAGACAGAAAGTGAGAAATCACCCCTGGGGTGATGGCACGCCATAATCCCTTCTCCTCTCGGAATCTTGGGCACGCACGCACATGCGCCCGGCATGAGTTTAAGCCACTCAGTCCGGGACTCGAACTGCGATTGACTACATGGGAGTCCAGCAACATAGCCATTACAACAATTACTGGTTTTGTTTTTTGATTCATAGCATGAGAGGTTAGGAGCTGTTCAGACTCAGAGCTGGGGCTTCAACCTGGTTCTCCTGATTCTTCTTTGTGGTGCTTTTTTCTCCAATCTACCTCATAAGTTTAAAACGATTTCTAGAAGCTGTGCCATTTCTGTTATTTTAATCATATACTATATGGATATAGTTATATACTATATGGATATTATTTTACTCATATACTATATACGATGTGGAGTTTTGTGACCAGGACTGGTAAAGGAAGATAATGAGAATTACAGCAAAGCACCATTAGGTTTGACGAATACTAAATTACTTTGTCACTAGTTATTGCAAAATTAGGACTTATGGATGCCAGTGGGTGGTTCTTGGGAAATCTGGATTTGTGTGTCATTTATTCATTTGGAAAACATTTAAGCACTTCGCAGCATTTTTTCTTTCTTTCTTTTTCTTTTCCCTTTTCTTTCTTTCTTTTTTTTTTTTTTTTTTTTTTTTTTTTTTTTTTTTTTTTTTTTTTGAGAGGTTTTTGCTATAGGGCATATGTGCTCACCAGAAAGACAGACAGAAAGTGAGAAATCACCCCCCAGGGAGATGACCAGGCCACAATCCCTTCCCCTCCATTCTCCTCTCGGGATCTGGGGCACACATGCACTTGCACCCGGCGTGAGTTTAAGCTGCCTGGTCTGGGACTTCAACCGCAGTCGACTGCATGGGAGTCCAGCGATGTAACCATTATACCATCTGCTGGTCCCTTAAGCAATTTGCAGCATTTTAAGGAGGTAACAGAATGGAGGGAAGATACTCAACACACACACACACACACACACACACACACACACACTCTTACTACAAGCTCTAGATTTCATGTTTCGTGGGTATAGGAGTCTCACCAGGTGGCTACACAGAGTGGTCGTAGACACAGCATAGCATTTCTCTTGCTCCCTGGCTGTCTACAGGCTACACAGTTCTCAAGATACTCTCATGCAAGTCAAGTTCTGCCACCTTGAGTGTCTGCCACCCCACACCCAGTAGTTTTTAGGGTTTCATCACTGTTCCAGAAGAGCTTACATTCTGCGTGCTTTGTTGAAGTACGTGTTGACAAACATGGGGCTGTCCTGGGTTCTATGTTAGGATTGGTGTGAGCAAAGCCCAAATCTCCCGTGTGGGAGAGTAACTTGGGACTCTCCGGATCACGTGGCCCTGAACCATGTCTCTGTCTTATCTTGCCCATGTCTCTGAAGCCCATCCTTTGATGCAGATTTTGATGGTTCTACCACTAAGTTTGGAAAAATCGTTTTCTCTACACCTAATGTGCTCTAGGCACTCTGTTATGGGTTTACATAGTTAAGAACCTCTAAGGGTGAGGTATTGTTGGCTTTGTTTCATAGCTTGAATAAACTGAGGCCCCAAGGGGTAAGTAACTTGTTGAGATCATGCGTCTTGAGAAGTGGAGCCATGACTCATTTCCACATCTGATTCCAAAGGTGTCCCCCTTACCCTTTTGAATATGCCACGCAGCTAAGAATAGTGTTTCAGGGTCAGCGTTTTCCAAATCCTTTTGCAGTCCTCTAATGGGATGTTACGGTGATTTTTAGAATGAATTAATTCATAGTGATGTCACAGCAGAAAAGCACTATTTGTTGAAGGCCTATTTTTTGTGCCCCTTTTAAACAACTACTCAGCTCCCATCAATTCAAGGGATGTCCTCTTCAAAGGGCTTAAAGTCTTGTTAGTTATTTGCGCTCAGAATTTTCTCCTGAAGGGTACTTCATTCAATTTGTAGATAACCTTGATAATAGATAATTCTCAAGTGGGACAATCTAAATGTCATTTACCTTTGAGGGATTTTCCCAAATTTACCTGCCTAGTAACATTTTACATATTCATTGTCGAAATGTTGGAATGAATTACTTGTCCTGACTAGTCCTTCTCTTTGTCCTTCAAGTTTTATGGCCTTTGCCCCCTCCCTCCCCCCCAGAGTACAGACTCCCCCATTACCTGTAACAACACAAGTCAGTTGCACTTAAATTACTTTGGAGCAGCCATTTCTTGCAATAGTGCAGAGTAAAGTACTAATGAGGATGAGGTGTGGCTCCCAGGGTAGAAAATGTGTCGGTTTCCTTTTCCTGGCTTCCCTGTAGTGGCATTTCAGACCCCTGGTGAGAGGACCCATCTCTTTAGTTGAGGAAGTCCTAATGCTTTCTAAGACAAAGCGCAACTCCCAGGTCTTAAATGATGGAACAGAGAAAATGATGAGCTAGCTGGAGCTCGTCTCTTGAAGAGGCATGATAACCAGGTCTGTACCGCAGCAGGGCAGCTAGATTTCCCTCTGTGGTCAGTGTCTGAGCAACATGATAAACCAGATTCTCTTGCACTGTCTGGACGCTAACTGCTGCTTGGGCTCGCACAAACACTGTCCTTAGCAACCAATGTTATTAGAGTCGAAAGATGATTAGAAGTGGGCATTTCATCGCTTCTCCACAGAACAAACAGGAGCTGGAGGTGCCGTGGGACCGTAGCCTGCGTCAGCGCCCACACTGAGGGAATATTTCATACAAAGAAATCTGAAGGTCTAGAATGTTAACTAACATCTTCTTAGGCTCCCCTCTTCCTTCTTTAAAGGTGTACATTTTTCACCTCTTACTAGTCTGTGACCGCGGCTGTTGTATTTTAATTAGCGATGACTGCAGAGTATCTCAAAACTGACCCAAAGCATAAATTAGAATAGTCATGGCAGTAGACTTTGCAGGCTGCTTTTTAGGGGACTTGGGCAGAATTTTAAAGTAATGTTGTGTTTCAGACCCTAGGACTCTAACCTCTCCCTTTCTCGATTTTCAATATGTCTCCTCTTTCTTGCCACCCCATGGCCACTTAGGGGTCTGTGCAGACAGGATCTGCAGTCGCCTTTTTCTACACATCAGATACTTAAACCTCAGTGTGAATCAGTGGGGGGAGGGGGAAAATCAATGTTATTTCATGAAAATCAATGTGCTACTTCTTCCAAGGGATTATTTCCATTTAAGCCTGATCTCTAATGGAGAAATAAATGATTTTGTGACTTGTAAAAGGAACTCATGCATGGGGAAGGAAAGGGATTTGGGTTTATGCGGGCTTCCTCCCTGATCTAGAAAATCATACCTTCATTTCAGAATTGACCTTGCTCTCAAAAGTTTAATTTGTATGTATTTATCCCTTCAAATGTTTTATGCTGTTGTTCATTTAGCATCTTCATCATTGCAAATTCTCATTTAATTCATACCAGCCAAATAGGTCAATCATTCACTGGTCTGACATTTTTCTATGTTAATCTCATTTCTCTCAGCTCTTTGGAAACCACTAGATGGAAGTGTCATTTTATTAAAATTTAATATCAACTTGACCCTGGAGTGTGGGCAGTTAGGCAGAATTATCCTCAGGTGTAAATTGTAGCCTGGGCTTCAGGTGCATGTGGTTTTCATTTATTTTTATTTTTTTATTTTTGCACATGTATTATTATATTGTGCTACATCTTTTGAACAGAGGTTCTGATAAAAATGGGCCTGAGAAATTTGAAGGTATTTATAACATCCAGATCTACTCTGGAGAAGTAAATGGGGTTGAACAGAGTCATTTCTCTCTCTCTCCCCCTTTCTTTTTCTCTCTCTGTCTCTTTGTGTGCTTGTGCGTATTTAACATTAAAATAAAAGAGCATCTGTTCACCTTCACTGTATTCATCTAAAAGGTTTAAGCTGTTTCTGTTCCCTGTTTCAGTCTAACAAAAGAAGTATGGAAACACTATCGGTAATATTTCACAGGGATCTTATGATAGAGATGAGACTGATAGTTGGTTGCATCCTTCTCCACTAAGATCATATTTTACCTGGAAAACATATTAGTTTTTGGCATTTGTCCTGAAATCCAAAAGACTAAATAAATAATAAACAGTTTTAAGAGAAGGATAGGGAGAATGCAAGTAATAAAGTAGTATTTACTGCTACCAAGAGTCTGTATCATTTAGGTACTTAATTTTCTTTGAATGAGAGTGTAGATACTTTGCTGCATTTTTCTAGTGTTCCCTGTAGTGGCTGGCATTTATGAGTATTTAATAAATTTTTATCATAATTAATATCCCAAAAAGATTGGGATTTTTCTCTGGAGATGGTAGAACTAGAGGCTTAGGAATCTCTGGGAAAGACTAAGTGTGTTTTCATGAATTACTGTTTGGCTGTCTGAAGGCATCCTGATGTACTTATTCATTGAGTTCCAAGCCTCAAGCCCAGTTCTGTGTGTCAGGGTCATCCTCACAGAGGGTGAGAACCAGGCTGATGTTCTCTGTGGTGGACGAATGCCATTGTAAGGGCTTGGGCTTCAGAAGTAGATAGAGCTGGACTTGAGTTATGGTTCTACTGCTACCTGGAAAATGGGGACAATTCCGCTTTTCTTGCAGGGTTACTGTGAGAATAGAACTATTGCGTGTGAAGGACCAGGCATGGCTGAGGCAGGCTCCTGCTGTGGATGGCTTTTACCATATTCTTGAGAAAGAGCTATTGAATCCATGTGGACGTTAGAATAAGCAGGTCGCTCCTGCTTAGCGTGTGGCAGTTATGATTTATATATTGACTATTATTTCATCACTGCATCCTAAGTCCTAACAGATCTTGAGTTCATTGGTACATTTTTTTTTTTCAAAATTTTTGCCAGAGAGCACACGTACTCACTGGAGAGAGACAGAGAGCAAAGGGAAAGAGATGTTTAAGGCAAAGGATTCCATATGGCCAACCAAGCTTCAGGTTCCTCCCTGGCAGCTCGAAAAACATTCTGGGTATGTGTGTGGGTGCCCCAAACCCTGATGGAGAAATGGAGAAGGAATTGCACATGACCATGCCTCATGGAGGGTGCTTTCTTCCTCTCCTCTCTTTCTTTGTCTCTCTCTGGCAAGCCTAGACACTCTCTGGCAATTTAAAAAAAAAAAAGAAAGAAAGAAAGAGAGAGAGGAAAAAAGGAAAGAAAGCAAAAGAAATGAAAAGTAAAGGAAAAAAGGAATAAAGAAAGAAAAGAGAGATAGCGTGTACCTCTTTCAGGGAGGGGAAGTCAGGGTGGATTTTATGAAAGCGCTGGCAGTGAAGAGAAATTGTGAAGAATGAGTGACACTTGGATAGGCAGAGGTAGGTATGAGAAGTGACTCAAGGCAATGAATAAGGGTGTTTTGTTTGTTTTTGTTTTTATATAGCAATAACATAATCAGAAGAGCTTGGGGAGGGCAGCAGATGGCGTAGTTACGTCACTGGACTCCCACATGGCTAACCATGGTTTGAGTCCCAGACCTGGAAACTTGAAACTCACACCGAGTGTGTGTGCACCCAAGATCCCAGGAGGAGAATTGAGGAGAAGGGATTGTGCCATGGCCATCCCCCCAGGGGGTGATTCCTCACTTGCCGTCTCACTGTCTCTGTCTCTTCCTGGTGAGCACATGTACTCTACGGTCAAAACCTCTAAAAGAAAGAAATAAATAAGAGCTTTGGAAGGCGTGATATCAGTCTGTGTTGAGTGAGCCAGAGAGGATGTAAACAGAGGTGCCTCTGGAGGCATCAGCCCTGAGCAGAGTTTGGCATCCCCACTGTGAAGGCGGATGAGAGCTCCTTAAGGCTGTGGATAACAGCACTGCAGTGGGATGGTGTTAGTCAGCCAACCCTGGGGCTGTGGTTAGGACCAAGGCTGGGGCATGCAGCTTAGCCTTTAGAAAGCTTACATGCGGGACCAGCAGTTGGCGTAATGGCTATGTCGCTGAACTCCCATGTAGTAGACCGCAGTTTGAGTCCCGGACCCGGTGGCTTAAACTCAGACCAGGCGCATGTGCGTGCGTGCCCACGATCCTGAGAGGAGAATGGAGGAGAAGGGATTGCGGCATGGCCATCCCCACTGGGGTGTGATTTCTCGCTTTCTGTCTCTCTGTCTCTCTCTGTCTTTCTGGCGAGCGTATGTGCCCTGTAGCAAAAACCTCTCCCCCCCCCAAAAAAAAAAGAAGACTTAAGCAAGTGAGACTCTCCATCAGAGGCATACAGACTGGCATTTGGTAGAGATCAAAGAATTAGTGGTTTAATTCTGCCATTGAAATGAACAAACCAAGCCCAGATGGATAGGTAAATTCATAAAAATTCATGACGACTTGACCTGGAAATAATCACACCTCCTTTTCTGTGAGCATAGGCAGGCACTAGGGACCTTAGGGCCATTCTAAGACAGCTTTCCTGAACCAATGTGAAGAACCTTTATGGGTTCCATAAAAATAGCCACAATTTATTGAGTGTGTACTATTTTATCGTGACAAATAATGGTTAACATTCATTGAGTATTTGCTTTGTGCCAGCCTTGAAGAGAGGTATCATCTTATACCTCCCAATAACCTCTCAAAGTAGGTCTTTATCCCTAGTTTACAAATCAAGAAAGGGGCTCTGGAAGGTTCAACAACTGGTCCAAGAATCCTGGCTGACTCTGAAGTTATTTGCCTCACTTCACCATATTATCTCCCACCAAAACATACATGTGCAAATCAGTATAAAATATTAAGCCTGCAGAATGATGTGTGCAATATGTAACCCTTTGTATAAAATTGAAAAACACAGAAAAACACCATCAGTTTTTGTGGATTCATACTACATAGTGATAGTATCAAACATACTTAGGAGCTTCAGTATAAGGGTTAACTGGGGTAGGAGGGAGGAAGGAGGTAAACTGTATCACTGGTGTTTATTCTTCTAAAAAAAAGAGAGAGAGAAGCAAAATTGGAGTCAAATTGGGGTGAATGATAAATTTGTTAAAGCTGAATCACACGTATTGATCATATTTTTCATACTTTCTGATTTGAAAGACAAAAAGCAAAAGGAAAGTCAGGCCTACATTACCATGTAAAAAGCTTCAGAGGTAGGGCTAGCAGGTGGCATGATAGTTAAGGCACTGGGTCCCACATTGACAACCATGAGTTTAGTCCCAGACCTGGTGGCTTGAAAATCAGGCTGTGTGTGTGTGTCTCTCCAAAATCCCAAGAGGAGATTGGAGAAGAAGGGACTGTGGCATGGCCATCCTCCGTGGGGGTGATTTCTCGCTTTCCTTTCTCTGTGTCTCTCCAGTGAACTCACATGCCATATAGCAAAAATAAAAACAAACAAAACAAAACAGAAGCTTTGGTGGCACTCGTATTGGTAGGAGGAAGAGCTAGCTGATGCTCTAAAGTCCCTCTAGGCCAGCTGTAAAGCTCCGTTGCTCTCTGACATCTTTACAGCTTTATAAATCAAAGATACAGAATGGTGATACAAGGAGAGTTCTTCAACCTATTCTTATTTCTCTAATTTTAGCTATTGAATTAAAGCTGGGTTTTGAAGTGTCTGAATCCATTCAGATGCAGTACGTTTTGAAAAGGGGCTGGGTTCTGAAGTCAGGCTGACTGAGGTTTGAATCCCAACCTTGCCACTTGATAACCCTGAGACCGAGGACAGATGACTGAATGTCTCTGAGCCTCTGCTACTTCTATGCAGTGAAGATAGTACTGCCTCCCAGGACTGTTGTGGGAGTGGGAGATGGTAGCGTAGAGTCAAGCACATAGTAGGTATTCGTGGGTTGCTTTGTTTGGCCTCTGAAGCTCTGTACGGTATTCATTCCATTCCATTCTGTGAAGTAAATAGTTTCTATATCTTGACTTCCCGAATCCCAGGGCTATTAGCCCTGTTGAGACTGCATTCCTCTCTCATCTGGGTTGCTACATGGCCTCCTAGCTGATCTCTCTGTGTCTGCGCTGGCTCCCCTCCACTTTTTTCTTCTCTGTAGTCAGATCTTTCAAAAATCTAAATCAGGAGACCAGCAGATAGTGTAACGGTTACATTGTTGGACTCCCATATAGTCAGCTGAGGTTCGAGTCCCATGCTGTCTGCTTAAAACTCATGCCAGACACATGTGCATGTGTGTCCCAAATCCTAAGAGACAAATGGAGGAGAAGGGATTGTGTCATGGCCATCTCTCCTGGGGGATGCCTTTTAACTTTCTGTCTCTCTGTCTGGTGAGTACACACACACTATAGCAAAAATCTCTCTCTCAAAAAAAAATCTAAATCAGACTACTGCCCTCCACCACATTATTTTTTAATTGCCACAGGGTGTGTGCACTAGCCATAGAGACAGTGAGATGGGGGTCGGGGAAGAAGACACCTCCAATGGGATGTGGCCATGCTGCCAAGTGGAAACCGTGGTGCTGCCTGCAGCGGGGGTCTCTAAATATCTCTGGATCGGGCTCCATCTCCCTGTCAATCTGGCACCGCCTTGGACTGTTTCATGAGGAACAAAACTTTTTACTGTGTCAAGTCAGTGACATTTTTGTGCTTGTTATAGCAGCCAGCACTAACCTCATTAGAAGAGTGAACATTTTTTCATTTAAATATCTTAAAAACATCATTTTAAAGAACTATAGTATGTCATCATGTGGTTGTGCTACAGTTTAATCTTTGTGAGATTATTGAATATTTAACATGTTTATAATTTTTATAATTTTACCAACAGCGTGTGACAATTTTTCTATTAAAAAATCTTCACCCAGCTTTTCTGTTACTATGTTTGTATAGATGAGTGGTTCTCAGCTGGGAAAGATTTTGCCCCCAGGGGACGTTTGGCAATGTCTGGAGACGTTTTTGATTGTCCTGACTTAGGGAGTGGGTGGGAGCATCTAGTGGGGAGAGATGCTGCTAAACCTCCCACCAGCTCAGGACAGCCCCGCAACCAAGGATGCTCTGGCCCAAATGTCCATAAGGTGAAACTTAAAAACTTCCGGGCTGGAATCTAGAAAGAAACTTACTCCATCAGAGGACAGGTTTAGGATTTTCAGTCTTCGTTCTTTCAAGCTGCTTTCCAAGGCTTTGCCAGTTTATATTTCTACTAGCCATGTCTGAGGGTAACCATCTTACTCTATTCTCACCTGTACAGTGACATTGTTTCCTCATTTAAAAAATTCGCTAAGGAGTATGTCCACTTACTTGTCAGAGAGAGAGAGGGAGGTGGAGGAAAGTGAGAAAGCACCTCCGCCCTCCGCCCTCCGCCATGGGGAATGGTCACACCGTAATCCCATCTCGTCCATTTTTCCCTTCCTTCAAGATCTTGGGCACGCGTGTGCCTGTGCCCTGCGTGTACCTCAGGCTGCCAGGTTCAGATCTTGAACCACATGGTCAGTCATGTGGGATCCAGTTGCCTTAACCACCATGCCATGGACTGGCTCTTTAATTATTTTTTACATTTTACTTAATTTGAGAGGTGAAGTGGAATCTTATTGTTTTTGTTTTCATGGGCCTTGCTAATGGAGATGAATTTTCCCAAATATTTGGGGCTTTTTCCTTTTTTCTTTCTTTGTTTTTCTTAATAGTCTGTTAGTGAACTGTATGTTCATGTTCCTGTTCCTTATTTGTGGCAGATATGTTTCTCAGGAAGTTTTTTTTTTCAGTCATTTAATTTTCTGTATGATACTTTCCATGTTTTTTACATAAAGCAACTTGAAGTTTTCATGCAGTCATATCTTTTGATTTTATTCTTTATGATTTTTATTATTTTTAGACTTAGAAAGTCCTTCCCCATCCAAAGAATAATCACCTATATTTGCTTCTAGATTTGTTTTTCATGTTTAACATTTTTCTTGTCCATTTGATATTTATTTTGAAGCACTATGTAATTTTTAGCCAATTGTTCCAATCTTTTATTTCTCCATTGATCTTATAACTAGGTTTTAAAAAGGAGCCTTTGAAACAAATAAGCCTGCATTTAAACATGTTTCTTATGATTAAAAATTCAACACAAATATGAACCATGGCCTAGAAGCAGGAAATGAAATGGATATTTAGAGAACAACAAATATGCCAGGAGGTCTGGGTTGTAAGGAGGGAGATGATAGTAAAGAAGGTCGGAATAACATTGTGAAAATCATTTCTTGTCAGGCCCAGGGGGTGGATTAATATGCACTGAGAAGTCATCAAAGGTTTTTAAGTAAAGGGAGGGCATAATCAAGCCATGCTGCAGGGAAGTGAGTAGAAGCCGGTTGGAGCGGAAAGAGGCCAGGAGACCAGCTCAGGAGCTGGGGGAGGTACAGGGTACAGAGGCCTAGAGTGGCGAGGGTCTAAAGTAAGAACTGGGTCTCAAAAAGCAAGATCCCAAAGGAACCAGGCGTGAGTGAATGTGTGTGTGTGTGTGTGTGTGTGTGTGTGTTTATTTTCATTTGCTACAGGGCATGTGTGCTTGCCGGAGAGAGAGGAAAATGAGAAAGCATCTCACATGGGGGTGGTTGTGCTGCAATCCCTTCTCCTTGGTTTCTCCCTCCTCTCAGGATTTTGGGCACACACACACGTGTCTGGTGTGTTTTCAAGCCATTAGCTCTAGGACTCAAACCGTGCATTCGGTTATATGGGATCTAGCCACCTTACTACTGTGCCACGGGCTGGCCCGAAGTGCATAAATATGAGAAGTGGCTAGGTCACGGGAACTTGGATTTGCATACATCTCCTCTAGCAGGACAGCTGCTATTCAGTTAGGTGGCTTTTCCTATGTGGAAGTAAGGGTCAGTATGTCAGATCTGGGTGTCTTTGTTTCTCGGCATGTTGGAAACCTTTTTTTTTTTTTTTTTTTTTTTTTTTTTTTTTGAGAGGTTTTCGCTATAGGGCGCTTGCGCTCGCCAGACAGACAGAGAGAGACATAAAGACAGAAAGCAAGAAATCACCCCCCAGGGGGGATGGTCACGCCGCAGTCCCTTCTCCTCCATTCTCCTCTCGGGATCTTGGGCACGCACGCACGCGCACACGGCGTGAGTTTTAAGCCACCGGGTCCAGGACGCGAACCGTGGTCGACTACGTGGGAATCCAGCGACATAGCCATTATGCTAACTGCTGGTCCTGGAAACCTGGATTTTTTTATGAAAGATTTCCTAAGGAACTAGAACACAATGTAAACCAAATGAAGTATGTTTGTTGGCTGTCACTTATTATGTTGACACATCTCAGAGGTAGCTGAGTTAGCTTAGCCATCATCGGATAGAGGAAAACAAAGAGATCTGGAGGAATCAAATCCACTTCAGGGGGGCCAGCAGGTGGCATGGTAGTTAAATGCTTGACTCCCAAATAATCAACCACAGGACCAGCAGTTGGCGTAATGTCTATGTCGCTGGACTCCCATGTAGTCGACTGCAATTTGATCCCGGACCTGGTGGCTTAAACTCACGCCGGGTGTGTGCGTGCGTGCCCAAGATCCCTAGAGGAGAATGGAGGAGAATGGATTGCAGCATGGCCATTCACCCTGGGGGGTGATTTCTCGCTTTCTGTCTCTCTCTGTCTTTCTGGGGAGTGCACATGCCCCATAGCAAAAACCTCTCAAAACCCCAAAAACAAATGATTGACCACATTTTGAGTCCTGCACGTGTGTGTGCGCGTGTGTGTGCACGTGCGCACATACCAAATGAAGAGAGTGAAGGAGAAGGGATTGAGGGGTGGCCATTCCTCCTGTGGTGTGATTTCTCACTTTCCCTGTCCCTCAGAAAAGGTGATATGACCTAGTGGTGACATAGCTTTGGATCTTGAGTAGGAGTGACAGGGCTCAAGTCTTAGCACTGTGTCTTACTAGGTGGATGGCCCCAGGCTAGTCACTTAACCGCACATCTATGAAGTGGAGATGTTAAAAGTGTCTATCTCATCAGATTGTTGCTAAGATTATATTAATACATGTAAAGGGTTTAGGTCAGTGCTTGATGCAGAATACTCCCTTCACAGGTCATAACTACTATTTTAAGTAGTTATTAGAACAAAACTGCCACTAAGGGAATAGGTTGTGAGCACAGCCAGCTTGGGTTTGAATATCTGATGCTTTTCAGCTCTGTGACTGTGGCTAAATTACTTCCTCTCCCTGCGCCTCATCTGTAAAATGGGGGCTAACAACACCTCCTAATTCTGTGGCTTATAAAGTGCCCAGCACAATGTTCTAATAATAACTGCATTTGTTGAATCCTTTTAAAACTACTTAACGCTGCTTAATGAGAGAAGCAAAGCCAAGTGCTACCCCCAGTTAATTGACTTGATTATGACGAAGCTCCTTTTTTTTTTTTTTTAAGTATTCATCCCTTGCTTTAGCCCTTCATCAACAAGAGTCTTTGTAGTTAAGGTAACAGACCGGGCTTGTACAGGAAGTTATCCTCCCTTCTCATCCCTTTCCTGGGCCCCACCTCTCCATCCCGAGTAGTTCTGCTCTGGCTCAGGCCCTCAGAACCTGACTTCTAAGCCACTCCCCTCTCTTCAGGCACGCTCTGCCTCAGTCTGCAGGTTGCCCCGTGGTCTTCCTGCACTGCACAGCGAGTCGGTTACCGCTTCGGTTTCTGTGGTTGCTGCGGTTTGCTCACTTTTCTAGGTGCGTGCCCCACGCTATCCATCTATAGACTAACGAATGTATCAAATAATCTAGACCTTTTACTCTTTCTAGAATTTTTTCTTCCCGGTCTTTGTATCTAGCTCCAATCTTGAGTTGTTTTCTAGGTTCCCACACAGCACCGTTCCGAGACTTCCCTCCCCTGTCTGTGATCCTGAACATTCCCTTCACCTCTTTCCTGTGTCATAACCTCTTTTCCTGATTACGTTTCCTTTTTCATTTTACACTCCTATGTTGCTGGAGTATGCTCCTGTTAGTGCTCTGAGGAAAGGTTCATGATAGGTAAAGGTTTAAAGACTGTGACTGTCTGGAAAATTTTAATTCTGCCCTGAATCTTGATTGATGCTTTAACTAGGAATAGAGTTCTAGATTGGAATGCTAGTCTCCCAGTATTTTGATAGTATTTGTTTCATGATAGAGAGCGTGTGTACCCTTAACAAAGCCCTGTCATGCTGTGATTCTCTGCCCCCACCTTCCAGCTTGTCAGGGTGTTGGGCACGCATGCACATGTGGAAAGCAGTATCTAAATCCGTAGTCAGCCATGTGGCTTCCAGCACTGCAGGCCAGGCTGGTCCATTGTCTTTTAGCTTTCAGTTACATGAGAAATTGAATGTTACTCTGGTTCCCAATTATTTGTGTATTATGAGATTATTTAAAAAAAATATTCTGGAAACTCTTTGTTACCCCTGATGTTCTGAAATTTCACAGTGAGTCTTTTATTTATTTTTTCCATTTTCTGGAGTCTCATTTGTTTGATTTTTGATACTTTCTTTCTCCTCATTTTAGAAACAGTTTCTTTCACTAGTGAGAGATAGAGAGGTACCCTTCACAGAGTCTCACCACGTTGTGATTGTCCCGGCCAAGCCAGCATTACAGGATGCACCACCGTGTTCAGGTCGGCCCAGGATCTGAACTCAGAGCCTCCCCGGTGGCTCCAGAATGGCATGGCAGCACCCTCCTGCTGGTGCCTCCTCTCATTTCCTCTGTTTCTAGAACTTCTGTTAGTCCAATGTTAGGCTTCTTGGGTTAATCTTCTAATTTAATTATCTTTCTTCCACTCTCTTTTCTGTTTCTTTGGTTTTTATTAAAATCCTATTTCCCGTGAAGTCATATTTTCCTTCAATTTGTTCTACTTCATGTACTATTTTCTGCTGTCATTTAAAATTCCGAACACTTCTCTCTTGTTCTCTGAATATTCTTTTTGCATAGGACCTAAAAGCTTCATGGCTATAGTGTGTTATTTTACATTTCTGAAGACCTTATGGATTTTGACGGTTTTTCCCCCCCTCTTTTTGTTGTGTCTACTCCCCCGTGCTCCTTTTTTCTGTTCGTTCATTTTTGTTTCTGTCTTTCAAGTTGGAGGTTTTCTCAGCTGCCTAGTGATCTTTGGCTGACCACTCATATCGGGAGTCAGGCACTGCGGCGATTTCAGCCTCTGGTGGAACGGGTCTTTTCCACAGGATTTCGGAGCAAGTCGAAGACGGTGACTTGTTTTATCTGGGGATCCCCCTCGTGTTCATATGTGCATGGCTTTTCTTTGGGCCAGATTCCCCAGAAACTTCCAGTGCAGCTGCCAGCACTCTGGAAACAAGCAGAGCAAAGGGGCTCATCACGCTGGGAGGAGGGAGCGGCGAGGAGAATCTCACCATTTGGAATGCAGACTTTCACTGTCTCCGTTTCTAATGTCGCATTTCATTTCTATCTTCATCTCTGAACATCACCACATAGTAGGTGTCCACCTTTTGCCAAATTGGAGGGGCAGATCTGGGGTTTAATTGCTTCTGCGATCAGCTGGTCACGCAGCCTGTTTTCAGTTCTGCACCCCTTCCCCTGAACTGCGGCAGCCCGAGCGCTGCTCCTTGCTCTTTCTGCTCCTTTCTTGGTTCTGCAGCAGGGCTTGGCTTGCCTCGTTTGGCACTCCTCCTGGCAGACAGTTTGGTTTCCGTTTTCCCTGTCCTACTAAACCAGTTACCATTTATCCATCTGCTTTCCATCTTTCACATGGTGTGGGAAGCTTTCATCTGCTGTCATCTTTCTCAGTCTTTTTGTTTAATGGGTGGATAGTTTTTTTTATTGTTTTGCTCTTGTTTTACTGGGGTTTTTAGCAGAAGTTGAAAAACTTGGAAGTTTCTCTGTCCTGTTCACTCAAAAGTCTGTTGCACTTTTACCATTCCAGCCTGTCTCCTCCTAAGCTGTGGGTAGCGACGCTGGAGCAGATGCCTTACCTCATCCTTCTTATGTCTCCAGAATGCAGCACAGAGAGTACACCCCAACTTTGCTGAGTAAATGAGAAAATAAGCTTATTGAAGTATTGTTTTTTTTATTTATTTATTTATTTATTTATTTATTTATTTATTTTTACATTGTATCACATATCTTTACAGTATACAATTCCTTTTCCAACACAAACACCATGCATGTCAGTCAAGACAAGGATATTACTATATACATCAGCTGAAGCAAGTAGCTTCTCATTTTTTGTCAATTAAGCATTCTTTTACCCATTTTTCCCTTCCCCTCCCTCCCTTCCATATTAAACATTTTTTTTTCCACATTTTATTGATTCACAAACGATCTCAAAGTATGGACAGAACTAGAATCTAGTGACAAGTGCACTATAATTTTCTTCTGAAACAATTGTTTTCTCTCTCCATTTCTGCTTTTACTAAAGAGAAGTATAAACTAACTTATTTGCAAATATATATATATATATATATATATATATATATATATATATATATATATATAAAAAACGCTTCACGAATTTGCGTGTCATCCCTGTGCAAGGGCCATGCTAATCTTCTCTGTATTATTCCGATTTTAGTATATGTGCTGCTGAAGCGAGCACAGAATTCTTTGTTTTGAAAAACACTCATTTTCTTGATGTTTCTAGAAGCAAAGTGCCTATGATGCCAGTCCAAGTCTTGCCATTGTGACAAGGCTGATCGCCTTTGAATGCAGCTGGTATTCGCAGAACATGGAGTTACTCAGAGCTCCCAGTGGGTGTTGTTATGTGGAGGATTTTATTAAGTATCCAATGATGAATATATCTCCCAGACTCCTGTTACCAAGCCCCTGAAGCACATCCACATGCCCCCAGCTGACTTAATCATTGCATTGCTCTCGAGGACCATAATGCTCTCCTCCGGTTTCTCCTGATGGCACCCAGGAGGGGTGTGAGGACCACTGCTCATCTTGTTAGCGAGAAGATGAGGGAGGAAGCCTCCCGGGAGGCAAGCGTAGCCCACCTGGACACATCTGCACGTGCTGTGCAAGACTGGCAAACCCCGAGGAAGCCTAGAGTGCACTTGTGTATCACGTCCTCTGTCTTTCACCATCAGTTCAGCAAGTTTAATTCGTTACGCCAAAAATTGGGTTAAAAAATTGAAGTTTTGTTGTTTTGATGACTCATCAACTGCAAATCTAGGTTCTATTACTGTTTTGTTATTTGTTTGTTTGTTTTTTATCTTGCTGTAGGGTGCGTGTGTTTGCCAGAGGAAGACGGGGGGTGGTGTATGGGGGGGTGGTAGTGGTGGTGGTGGTGGTGAGAAATCATCCTCCTGGGGGTGGATGGTCACACTACAACTTCTTCTCCGTTCTTCTTCCAGGATTTTGGGCATGCACGCACACACGCCAGCATGATTTTCAAGCAGCTGGGTCCAGGACTCAAATCATGCAACAGGCTATGTGGGATCCAGTGCCTTAAGCACTATGCCACCTACAGGCCTCTATTTTTTTAAATGAAATCCAAATGATTATACTTTTACATTTATGAAAAATTATGTTTGATAAATTTGTGTTTTAGTACTAGACTTTTTCATTTCATTTTAAACTTTATTTAGTATCTCTTCTTCTTTTTTTAAACAATTCTTTAATTAAATTAAATTAATTAATTAATTTATCTGTTTATATTTGACCAGACAGGGACAAAATGAGAGAGAGCAAGAGACAAAAAGTGAGGAAGCAAGCCACCAGGTCGAGGACTCGAAATGTGGTTGGCCATGTGGGAGTCCAGCACCCTTAACCACCATACCACCTGCCAGCCCCTATTTTGCATCTCTTCTGTAACTAAGAAATTAATTGATCCCCCACTTAGTAACCATCCCTCTATTCAGCATTTTTACCTATTTCTCTTAGATTCCAGCCTTCTAGGCACAGAAGAATCAAGTCATTACTGGTACAGTAATCTTAGAACCTGGAAAACAGAATTTATTTATTTTGCCTCTCATTTTCACCTTCATTTTCCTCTTTCTCTCCCCTCTCCTGAACTCTAAACTTGGATAAACTAAGCTCTTGGTATAGTCACATACGATACAGCACGGGCTTTGTTGTGGGGAAAATGTGCTGCTTCTTTCTTGGGAAGAAGCCAGAGGAGGAAAGGGCTGTATCCCACCCCCACCTGGAATGGGCTTCCTCTGAAGTGCCATCACTCACCACCTCACCTTCTCCTCCCACTGCTCTCTCTTACAGTGACCCAGTCATCACCTCCCCGTCACTATTTACTAGGAGCAGAGTAAACCAATCCATTCCTAATCCCAGATTTTTTCAGAAAGAAGCTTCTGAGGTTTCCATAAAGCTATGTGATTTCCAGCAGTCTTTATTTAATACCGTAATACTTTGAATAGAATCTTCTGGAATGGGCCCTGCCACTGTATGAGTTGATCTAATTCTTTCTTCCTGTGGAGCTCCCAGCACTCACACATTAGTACGGCCTTTTAAATGGTCCTGCCTGAGCTCACAGCCCTGTGTCACTGCTGAAAACCGTCCATTTCATTAAGTGAAACAAACTTCTACCTGAAGCATAGCCTGTCTTCCAATGTCTGTAATTACAAGCAGTCAGGAGCAGCTTCCTGGGATTTTTCAGGAATGCCAGGCATATTAACTGGACCTAGACTAGGCATATACTCTAAACTTTTAACTCCATGTCTCTACATTTATATATAATCCTGAAGATAATAACCAAATAACGTATATTGCTTTTTAGACTTATGGGCAGGTTGGCAAACTTGAAGACTTCCAAAGGCAGTTTTTTTTTTTTTTTTTTTTTTTTTTTTTTTTTTTTTTTTTTTTTTTTTTTTTTTTTTTGAGAGCTTTTTGCTGTAGGGCGCGTGCACTTGCCAGAAAGACAGAGAGAGACAGAGAGATAGAAAGCAGGAAATCACCCCCCAGGGGGGATGGCCACGCCTCAATCCCTTGTCCTCCATTCTCCTCTCGGGATCTTGGGCACACTCGCACACACACCTGGTGTGAGTTTAAGCCACTGGGTCTGGGACTCGAACCGCAGTTGGCTACATGGGAGTTCAGCGACATAGCCGTTACATTAACTGCTGGTCCCCCAAAGACAGTTTTTAAATCTGGGGGAGGAAGTAGAAAATTGTAAGTGGCTTAGAAAACATCAGTGTACTAGAATTGTTTAGGATTTTTTTTCTTCATCAATCTTAATAAAGTTTTGAGTCTGTATCCAGTTAATTATACACTTGGACATATCTATTTTTGTAAAAATATTGCAAATTAGAAATACTGCCTGCTAAGCTGTTCTGAGCCCTTAGTTGTAAACAGCAATAAACAGGAGTCCTTTCAAAGCAAGTGTCCCTGTCTTCTTTCTCATTCTTCATGTGGGATACCTGGAGGAGGCAGTGTAACATGATGGAAATGCACAAGTTTGCAGTTAGGTAGGCCTGGATTTAAATGCCGAGTTTGCTTTTTATTAGTTATTTGACTTTGAACCAGTTACTTAATGCTTGTTGCCTCCTCTAGTGCAAAATGAGGGTAAAAATTTCAAGAGGAGAATGGAAGAGAAGGGATTGTGGCCTGGCCATCCTATCAGGGCACCCCCTGATTTCTCCCTTTTCCTCTCTCTATCTCTCTGTCTTTTTCCAGTAAGTGAGCACCCCATGGCAAAAACAAAACAAAACAAAATTCCTACCTCAGGCATTATGCTAGACTCTGAAGTTACAGAGATAAATAAGACAACCCATCTTACGTATCTCATGCTGTGCACGTCTTCCATCACCTGCATCCTGTATCTTTTCTTATTATGTTGAAAATGTCAAATTACCTCTTTTTGCTTTAGACTGTATTGATATTTTCTTTGAAACTTAGCACATTTCTTAGTGTTTATTTTCATCTACAACAGGCATACCACTGAAAAACAAATTTTAAATGAACATGATAAATTATTTGATCATCCTTATAATAAGAAAATTTTGTCTGTCAGTGTAGCCTATATTTAATGTAAGCTTGTATATTTTTATGGCAAACTAACTTAAAAATAATTTAGGATTTTAATTAAAACTTTAACTTTTCTTCAATGAACCTGTTATGTTCCATTTTTAAAACTTGGTATAATATCCCCTTTCTCTGGAGATTTTCAAAAAGGAATATTTATGTGCTTGCATGCCCAAATAATTTTTGTGCCAAAAGAACAGAGACAAATGCCACACAAGGGAAATGACATTTTTAGGTTTTTTTAATTAATATAATGAGGGAGGGGAAGGAGGGCACTAATTTGGTACATTTAAATTTTAAATAAGTGTACAAAAAAGATTGATATAAGTATATGAGTTTCTAATTATTTAATTTACTCAGTTTTATTGGTATTTAGCATCTATAATAACAACTAGCAGTAATTGAATACCGCCATGTGCCAGGCACAAATCTAAAGCCTTAAAATGTATCATTGCAACAATTGCACGAGGGAGCTATCACCACCTCCATGTTATAGATAAAGAAACCAAAAACAGAGAGAGTATTTCACTCCCTTAAGGGAACATAGCCAGCAGAGACAGGATTCAAACCTAGGCATTCTAGTCATTGTATTACCTACCTACATTATTATTTAGGTGACAGAATAAGTAGTCATTAGAAAAGTTACTTAGGTTTGATTAAAGTTACCAAAGTTTCCCATTAAATTTTTACTAATAGCTGCCCAAAGTTTTAGGGAACAAAACAGTGTGTATTTAAAATAGATGACAACCCTCATCTATTAACATTGCCACATTATTGTTATTTTTAATGAAAGACAGAAAGCATGGGTGGGAAGAGGAGAGGAAGAGAGAGTGAAAGAGAGAGACTGACAGCCAGAGGTACTCTTGACAGGGCTGCGCCCTGATGCAATCTTCCCCCGTCTCCTGGCCAGCCAGGACCTCAGGCACAGATATGTACCTAGTATGCTCAGACTGACTCGGATCTGAACCTGGGCCTCCCCTGTGACCCAGGCATCATGCAGGGGTGCCCAACCACCTGTGCCCCCAGAGCTAGCCCATTCTTTGATTTCCTAATATCTCTCCAGGGTCCTTAAGGATTCCTTTCCATTTAGTTTAAAGATTTCTTGTTTATGTTCTCTGCTAGCCTCTTCAAACAAGGTGTCTTTTCCTTAAACTTTCTTCTAGAAATAACCTCTGTTCTTACATGTACACTCGTGGACGTGTGGGTTTTCCATCTCTCTCCTCATCTGAATTTCTCCATTATATCCTGGTCTGCCAAAGCCAAATTTTATGATTCTGTGTAAATACTGTCTTCAGAGGATGATTGACTACATTCCAGCACCCCCAGAACAATATTTTATAGCCCACTGAAGTTCAGGTTGGCTGGCAAGTATGGAATGGAACAGTTTTGATTGGACTGAAACAGCATTATGGTAGAATGTGTTTACTAATCCAGGTCAAATGGCTACACAAGAAACTTGAGCGAAATGTATCAGAGAAAACTCATACAAGATGAAGTTATCTGCTTTCAACTACTCCAAATATAACTAAGATGTAGGTAAAACTAAGAATGGGAGATACATTTCCAAAAATAATCCTAACTGATTATTTCAAGTGAGCAAGAGAAATTACCCCCCCAATTATACTCAACTTCCTAATAGAACTACCAGGACTCTAGGAATTTTATGGTTCATCACTTTGAGGCCAAAGAGCTACACAGAATGGAATTCTTTGTAAAAGTCTTCCTAGGTGGGTAGCATGGGTGTAATGGAAGGTATTAGGATATATAGAGAGGGAAGAGGGAGGAAAGCCCTCAAAGTACCCCGGAGAGTGTTGGGGAGTAACGTTTCTCCCCTCCGACCGCGAGCCTTTGCAGGAAGTGCTTCACGAGGACACAACACGCACCCTCCCTCTGGCTGCAGCTTGGCATTTATGGCACATAGCACAGATGCCTGTCGTATTGCATCAAGTTTACACGGAGCATCAAGTTTTTTAAAAAATGAAATCATTATAAATTCTGGCAGTTTTTATGGTATAATTAAAATGTCTTACAGGATACCTCTGGGAAACTAAATGCAGTTTTACTATTTATAGAGCCAGCAGAGGTAGTGTTTCTTGCCAACTTTCATATCTTATGACCTATAAATTGCTCTTAATAGCTAATCTGTCATCCCAGCTTCTCATACCAGAAAGCTTGTTTCCTTATTAATCTGTTAATTTGCATCTGCAAAGGACATTTACAAATTCTCGGTTTGAAAACATTGCTCTATTAATGCTGGGCATTATAAATAATTTATCACCTGTGATAGCAACTCTTAGGTCTAGGTAATAGATCTTCCTGACATTATATTATTCTTCCAGCCCTAATATAATTTTGATAAAAAATAATTATTATGAAAGCTCCTCTGGCCCCACAGCATTAGAAAGGCTGACAGGTTACCATGGAGAAGCTGTAACCATCACTAATGGCTCTCTAAGCTCAGAGTAATAGATTGAAACCAACTATTTCAACTATTGTGGAATTCAGTATGAACAGATTGCTATTTTTTTTTTCAGTGATAATTACAGAATATTTCTTCAGCCCTAGGTTTAGGCACTGAGACAAACTGCTTAGACTGATTTTAATGAACCTAACACCAATAATTGAGCATGTACAGCATGGAAATGATTCAATACTATTAGAAACCATATCATTAAAAATTTCCCTGTTTGTGTGGTGGTTTTTTTTTTAAGAATTATTTTATTTAACTGTATCTATTTATTTATTTTATTTGATCAGAGAGGGACAGAGAGAGAGAAAGTGAAAAAGCAAGCTACCAGGTCCAGGACTCAAACCGCAGTCAGCCATGTGAGAGTCCAGTACCCTTAACCACCATCCCACCTGACAGCCCCATTTGTGTGTTTTTTAAGCTTTCTCTATAGGCTGTGACTGTGAGCACAGGTAGTTTTCTGTATACTAAGATCTTTAATATTTAAGTTTTTTTTATTTGTATCTTATTGATTTGTCTACTTTTACCCAAGAAGGATTAGGGAAACAAGACCTAAAAGAAGAGAGGTCAGGATAGTGAGGGGATCAAGGCTGGATCACAGGTTGAAGCCACGGCAGAATTTGCACATATTTTGGGGTTCTCTCTGGCCATAAGCTTCCTAGTGGCCCAAACAAAGAAGTAATGTGACCACTTCCAAGATTCACGTTTTTTGTTATGATAGAAAGTACGTGTGTGTGTGTGTGTGTGTGTGTGTGCGCGCGTTCATGTGCGCCAGACAGAGCATGCCACGATCCCCTTTTCTCAGCCTTCCAGCTCCTCAGGGTTCTGGGCGGCTTCCAGCACTACACCACAGCAGCTGGGCTTATGAGAGTCACATTTTTGAGATAAAACCGTAAATAGTTGTTTGTTGGAAGCACTGGGATCTGAAAGAAAATACCCTGTCATCCACATAAAGATGACATTAGGCGATAGCATGGGCAATCTAGATTACAAAATTTCTGTGACCGTCCTTATCTGGCTGGTTCTCTGCGACACTGAGTAAGTAACTGCAGAAGTTCATGACCATCATTTAACCTTTATACAGAATTATTGTACCAGTTCAGTTGCTGATTAAGAGTAGAGTTTTCGGCGGTTGTTGCCACCTGGCAATCTGCCCCCACCCCACCCCCCCCGAACCTTTTTGGGTGTACTTCCTTTCTTTCCTTTCCTTTCTTTCCTATTAAATCTTCTTTTCTACCTAAAAAAAATAAATAAATAAAAAAGAGTAGATTTTTCAGCCCTCATTAAATAGGGAGTGCATGCCATTTCAGATTAGACCCCACAGAACACACTCCACCTTCTGTTTCTACAGGTTCCCATTTGGGTAGCTATTGATTCTCCCTAAATAGGTCTGTGATTTGGGTAAATCACTGCCAGGTGCTGCTTGTTTAAAGATAAACTAAGCCCCTCATGTTAGCACCCAGTTCTCCCCAAATTTAGTTTTCCTATAAGAATGCCCCAGATTTCATCGTTCAGAAACCTGTAGTAATCGGCACATAATTGAACCACTGGATAATGTGGACTGTAACTGTGAAGACTGGAGCATGAAAATATTAATTGATACTCAGTATGTATTGGTCAGGATTGGCCAAATTATGCTGTAATAACAATTCCCAAATCTCAGTGGCTTAAAACGACAAAGGCTTGCTTCTTAAGCCCACTGTATATTCATTACAGATTAGTCAGGGATCTATTCCACATTGTCAGGACTCTCACCTGGAGATCAATTGTAATGAAGCGGCTGCAGAAAGAGTAGAGAGAATGTGGCGAAGTACACACTCATCCTTAAAGCTTTACCTGGACACGGCGCATTCTTTTAGCCTAAGCAGGTTCCATGGCCGCCCACACCTGGCTTCGTGCAGGAGGTCTGTGCAGCCTCGCCTGCCTGGAAGGAGAAAAGTCAGCATGTTTTCCAATGGCCCTAGGACTACCCTGGTGAATGTTTTAGCCACTAATGGTGGTTATACCTGACTATACTGTTGTTTTTTCATTCCTCTTTAAATCTACTCTAAAATGGCCTTTCAGAAAGTTCATGGAATATGTGTATTACGAAAAAAACTCTGCATGAATTCCAAATGTTTTGCACCAAAATAAACTTGTACTTTAATTCCACTTTTCCACGAACTTTTGGGAAGTCCCTTCGTATTTATTTGGAGAGGGGGAAGGAAAAGGAGAGGGAGGGAAGGAGGGAAGAGAGTAACCCTTATGCTGTGCTTCTTACCCCAACCCCGTTATGCTGTTAGTCAGCCAGGATTTCAGGCATGCTTGGCATGTTCATGTTGATTCAGGACTCCAACCTGGGTCTCCCATGTGGCTCCAGCATTGGGCAGTGGTGCCGGTACCACCATGGCCAAATCCCTACTTATATTCTAATTAGTTATTACTTCAGTTAAGCATTTCGTTGTTACTACTCATCTTTCCTTTCTCCATCTACTTCATGGAAATCTATGAACGTTCAAAGATCATGCCACTCTCCTGCTTAAATCTTCTGTGGCTCCTATTGCTCCTTGGAAGGACTGTAAATCCATGACTAGAGTCTAAACTGTGTCTATTCAAATGAGCAGGACAGCTAGAGTCTGAGGTATGTGGATCTCAATCCCAGTTATTTATTGTGTACTTACGCATGTCACTTTATCTCTTTGAGTCTTTGCCTCATTAAGTCTACTTTTACAAATGGGAATAATAATAGTAATAATAATACTGTACACTTGGGGCCAGTAGGTAGGGTGGTGGTTAAGGTGCTGGACTCCCACAAGGCTTACTATGAGTTCTGGGCCGGCTTGAAAATCACACTGGGCATGTGTTATGTGTGTGCTGAAAATCCCAGGAGGAGAGTGGAGGAGAGAGGATTGCAGCCTGGCCATCCCCTTGGTGGCGGCGATTGCTCAGTTTTCCTCTCGCTGTCTCTGTCTGTCTTTCTCGGCAAGCACACATGCCCTATGGCAAAAAAAATAAAAAAAAAAAATCATAATGATCAAATAAAACAATATATATACATGTCAAGTGCTTTAGATTTTATAAACTGATGGCTAGAGAGAACTCATCCAGACTTACCTTTCAGACTCTTGTCTAGTGACTGCCCCTGCTCCCGGGTCAAAATGGCTCCTTGTTCTGCAGTCAGATCACACTCTGTCATTCTTCATGCCTTTGCTCAGGCTGTTTCCATTTCCTAGAATTACCCAGTCCCTCAATGAGGAATACTCTGATTTATTTATTTATTTTTAGTTAGTGGAGTTTATTTTTTAGAACAGTTTTAGGTTTATAGAAAATTGAAGGCCAGTCAGTGGCTTAGTAGTTAAGGTAGCTGGATCCCACATGGCTGACTACAGCTTGAGTCCTGGAGCCAGTGACTTGAAAAACAGTCTGGGTAAGTGCATGTGTGCCCCAGATCCTGAGAGGAGAATAGAAAAGAAAAGATTGTGGCCTGGCCATCATCTCTGGAAGGTGCTTTCTCACTTTCCCTCTCTCTCACTCTCTCTCTCTTCCTGTCTGTCTCTCTCTGGAGAATGCTCATGCCCCATAGGAAAAAATAAAGAAAGAAAACCCAGAAAGTTGAGTTAATAGTATAGTGCTCCCACATATGCTCTTCCCTCATCAGTGTCCCCTATTGCTGACATCAGGCATCAGTGTGGTTTATGTGTTACAACTGATGAACCAGTATTGACAATGTATTATTATTTACTTAAGTTTATACTCTACAGTGGGGTTCTTCTCTGGGTAAATACCTGGAGCATTATTGCTGGATCACTGGTAAGAATATGTTGAGCTTTGTAAGTAATTGTGCAGCAGTTTCCAAAGTGGCTGAACCCTTTTCCATTCCCGCCAGCAATGAATGAGTTTCTATTGTTCCACATTCTTGTCAGCATTTTTGCCAGACGGTCTGTGTGCTCACTAGAGAGAGACAGAGAGAGGGAGAGAGAGCACCCCCTAGTGGGGCATGGTCACATACAGTCCCTTCTCCATTTCCCAACCTGCTGGGATTTGAGGTATGCAGGCATGTGCACCTGGTGTGTCTTTAAAGCCACTAGGGCTGGGATTTAAACTATAATTGGCCATGTGGGATCCAGTTCTCATAACGACTAGGCCATGGGGCCAGCCCTAATTTGTAATTTTCTAATGACATATGATGTTGAGCATCTTTCCATATATTTACTTGCCATCTGTATATTTTCTTTAGTGAAGTGTCTCTTCTGATATTTTGCCCATTTTTAAATTGGGTTCTTTGTTTTCTTATTGTTTTTATATTTTGGACACAATGTGTTTTGCAAATATTTTCTCTCAGCCTATGGCTTGTTTTTTCATTCTCTAAACATTGTCTTTTGCAGAACACATGTTTTTAATTTTAATGAAATCTAACTTAGCAATTTTTTTCTCACATGAATCATCATTGTGGTGCTGTATATAAGAATTCATTACCAAACCCACGGTCATCTTGATTTTCTTTACGTTATCTTCTAGCAGTTCTGCAGTTTGCATTTTACATTTAACTCTATGACCCAATATTTGTGAAAGGTGTAGAGTTTATGTTTAGTTTAATTTTTTTTTCATATGGTGTCCATTTGGTCTAGCACCATGTGTTGAAAAGAATACCCTTTTTTCACTGACCTTTTTTTCCTCATCTAAGATTAGTTGATTACATTTGTGTGAGCCTATAGAATTTTTTTGAATTCATGAACTAAAGCACAAAGCAACCAACCATCCAAACACTCCAATGATTGTATAAGCTTTGACTACTTGAAGTAAACTGCCTCAGGACCAGCAGATGGTGTAATGGTTATGTCGCTGGACTCCCATGTAGTCGACTGCAGTTTGAGTCTCAGACCTGGAAGCTTAAACTCACGCTGTGCACGTGTGGGTGCATGCCCAAGATCCTGAGAGGAGAATGGAGGAGAAGGGATTGCGGCGTGGCCATTCCTCCTGGGGGGTGATTTCTTACTTTCTGTCTGTCTCTTTCTGGTGTGTGCATATGCCCTACAGCAAAAATCCTCTCAAAAAAAAAAAAAAAAAAAAAAAAAAAAAAAAAAAAAGAAGAGTAAACTGCCCTTAACAAGATTGTGTGTTGGGTATACCAATGATTCTGAAATATCCCTTAGTGAAAAGGGACATTTCTTATGCATAGATGAAGATACTTCAAAAAGTTTCTTGTTGTGGAAAAGTGGAATTAAGGTACAAGTTAATTTTTGTGCACAAAAATAATTTGAAATACCTGTATAGGTTTTTTTCATAATATTCATTTTCCCAAGAACTTTTTGAAAACCCCCTCATATTTGCAGTAGAGTAATATGAGTAGTGTGCCCTCCTCAGGACACGAAGTTAATCATACTTCCCATCATCAGCGGGACGAACTTTTTGTGTTGTGATATAGCGTCGTGTTCTCTTTTCTGACCATCTTCTGCCACATATTTGAAATGAATAAAGGATAAGTGGGTGCTATCTTGGTTGGGATAGGAAAAGCAAATAAAATCTAAAATTTTGAGCATCTTCTATGAGCCAAGCCCTGAACCAGGCTCATTAGGAGTACTGTCTTAGTATTCATCAAGCCTCTGTGAGGTATTAATATGCCCACTGGACAGATGAAGAAACTGAGGCTCCAAGATGTTACATAACGTGCATTATCACAATGTGTCTTCTGCACCCGCATGTCTGGTTCCAGAGCCCACCCCTATTCTGTGCCCCTGTGCCTACTGTGTTGTGTGTGGTTGATAGGGGACCATGGGTTTGTGGGGACTGAACTGGCAGGGGATACCTGCACGTGTGGATTTGGGCAGTTAAAAAGAAAAACAGTATTCAAGTACTAGTTGTAGGTACACTACCTATTTTTCCAATTATATGCAATTAATCAGTCAGCAGTTATACTGAATATTCTCTATATAACCCCACTGTGCCTTTAGTCCTTGTGCAAAATATAACCCTTATGAAACATTTGTACAGCAAGAGGGGGAAACGTACTAAATGGAAGGAAACATATTTAAATCATCAGCATAGTATTTTTTTGTTTTGTTTTGTACTCGATGTATTTATAGTTTAGATAGTTTAAACTTTATTTTTCAAGCTAAAAAGGTGGTTTGCAGAAAATGAGTGGATATTTTTACTCTAGTTTCAGGAAACTTACTTGTCAAATGCAGTTTGTGCAAATATTCAGGTTACAGAGCAAGGGGTGACTGACTCCTGTTTGCCCAAGTTTGCAGCTGGAAATTATGCTTTGGCAAGAACATTAAGCAATTTATATCTTGTAGAAAGAGAAAAGTGTCGTCTTATTCCAACCAGATAGTTTGTTAGCATAACTGTTTGTGTGCATTTTAGTATTCAAATACAGATGTTCCGAAATGTTTCCACTGTGGGAAGCAGCTGCTGCTATTCTAGCACAAAAATCTCAAAGAGATTAATATACAAAGGCAGTGTGAACCTTAGTGGCAAATGCAGCATCTGCTTGAGGTGGGGCCTGTGATTCCCAGTAGATAGTGGGTCTTCAGATTCTCATTAACAGCCCGAAACCATGTTTCAGATCTAAGCTTATTCTACAGGAACAAGAACAAAGACAAGTGATTAATTTGTAATTCACTTAGCTGATAAATATCATCACATGTTATTTGCCCAGAGGCTGTAAAACACTGGACTTCATTTCCTGTGGCAACTGATAGGAATATAGACGTCTGGTCATAATGACGGATGTTTTTGGTTGCCATTGCTAGCTTCCACTTGGTAACAGATCAGCCTGGCCAGCACGTCGTCGTTAAATGCCCACCCTACCTTTGTGATTGTTCACAGAGCACTGTACAGTTTACCAGGGCACTCGCTGGCACTGCACCCATCCCACCCCTGCGGAGTGGGAACGACATGGCTGTTAGTACCATTTTACAGAGAAAGAAGTCAAATGACGTATTAGGGTTACACAACCAGGGCCTCTGACATAAAATCCTATTCTACTCTGCATGTTATACCAAGCCGCCTTGCTAACTCCGGAAGCTGGCCTGGGTACTTCGTAAGTTGTGTCATCCTTTCTAGAGCGCTGGTTTCCAGAACACCCACCACGAGAGTCGCAGCCTGGCAGTGCTGTTGGGAATACAGAGTGCCAGGGCAGAGCTAATGTGGCAGTCCTTCCTCTCCCCACCACGCTCCGGAGGGGAGGAGTCCAAGTAGTCCCTTTCCTTATGTTCAGAGAGCCTCAGTAAACGGGCTCCTGTGTCTCTCTGGCATTTAAAGAAATGAGGGACTGCAGCAGAAGTTCCCCGGGCTGTCATTTAGAGTTGCCATAAAGCAGAAGTTCCTGAGAACAGTGACGCCTTGGGGGGCTATGCCTGCCCCGAGCCTTATAAATCCATCCCCTGCAGTGTTGAAGGGCTCATTGGCCCCAATCAGAGCTACTATTTGGAATTATCTCGTGAATTATTTATGGCTTACATATGTGAAAGGGGCTTATGGCAAAGTTTGAAAACACTCAGTGCTTGGCTTGCTGCTGGGGTCTAGAAAGGCCCACCTGGAAAACTGAGGCTCAGAGAAGTCAGGTTCTGATCCAGAGCTGGGAAAGGGCAGTGCAGTTCTGAACGAGGTGCGTCTGACTGTGAGCCACACTAGCTCCGTAGTGATAAAGGCTGTGTGCTTTATTCTGAGGGCAATGAAGATTGGGGGTGCTTGTAAACTGTGTCCTGTCATGGGTGAAGTAGAACCTGAAAGAATAACATGAGGTGGGCCAACTGCGGTTGAAAGGAAGAGGCTAAGTCCCTGGGCCTGCAGCACCGGCGGAAAGGACTGTCAGGGCCCGGGGCGGGCATGAGCAGCAGAAGGCCCACGTGCAAAGCATTGACACGAGGCCCTCACCTGAGTCCCACCGTGGGAATCTGCGGCTGGTGGGCATCCAAATGGCATGCTTTTGGGGAGCTCCTTGTCACTTCTGCCAGAATGGCATGGCTGCAACCTTGTGACTTCTGGGAATTGTCCCTGCTCCCCACCACTCAGAAAAATACAAAAAAATACATTTTTAAGTATGTATTTCCTCTCTATTTTCTAAATCTTTTTGTTGGAACATCTGCGAAATGACAAAAGCAACCTAAAACAATATGGAACACTTTGCAAATACACTATTTGCAAGCGCTGTAAAAAAATGGTCTCTCCAGTCATTTTGATCAAGAGCTGCTATTTCACAGGCAAAGAAAATAGGGTAGCAAATCACTCATATCTATAAAATATTAATAAAAGTATTCTGAAGTGCACAGACGTAGAACACATCTCATAAAGGAATGCCCTTACTCCAGGAGGGACAGCATCTTCTCATTGTTATTTCCTAGCCTGGAGGCCCTCAGGAAGATTACTCGCCTACGTGAGGCAGAGCACACCCTTTGTTCTGCCAGGATCACATGTTCATGCTACTTAGAGGGAACAGCACGAAGAAAGGAGGCTACCTGGCTTTAGCTATAGGCATGTGATGAAGGAAGGGAAGGGTAGGCAAGCTTCCAACATTTAGAATAAAGAGGAGGGCAGAAAAGGCCCAGCATACCTTCCCTTTTAGATCTCTGCAAAGGAACTAGGAACTGAAGACTAGACTCTAAGACTGTGCACTTGGGCAGATTCTGGAAACCACGTAGCATCTCCTTTGTCATTTGTGTTGCTCCTGTATAGTCCTCTGTCCCGGTGTGGAGTCATTTTCATTGAAGCCCTTGAGGCAAAAGGACTTGTGAGCAAGAAATGAACGAGTGGCAAGCAATGCGAAGGGACTAGTGAGATAGCGTTTCTCTGCACAGAGAGGCTGGGAGGTAGGAGGACTCTAGGCAAGAAAAGAAAAGAAAAGCTTAAAGACCAACGTGAGCCTGAGAAGGGGTAGTGAGGCTCAGTGGGGACTACCCCACTGAGGGGGTAGGGTGTAACCCACGCATCATTTTCCTCTGAGACGACACCATCCCAAGCTAAGCCTCCACCACCCCCAGCTTGTTGAAACCACGTGAGAGGAGCAAAACAGGAGAGCAAGACCCTCTAGTGGGCCCTGGGTAACAGAATGACCAGTTATCATGGTAAATGCCTCCCTTATCGTGAATGTATCCATTCGCTTTGGAAGGAAGACAAGACTAGAGAAATGCTCAGGAGTGTAAAGAGCCATGCATGGATTTTTTGTTCCTGGGAATTTCTTATGGTCTGTTGTATGTAGTGATTAATTGTGGTTTTCTTCAGTATTTCCTTGTACCACAGAGGTTAATAGGTATTAAAAGAGATATAATATCATAATGAATATTAGAAATGGCAGTAAGTCTTTTAAGATGAGGTTTACATGGACTACAAGCTGTGTCTACGAGATTAGGTATGGACAGTTCCTGATTAAATTTCCATTGTCTTTATTGGGAACTTGCTGTTTGGGTATACGCTTTATCAGTTCTGCATAGGTCTGTGGAAAACTGATAGAACACCGTCAGGATTCGGACTGGGTAGTTCCGGGCCAACTGTAAAATGTTATCTGCTGAAACAAGCTCACTCCCTTTTGGGTTGTGCTTTCATTTCTCTGCCTTATCCTTTCTCTCCAGGCAGCCTCCTCAGCCTTGAGCAGTCTGGGCCACGTGTACACAGCCATCGGAGACTACCCCAACGCGCTGGCCAGTCACAAACAGTGTGTCCTTCTCGCCAAGCAATCCAAAGACGAACTTTCAGAAGCCCGAGAGCTTGGCAACATGGGGGCCGTGTACATCGCCATGGGTGACTTTGAGAATGCCGTGCAGTGCCATGAGCAGCATCTGAAGATAGCAAAGGACCTGGGGAACAAGCGGGAAGAGGCCCGGGCCTACAGCAACCTGGGCAGTGCATACCACTACCGGAGGAACTTCGACAAGGCCATGTCCTACCACAACTACGTGCTGGAGCTGGCACAGGAGTTGATGGAGAAAGCCATTGAGATGCGTGCCTACGCCGGCCTCGGCCACGCAGCTAGGTGCATGCAGGATTTGGAGAGGGCGAAGCAGTTTCATGAGCAGCAGCTGGGCATTGCTGAGGACCTCAAGGACCGGGCTGCAGAGGGGAGAGCATCCTCCAATCTGGGTAAGTTCAGGGCTGCCTGCAAAATTCCAGATCAGTGTCGTGAGCTGGGAGTAGCTGGATCAGCCCACTGCCTTTTACAGGATCCTGTGTTTATTTTTACAGAATCTCCTCATTGTGCATGCTGTATCTTTCCCTCAGATACATTTCCTTGGAGCCTGCCTGCTCTAAATCACATGATCCTTCCTGTCATTACAGTGCTCTGAGGATTAGGACTCTGAAATACTAGAAAAACAAAACACCCCAACCTTTTAATCTGTCTAGAGAGAAGAGCAACCAGATTTGTCTAATTAGAGAGAAGGGGAATGATTTGATGATATAAAGCTTTGTTTGGTTTAAATGAAAGGGAAGCTGTTAGGCAGTCATCAATGGAATGGAATTTGAGAGAATTTTTGCTTACAGGAATTTCTTTACTTGGTGAATTAACCCCTCAGGAAATGTATTGTTCCCTTGAAATTATATGTATTCACAAATAATATTGATAGTTTCAGTATTAATGCAAATTTCTTTTTTGAAAAATCTGTCTAAATAAGATTGACTTATAGTTGCTGTTTTGATGGTACTTGGTTACAATGAAAACATTTATAATTTGGAGTTTGTATTAGTATATAGTGAGAAAAGATACTAAGTAACCAGTAACTAGTTACTTTTTAGAAGATATTATTATTTTGTCTCCATATCCAAACAGTCGTGGATACATAATGAATACAAGGTACAGAATTGTTCAGAAGTGTACACTGAATTCATCCCTGAAGCCCCATGGCTCCTTCTATGTCCACAGGGACTCAGGGTGGGGAGAAGACAGAATGTGACCCTACTGGGTATTAGCATATTCTTATCAGATATTAGCAGAATCTAAAACTCAGTGCCCTTTCCTTATGCAACTTAACAAATCAAGTCATCTTCCTCTCTAGCTATATAATTTTAGCACATCTATCCCCTTCCCTCTGCCTCTGTTTATTTTAATCATGTGTTTCTTAAATAGTTGTTTAAGAGTCTTGTAGATTCCTACAGATGGTGCTGAAGATGGTGTTGAGATCTGGATGAGCGTCTAGAGAGTCTGACAAGAACCATAGAAATAAACTCTCGGGTTTATGTTTTCATTTAACAGATTACTGTTGAATACTTATAGAAAAGTATTTATCGAACTCTTAACTATGTGCCTAATCCTGGAGTACTTGCTTCAGGGGAAACAGAAGTTTAAAATAGTTTCATTCCTCAATGAACTTAGCATTTAGTTAAAAAAGTATGACTAAGAGACCAGCAGTTAGTGTAATGGCTATGTTGCTGGACTCCCATGTAGTCGACCGTGGTTTGAGTCCTGGACCCAGTGGCTTAAATTAACGCCGGGCGCGTGTGTGTGTGCCCAAGTCCCGAGAGGAGAATGGAGGAGAAGGGATTGTGGTGTGGCCATCCCCTCTGGGGGGTGATTTCTCTCTTTCTCTCTCTCTCTCTCTCTCTCTCTCTCTCTCTGCCTGTCTGGAGAGCACACACGCCCTATAGCAAAAACCTCTTAAAAAAAAAAAAAACAGTCTAATACATAAGACAGTAAGAGCCTCCCTACAAGAGAAGTTAATGATGTTATGTCCCATAGATTTGCTAGATGGCAAACGTGAGGACTGAGAACAGCCAGGAAAGCTTCCTGCAAGAGATCAGACCCAGGTGGACCTTGAGGAAGAGGTTAGATTTGGTCAGAGATGGGATAGCTTTGGTGACAAGGGACATGAGAATAAAGATATGAGATGCTGTAAGTTGGCATAACTGAGGGATGATGGTATGCTTAGCCTCTGGGAATGTGCTAGAGGTTAGTAGGAGAGTAGCATGAAAACTAGGTAATGGATAGGCTAGTGAGCAGAAACTTCCAAAGTTTTTGAAATAAAAAGTGAAGAGATAGAATGAGTGTTTGAGGAAGAAGAGTCAAGCAGTCCCATGCAGGAAAAATCAGAGGGGTTGGAACCCAGAGTTTAGAAACCTGACCATACTGGGGACCAACAGATGGCATAATGTTTACCTCACTGGAATCCCATGTAGTTGACTGTGATTTGAGTCCTGGACGTAGTGGCTTAAAATTCACACTGGACACATGTGCGTGCGTGAATTTCTCCATTCTCTGCTCAGGAGGTTGCTGCATGGCCATCTCCCCTGGGTGTGTATGTGTGTGTGGAGGGGTAATTTCTTGCTTTCTGTCTCTGTGTTGAGTGCATACACCCTATACCAAAAATCTCTCTTTAAAAAAAAAAAAAAAAAAAAGAGAGAGAGACAAAAATGGCCCTGTTGGACTATTCAGACTTTTCTTTTCATTTGGTGTCAGTTTGATATTGGAAACCAAACCCCTTCTATTCTTTTTTAACTACTGCTGTTCCACATGCACCATTTGTCTTCTAACAGATGTTCAACTGTGATCTCCTCAAGGCTGAGCTGAGATCTTCTGACAGCTCTAGATTCCCCTGGTCAGCATGTAGCAGTTGGCATGCTCTGCCAATTTTCCCTTGGCATGCTCTCCCCTATGTTTCTGTGAAGCACCACTGTCCTGATTTTTTTCCGGGCTATTCTTTCTATAATATTTCATAAACATTTCTTGCCTTCTTTATAAAAAAACGAACGATTTTCAAAAGTTACAGAGTTAGTCCTTTTGTAAAAATGTTTTACATCACAAAAATGTACCAAATAGAAAAGGAGATTCATCTTCATGTTATTACCATCTCCTGTATCACGTCTCACTGGTAATGATTTGGTTAGGAGCTTTCCAGGCCTTTTTACTATGCACGTAAATACATGCCAGCATACCACATGTATAAACATAACATGTGTGTGTACAGATTGCTCCTTTTTCAAACTTGGATCATTATATATACACACACACGCATATATATATACATACTTTCCTGTTGTGTGTGTTTTTCTTGACCTTACCTCACTGTCTCTCTTACGCTTCCTTCCTGTCATTTTTCAGCTGTCCTGGTTCTTTTCCATTGTATTGCCACTTGTTAAATGTGGGAGCTCTTCCTTTTTTTTTTTTTTTTTTTTTTTTTTTTTTTTTTGGCTTAGGGTATGTGTGCCCACCAGAGAAAGAGAGAGAGAGAGAGAGAGAGAGAGAGAGAGAGAGAGAGAGATAAAGATGGACGGCCATGCCACAGTTTCTTCTCCCCTATTCTCCTCTCAGGATTTTGGGCACTCACGCACATGTGCCCAGCATGATTTTCAAGCTTCTGAGTCTGGGACTTGAAGCACTATCGACAAGGTACCAATCCAGCACCTTAACTACCTTGCCACCTGCTGATCCTGAGCTCTTGCTACTTGGTTCTTTTCTACTCTTTCTATATCTCTGTTTATCATTTGACACCCATCCTCTGACCACTGCTCTCACGCTCATCATTTCTAGATCTTATCTACCAGTTCCGACCTTTTCCTTGCCTGAGTGTCATTTCCACATTCCCAGTGACCTAGTGGACACTCCTTCTGATTCTCATGCCGGTCCATCAGAGTGAGTCCAAACATGGACTATCTTTTCTCTAAATTAACTGCATCTCCTAGCTTTCCTAATTCTGTTGGTGACAGCCCCACCCTCTCACCATCCGTGGTTTCCTATGGCTGCTATAACAAATCGCCTTAAACCTAGTGGCATAAAGCAACGCATATTTAACTCGCACAGCTCTGGAGGTTGGGAGTCTACATCACTGTCACTGGGCTGAAGTCAAGATGTTGACAGGGCTATTTCCTTCCGCAGGGTTCAGTGTTCAGCGTTTGTTTGTTGTGCCTTTTTCAGCCTCTAGTGGCCACCTTCCTTCTCCAGAGAGCATCATCTGATGTTTCTGTCATCACATCACCTTCTCTTTGGTCCAGCTCCTCCTGCACCCTCCAACAGACTCTCGTGATTATCCCAGGCCCACCTGGACAGCCCAGGATCACATTTCTAGTGTGAGATCCTTAATGTAATCACACCCAGGAAACCCTTTTTGCCATGTGAGATAGCAGTCACAAGTTCTAGGGATCAGGACATGGATATATTCCGGGTGGGGAAGGAGGGGAGTCGTTATTCAGCCTGCGTACCATCCTGACTTCGCACTCTATGCTCATCATTGATTTCTTCCCTTTTTTCAGTTGACTCCCAATCTATTAATAACTGTGGCCAAACAAATATCCTTATAAAGATCCTTTTCTTTTATTGCCTTGTCAGTTGCTCAGTCTCTTGTGTCAACATACTAGCTGAATTTTCCTCACCCTCATTCCTCCCATGTCTGCCCCAGCCTACAGTATTAGACTGACTCTGCTAGACCTCTCAAGTCATTAGTTGCTACATACTAAGGGTACCTATCTTTTCAGAATTAGCCTAAATACTGGGACTAGCAGTTGGCATAATAGCTATGTTGTTGGACTCACGTGTAGTTGACCATGGTTTGAGTCCCAGATCTGGTGGCTTAAACTCATGCCAGGCATGTGTGCATGTGTGCCCAAGATCCCGAGAGGAGAATGGAGGAGAAGGGATTGCGGCATGGCCATCCCCCCTGGGGGGTGATTTCTCGCTTTCTGTCTCTGTCTCTCTCTGTCTCTCTGGCGAGCGCACATGCCCTATAGCAAAAACCTTTCCAAAAAAAAAAAAGAAAAAAGAATTATCCTAAATATCATTCACTATTTGAAGACTCTCTTGATAACAAAGTAAGTTCTTTACCTTGTCTGAGCCCTAATGACACTTTAAAAACTTCTCTTATCCTATTTATGTGTGATTGTAAAGTCTAATCATTTGTACACTATATAGTTACCCATAGTGGATTAAAGTTCGTTGGAAGTATGAATACATTCTACTCTATAATCTCTACCTCGTGGAGTATAAACCCTTATGCAGAGCGGATACTCACTAAATATTTGTACAGTTAGCTTGAGCAAGCCACGCCTATACCAAGATGCTGTTGCCAGGTGATTAGAAGAACGAGGCTTCTTTGGGAAGACACAGGAAAGCTGGCAGGGGAGCTAGTTTGGGGAAGCGCATGGTGAGTCTGATTTTGCGCTCCAGGTGTCTCTTTCTCCCACCGAATGTCTCGTGAGTGACTAGAGCTGGCATCATCCTGAAGACGTCTGCGAGCTGGGAAGGAGAGCCAGCTGAGACCGAGTCAGCCTCACAGAGCGGAGGGCATGCAGGCGGAGCCTGGGGAGAAGAGAGCCCCAGGATGTGGAGGGTGCAGTGTATATGTACACACCGACACACTCACAGAAGCTAAGGAATTGAGATTTGGGTCACTAGGAAGGTTTTTTGAACAATAGAAGCTTCCTGTGCGTATCTGAGAGCAAAGTGAGAGAACTCGTGGAGACAGAGAGAAAGCGAAGATGACAGGAAGGCCTTGCCCCTTGGTGGTCGGCAAGCACTAATATGTATCACCCACCTCTTACTTGTATTAAAATAAAACAAGTGGAAGTGATTTAGACTTCCGAGCTCTGGACAAGAAAGAGCAGCCTGGCTGTATTCTAAGCATGTCTTCCTTGGGAAAATAAGGTTAATGTAAATGCTGCTTGGAAAACGGCCATCTTTCCTTTTATGCTCAAAACAACTGTAGCTGCACAACAGTGCTTCTGTAGCCTCTGGTTGTCGGTGGCCTTTTTTATGGTTCTCATTTAGGGAGTTTAGGCTGACCACTCAGAAGGGCTTGCAGAGCAAGTTACTAGACCAGGGCTCAATTAAAGTCCTCTCACTCTGATAACCGCAAATCTCATTTCCTGAGGAACCAGACAGAATTACCTCTCGTCTCACTTTGGGATAAACTGCAGTAGGAAAGTGAGAAGAGACACAACGAGAAGGGTGGCTTGGTTTCTTCTCTCTCTCTCTCTCTCTCTGATGAAAGTGGCCGCTCAGCCCGCCACCGTGCCTCGGGGTAGACAAGGGTGAGCACATTTCTCACTGCAGTGCCAGCCTGGTCGCCTCTAGTGTCAGGTCAAATAGGCGAGATGGGGAGTGCTCGCCACGAAGCCTGAACTCAGACAGCTAATAACCCAGCCATGGAAAATAATTAGCAGCTTAAAAAGTAATGATGTCTTTTTAGACAAAAAGACATTTTATTTCTTCAAAGTAGCTTATTTGGAAAAGCAAGGATAAGGGAGCTAGTGTTCATTAATTCATTTGTTCACTTTCCATTCATTCAGCAAATGCTTGAGCATAGATAGTTATGTGATAGACACTGTGAGATACATATCTATTCGTATTACATCATCTCTATCTCTATCTGTCTATCATCTATCTATCTATCTGTCTATCTGTCTATCATCTATCTAAAAGAGGTGTTTGTGACAGAACCTCATCAGCTGCAGTCCTCCAGCCCCAGCCTCCCAGTTAGTTAGGATTGTAGTCACTTGTGCCCACACCTAGCCTGTTTAGGTTATCCTGGGAACCGAACCTGGGCCTCCCATGTGGCCCCAGCAATGTCCTACCGCTTGTGCCACCATGGCTGGGCCTGTGATATATTTCAATGCCTAAAACTTACATAGTTCTTGCCCCCATGGAGCTTTTGGGTTTTCATTTAATCATGAAATCTGCTCCGTGCCACATGTTTATATTCATTTTCATATTTAATCCTCCCCACAAACCTATAAGGTTGAGAATGTTAATTGATTTTACATATGGGAAAATCAAGGTCTAGGTAGATTAAAATACTAGATGTTAACTCCTTGAGTCTCGAGAGACTTGTAGCATGAAAAACTCATTAGGAGCTCACAAAATGATGGTTGGCCTTGTGTGTGTGTGTGTGTGTGTGTGTGTGTGTGTGTGTATTGGAGTAAGAATTTGGTAGCAATTTGCTGGGTATGTATCGCTCCTCTAGTTTATGGTGCAGCAAAGTGATAGTCACCAGAAGTGGTGAGTCTCAGCTATCCTGATCCTAGGATTTAAGAAATATCACCAAAATTACTTCTATAAAAATCAATCTGAATCAGAAAATTCTGAAGTCACAAAGTCAGGTGAAGAATATTATGTCATCTATGTAATCCACACACACATTACACCTTAATAGATGTTATGAATGAAATTATTACTGTGAACACACATGATACTTGGGAGCCTACAAAATTTAATATATAATTAGTTTTGTAGAAGAAAAATGTATTCTATAATCTAGCAATCACTCTCTCTTGTGTTACTTACATTTCAGTTTTCATTTGTTAGGTGTTCTGTAGGTAGAAAGAGGCCTAGCTTTACAGGTAAAATGTTTATCATTGTAGGTAGTAATTAAATTACACTAATCAGATGTTTTTCTTTGGAAATTCCAAGAATGACATTTGGGCCCAAATTCAAAGCAACCTCTCAGATGTCAGAAGTTTTATGAGACTGCACGTGTGTTCCTGGCATAGCCATGCAAATCCATGGTATCTGCCTTTTATGGTGTTTGATTGTTGTCCAGTAACCTTGTGAGATAAACTGTTAGGTTGTCGGGAAGGTCATGACATATTTTCTGTTTTTCTACACAAAAACCCATCGTGTCTTTCTAGAAAACCCAATATTAGTATTCCCTTTCACTGGTGAGGACTCAGAGATGAAGGACCATCTGCACCTCAGAGCAGAGTTAAGACTTCAGGCCTCTAGTTTCCTATCCATGGATCTTTCCATGGGAGAGCATTTCCACTAGAATGGCAGATCTGAGCAGGAATTGTACTAGGATCACCCAGGCCAAGGCTTAATGCCACAGAGTCCCCTCTTCTCACCCTCCCCCCTCCACTCCCTCCATAGGAAGTGGAACAGGTTTTTAGGTCACCTGCAAGCAGCGTCCCTGCTCACGCCAGGACGAGACAGCAGGCATTCCTGGAGACGCACAGGCTCTCTGGACCAGCAGCCTTTGCTTCTCTTTTCCTAGAGAAGCTTCTGTCTTCTGATCACTGCCCTGAGCCAGGCACCGTAAGAAGATTATGCTATTTAATCCTCACCACAAAGCTCTGTGGCAGCCATCGGAGTGAAGGTAGTGGCCCAGATTCCTCCAGTGCACAAGCAGCAGAGCCTAGAGCAAGCTCGGGTCTGCACGCTCTCTCCGCGACAGCCCACAGGCCCCCTCTGTGTCCTCCACGTCTGCTGACTAGTTGGTCCTTCTGCTTGAGAAGCACGGACCAGACACCACAGATTGTCAAAGTCTGATCATGCCCCGATGGAGGGAGCCAAACCACACGCCTCTGCCTTTCATCTAAAGCAGTTCCTACTAAGAGTCATGAAAAGGGAAAATGTAAATACAAACAATTAATATGTCCCAGACCCTGAAACAGATTTTTCGAGACATCTAAAAGAAAGGAACAAGAATGTCTTTTCCCCGCTGGCAGGGAGAAATGAGAAATGGCGTGCATGAGCCCAAACGAGATTTTTCTGATCAAGCACCGGAGGACTCGTGGAAGATGATTCAGACCCCCATTAAGGTTATGGCATGTACACCCCGTGCCGTGCCCCACACCGATCAGTGCCTAATAAATATTAATAATATTTATCCTCTCCTTTAGGTCAAGATTTGTCACCCTGCTTGTCTAGACATTGCTATTTAAAAGGGGCTGTGATTTGCTTACAGATACAGCGCGTCTGTAAACACAGGAGCAGAGGCAGACGGGGCAGTAAATCTCGGGCAGGGCCGCACTTTGGACTGTTGCAAGAGGCTGCAGAACTGTGGCTGGGATAATGAAGTGGATGCTCGCTGCCAGGTCCCGGAGTCGTGTCTCCAGCAGGCAGAGTGGAGCAGTAAATTAGCTTATGTTTCAGCCTGGCAGTTGGCACTTGGTTCATTTGTAGATGCTAATTGTAATCTGATGTTATCAGCAGCAGGTAATTGAAATGGGCTTGATGAATTACTTAATTTCTTTTAATAGCTGAGTCCTCAAGAACTGAATAAAGAAGATAAGGTGATCAGGAGGAAAACACAACAGCTCTATCTTTCTAATTAGTGCTTGGAGGGTTTTTCTTCTTTACACAAATGATTATGAACGCGTGAGGCTGGATGAGTTTATGAGTCAAAAGCCCCAGTGGGGGCATTTCCCCTTGGGCAGCCCCGTCCTGAGCATTGATAACACTTCAGGTAGGACCTCAGAAAGGAACTCATGAACAATCACTTTGGAGAGTATCGATTTCTGAACACAGTTTGTTTTCCAGACTAAGGTGGGTGCTGCCACTTTGGAACCCACTCTCCCGCCAGCCCCTCATCTATGGCTGCCTTCTGTGAGCAGCACTGCCTGGGCCATGCGGGGAGCATGGCAGCCTCACAGTGATGTTAGTCACTGGCTCCTGCCACCCACACCTGGCACCAGCACCTCCCACACCTGCCTGTCCCCAAGTCTTTTCCATCTGCAACAGCTCCTGCCTGGAGCCCCTTGCTGTGCCAGCAGTGGTGGGTGCAGATGTGACCCTGGGTCCTGCCATCTGTGCTGGACACTGCACCCCGGGCCTGTGCCATGTGACTACACGGCACTCTTTCCTCTGCAGTCATTTGGCTCTGCTTTTAGTCTCATGTTTAATCTAATAAGGAGTCCATCTGTTTGGGGTGACTTTGAAGGAATTTGCTTTTGACTAGTTTTTTTTAAGAAAATCAAAAGAACAGCAGAAAATGTACAGAGTCAGTATCAGGACTTGGGGATAGACATTTGGAGATGATACGGCAAGTGATTATTCAGATCACCCCCGTGGTTCTCCTTCATGGAGAATTCTACTTGAAGCCTGCTATAGTTAGAGGTGGAGATTCCAGGCCTGCAGGTGGGATGGTGGTTAAGGTGCTGGGTTCCACATGGCTGGCTACACGGTTCCAGTCCTGGACCTGGTGGCGGCTTGAAAATCAGGCTGGACGTGTGTGTGTGTGTGTGTGTGTGTGTGTGTGTATCCAAAACCCCTAGAGAAGATTGGAGAAGAAGGGATTGCTACCTGCCCATCCTGCCTGGGGGCAGGGAGGAGGTGTTTTCTCACTTTCCCTCTCTTTGTCTCTCTCCAATGAGTGCTTGTACCCTGTGGATGGCACAAACCTTAAAAAAAAAGTGAAGAGTCCACATCCCTGTGCCACTCTGTGATTGTGATGCTAAATGCCTTTGATGATAAAAAATATATACAATACCTTTTAGAGGCTCTGATAACATTCAGCTTCTTGACCTGTGTCCTCACTTGGTGAAAATTTGGTGGGCGGTATGCTTATGATTTTAAACCTTTCATACTTCAATTAAAGGTTCATTTTAAATTTAATTTCACTTTTACTTTTTAAGACAAGGTCTTGCTATACTGCAGCCCTCCTGCCTCGGGCTCCCAAATCCCGGGGGCTACAGGCACACACCTCTACACCCAGGGTGGGCTGGGACTGGGACTCAGCATTCTATGTGACCTCACCCTGCTGAGCAGTGGTGGCCACCAGTACATACCACTGGTTGGGCCGAGATGTTTATTTTTTATTTAGTATTATTTTAACATTTATTTATTTTATGGGTGAGAAAGAGAGAGATATAGCACCCTCAACAGGGTCCTATCACCACGATCTACCCCTAGTCTTCAGTCAGTCCCAGATCATAGGCAAGTATATGTCCAGTGTCCCCAGAGAGTAATCCAGACTCGAACCAGTAACTCTTCCACGTCTCAGCACTGCGTTTTACTGTGCCATGGTCGGCTCCCTACAGCTTTATTTTAAAAACCCATTGCAATCTGATGCAGAGTAGAATCTGAATGATATGCCCTTTTTTTCTTTTAGTTTATAAATAATCGTATATATTTATGGAGTATAATGCTGTGTATGATATCTGTGTACCTTGGAAAAAGACTTAAGCTAATCGACATATCTGTCACCTACTTATTATTTTTTTAATGGTGAGAACATTTAAAATCTACTCATTTAGCAATTTTGAAATAGATGAGGACACTTCAAAAAATTCATGGAAGGTGCCAGCAGGTGGCATGGTGATTAAGGTGCTGGACTCCTGCATGACTGACCGAGGTTCAAATCCTGGGCCTGGTGGCTTGCTTTCTCACTCTCTCTCTCTTTCTCCCCCTCTTTCTCTCTGGTCAAATTAAAAAATAATAATAATAATTAATAAAATAATTATTTTTAAAGTTCATGGAAAACAGAATTGAAGTACGTGTTTATTTTGAAGCACAAATTTTAAAAAATCTATGCATAATTTTTTATAATATGAATTTCCATGAACTTTTTGAAGACCCCCCCATATAATACATTATTATTAACTAGGTCACCATCCTGTACAATAGATAGCTAAAACTTCTTCCTTCCACGTAACTGAAAGTTTTTAATTTTTTTGACCAATATCTCTTCTTTCTCCATAGCCTCTGCCTAGCTCCTGGTAATCACCATTCTGCCCTTTGCTTCTATTATAGTCTAATTGGTGAGAATAAGAGGACATCCAGATATAGCCAAATTTATTGGTGTTTTATTAATTAAGCAGGCAGTATACATGGGGACTCATGTCTCTCAAAACCCCGCAGCCCAAAGTGGAAGGAGAGGGGTGCTTATACAGGCAAAAATCACAATTAATTCTGGGTTGATATGGTGATTACAGTGGACACTGAGGAGGAGGTGAGGAGGAAGGGGAGTGGGGTTCCCATGCGAAAGTAGTTTCAGGAGCTGAATCAAGCAGGTTAATCATTTCTAAGGGCGCTCTCCAGACCTTTGTTTAATGGTCCCCATGGCTCCGGGCAGGGGTCTGGTGATTGGTAGTTACATTGCTAAAGAACATCTAAACGAAAAGGTTTCGGGCTGGTTAGCGAAGACAGTAAGACTATTAATAACGCTATTTACTCTGGGAAAAAGGAGGAAGCAAGTATAGCGTGCAGTGCAAAGATGGAGCTGCTTCTGCTTCACTTCTCAGAATCTGACTCTCTTAGGTTCCACAGATGGTGAGATCATGCAGTATTTGTCTTTCTGAGCCTGCCCAATTTCACCAAGCAGAATGTCCTCCAGGCTCATTCATGTTTCAAACGACAGAATTTCTCCCTTTCTAAAGGCTGCAGAGTATTCCTGGTGTCTGTGAACCACATTCTCTTTATTCACTGGTCCACTGATGGACACCAAGGTGGCTTCCAAATCTCAGCTTTTGCAAATAATGGTGCGGTGCATGTGGGAGCATTCTCTTCCACGTGCTCATCCTGTTTGCACCCATGGTTTGTGCCTTCGCACACCAACTCCTGAAATCCAAACGTAACTTCCCACTGAGACCTCTATCTACTCCTGTCTCCTCGACACCGCCCTCTGGCCCACACAGGCCTTGCTTCAATCTGCGGCTTCACGTTGTGTTTTCTCCATTTCTGAGAAGGGTATTGTAATTTCGTCTGCACAACCTAGAAATCTCAGTCATCCCGGGATCTCTGCCTCCTTCCCTTGCAGCCAAGGGCCAGCCATTCAACAGTCCCAACAACTTTGCCTCTCCGAGGGAGTGCTGGTGTATCCACAGCACTGTTCGCTCAGCCCTTGTCATCACTTGCCTGGGTCACTGCAGTAGCCTCTTCCATCCTGATCTCCCAGTTTTGCTTGCAGTTAATTTTCCGCATTGCTTCCATGCTAAGCCCCTCAAACTTCCAACTGCTCAATCTCAGCATCTCATTTTTATGCTTGAAATCCTTCAGTGGTTCCTCACTGCTTCAGGATGAGATCTGAAGTCCTTGTCCTGGTATATATGCTCTTCAACACCCCAAAGGTATTTAGTGAGCATCTACTATGTTTCAGGAACTCCACCAGTGATGGGTTGGTGGACAAAGCAAGAATTTTAAGTGCTTGAAGGAAGAGTGATTTCAGGAAGTAGTTTATTACATGGAGTAGCATTTAAATTGGGAGGGGAGGCATGTCAGAGAACTCTTCTCTGGGGCACTGGCCTCATTTTAGCTTGCTAATGTCATTTTCTGCCACTCCCATCTCTCAGACTCACTGTTCCTCCAAACCTCTGGGCTCATTCACCTCCATGGCTTTCCCCATGCCATTTCATCTGCCCCAAATGTCTTTTTCCTTCTGTGAAACTGTAAAGTCTTCTTTTTTTGGAGAGGTTTTTGCTGTAGGGTGCATCCGCTCTCCAGCAAAACAGAGAGAGAGACAGAGAGACAGAAAGCGAGAAATCACCTCTCCCCCCTCCCCTCCCCCGGGAGAATGACTACACCATAATCCCTTCTCCGCCATTCTCTTCCTGGGATCCTGGGCATGCATGCATACGCACCCCATGTGAGCTTAAGCCACTGGATCTGGGACTTGAACCATGGTGACTAACTACATGGGAGTCCAGCGACATAGCCATTTGCCAACTGCTGGTCCCGAAGCTGTAAAGTCTTAGTTATTCTTTCATACACAGTTCAAATATCCCATTATTCTGAAGCCTTTTCAGACTCTTCCAGAAGATTTAATGTTTATCTCTATTCCTCTAACATTTTGTACCTGATATTTACTAAGCATTTTAATTATTTATGAACCAGATCATAAATTTCAAGAACAGGCAAGATACATCTCCTAGCTTTTTGGTGTCCTTATTACCTAGGGGCTAATGTGTGACCCACAGTGGATCTGGCATGTATGTGTTCTGAAGGAGGGTCGGCTGGAGAGAGCCAATGACTGTGGGAAATGCTAGAATAATAGCTGTAGTGTAGAGTTCAGATAATTACTTGCTTCCTTTCTATTTACCACGTCCATCTGTTTATGCCTTACCGCTGTCATGAAGCCCTGGTATCACTCCTGCTGCTTCTGATGCTAGAGCTCAGAGAGGCTAGTTTGGGAGGCAAGGGCCCTTTCTGCACATTTTATATTGTACCTGTCCATTCTCGTTGGTGTAAACAATCTCTAAAATGCTTTACTACTCTAAAAAGATTTTTTCACGGAAAGACAAGGTATATGGAAGCTGGGACTAAAGCCTTTTAAATGAGCCAAAAATATAATGAGCTTGAAAAATAGTTAAAGCAGCAGGCAGTGATTAGGTTTTATGATACCATTTTAATTTTACTCCTTGCAGTTAGTAGGAATACTGAATAGAGTCGTCTTCTTCCTTTACACAATCCTTTTTGCCCTGTAGCTAAATGAGACGGTCTGATTAGCAGGCTCACTAAATAATATATTAGCCTTTTTGTATCTTCATCCAAGAAGTTTACAAAGCATGGCTAAAATGAGGTCCTTTGTGCAGGATTGAAGAACCCTAATATTTATGACTTTTGGACAAGAAAATCACTAGGGTATCACACTGTTTCTTCTTTTAAGTATATGAACGTAATAGTCTATTCTCCTCTGTATTTAACATCTAGCCTTAGGAAACTGATGTTAGCTTCACTTTACCAGGTACTCAAATAACAGGTTCCATTGAGATGATGTGAAAAGGCCTTTGTGATTTCTCCAGCGCACCTTCCAAGTGTCTTAGAAGTCATGACAATAATAGGGGTGACACTGGCTAAATGTCTCCAGTGTGCTAACACCATACTGGGTGTAGCTTCTTATGCAGTGTTTCATGATTTTGTTCTAAAATTTAGAAAGCTAGGGCTTATTATTTCCACTTAGAAATTTAAAAATCCAGAGAATGGAGAAGTTAAGTTGTCAAAGGTTCCATAGCAAGTATATGTAGCAGAACTGGGGTCTGAGCCCAGAGCTGTCTGAATCCAAAGTCAGTGTTCTTTATACCATGTTACACTACTTCTCTAAAGAAAATGGCTGATATTACAGGAGTGTCTTATCTGGGGAGATACGTTCCACCTGAAACCACATATGATATCCCTATATAAATTGTTTTTTTGCTATACATCTATCTATACCTATGATAAAGTTTATTAGTCACAGTAAGAGATTAATGACACTAATAATCAGATAGAAAAATTATAACAATATGCTTAATAAAAGTTATGCGAATGTACTCTCCCTTCTCTCAAAATATCTTACTCTACTGTACTAACTGCAGGTAACTTGGAAAGCAAAACTGCAGATAAAGGGGGACTACTGTATTTAGGAAAGAGCTAAAGCTCACTAGCATTTCTAAGTGCCTAGGATAATGTGGCTCTGTACATGGAGAAAACTGGAAACTGCGCCTTTCTCTTGACCCACAGCTTCTTTCCCTCCTCGTTCATGCAGCCCCATCTTGTCCTAGGTGCTCACAGGCACACAAACGGACTGAACACAGCGAGGAAACCCAGCTGCTCAAACCCCACAACCTCAAGTCTCCCCTCTTTTCCAGCATGAAATCCACAAGAGGCTCGAGTGTTTAAGACCCTCTTCAGCATAATTAGTAATTTCATGGTGACTTCAAAACGTAGCTTTTCACCGAGAACCATTTTCTGCTTGTTATTCCAGAAATTTTTCTTAAGGCTCTCTCTGACACAGCAGAAAATGCATTTGTAGAATTGGATTAAAGCCGGAATGCAACTTCTAGTTGGTATTGCTGACTCAGCCTGTCCCCACTTGACTTTCAAACAGCTTTGTTAGTTCCTGAATGCAGGCTCTCAGTTTTCAACTGATTTCAAAGAGTGGTCCTTTTTGTCCTCCTACTGAAGAGTTAAGTTACTCTGGGAACTGAATGCTTTCATTTTCTAGTAAAAATGGCATTGGTACCATTTAAAATGTCTCCAAGAGCAATTAAAAAGTGCAGTAAATGCTTTGTTGTTATGTGTCCAACGTGCTTGTAAAGCAAGCCTTCATCAGAATAGCCCTTGTGGCAAAAAAAAGGAACGGATTCGCGTTCTTGAGCCAGATTGTCAAAGTTGGCCGCTTATTTGAAACAACAGCAATTCTGTAATTGCATTTCCCTGATTCAAATGGAAGGCTCCACCAAATCCATTATCTAATACCAAATAAGACAAAGACAGCATATAACATGGCCCAGCTGTTGGAGTGCTCTGGAGGGAGATATAATATGCTCTGTGACTCAGTAAGCAGAAGGTAATGGACTAAAAGTTATCAAGCCCTTCACAACAAGGAGATCTGGAGTTTAACCAGAAATTTCAGACTGTCAACCTTAACAAAACAGATGGCGTTCTCCAGTTCGTGGCACCATCAGGCGAGCTGGCATGTCTGCCTTGACGACTCCTGGTACTCCTTAAATGCCTGATGGAGAAAGACATCCTCTTTGTCATCAGTGAAGAACTGGCACCGCTCTGTGTGTGACAAAGAGACTAAGAAGGCTCTCCAGGCTAAATCCTTTACCGAACGCTTTATGAACTTTCTCCCCTGGGGCTGTGGCACTGCACACACGTCCTGTTGGGCTGTTCTTTTTCCTTCTTCTTATGGCAAAGAAACCACTCAAATCATGTGCCGATTCTCTCCGCTTTAATCACTAAGAAGCCCCATCCACAAACGGCTCGCCTCCCCTGCCAACGTTATGGGTTTTTACAGCACCCTATGGCTGGGATGGCCATCTAATTCAGCACTGGAACAGCCCCAGGCACCCAGCATGTGGCGTATTTGTGAAGAGCCTGGGTGCTGGAGTCAGACAGCCTGGCTCTGAATCTCAGCTAAGCTGCTTCCTGGCTTTGTGACCTTGGACGAAGTGCTGCTTCGGTTTCTTCATCTGTAAAATGGGGCTAATTATAGCACCCATCTCACGAGATGGCCATGAAGATTGAATGAATTAATATGTATAAACCTCTTAGATCAATGCCTGGTCCATGATAAGCACCCCGGAATGTCTTAATGATTGTCATCCTAGTTCTGTATCACATTAGAGAAGAGTATATCTAACACAAATCTAAGATGCTGGCCCAGTCTCTGTGGCACAGTTCATAGTGTACCAGACTAAGGAGCTGGAAGCCACATGCTGACCATGGTTTGAGTCCCTGCCCAGTCAACCTGAAAACACACTGGATGCATGCATTGTTGCCCAGGGTTTTGGAGGACTGGAGGAAGGGGATTGTGGCATGCCTGAGCCCTGTGGAGGGCACTTCCCAGTCTCTTTCATTCTCACATGCATGCTCTCTCATGAATTTTAAAAAAAGAAAAGCAAAGGAAAGAAAGTCAGGATGCTAAGAGAAAGGTGAATGCTACTGAAGTGCCTAACCTATTGTTATCCTTCCTAGTATTCTCACCCACGGAAAGCTGAAGGCGATTATCCGGCACCAGCAGTACATGTTGTTATTGGATGTCTTCATCTCTATCTGACAAACCGTCCACTCTCACTGGCTGACATTCTTCTGACAAATATGTCAAATGAAAGAGAGCCACGGAGAGATCCAAATCAAAACATTAACTGGGGGGACTCACCCAGAGACTCACTCCGTTCGCGCTGCTCAGTGATCTTGGGAGTCAGGCCGTCAGCCGTGGTGCCAATCCGGGAGAGGCTCTTGCAGGTGCTGTGCCACCTTCTGGGGCGCAGACCCGACTGGGGAGGAGCCAGACATCCGGGAGCCCATACTGAACTCTGGACTTTACCTTTTGGGTGGCCGTGGGCCAATCACTTCACCGTCATGGTTCTCAGTTTTGTGATGTGCAAACCACAAACCCAAACAAAAAGCTAGTAATAATATGTTTGCTCTTCACAAACTTGTCATTCGGCCTGAAGGAGAGTGCGAATGTGAAAGTGCTCTGAGGACCGATCAGTCCTAGTAACACGACTCTCCTGAGTACCTAGAAGTTAGTGGGGTTTTCTGAAATTTATTTTCCCCTTGTAAGATAACAATGTGGCAGAGCTTTAAGGAGGATATTTTTCTAAATATCCAGAGCATGGCTTCAAAGTAAAGTGAACTCGGGCTCAACTCACCTTGTAACTGTGAGCCTTTGCACCGATTAACCTTTCTGAGCTCCAACCGCATGGGTTTCTTGTGAGGAGACACTGCCCCCCCACCCCCAGGGAGCGTTCTCAAATCCCATTCAGTGCTCTTCTGCACCCTAGCAGGGTCTGCAGGGCTGGCAGGGGACGCCCTTGCACTCCACTGCAACGTGGGCCTGCTTGAGACCTCAAGGCCCTGGAGTAGCTGTCGATCGTCTGCTGGTCTGCTGCGTCTGTATTCCTGGTGCTTAGCCGTCAGCTTTGTTCATCTTTGAGGCTGCCCGGCAAATTGACAGGAGTACTTCGCACTTAGCAAGCACTCAGTAAATGGTCTTCCTATTATATGCAGAGTTGTCTCTTTTAAAATAAGCTTACAGATTTCTCTGCTCATCTCAATTAGCTGGAGGCTGAGATGCGGGCTTGGGTAAGGAATGACCACAGCAAGCAAGTTTGGCCTTCCAGAAGGTTTTTTTTTTTTTACCAAAGAAAGACAACTGCCACTTGATTCGTAATGGTAAACCCAGATTTTTGAAACTCTGACCAGTAGCTGTCTCAATTCATAGTCTTGAAAGACCTTGAAGGATCACTTGGTAAATTTTCAAACCATCTTCCACTATTAGGCCTTGAAAGCCATGGCTTGCTGAGATTCTCTTAGGAGAGGGAGACCGTGCCAACCAGGAGATGGGAAAACCTGAGCCTTGGTGTTAGACTGACCTGATTAGAGCTGTGGCAGTGCCGTTGGTAAGCTGTGTGGTGGGAAAGTTATGGAAAATGGAAAATGCAGTTAAGAGTAGAGCCCCAGGTTGGGGTAAAGGGCGCAGCTCTTGGGAGGATCAGATGAGACGTTGTATGTGGGCACTTTGCACAGTGCCTGGCACACCAGACAGGCTCAGGGCATGGCTGCTCATGGACTGAGCCCACCCCCTGCCGTGGGGACACTGCTGGAACCACTAACTCTTGTCCCTATTTTTTTTCCTACTCCTTTCCCTCCTCCTCTGCGTGATGTCAAGGCCCTGGGGAAATTTAAAGTAGTTACTCTTTGTAGGAAACTTGGAATTCCTGACCCACACAAATGATTAGAACTAGTTCTTTTTGTACTGTGGGATTCACTAAAAGAAGATTTCTTCTTATGTTGGTGAAAAAATAACTTCCTGCCCTTATATGGTTTTAACTTTTACTGAGCTCCTCTTGTTCCTGTTTTTAACGTCTTAGACCTTCTGTGTGATCTTGAAAAGCATTTTTGTTTTCCTCTAAATGTGTTTGTAATAATTGCAAAGGCAGTGGTGTGCTCGCCAAGGACACGCCGGATGTCTAGCCCTTTTCTGTCCTGGGCCTTTCCCCATGTCGGTGTCTTGGTTTTCCCTCATTTAGAGTGCTCTTTGGACAGGGAGACATAGGGCCAGCTGGTGGTGTGGTGGACAAGGAGCCGGGTTCCCACATGGCTGACTGTGTGGTTCAAGACCCAAGCCCAGAGGCTTGAAAAACACACCAGCACATGTGTGTGTGCGTGCCCAAAACCCCAGGAGGGGAATGGGGAAGGGATTGTGGTGTGGCCATCCCCTCTCCTACTCCCCACCTCCTCACCCCCAGTGCAGGAAATGCCATCTTTCTCTCTCTCTCTCTCTCTCTCTCTGGCAAGCACATGTGCCCTATAGCAAATATAAAGAAAAAAAAGAGAGAGAGAGACTTGCGAATGGTTATCAAACAAGAGCAGTTCACCCATGTTTGTTCTCACACTCATTGTTTCTGTTGGGTTAGAGACACCAGCGCTCCCAGCACAATGTCATAATTGAAAAGAAAGAATTCTCGGAGTCAGTAATGGCCCTTTGGAATGGTTGCTAAGCATGATCCATATAGCTTTTATAGTTCTTTCCTCTATTGTGTTTCTCAAGTATTTCAATGATGTATTTCTGACCATTTTTTGACTGTGGGCATTGAGCCACACGGGACGTTCTGTTACGTGTCCATCCACTGGTCCATTTATCTGCCTACTCATCTGCACACACACCATGCATCCAGTACTGATACATGCATCAGTCCACCAAGGAATCTTCGAACACCTACCATTTTAGAGCCATCAGGCTGCAAGGCAAAGCGCCCTAGATGGGGAGTGGCGTGACGTGGGTTTTAGTCCCAGCTCTGCCATTAACTGTGCTTCCACAGACAGGGACATGACTTGCCCCAGGCCACATGTGCCACGAGCCCTCTCTCCCTCTGACATTTATGATACACTCAGCAGCAAAACACGACCACTGCCCGAGTGCTGGCTGAAGGACATTTCACACCCCTCGAGAGTCATGAAAAATGTACAAACGGCTTGGTCGCTGGTACATTTAGGTACTTTAATTTATGTCGACATTCAGGCATTCTTCAAAAAGCTCATTTTATTCTGGGAACTCCTGTGGCAGTGGTGGTGTTTATGAATGACAGGGTACCCCTCGTCCCATTTTTGGCCCGACGGACGGTTTCCTGAATGTTACATGTTCATTTTGTGAAGCCATTAACAGTGGTGGACAAGGCATGTCGGTAAAGTCCAGCCATGATTTTTCTTCTCTGCCTTTCCTTTGTTCTGCTTTTATGGCTCCAGTAACAGGAGTTTTATTACAGCAGTTTGTGTCCTCAGCTCTTTCGCTGAGGCTCTGCATAATTTATGATCTAGATTCCAAAATGTTAGTGAATTGCTCCACCAGAAATAATGGAATGTGACAGCAATGGATTCCACATTCTTGGCCCAAATATTTGTGTCTGTGGTTTACAAGTCATTTCAGAGCACGACTGCTACATTGCTCAAGCTGTTACTAAGGATGGATGCTGACAAAAGAAGAGAATTTGGATAATTATAAAAACACAAAATGGGCCTGTGCACCAGTATTCTGCTTATGGATGTCAAGTCGGAGAACATGTCTCTCCCAGCCCTTCTCCCTCCCACAGACATGGCTTCCCCCTCCAACCTAGGCAGGGATGCGGAATATTATAATGGACTTGCTATTTAGAATTTGGAATACTTGTTACATGAAAGACATACAGGGGCCTGGTGAGGCAGCGTTTATTGGGCACCCAACCTGCCCGAGTAGAACAGGTGTCTGCCCTCACGGCGTACCCTCAGGATCTCAGTCATTCGTTTGTGCGTTTATTTCGGTTTCTTTTTTCCTTTCATGAGAGTAAGAGAGAGAGAGAAGCACTTTCCACAAGGACTCACACTGCAGCCCCCCGGGAGCTTGCCCAGCCAGCCCAGATCAGGGCACATGTGCCCAGCACATATAGGTCAGCCAGGGACGCAAGCCTGCCCTCTTCCAGCTGGATCCGGCTTCGCTTCGGGAGCTCTTCCGGGTGTCCGTATCCCCTGCCCAAGCCAGCCCTTGTGTTTTCTGAAAGTTTATTTCTTTTCTAAGAGAAAGGGATCACTTTTTAAAATCTTTACCTACCCAGGGTGAATGTCTGTTGAGTTAGTGAACGTCAAGTCTCCCCTAAACCCAGATGAACCGAAAGCTCTGTAATCTGTTCCATTCCTTGCACTTAAAATGCATTTTTATTAGATACAGCTACCAATTATTTCAGAAGGGTCTGGAAGGAGAGCCTACTTCAAATGAAAAATCACTTAAGTGACCAAAAAATATCGTTACTCTAGAAGTACTGAAGAGACGTAATCCAGGAACCCTCTCCTCTGTGCTGATGTGGCTCTCGGTGAGTCAGAGGAGGACTAGTGCTCGCAGAATGAATTGTATGAAGGGTCTTGGAGGTTTGTTTGGTATTAAGTTGCCCTTCATATTGCAAAAATAGGACAAAAATCACCTGACCAAATTCTTGGATTCTTCATGAGGAGCCCTGCTTGTTAATTCCTGTACCGGAGCTGACGAGAGGAGAAGTGCGGCTGCTGGTGTGAGGGTCTCCTTCTGTTTCCACGGCACAGCTGTGCTTTTCCATTAGTAAGAGTCCTGGTGAGTCATCGCATGGCGATGGGAACCTCTGCTGTGTGGCCATGCCATCCCGGTCAGGGAGACTTGGGAAGTACAGTACTATACATGAATGTACTTTCTAGCTTTTTTTTTTTTAAGTTTATTTATTTATTCCATGAGAAAGAGACAGAAAGAAGAGAGAGAGAACCTCTAACAGGGTTATCATGCCCCGACCCACCCGGCCTCAAGCAGCCCAGAGCATGGGTATGCGTGCACATGCCTGGCCTGTGCACGGGACCTCTGGGCGCAAACCCAGGACCTTCTCGTGTGGCTCCAGTAACAGAGTGTGGTGTTGCCCCTGCACCACCACTGGCCCTGGGGCCTGCTCTCTTACTACAACTTTTCCTAGAGAAAATGAAAGTTTGCTTGCACTTTAGGGTCTTGTGTTTATTCATGTAGAACCAACTACATCTCAGGCACTATTTCCGGTATTAGAGATACAGCAGGGAGTGCAACAAAATTCCTGCTCATCTCACATCCTACGGTAGGAGACATGTTTTTTCTTTATTCATGCTCAGATGGTCATGGGAGAGCGAGATTGAAAGAGAGAGGAGGAGAGAGAGAGAGAGGCGCACACCCTCCATAGGGTCTGGTCACACTGCAACCCCTTCCAGTCCTCCAGCTTATTGGATCTTGGGCACTCGTGTGTGTGCCTGGTATCTTTCCGGCTGAGGAGGCCAGAGATTTGAACCACGGTCTCTATATAGGATCCGGCTTCTCTTGAGCAGCACGTTAACCCCTGCAGCTCAGGGCTCTTTATCCCTACAACAATCCTGCAACCAGTCAGAACAGGCCTTCGACTGATGGCGAGATGCTGCAGGTCCAAGGTCTGGACATGTGTGTTTAAGCAAACAAACAAGTGCCCCGAAGGAAAGTAAAGCGGGTGAGGGGACAGAAGCGGCCAGTGAGCCGATGGAGCAGGAGAGTGTCAGGGCGAGGGCTGGGATACCTTAGGTAGACTTTGTCAAGGAAGGCCTCTGTGGGAAGGTCACCCATGAGCAGAGGCCTGAGCGAAGCAGAAAGAACTTCAGAGTGAGCCGCACGTGGGATCGAAATCTGGCAAGATAATTTCCTCGCTGTTGGGACCTACAGTCTGCCTCACCGTCTGCTGACATGCAGTCCGCATAACCACTTGCATGGATTATTTTTATGTTTATTGATATCATTCCTCCTCCTCCCTCTCTGCTTCCTCCTCCTCTTCTTTTGCAATTTAAAATTAAATACAGCTTTTGACCATGCTGGTTAACCCAAAGTTTACAATATTTACAGGAACCATATTTTCCAAGTAAAAGAAAATCAGGCCTCACAGATCTGATCTGAAAAAATATATGTATTTCTGATGTATGAGTTTATTTATATGAATAAGTGTCCAGGAGGGTTATAGAGATTGGTCATATTTAGTTATACATTTCATTGATCTTTGCCTTTATTAGGAAGATGATTACATGAAAGTAGCCATTTCTGGAAAGTTCAGGTCCATGTGGAATCTTAACTATGTGAAATGCCCTCAGCCTTGTGAAATTCATTTTGAAAGTCTAGAAGTCGATTTTAGCAGAAAGAACGTTGTGTGGGACAGTGGGTGGCATGAACGTTGACCTAAGTGGGAAGTGACAGGGAAGTTCTGCAGCCAAAGGTTCTGAGGCTGTGATCTCAGTGCGACTGACATGGACAGAGTTCCTCAACTCAGAGGAAGATGAAAAGGTTCTTTAGAGAAAAGGTCCCCTGGGAGCTCACCAGTCCTCAAGCTCTTGCTGCTCTGGAGAGGGATTCAGTGGCCCCGAAGCCTCAAGGCCGTGTCTGCTTCACGGCAGCTTTCCACCCAGGGACCACTGTCCTGGCGAGACTTGCCACTAAAGGGTCCCTCAGACTTGCGGTGTTGAGTCTTCCCAGTCATCCTTGTAGTGACCAGTGTTTACACAGTGCTCTGGGAATTGCTTTATTTGTCCCTACAACAACTCTGTAGCCTGTCAGGACAGACCCTCGACCTGATGGGTGAGAACTTATATGTCCGAGGTCACCCCGATAGCAGGACTGTACCCAGACCCAGCCTAGAAACAAGTACTTTTCTTTGGCCACCTTGCTCGGAAGGAGCACACCCTCCTGACCACGGGAGTGGCTGATGCATGGTGAATTCCTGCAGAAATCGCCAGGGTGACTCTCATTGGAGCTGCAATCCTGGTCATTTGTATGAGTAAGCCTGTAGGGAGGAGAGGGGAGGTTGGTTTCAGGGCCTGAAGCCCAAGAGAGCTGGGCAGAGAGAGCTGGCACCTAAGAGAGGGAAGAGACTTTCCTTCGTATGTTATTAGGACCACAAATTTTAGAACTAGAGAAGGGACTATAGGGATTGTGTAATCCAATCCCCTTAATGTTTAGAACAGAAAACAAAACAGAACCTCAGCTCAGAGATGTTAAGGGATTAAATCATAGAGCTAGTGTGGAAGCCTGATGTCCCAATGCCCAGGTAAACAGATTTCTGTCGTACATTTTCCTTCCTTGTGTCAGGGCCACTTTCCTTATTCTCGCTCCTACAATGGAAAGCCCAAACATTTTCAACAGTTTTATATTTTAAATTTATTCATCTAATACCAACGGTTCCTAAAAATAACCCTTATCAAAATGCCCTTAATCTTAATAAGAATACTGACTAAGGACCACTGGCATGGTGGTTAAGGCCACTGGATCCCACATGACCTACTGTGCAGTTCTAGTTCCAGACCTGGTGGCTTGAAACACATGCCAGGCATGTACGTGTGCATGCCCAAAATCCTGAGGGGGGAAAGATGGAGGAGAAGGGATTGTGACATGACCCTTTCTCACTTCACCTCTCTTTCTCTCTCTCCCTCTCTCTATGGCTATCTGCTAGACTGACCCTCTAGCAAACATTTGAAATTAAAAAAAAGGGTAGTGACTAAGACCACCCTGTCCTTGCTCCTGTGGGCTTATCCTCCTCCCCGTCGCCTCCTTGACTTATAACCACATCGCAGAGGCAGAGCACACTGAGCACTCGAGGTGGCAGTTACTCATTTCCTATACCCGTGCTTTGTTATCTGCTGACCAGTGGGCCACACATGGTTGGTCTTGCGTCTTCCATGTCTCCTGGTCCATCTAGGCAGTGAGCTCCTTGCAGGCCCAGTTCCAGACCTTTAGAGACTGCAGATTGCATCTCCTATGTGTGACCCCCGGTTGGACTCATTGATTGTGTCCATTTGGGTAGCACGTTTACATGCCATCTCCCTCAGTCCCTGCAGCCCCACTCCATTTCTCCTCACCTCCAAATCAGGATAGAGGTGTTTGCTCTATAATCCTCACAGTTATCAGCCAGGAGAATTTGGAGCCCCATAATTCACATTCCTTTTTTTTTTTTAATAGAGATTTTTTTTTGCTATAGAGCACATGTGCTTGCTGGAGAGACAGAGAGACAGAAAGTGAGAAATCACCCCTCAGGGGGATGGCCACACTGTAATCCCTTCTCTTCCATTCTCTTCTTGGGATTTTGGACTTGCATGCACACGTGCCCAGTGTGTTTTAAGCTGCTGGGTCCGGTTTTCAAACCACAGTCGACTACATGAGAGTCCAGCGACATAACCATTATGCTATCTGCTGGTCCCACATTCATATTTTTAAAGTCTCTGTTTTGAGGAGTAGTGGTCATTGTTATTCTCCATATATTTGAATTGTCCTCTATTCTTTGTATCTTCAAGTTCAGGTCTACAATATTGATTTCCTGTTAATGGAATAGATGCCACCTCAGATCTCTCCTGCATGGTGAGTGGTGTTTGATGCTCTAGAAGAGCAGCAACACCTCATGATTATAAGCTCAGGCCATGGACTCAGAGGGCCTCAGGGTCTCTCGTGCGCTGCTCGTGGGTTATCTGTGG